>JASUUC010000013.1:0-600000 GCA_031216235.1 Syzygium jambos | reverse complement strand
CCCCTAAACCGCACCCAAACAAGTCCAAAAAAAATACCCGACGTCCTAGGCGAGGTTTAGATTACAACTTACTTGGTTCTAGACTAAAGCGGCTAGAACGTAGCGCGGCGGCGAACGGCGGGGACGGCGGCGTGGCTTGCTGGTGGCGAAAGCAAGTGGCGACAGCGCAGCGGCGATCCAACGATGGGGGAGAGTTCGGGAGGTAGAGAGAGGAAGAATTTGGTGGAGAGGGGCTGCCGTGGGGGAGGAGAAAATGAGTGAGGAGAGGGAGAAATTTGACTTAAGATAGTCAACTTTCTTGACCAACTTGGCTAATTACCAAAATACCCTTTCTCTAATCTTTTTGATCCGACGGTCCAAATTCGATCTTACACAAAAATATCCAAGGGCAATCTTGTAATTTCTCAAAAAGTCCAAGGATAAAATTGTCTAATCAAAATTTGAGGGTAAAATTACCAAAATGCCCTTTTATCCTTAAAGCTTGTCCTTCAATAAATCCTAGGGGTATTTTGGTCACTTTCTCTATTTCTTGTCCAAATCGAGTTTTTCCGAAGGATTTAAGCGCACCAAAAATTCGCACGTGTCACGTGCAACGTCGTCCTAATGTTCCGGCATGACTTCCTAATTTTCCGGTATCCAATTTGGGCAAAAATTTAATAATTAAATTCTATTAAACGAAACTCGAGCGTTTCTCGAGCTAACAGGCGGCTTGTTGGGGAAATTTGCTGAATCGACTCATGACTGATACTGAATCGAGTCACGTGCAAGTTCGTTCGGTACGTGACGACCTTGATTGTCATTAAAATCACGAAGATTAATCACTTGATCCGAGGGATAAGATCGTTCGGTATAGGTTCAGGATTATTCGTCAAGTCGTTTCGTGGTCCAGCGAAATCACCCGCGATCCACTACTATGACAGTGGCAAACCGATCCCTAACTATCCTTGGATCAGCCAACAATGGCTCAAAATATCACTTCCGCGATTTAATGATCGAAATCCATTCACGATCGAATTTTCTTTAGTCGCGCGAATTTGATTTCCCCTATTAGCCTTTCCCTAATGGTTAGCATCCCAGGAATGATCAATTTCGGGAGAGAACTGACCACGAGTATATTCATAAAATTCAGTATTTCATAAATCTCAAATGGACTATTTTTACAGGATGTCACATTTTGGGCCATTAGATTAATCTAAGGGCTAGGATTCAAAGTTGAGGGACGTATATAGTGTTTTTTCCCTCCAAAATGGGAGGGGACTCTCATTTTTCAGATCTGAATTCTCTCTCTCTCTCTCTCTCTCTCTCTCTCTCTCTCTCTCTCTCTCTCTAAACTCACGATTTTCTCTCTCTCTTGTTCTCTCTCGGTCGCCAGCCATCCCGCCTCATCACCGGCCATTTTCCGGCGGATCACCGCCTCACCGTCGTCCCTCACCGTGTCATGAAGTCAGTCGCAACACCAGCCAAGCCTACTGGTGGCCGGAGCTTCTCATTCCGACGAGTTTTCCTTCATGACAGCATCACCGGTTTGATCGCCAGTGATCTGATCCGTCAGTTCAAGCGGCTGAACAGGCCAACCGGCATTCCCTCCGACAATCCAGAACCTCCAGCAGCGTTCCTCGGCGTCTTCATGTGGCTGTGGTGGCCGGTTTCTCGTTAAACAGCCATCGGATCGTGCCTTTTGATTTGATTCTCTGTTATTAGTTCACTAGTGCGAGATCGAATCGATTCTCACTATAGTTTGTGCAATCTCTTCTCATAGGTTGTTGAGCTTTCCGAGACTTCTCCGTGCTGTTCTTGATCTAAATACAGAGGCCGGATTGCTCGATTGCACGTCAAAGCATCTATAAACAAGGTAAGTGCACTTGGATGTGGTTCTGTGAATTCGTATCCAGGAAAACCTGCATGTTTGAGATGCTGATTTGAGCTCTTTAGTGTTGAAATCTTATGAAGTGATGAACTAGAGAATCGTAAAACGCGTCTTAAGCTTCGATTTGATATATCGTATGCCTCAATTGGACTTGATTTGCTATGTCAAAACTCTTTCGAAAGTTAGGATCAGAATCTGGAATGTGATGTTCAAGTCTGTTCTGATGACGTCCTGATTGACGTTGTGCTGTTCTGTGATTTTTCTGATTTTCTATGATTATTTTTTCAAAAAAATTTCTGCACGGAAGTTGTAAAACACATCTTAATCTGTTCATCATAAAATTTTCATAAAATTCCAAGTATGTTAGCATAGTACGATCTGCAACGTCATCTATGCATGAATCGGGTGACAGACTGGTTTCTGATTGACCTCCGTGTGTTCTTCGATTTTCATAAATTCATGTATTCCAAATATGAAAATATTTTCTTCACGAAAGTTCACACTGAGATCGAAATCTTTCCATTGATACTAATTTCATCAAAATCGGAGTTCATTTGACTTTTCAAAAGGAATTTTTATGATCGAATGAGTATCTTTGTTCAGATCTGATTTTCATTCCTTTTGAATCCAAAAGATGTTTTTCCGAATTTGATAAAGTTAGAGTCCTTTTTCGCAAAAAATCAAAATTACAAATTTGTTCATTGGGGTCTCATTATATTGTCTAAAAATTTTGAGGGCCAAATAGCAATTTTTAGAGGGTCAATTTGGTTAAAATTTCATATAAGGTCTTCACGGATTAAAATTTGATTTGCAATTGAGTCCTTTTTGAAAACAGAATTTTATAAAAATTTGGAGGACTTTTTAGCAAAAACTCAAAACATGAAATTTATTACACACATAGAATCTTAACTACCTAAAAATTTTCACATGGTTTTGATAAGGTCTGTTATTTTTCCCGCCATTATTTTGAAACCCATAACAGAATCGGGTCCAGCCTGTCACCGAGAATAAATTTGTCATTTTCGGGAAAATCGGTGAGGATTTAGAAAAAATGGTTCGCTTGATTTTTGATCCTCATGTCATAAGCTTTCTAATGACACATGAATCATTTCATTTGGACATCATTAGGTTAGTTAATCACATCTGAACAGAAGCAATCCGAATTAGATAATAACTGAATAAGTAGTCTCTTTATGAAGCCCACTTCTCATTGCTTGATTGGCTTCAAAATAAGGTCCATGGGCTTGAATACATGCTTATTTCATTGCTATGCATGTGTTTGTTAGATGAATGTTAGGCCCGGTGCATGTTCGGCGAGTAGTCCATTGTAATCACTTAGAACCTGACTTTAGGGGCTAATTGATATGAGTTGCCGTTTTGTGAATGCAAATGGTAGCTCATTATCGTTAACCATTAATCAAATAATGTTAGATGATTAGATGGGTGGTGAATCGAAACGCATGAAAAACAAAGGCCGATCCCGAGGCCCGTGTTTGATTGGTGAATTGTTAGCACCATTGTTTTTCTTTGGTTGTTCCTTTGTGCATTGTTTGTCGTGAATGAATGTTGTGAATGTAAACACCGATACCGAAGAGGCGGTCCATGGGAGGATAATCCAAAATGGTAAAAAAACAAGGCGATTGACCGATGTCCAATTCGATTTCTATTTGTATTCATTTGATGATGACGATAAACCGATGTCTGATCCGGTTTCAATTTGTACTCAATTCATTCATCCCCGATTATGTCTCTAGTTTTCAATTTGTGTTGTAATAAACACCCGACGAGTTGCGGGCTTTTTACTTTCTAACACTTAGAATTAGCTCGTTTTTCCAATACTTCGAGTGTTTACTTTACGAAATGTCTTTCAATACAATTGATTATTTCTTTCTTTTTAGACTAAGATAGGACTAGTTCAGAATCTTAAATGAAAATACAAAAACAAGATGCGTGATCACCTAGTGGACTAAGACTTTAACATGAAAATGGTAAAGAACAAATGCATGACAACTTAGATAACAACCATGTTAAGTTTAGCGGTACCGAAAGGGCGTTAATAGAAATATTAACGTAAGCTAGTCCCCGAACCTTTGATCTCTAGTTTTCGTAGAAACCAAAACGAAATTCCCGCGTTTCGGTTGGGTATTCTAGTCGACCCCCGACCTAGGCTAGTGGCGACTCCTAAAAAGAAGATAAAATCGATCTACTGTTACGCGAGATATGGATTTAGGGAAAATCCATGTTCATGATCAACGGGTCATATGGATAACCAAAAGATTTATACTTTAGTAAAATCATTTTTTATGATGTGCCATATGAATCGTCTCATGAACACTTATCTCTAAATCCGCCTCATCGAGTTCAGCCCTCGAGGGGTAGGTCGCGATAGGCTTAGCGACTCTGCTGGGGACTAGGTTACAAACCTAAGTGGATTAAAGTCGTAATAAACTTGTTGGTTGTTATCTCACTTGTTTACATTTTGTAGCATCGACTGCATATCGAAGTCGCGTGGAAAATAAGGTTAGTCCACTAACCATGTGTTAAATGGTTTTGTAGGTGGGAGACATAAGGGGCGGAGTGAATACAAGCCCTTTGTTTTGTAGGTGGCGTTCGGATGAATGTCGAATGTATGAGATTATATTGAAGTGTTGTTTGCTTTAGATTTAAATGCATGTTTACTTGCTTTAGCACGACACAATGCACCCACGTCCCGCGGTCTAAAACCCCGGATCGCTTTAGGGCATCTTTAGGAGGTATTAAGTGTGGAATCCACATGTGAATGCATGTGGTAATCCATTCTTCAATATCGCTCATCTTGATTAGTAAAAAGTGCACCGACCGATGTTAGTAGCAGTGGGTAAACTCTTCTTATCTAATTAAGGTGGGGACCTTAAACCTTTAGAATCCTACCCTTAGATGTCAAAACTCACATGTCCTCATGCGATGTGTCGATGTGTTTGCCATTTTCTCTTCGTGGTAAGGTTGATTGTATCGTTCTACAATTTCAATTACGCCATTTCAATTCCATATTATATTTCTTTCTATAATGCGTGGTGATTAATCTCGATGCCCCAAATTAGGGTTAGTCAAAATGGATATGTCGGAGATTCGAATCATCCCCGTACCTAGAGCTCTCGTGACCATGTGGGAAAGTCTCGAGTCAAAGAATAAGGACTACGTGGAAAAGAGGATCGGATATCTTCCCGCACTTTTATACGTCGAGCCTCGTATCGCCATGATCAAAGCATTGTCCCATTTTTGGAACTCAAAGATATCCACTTTTGTGTTTGGTCGAAATGAGTTGACCCCTACAATTGAGGAGTACGATATTGCCATTAGAAGAGTCGGGTCTTTTGGTCTAGTTAGTTGTCCGATGGATATAGATCCAATAACTCTTTTGAGCCAATTCTTAGGAGTTGACATTCTCCAAATCAAAGGCATTCTTAGAGGAAATTCCAATGCACTCTCCTTTACATTCTTAGAACGATATTTTTCTAGCTTGCCAAAAGAAGCGGGTAATCAAATTCCTCGAGTCTTTCTCTTAGCATTCTTTGGTTTTGTGGTTTTTCCATTCACCAAAAAGACCATGGATCCTTTGGTAATTCACATTGTCAATCAAGTGTGTATGTTCAAAAGATTCTCCAATATGATCCTAAGTGAGACCTTCGTATCACTCAATAAGTTCAAACAAAACAGAAATGGTGTCTTTAGAGCCCCAATTGGTTTACTCCAAATTTGGTTGGTCTCTCATCTCAAAGACTTCGGTTTGAGCTTGAAAATCATAGATGTGTCCAAAGATTGTCATCCTATCTCACTCTTCCGAGAAAAGGAAGAAATCTTTCCTTTTTGGTCATTCTCAACTTGGTTTAATTTTTTTAAGAACCTTATTCCAAATCAAATCCAATGGCATGTTCGTTGGCTTGGAAATCCCAAGGTGCGCCTTAATAACGGATCCGACAACCCAATCCCACTTTTGGGTCTCACAGGATCTACATCATATTACCCTTTTAGGGTGATCCGTCAATATCGCGCACTTCAAAAGATTCCGCCATTCCTCAAGCTGGGGTTATATCATTTTGACTATCGCAAAGATGTCATCCAAAAGGACCAAATGGCGGATTTGAAAGAAATGATCAAGTCCATCATTGATATGTGGTACAAATGCCGCCCGAAGCCGATTCTCATTATCGACGAGTCAGAGTTGGAAGGAGAAATGAAGATACATCATGCATTGCCAGAGTACATACACCGTCGTCTCGAGCCCGAGCTTAAAGTGGATCTCCCTAATGTCCCCGAGAAGCCAACTCAACAACAAGCTATAGCCGCAAGAGCTCTTAGGGAAAAGGATGAGGCTTTAGCCGAGGTTGAACGTTTGACCCAAGAAAACAAACGAATTCGCCTCGCATCTAAAAAAGATCCATTACAATTTTTGCTATATTCCATGAGGAAATCTCCTTTCATGTAATTTTCATTTTATAGATTTGATGTATAGGGTTTCCTTTTTACTCATTTTAGTAATGATGTAATATGATTCTCTTCTTGTTTTTAGATTGATCTATAGGGATTGTATTTCACGAATTTTGTTGTTAATAGTGAAATTTCCCTTTGTGTGTACTTTCTTTTTCAAGATTCCAATGGAATATAGATGGGATATCTTGATTAATCATTGCGTGTTACCCCTTTAATTGTATAATTTCTTGTGAAGAAATTGTGATAAGAGATTATTCACATGATATTAGGATCATGAGAATATTTCTTATCTCTATTTCATCCAACGAAAATATAAAATTGAAGGGTTTTATATTTTCGTTTCAATTCATTTTCCGCATACTAACTTGATTTCTGTTTCTTAAAACAAGGTACTAAAATACGGCTGAGATGCGTCCTATTATACGCACCCGTCGCCAAGCAAGGATGGAAAACGAGGACACTCGTAGCCGTGTTATTACCATTGAGAATCAGATGGCATAAATGATGGCGCTCTTAACTGATCTTGCAAATCAAGTAAAGAACTTCACGAATGTACCTCCTGCTGCTGCAGCTGCTACTCTTAATGCGCCCATTAATGCACCGGTGATAGATCCTGTCGACAAAGGACCTGCTGAAGAAGTCCCTGTTAATGTTATTCCCGCCGTCATTGATTTGGAAGCTCCACCTAAGGAGTCGCCTGTTGTTCATATGGATGAAGAGAGTACGAGACGTCTCGCAAAATTGGAAGAACGCTTGTGTATGTTGCAAGGTTACCAACTCCAAGGTTTTGATAAGCTGTCGCCTTTTACAAAGGTGAAAGTCCCTGATTTTCATAAGGAGCCTGAATTCTCAAGGAAGTACGATGGAACTGGGTGCCCTAAGACCCACTTGAAATATTATTTGAATAAGATGGCTCGTTACTCCGATAACACTCCGCTGTTGATCAACAATTTTCAAGATAGTTTGGCTGATTCCGCTTTAACGTGGTTCATCGAGTTGAATTTGGAGAAAATTTGCACCTGGGAAGACCTCGCAGATGAATTCCTCCAACAATACAAGTTTAATACCGAAATTGCTCCAACCTGTGAAGAGCTGGCCCGGGTTGATAAAAGGAGAAATGAAACTTTTAGAGCGTATGCCTAAAGGTGAAGAACTACGACGTCCCAAGTTAAACCTCCGCTATCCAAGAAAGAGATCATACAGCTGTTTCTTTGAGCTCTACCTCGAGAATACTTCGATAAGATGTTTAATAACACTTGCATCAATTTCCCCGCAATGGTTGAACTGGGAGAACGTATTAAAGGGATCATGCGAGAGGGTCAATTATCCGAGATGACGATTCGCAGATTTACCTCAAAGAAGGATAAGGAGCCAATGGTGGAGGTTGCCTATATTCAAAATCCTAATACTCAAAAGCCATTAAACTCACCAGTTTAAAGGTCCGTTATGGAAACAAGGGGCTCTTCCCGAAATTTTGACCGAAAAGGAAAAGCACCACAAAGACAATTTACTCCATTGCCAAAACCTATGTCTCAGTTGTTGCCGATGTTGATTGAACAAAGACTCGTGGCAAAAGAAATCCCGAGAGATAACCCACCAAGGTTTACTGGGTTTGATTTAGCAAAATCTTGCATGTACCATATGGGTGAGAAGGGCCATGATGTGGACAACTGTTATACTCTCAAGATCAAGATTTAGAACCTGTTGGATAAGAAGATCTTGTCGTTTAAAGATGCTATACCAAATGTTCAACAAAATCCGCTCCCCAATCATACCGAAGCCGTTAATGTGATATTTGGAGACGAGAATGAGAAACCTTTCTTTTTCGACATGGTGAAGTTGGAAAAGCTATTGACTATAACTAAAGATCAACCGAAAGAAGGAAATGTATCCCGAGAGAAGAAAATGTATTGCCTAGCCAAGATGGCTGCTTTAGGCATAATCCAGCCATGTCAAGGAAAGAAACCCGAAGGGTACATTGAGACAGCTGTAATTGATTTGTCGTCCGAAAAATTCTCTTGCAAGTTCGCAGGTGAAGTCTCATGCTCTAAGCCAAAAGATGATGGATACGAGCCAGATGTTGATGAACCATGGAGTGACATATATTCCGATGGTGATTTGGAATGTGAGAGCAAGAAAGCCCGTCGAGGTCGTGAATTTATGAAGAAGGCCCATGAGAAAGACACTGTTCTAACTGAATGGAACGATGAAGATAATAGAGAGGTTCTTTCCGATGCTGATTCGGAATTTGAGCGCCATACCTCCCACTGGGATCGAGAGTTCATTAGGAAGGCAATCGAAAAAGGTGAAATTATTGATACTCTCGAGCAGCCGAGTGGTAAATACGACTCCATGGTAAAATACTCTCCTCCTCTAAGTGCTTTCAACGACCCTAAGACTATCGTCCCAAGTGGATGGGGGTCCGAATTTGAAGATGATGGCATGGTAGCCGTGATTGATCTTGTTGTGATTGAATTGAATGCTACTTGTGAAATCCAAGCGCATGTTGCGGAACCTGTGGTCATAGATTTAATGGCTGATGGCTTCGGAGATACAAAGATCTCCAATGAGGACTTTGAGCCTGTTGTGATTGAGCTGCCACTGAAGAAAGATGAGAATTTGAAAGCAAAAATATCTCCTGTTTATGACTCCAAGGCAGTTCCTTGGAACTATGAGTCTAATGAGATAGATGTTGTACTCGGTCAGGCCGATGTTTTCCATCTCGTGAAGGTGTCGAGAAAAAGGCTGTAACCGAAGAGGAGGCGGAGCAACTCCTCAAAACTCTCAAAACGAGTGAAGCTGAAGTGATCGAGCAGTTAAGAAAAATGCCGACTCAAATCTCGTTACTTGAACTATTCAAGTCTTCCGAGAAACATAGGAATGCTCTCTTAAAATTTTTTAATGAAGTACATGTACCCGAGACAATCAGAGAGGTACAATTGGAAGAGTTTATAGGTGCTATCCTTCTTAAGGATCAAATTTCTTTTTCCGAGTTAGTGTCAGTATCTCATGTGCCCGCAGGCACTGTTATGAGAAAGCCTCACTATTCAAAGGCAGCCCTTATGTCTAGCAAAGTGTTGATCGAGCATAGATTTACTATTGGCAAAGGATTGGGAAAGCTGTCCCAAGGCATTCTCACACCCATTGAGGTGACTAAGAGAAAGAAACGAGAAGGCTTAGGTTACCAAGGCGATCAACAAGATCAAGGTAATCAGAAAAGCCTGAGCATCAAAGAAAAGAGTTATCGATGTTTGCTCCCTCCTCCGTTAAAAGATTTCTTCCCTGGACTGCCAAAGTTTCTCCAAGATGAAGAAATAGATATCTATGATATCGTTGACCTATTTGAAGAGAGTTCTTTGGGTGCCATTTCCGAAAGCTTTGAGGATGATCCACCTACCGATCCCGCTGTGTAAGGGATGTTTCCGTGTTCTACTTTGTTTTAAGTTGTAATCCATCTAATTCTCCCCTGCGAGGGACTTCCATTTGTTCATTTCATTTGTTTCGTTCATTTCATATGTTGTAATAATTCGGATCACGAACTTTGGATCCAAAACACTATATGACATTTACTGCATATCAATAAAAGCATTCTCATGTTTTGTTAATAGACGTACGAAAGTATACCAAACCAGCCCTATGATGATGCTTTGAGGCCTGGGCTTTTGCACGATCTATATTTTTCAAAATAATCCTTTGGAACAAGGATGTCCAATGATATGAGGACGAGTTCCCCATGAAATTTTCGAAAATCTGGAATTCGAAAAGTTTTTTCATCACATCTTCATGCATTGCATTTCTTATCTTCATATACTAACCATTTTTTATTGCATCTCAGGCATGACACTTTGCATAATCATGATAGTCATATGCATGGCTTGGATTCATGTCCAAAAAACTTATACGAACCTGATTATTCTGATCCCGAAAACGAAGAAGATTCCCAGGTCATTAAAAAAGAATGGATCCAACATGAAGAATCCAAACCTCCCACGGAAGAACAAACTGTCATTATAAATTTGGGTGATTCTGAAAATCCCAAGGAAACAAAAATTGGGACAGGTCTTTCTCAAACAGATACTGATCGACTGATCAAACTCTCGAAGGAGTACCGGATGTCTTTGCTTGGTCTTATGCTGATATGCCGGGTCTGGACCCCAACATTGTAGAGCATGCATTACCGCTCAATCCTGCCATTCCGCCTAAAAAACAGAAGCTTAGGAAGACGAAGCCAAAATTATCTAAGAAGATCGAGGAATAAGTCATGAAACTGTTAAAAGTTGATTTCATTGAAGTCACTCATTATGCTGACTAGATTGCTAATATTGTCCCAGTTATGAAGAAGGATGGGCGAGTTCAGGTATGTGTCGATTATCGCGACTTGAACAAAGCAAGTCCCAAAGATGATTTTCCACTACCACATATTGACGTCTTGGTCGATAACACGGGAGGATTCGAATTATTTTCCTTCATGGATGGTTTTTCTGGCTATAACCAAATCCGGATGAAAGTAAAAGACGAGACGAAAAAATCTTTCATCACTCCATGGGGAACATTCTATTACAAGGTTATGCCCTTTGGCTTGAAGAACGCGGGGCAACCTACCAAAGAGAGCTATGGTGACACTATTCCATGACATGATGCATAAAGAGATTGAATTGTATGTCGATGACATGATTGCTAAATCACGATAAGGAGAAGACCACATTGAGGTCTTGAGGAAATTGTATGATCGACTTAGAAAGTTCAAGCTAAGGCTGAACCCCGCTAAATGCGTGTTTGGGGCAAAGTCTGGAAAGCTCCTCGGGTTTATGGTTAGTAACAAGGGCATCGAGATTGATCCCTCGAAGGTGAAGGCCATTTGTGATTTGAAACCCCCTTCTACTGTCAAGGAGGTCCGAAGCTTGTTGGGAAAACTGAATTATGTCGCAAGATTTATTTCCCAATTATCCGAAACCGCCAAGCCATTCTTCAAGCTATTGAAAAAGAATGCCAAAGTTGAATGGAACAAAGATTATCAAAAATCCTTTGAACAATTGAAGCAATATCTTTCACAACCACCAGTGTTAGTATCACCTACTCCGGGTATACCTTTGATCTTGTATCTCACCATTCACGATGAGTCTTTAGGAGCTATGTTAGCACAGAAGAGATCGAAGGATGGAATGGAACACGCTATTTACTATCTCAGCAAGAAATTTACTTCTGGTGAAGCTCGATACCCTAAAGTTGAGAAAGCATGTGTAGCCTTAATTTGGGTATTACATATATTACGGCAATACACTCTTCACCACGTATCCTGCTTGTGAATGAAAATGATCCTGTCAAGTATCTTTTGCAAAAGCCTGCACTGGTTGGAAGGCTTGCCAAATGGCAAATATTGCTCTTTGAATTTAATATCTAGAGCATGTCTCAGAAGTCCATCAAAGGGCGAGCCATAGCTGACATGTTAGCTGAAAGTCCCTTAAAGTCAGACGACTGGGATGAAATTGATGAAAGAATCCATTTGGTGTCACAAGACAAGTGGACCATGTATTTTGATGGAGCTGTTAACTTCTCCGGTTCTGGCACTGGAGCAGTCCTGATATCCCCAATGGGTCAACATTATCCAGTAGATGCAAAGTTGGTATTTCCTTGTACCAATAATATTTCAGAATATGAAGCTTGCATTCTTGGTCTCCAATTAGCCGTCAATATGAAGATTAAGAGATTACAAGTTTATGGTGATTCAGCACTTATCATTCTCCAAATAGGAGGTGAATGGCAAACTCGTGATTCAAAATTGATTCCTTACCATGAGTATCTTAAAGACCTGGTGAAAGAATTCGAAGAAATCTCATTTGATTATTTGCCAAGATCTCATAATCAATTTGCTGATGCCTTGGCGACATTATCCTCAATGTTACAAGTAACCGATGGTTTGAATATTGATCCTTTGCAAATCGATGTTTTAAGAGAGCCTGCATATTGCATGGTTATAGAAGAAGAACTCGATGGTCAACCATGGTACTATGACATTATGAATTACCTTCGAGAAGGAAAATTCCCCCAAAGAAGTCGAGCTACGAATCGGAAATACTTGACTAAATTAGCTTCCAAATTCTTTCTTAGCGGAGGTGCTTTGTACAAGAGATCTTTTGATTCAGTCCTGTTGAAGTGCGTAGACACCAAAGAGGCCAATTTATTAATGAAGGAGAAACATGAAGGAGAATGTGGTCCTCATATGAACGGCCATCTTCTAGCAAGGAAGATCATGAGGTTAGGTTATTGCTGGTTAACCATGGAAGCCAATTGTATTCAACATGTTAGATGTTGCCATCAATGTCAAGTTTATGGAGACAAAATCAATGCTCCTCCAAATGAATTGCATCAAATGTCCGAAGCATGGCCTTTTTCAATGTGGGGGATTGACATTATCGGACCAATTAATCCTAAGGCATCAAATGGACATCGTTTCATTCTAGTGGCTATCAATTACTTCACCAAATGGATCAAAGCCAATTCTTATACCCACATCATTGCGAGAAGTGTGGCAAAATTCATTCGTCGAGACATTATCGCTCGATATGGGGTTCCAGAAGCAATTATCACTGATAACGGGTCAAACTTGAATAACAAAGTAGTGGATGAGCTACTCAATAAGTTTCACATTCGCCACTTGAATTCTTCTCCTTATCACCCACAAATGAATGGAGCTGTGGAGGCAGCAAACAAGAACATAAAGAAGATTCTGTCCAAGACGGTAGAGAATTATCAAGATTGGCGTGATCGGTTGCCGTACATGTTAATGGCTTACCGAACTTCTATTTGCACTTCGACTGGGGCAACACCATTCTCATTAGTATATGGAATGGAAGCAGTTTTACATGTCGAAGTGGAAATTCCTTCATTAATGGTACTTTCTCAAGTAAAGCTTTCTGAAGCAAAATTGATTCAACAAAGATTTGAACAGCTTAACATGATTGATGAGAAAAGGGTAAAAGCCCTGTGCCATGGGCAAAGCTACCAAAAGCGAGTGGCTAAGTCATTCAACCATAAGGTTGGACCCATGCATTTTGAGGTCAATTACCTGGTTTTGAGGAAAGTCCTACCCATTATTCCAGATTGTGGGAAGTTCACTCCCAATTATGAAGGACCGTATGTCATCAAGAAAGTGTTGCCCGGCGGAGCATTGATTCTTGTAGAAATGGATGGCCGAGAGTTGCCGAAACCTGTAAATGCTGATACTGTCAAGAAATATTTTCCTTGAATAAGAAGCCTTTGAGCTACTTTTAGAATGAATCCAAGTCACTTTAGGACATTTGCATCATGCATCTCATGCATACATGGCATTTTTGCATATTTGTTCATTTTGTAGGTACTCAATTGTTCCCCAAGGAAGCTATTCCAAACTTCAAGGAGTCAAGCTCGAGGAAGTAGCTATATAAAAAAAATCAAAAAATCAAAAATTAAAAATCAATCTTCTCCCTAGAGTTTAGGAAGTAGATCCTTTTTGTAAGGACCTTTTTCTGTCCAAAATGTTTTTCAAGTTTGAAATTTTATTAAGAAACATCCCCAGAGGAGTCAAAAAAAATTTTCAAATGTTTTGATTTATCAAAATTCCCCACAGAATGGAGATTTAACCAAATGATCCTTTAAAAAAATAAAAAAAAAGGGATTTCTCAAAAATGCCGAATGGAAATGCCTAGAATGATAAAAGGCAAACCTTTGATCAAACACGTCCCTATACATATTTTGAGAGAATTGAGCAAAAAAACCATGTCCTAAGATGTAGGGTTCGTTCACATTGCATACATAGATTGAAATGATAAAAGGCATTTTACTTCTCTATCCTAAACACTCATTTTATCCTTTGCTAGCCACTTTGAGCCAAATAAGGAGAATTTTCAAAATACCCCTGTCAAGAGCCACCCTACATTGGGGCAAGTTAAGAAGTTTTGGTTGATCATTTTTGGAGCAAAAATATTAAGAAAGATTTTATTACTTTCACTTGCATCAACCTTCTTGTGGTAATTTCAGGTGAATCTTTATGGAAGCTCGAAACATCCCAAAGTGAAGAAGAGCATTCTTTTCCTCTATCCAAACACAATTATCCCTTGCTTAGCCAACTTGAGCCTTAAGCATGTTCATTTCAAAGCCCAAAATGTTGATTATCTCCCTACATTGGGGCAATGCATATGATTTATCAAGAAAATTTGGAAAAAATTGGTGAATATGTATAAAGTGTCTCGAGAGTCCAAAAAGCTCAAAAGATAAATATTAGGGGGCATGAAAAAGCAGTGTGCCTGGTAAAAGCAAGGCCGATGCCCATGAAAAAAAAATGAATCATAAGCAAAAGCGAAAGCAAAAAGCAACATGCTTATGATGAAAACAAAATTCCCATTGCAAAAGATGCTTGAAAAGAGCAAAGCTCTTATGTTGCAAGAAAAATAGACTCTCGAGACAATTTGGTTTTCAAGAGTCAAATGACGTCAAATTTGGACGATTTGGTAATGATGCCAAGATAATCATCATTTCTCTTCCAAACCCCTTCTACAAAATTTCAAACCTTTTGAGCCTAACTCGAACCGACATTACAACCCTCTCCGAAGTCTCTTCCGATTGGGATGGTTTGAGTTGACATAAAGATTTCACAAAGGAGCTACCGCTAAAAGTAGTGGAAGTAATCCTATCTTGTCTTGTCTTCAAGGTTCTTGACTTGTAAACTCGTTGAAGATATTGATGGTATATTTCTTTTCTTGGCCTCAAAGCAAATACCCTTTGTGTAAGCCCATGACCAAGCCTATATTACGGTCCTTTTGAAAGACCTTTCTGATCAATCAATTTGTATTCAATGTGAATGTTTCCGAGAACCCTTGACATAGGTTCATGAGACATCACCAGTGAGAATTGAATAGCTTTCCCACATCAATGGATGGGAATCAAGCCTTTATGAGAGCCAGTGCGAAAGACCTTCTTGATTAGGTTATTTCCAATTTGGCATTTTTTTATCTAACCTTCTTAGACAGTTATTCAATGATCATTTTGTTAAAATTTCCTCTTAAGGAAATCAGTGTCCTTTACCAAAATGTGAATAACTCAATTTGGTTTGTTGTTAAACAATCCCGGAGCTTCTTTCAAAATATCTTTCCCCAGTGGATCGATCTTTGGTCATCCTAAACCATAACTCTCATTTTAGGTTCTAGATCATCCTTAAACCTTGTCCTTAGGTCCTGGTTATCCCTAAACCTTGTCTTAAGTTCTAGGTCATCCTTAAATCTTGTCTTAGGTTCCTGGTTATCCTTAAACCTTGTCTTAGGTTCTAAGTCATCCTTAAACCTTGTCTTAGGTTCTAAGTCATCTTTAAACCTTGTCCTAACCTAGGTCATCCTTAAACCTTGTCTTAGGTTCTAGGTCATCCTTAAACCTTGTCTTAAGCTTCTAGTTATCCTTAAACCTTGTTCTTAGGTTCCTAGTCATCCTTAAACCTTGTCTTAGGTTCTTGGTCATCCTTAAACCTTACTTTAAGCTCCTAGTTATCCTTAAACCTTGTTCTTAGGTTTTAGGTCATCCTTAAACCTTGTCCTTAGGTTCCTAGTCATCCTTAAACCTTGACTTAGGTTCCTGGTCATCCTTAAACCTTATCCTTAGGTTCTAGGTCATCCTTAAATCTTGTCCTTAAGTTCCTGGTCATCCTTAAACCTTGTCTTTGGTTCCTGGTCATCCTTAAACCTTGTCCTTAAGTTTTAGATCATCCTTAAACCTTGTCCTTTGGTTCTAGGTCATCCTTAAACCTTGTCTTTAGGTTCTAGGTCATCCTTAAACCTTGTCCTTCGGTTCTAGATCATCCTTATCTTGTCCTTAGGTTCTAGGTCGTCCTTAAACCTTGTCCTTAGGTTCTTGGTTATCCTTAAACCATAGATTTCCTACAAAATCATTTCTCTTTCTTTTCTTCCTTCATTCCACCCTATGAGAGAGAGAAGAACACGTGAATGACCTAACAATCCAATGGTAAGTGCTTCAGGTAAGACTCTGATCAAATGTCTTTATCTTTAGTTTCTTTTATTTCCCAAGTGGAGTCGACTAAAAATTTGCAGGTGCCAATTGGTCTTTGAGTGAAACCTCTTCGAACTCCCACTCAAAGAGGGGCAGCTGTTGACACCTAATTTTTAGCCGACGCGTCTTTAAAAGTAGAAAATTCGAGATTACGGTTTTCGATCGCGACGGAACTCGTTTCTTGAACAAAAAGTGTTATTTTTTAATTCTGTCTGTTGGCCTAGCTTCCGCAGACGATTTCTTATTCATTTCATGCAAAAACCTAAAAAGTTAAATGGTTGACTTTCGAGTTGACTTTTTGATTAACCCTTTGACCAAAAGTCAACCCCGGGTCAAATTGGGGTTTTCGCATAAAAAGATTCCTTTCAAGTCCAATTTCACTTTAGAAGTGGAAATTTCATAAAAATTCAAAGATTTGATCATAAAATCAAGCTCCCAGTGAAAAGTCAACTAGAATTTGACTTTTGGTTAAACCTATGACCAAAAAAATTGAAAAATACAAAAATCCAAAAATCATCTTATTTTACATTCAATTTATCTTTGGCATTTGAAATTTTACAAATTTCGATTTGGAATCAACTTTTTCCCAATTTGTGAAATTTTGTTCAAATCGGCCAAAAATGAAATTACTTCATTCTTAGTCATTTTTTAGGTTAGTTTTCTTGACGACATTTGATTTGGAGGTCATTTTATATTCAATTTTACAACCAATTTTGTGATTCCAAGCCAAACACAAAAATCCCAAATTTAGCCCTAATCAGTGATTTGGATTGATTCTTCATGATTTGCGCAATTAAGATACGAATGAGCCTAATTTCTTATATAAAATCCAAATTCAAAATCAATTTTGGAAGATTCACATGAATTTGAGTCAATTTGATCAATTTAGTGATCCAATGATTAAGAAGTCTAAAAGTAATTGATCCAATTAGTGCAATTCAACTTGACCCACTCTAGACTAATATTCAATTAGATGAATTGTGACTCAATTTGGTTAATTGGACTCTAATTAAATTTGTTAGTCTAGCTTGGTCATGCAATTACCCAAATTCAAGAGCAATTGAGACAAACAAATTAAATTGGATCAATTTGTGCATGAATTTCAAATCGGTTCAATCCAATTTGATTGAATTCGATATTAATGGGGTGAATTAATCATGATAGAGATTGAATTGTACCAAATTGGAACAAAAGGAATCAAGGATTAAACCAGTTCAATCAGGCCAAATTTGGGACTTACCGGCTTAACCCGGTTTGATTCAAATTGAACCGGTCTGATCAGACAGGCCATTTTCCGGTTGAAAATCCGGCGATCGACGGTCCATTTCAACTAGCCAAGGCCGGCCACATCCTTTTGAGCCCAAAAATGACGAAAATGCCCTTAATTGAAAATTACAAAAATGCTCTTAAGTGAAAATTAACAAAATACCCTTCATTAAGGATTAAGCAAATTAATTAGGAGATAAGCAAATCAATCATGGCTATTCATTTAGAATTGATCATGTCCATCCATGATGCCATGTCACCAATCCTTAACCTTTAAAGAATATTCTTAATCATTAAGGATACATTTTGGGCCATTAGATTAATTTAAGGGCTATGATTCAAAGTTGAGGGAAGTATATAGTGTTTTTTCCCTCCAAAATTGGAGGGGACTCTCATTTTTCAAATCTGAATTCTCTCTCCTCACTCTCTCTCTCTCTCTCTCTCTCTCTCTCTCTCTCTCTCTCTCTCTCTCTCTCTCCCTCTCTCTCTAAACTCACGATTTCTCTCTCTCTTGTTCTCTCTCGATCGCCGGCCATCCTGCCTCATCGCTGGCCATTTTCCGGCAGATCACCGCCTCACCGTCGTCCCTCACAGTGTCACGAAGTCAATCGCAACACCAGCCAAGCCTGCTGGTGGCCGGAGCTTCTCATTCCGGCGAGTTTTCCTTCACGGCAGCATCATCGGTTTGATCGCGCGGTGATTTGATCCGCCGGTTCAAGCGACTGAACAGGCCAACCGGCATTCCCTCCAGTGACCCAAGCCTCCAGTAGCGTTCCTCGGCGTCTTCATGTGGCGGTGGTGGCCGGTTTCTCATTAAACAGCCATTGGATCACGCCTTTTGATTTGATTCTCTGTTATTAGTTCACTAGTGCGAGGTCGAATCGATTCTCACTATAGTTTGTGCAATCTCGTCTCATAGGTTGTCGAGCTTTTCGAGACTTCTCCATGCCGTTCTTGATCTTAATACGGAGGCCGGATCGCTCGATTGCACGTCGAAGCATCACTAAACAAGGTAAGTGCACTTGGATGTGGTTCTATGAATTCGTATCCAGGAAAACCTGCATGTTTGAGATGCTGATTTGAGCTCGTTAGTGTCGAAATCTTACAAAGTGATGAACTAGAGAATCGTAAAACGCGTCTTAAGCTTCGATTTGATATATCGTATGCCTTAATTAGACTTGATTTGCTATGTCAAAACTCTTTCGAAAGTTAGGATCAGAATCTGGAATGTGATGTTCAAGTCTGTTCTGATGATGTCCTTATTGACGTTGTGCTGTTCTGTGATTTTTCTGATTTTCTATGATCATTTTTTGAAAAAACTTTCTTCATGGAAGTTGTAAAGCACATCTTAATATGTTCTTCATAAAATTTTCATAAAATTCCAAGCATGTTAGCATAGTACGATCTGCAACGTCATCTATGCATGAATCGGGTGACAGACTGGTTTCTGATTGACCTCCGTGTGTTCTTTGATTTTCATAAATTTGTGTATTCAAAATATGAAAATATTTTCTTCACCAAAGTTCACACTGAGATCGAAATCTTTCCATTGATACTAATTTCATCAAAATCAGAGTTCATTTGGATTTTCAAAAGGAATTTTTATGATCGAATCAGTATTTGTGTTTAGATCTGATTTTCATTCCTTTTGAATCCAAAAGATGTTTTTCCGAATTTGATAAAGTTAGAGTCTTTTTTTGCAAAAACTCAAAATTACAAAGTTGTTCATTGGGGTCTCATTATGTTGACTGAAAATTTTGAGGGCCCAATAGCAATTTTTGGAGGGTCAATTTGGTTAAAATTTCATATAAGGTCTTCACGGATTAAAATTTGATTTGCAATTGAGTCCTTTTTGAAAACCGAATTTTATAAAAATTTGGAGGACTTTTTAGCAAAAACTCAAAACATGAAATTTGTTACACACGTAGAATCTTAACTACCTAAAACTTTTCATGTGGTTGTAATAAGGTTTGTTATTTTTCTCGCCATTATTTTAAAACCCATAACAGAATCGGGTCCAGCCTGTCACCGAGATTAAATTTGTCATTTTTGGGAAAATCGGTGAGGATTTAGAAAAAATGGCCTTTTTGACTTTTGATCCTCATGTCATAAGCTTTCTAATGACATATGAATCATTTCATTTGGACATCATTAGATTAGTTAATCACATCTAAACAGAAGCAATCCGAATTAGATAATAACTGAATAAGTAGTCTATTTATGAAGCCCACTTCTCATTGCTTGATTGACTTCGAAATAAGGCCCATGGGCTTGAATGCATGCTTATTTCATTGCTATGCATGTGTTTGTTAGATGAATGTTAGGCCCGGTGCATGTTCGGCAGGTAGTCCATTGTAATCACTTAGAACCCGACTTTAGGGCTTAATTGATATGAGCTGCCGTTTTGTGAATGCAAATGATAGCCCATTATCGTTAACCATTAACCAAATAATGTTAGATAATTAGGCGGGTGGTGAATCGAAACGCATGAAAAACAAAGACCGATCCCGAGACCCGTGTTTGATTGGTGAATTGTTAGCACCATTGTTTTTCTTTGGTTGTTCCTTTGTGCATTGTTTGTCGTGAATGAATATTGTGAATGTAAACACCGATACCCAAGAGGTGGTCCATGGGAGGATAATCTGAAATGGTAAAAAAACAAGGCGATTGACCGATGTCTAATTCGGTCTCCATTTGTATTCATTTGATGATGACGATAAACCGATGTCCGATCCGGTTTCAATTTGTACTCAATTCATTCATCCCCGATTATGTCTCGAGTTTTCAATTTGTGTTGTAATCAACACCCGATGAGTTGCGGGTTTTTTACCTTCTAACACTTAGAATTAGCTCATTTTTCCAATACTTCGAGTGTTTACTTTACGAAATGTCTTTCAATACAATTGATTATTTCTTTCTTTTTAGACTAAGATAGGACTAGTTTAGAATCTTAAATGAAAATACAAAAACAAGATGCATGATCACCTAGTGGACTAAGACTTTAACATGAAAATGGTAAAGAACAAATGCATGATAACTTAGATAACAACCATGCTAAGTTTAGCGGTACCGAAAGGGCGTTAATAGAAATATTAACGTAAGCTAGTCCCCGAACCTTTGATCTCTGGTTTTCGTAGAAATCGAAATGAAATTCCCGTGTTTCGGTTGGGTATTTTAGCCGACCCCCGACCTAGGCTAGTGGCGACTCCTAAAAAATAGATAAAATCGATCCGCTGTCACGCGAGATATGGATTTAGGGAAAATCCACGTTTATGATCAAAGGGTCATATGGATAACCAAAAGATTTATACTTTAGTAAAATCATTTTTTATGATGTGTCATATGAATCGTCTCATGAACACTTATCTCCAAACCGGCCTCATCGAGTTCGGCCCTTGAGGGGTAGGTCGCGACAACACTTACTTTCAATCATCTCGCCAGTGACCTGCGTAATGGTACCGCCTCAGATTCACTGCGACCATCTCATAATAACAACACTTCATGGCTCGCGTAATGGTACCGTCTCAGGCCGTGTATCTTGCCTGCGTAATGGTATCGCCTCAGGCTCAACACCCATCACTTACGACACAACCCACGTAATGGTACCGCCTCAGATTGGCCGTCCTCCGGTAATACCGAGCATCGTCCCACATAGTAGTACCGCCTCAAGACGGATCATTTCCCCGCATAATGGTACCGCCTCAGGGATTTTTGTCACCACACATGCAGTACCACCACATAATTTTTCACTCATTCACTTGCTCGACACCAACTTGCCAATGTATTAGCCAATCACACTTGGCCCGTGCACGCACTAAACCACACACATTTCTCATGCTTACTAAACACTCAACACGCCCAATTGACAATCAATTCAATTCAGCCCATACGTGCACATAACGACTCACATTTCAATCAACCAAGTCACGATTCAACAAACATACAAGGCCACTAACGGGCCCACAATCACAGCCACGACCATAGCATAATTTCGGCATTCCCAAGCTCATTTCCAACCATATTAAACACCACAATCCAGCTACACTATCACACATCAAACCGACATCATTTGTCCTTAAATCGAGCCCTAAGCTCGTCAATTCAATCCACAACGTCCGGCCCTCAATTCAGCCTCACTTCAGCCCTGAAACATCACCATTTCATCCTCAAATCAGCCAATATAAATCCCCAAATCAGTCCGCCAAGTTAACCCCTAAACAACCCCTAAATAACCCTTAAACGGCCCCTAATAATCCCGATTCAGCCCCTAATCATGTCTACCGATACCCGACATCCTAAATAGGGTTTAGGGGGCAACTTACTTGGACTCTAGACTAGCTCAGTTAGAGTGAGAAGGGTGGCTGATCGGCGGCAAAGCGGCGACAAGCGGCGACGGCAAGCGGCTTGGTGGACGGCGACGGTAAGGGCTGGCAATCTGCTGGCCTTCCACGGCTGAACAGGACCGAAGGAGCTAGTGGGGGAGGTGATTCGATGAGGGAAACAGAATAAGGGAGAGAGGGACGGTGGGTGAGCGGCGGGGCGAGGCGAGCGGCTATTCCGGCTGGACGGGCAGACGGCGGCGATGGTCGACCTAGGCGGCTGGGCGGGTGACTGGTGGGAAGCTGAGGGAGTTCAGTCGGGAGGGAGAGAGGGAGAGGGTGGCCAAGAGAGGTGAAAGAGTGAGGAGAGAGAGAGAGAATTTTGGCTTAAATTGGAAGAATACCAATAATTGGTGTCTTGCCCAATGCAAAATGATCATCATGCCCCTCTCTCACATTCTAAATCAACGGCCGAGATTCGATCTTATCTTGAGATCAACGGTCCGGATTAATTCTAGCTAAAAATATGTAGGGGTATAATCGGAATTTCACAAAATTTCTAAGGACAAAATTGTCCAAAAATTTCTATTTCTAATGCTAGGGTGAAATGACCAAAATCCCCTTCCCTAAATACACTTGGCCTTAACAAACTTCCAGGGGTAAAACGGTCATTTTCCATTCCTCGCCGAAATTCAATTCTTTTGAAGGATTCGGACAAATCCGAAGCTAACCGAGCTATTGACAACGTCATCCAGATGATCTGTCATGACTTTCTATATTTTCAATGCCCAACTTAATCTCTAATTAATGACTAAGTTCTAAAGAACGCAACTTGAGCATATCTCAAACTAACGGGCGGCTTTTAGGGAAATTCGCACTTTTGACCCGTGACCGATACTGAATAAAGCCACTAAATCAAGACCCGTGACTCGGGTCATGACGACCTCGATTATCACTTAATCGTGAGGATCGATCGCTAGTTCCGACGGACACGATCGTTTGGTATAGGTTTAGGGTCATTCGTCAATTCATTTTGTGGTCAAGTGGAATCACCCGCGATCCACTCGTATGACAATGGAGAACTGATCCTTAGCTATCCTTGGATCGGCCTACATTGGCTCAAAATGTCACCTCGACAATTTTCATGATCGAAAGTCGGTTCACGATCGAGTTCTTTGGTCGCGCGAATTTAAATCCCTAATTAGCCTTTCCCTAACTGTTAGTATTCCCGAAGTGATCAATTCCGGGCGAGATCTAACTACAAGCACGTCCATAAACCATTCATTTCATAAATCTCAAGTGGGTCGGAATTTCGGGATGTCACAACAGTTGGAAGAGGTTTACCTTTGAGTTTTGTTGGCATGGAAATTTTCAAATGCTCAAAGATGACGGTGATCAAAGTTCCGTAAAGGAGTTGACCTTACTCTTCTTAATTGTTCTATACATTTGAAGGAGAATCATATGTGACAAAGAGATAGGAAAGGAAGTTTGAATTGCCCAAATCAACTTGGCCTCATAGTGAGAGACATCAGTTTTGGAAGAACCTTTAGGTCTAAGACGATGATGATTTTGTGCGGAACAATTGAATTTAGAGGAAAAAGAGAGTGAGATATATGAGATATGGAGCCTCTGATGAAAGAAGAGTCTCCAGACAGAGATTGATATACCAAATCTGAAGTAATAGGAATGAGAGAATTCTGTATGTTTTACTCCCAGAATTGCATCGAGATCAAAGGCTGAGAACTTGTAATCTTGTTGAAAAACAAAGAACTCAATTTTAGAATGAGAAATGAATGATAGATTCGAGTAAAAGTAAGCTGTAAGTTCTGGGTAGACTTTGAGAGAGAGAGAGCATATTCTTTGAAAATCAAGATGTTCAATCAGTCGCTGAATTTTGATATTGAAATTTTCAAAGAAGCTGAAGTCTACAACTCTGTTATTCATTATTCCTCTTGTTAGAAAAGAGTTGTAAGCGACTTAATGAGTTTTGTTTCTAAACAAGCTATCATTTTTCTTATCATCAGCAGGAATACCAGAAGTAGGAAAAAACTCAGCAAATAGTTTTTCATCATTATCCTCCTTCCTACTATCAATGTTTTTGCTTTTCTCCAAATTCTACCGTTCCTTTTCACCAACGAATTCTTCTCTTTCAACATTCGATAGTTCTCCTACTTTCTCTTTTCCTTTTCGAGAAATTCCTTTCTTGATCGACACAGGGGTTTCTGTACATTAGAGGTTTCTTTCAGAACTATCCCTTTCTCAGCAATAAGCATTCTTCCAAGCTTTATACCCTTCTCACATTCCTCCATAACTTCACGCTCAGACAGAAAACCTAAGGTTTTACATACGGCGTTAACTGTACTTTGGTCACTCCGATTTTCTCAAAGTAATCTAAGGGTTTTTACCAGTTGTCTTGCCATAACAAAACGATCACGCTCTTGAACAGATATACGTGGAGATTTGTTACCTTTTAGAAGACTCTTGCTCTGAGCCCGAATCAGAGATATCAATTTTCTCTGCTTCTCCTTCTTTGTCTGCTCTGGTGAACTAGGAAGCACCGACACGCTATTTTTGCTTCTGAATCGATGTCTGACACATGTCGCGTGTCTAACATGTTCTAACACACTCGGACACCCGGCCGACACACTCGGACACACGGTCAACGAGTGTCGGAGATCCGACACGCGGTTAATGCGCCCGACACGTCGGCGACACGCGAGTTGGGAATCTGACACGCGATTTTCGACACGCACGGGTTAATTTTACAAATTTCCAAAAATTTAGGGGTCAAAATGTGAATTTATAAAAAAAAAAATAAAAAAAAGTAAAAAGAAAAGCAGAGAAAGCTCGATTACTTCTGTGTTTTGTCTGCCCTAAGCTTCTTTCCACCGCATAGCTCCTCAAGAGTCAAGACCCTTTCCTCCGCCGGATCTCCTCAAGACCCTTTCCTCCGATGCATCTCGCTTTGCGCTGGGTACCGTCTGCTCCCCACCCACCACCAAATTACCCTTCAGCGCCGCCGTTCGAGGCCTACCCAGGGCCTATGCCACCGCCGCCTCAACCTCCCTTCGAGGGGTACAAGCGATATTTCGCTGGAGGGTATCCTCCGCCGCCGATGTTGCCTCCTCATTACCCCACCACCACCGTCGCAGCCGACGTCATTCCCCTTTTGCAGTGCTGTTAATGATCGCTCTCTTTCGGTAGTTTCGGTCATTTTGCCCATTTTCTTTTTGTACCTTCAGAGTCTCTGAGTCTGTGATCCTTCCATTTCTGAGGAAGATTCTATGGGCTTCGATCAGAGTTTGGACGAAGCTCAAAAGAAAGGCTAGTTCCATTGGCGATGATGGCATGAATATAGGAATGGTTTTGGTGGTGCTGTGGGAAAATTTGGAGGGCTCTCTGTAGGTGTTTGTGCTGGGAATACAGAGCCATGAGCCGTGAATATTTATGTGCGCTTATGTGTTGTGTGTATGCCGGGTCCAAGATATGCTGATTTGACTGCGTCCATTCCAAGTTGTGCTACGGAAGAAGTCTCTCAAGTTTTCAGTTTGCACGATTTTTCCTCTCTGAGGCAATTCTTTTTTTTGATCGTCCGTAATGTATAATATTCTTCATTCTCATTATTTTCCAAACAATTTTCAATCTAAAAAAGTTTAGTGCATTGACATGCTGAATCTATCGAATAGGCCTCTGCCTCCTCTGGTTGTGAATCTGTGATCCCCCAGACGGAGGATTGCAAGTCTGAGAAGTCTAGAATACAAGATATGCTGCCTCTATTCACTGGTTTTGAATAGTTTCAAGTTCATTCTGTATGTTTTTCCATGGAGAACTTAATCCACTCAAACTTTCTTTTGGTAATCTGATTCTCGCTTCTCAGTTTCCATGATTCTAAAATTCATTGATGCTATAGCGCTTCCTTCTCCTTGTATTCCTTCGAGTGAATAGCCAGAAACTTGGAGATAATGTTCTCTGTGATCATTGCTTCAATCTCTTTTTACCACTGTTTCAACAATTATTGATTAAGCCATGGCACCTGTTATGTATTTCCTTCATTCTTTGATGAAGGGTTAAAGATTCCATGACCTTGTCCTTACTGAATTTGTTTTTCAGAGATCGTTTGAGCAAGCTTAACCTGTTTCTGTTTGTCGGAATTTTTGGATAGTTCGAGAGCAATTATTTTGCGTATAATATTTTCATTTTCATCAGCAATAGAATGATAGAATCACCTTACAATAGACATAGTATCAGAATATTTTACATGGTACACAAAAGCAGAAAAGGCAGAATATTAAAGTTTGGCGTGGTCCGTCTCCCGATTGGTACTTTCCACTTGCCAGCACATCTTTAGATTTCTCTCCAATCCTATTTGGTTAATACCCCTAAAAAAAATTATCTGTAGCTAAGATAAGCTATGACTGCATATGCTCAACAGTGACATCCCGCCCACTACAACTGAAAATGATTTTTGCTATTCAGTAACTAATATTAGAGCAAGGTTTCAAGTGTCCATTTTGAGTTACATCAATTCTGCCTTTCATTTGTCCCGCTAGAGCCCTTATTATTATATCAATATGTGTTTATTTGTAGTATATATTAAATTTATGGCTCTTGTAATTGTATTTTTTGTAGAGTGATTTCAAGCATGGATAGTAGCACTTCTAGTACATAGGGCCTACGGCTACATCTACCAATGAAGATCCCAATAAACCACTATGGAGGCATGTTACTAAGTTAGATACTCGTAGCGATGCCGAGGGAAATTTACGTTGGAAATGCAGTTATTGCGAAAAGGATTTTAGGAATTCATACACGAGAGTTAGGGCCCATTTGTTGATGATAGGTGGAAAAGGAATTGGAAAATGTGGAAAAGTAGAAAAAAAAGATCTTTTGGAGATGGAAAGACTAGATGAAGAGGTCAATACCAGAATAGCGAATATTGCGCCTAAAAATGTACCTTTGCCCCCTTCGAGTTTATCAATTGGTGGTGGTAGTGGTGGGCTGGATTTATCCTTTGACTCCAAAAAAAGGAAGATTGGAAGTAGGAGCGGAGGATCACTTGAGAATGCATTTAACATGACTCGAAGGGAACATTTAGATCATGAGATTGCTATGATGTTTTGTTCGGTGGGATTGCCGTTTAATCTAGCAAGGAACCCTTACTTTCAATCCGCTTTTACTTATGCCGCTAATCATAATATTACGGGGTATGTATCATCGAAATATAATTGTTGAGGACCACTTTGTTGCAAAAAGAGAAGGCAAATATTGATAGATTGTGTTCACCTATTAGAGACATGTGGAGGGAGAAGGGTGTAAGTGTTATGAGTGATGGATGGAATGACTTACAAAGGACATCACTTATTAATTTTATGGCGGTGTCGGATAGAGAACCCATGTTTATAAAATCGTTTGATTGTTCGAGAGAAACAAAGAATATGCATTTCATTTTTAACTTGTTGAAAGAAGTAATCAATGAGATTGGCCTTGAGAATGTGGTCCAAGTAATTACGGATAATGCGTCAAATTATAAGGGTGCGGGACAACTCATTGAGCAAGAATTTCCATCCATTGTTTGGACGTCTTGTGTGGTGCACACCCTTAATCTAGCTTTGAAAAATATTTGTGCCGCAAAGAATGTGGAGACCAATCAAGTAGTTTATGAGGAATGTAGTTGGATTTCAAAGATTGTTAATGAAGTTATGCAGATCAAACATTTCATCATGAATCATTCCATGAGATTAGCAATATACAATGAGTTTGTCAACTTGAAGTTGCTTTCCGTAGTGGATACACGTTTCACTTCGATGATTGTGATGCTTAAGAGGTTTAAGTTGATAAAAAATGGTCTACAAAGCGTGGTCAATGTGACAAATGGAATATCTATCGAGATGATAATCAAGGAAGGGCTAAGTTTGTCAAGAAGAAGGTGTGGGATGATTTTTGGTGGGATTCAATTGATTATATACTTTCCTTTATGGCTCCTATTTATGACATGCTTAGAATTTGTGATACCGACAAGCCTTGTCTTCACTTAGTTTATGACATGTGGGATTCAATGATTGAAAAAGTGAAGAATGCTATATATGAGCATGAAGTGAAAAGGCTAGATAAAAAGTCTACATTTTATGAGGTGGTTCATACAATTCTTGTGGATCGTTGGACTAAAAATAACACTACACTTCATTGCTTGGCATATGCCTCGAATCCTAGGTATGTTCTACAATTGTATGAGATTATTACTTTATTAGTTGTTCTTTCTTTGACATGATAATATAATAATCATCTTACTTATTATGGTTTTCTATTTTTATTTTATTTGTTAAATAAGGTACTATAGTGATCAATGGCTCAATGAAGATCCTTCTCGAGTTTCTCCACACAAGGATAACGGGGTCATCCAAGAGACGAAAAAATGCTTTAGGAAATACTTTATGTAACATCCGGAATTTCGATCCATTTCCGAGTTGAGATTGATATTACTCTTAATTAATTTTAGTGAGTCTTGCCCGGAACGGATCCTTCACGGGATACTGACCAGTAGGGAATGGCTAACTAGGAAAATAGTACGTGGACCAGGGACTCGATCGTGAATCGAGCACCGATTCCGAGAAATGACGAGGAAATATTTTGGGCCAATGTGGGCCGATCCTAGGGAGGTAATGGATTTAGTTTGGGCAATGACGTATGATTGGATCGCGGGTGATTCCGCATGACCAAGAGTATGCGTTGCGAACAAATCCCAAACTTAAACCGAACGATCGCGACCTTCGGAACTAATGGTAATTCATCACGTTCTCTCGGTAATCGAGACCATCACTACTCGAGTAACCCTAGGTTGATACGCATAACCCCTAAATAGCCGCCCATTAGTAAGAGACCCTAAAATTGAAATTGAGCGATTTTGATCGCGAAAGTTGATCCGGACTTAGATGTCGATTTTCGGGGTCGTGTGCAACTATTTTGCGAGGATGACGTCATTTTTGAGTGGCTAATTATATTTGGGGTCGGTACAGTCGAAAATTGGAAATTCGGCCTGGAACCGGAAAATTACGAAATTGCCTCTAGGCCTATTTTTGAGTATTCCGAATTTTTGAGAGAAATTATTGGAGGATATTTGGATAAGATCAACCCCAATAATTCAGCCAATTGAAAGATCAAAATGCTCTGGGATATTTTGGCTTAAGTGGATGTGGACCAAGTATTAAGAGGCAATTTGGAAATTTGGAAAAATTGATCAAATTTCACTATTTAGTCTAAGACCTCTCTCTCTCTCTCTCTCCTCAATCTCTCTCCCCTCACCTCACGGCAGCCCCCTCCCCACCGAGAGCTCTCTCTCCCTTGGCCGAGCCTTGCCGCACCGCCGCCGTCGCCGATCGCCGCTCGGACCGCCGTGAGCCGCCGATCAGCCGATTCCTCTTTCTACTCTAGCCGAGTTAGCCTAGAGTTCAGGTAAGTCACAATCTAACCCTTGCCTTGGACATCAGGTATTAACGGGTTCGTTTAGACACGGTTTAGTGTAGTTTTAGGGGCTGTTTAGAGTTGGATTAGGGGCTAATTATGATGTAATTAAGTGTCGGAATTGTGGACGGATCATGGTTGAGAAGTGGGCTGGATTATGGTGATCTAGAGACCAACTTAGGGGTTAGTTAAGGCTGATTTGTGAGCTGGGTTAGAGCTAGAACTTGAATTTTTGAAGTTTGGTGTGAATCGCGGACTCGCGGTTACTGTACGTCTTCGATTTACTATTTTTGTGGAGAATTTGTGAGCCGAATTTGAATAAGTTTTCTTCATGAAAGTTGTTCCCAACATCTTGAAGTATAATATATTTTAAATTTGGAATTTTTGGAGGTCATTTGGGTCACACAAAAATCCATTTTCAGACCGTGTTGAAACTGTCGGAAATACTGTTCATCCCGACCTTCTTGTCTTGCCGAATTTTTATAAAATTTTCCGGAGCAATTTTCAACAAACTTCCTTCACAAAAGTTGTTGGCAATTTTCAAAGCTTTTCAAGGTGATTTGGGTATTGAAAGAAATATATTTTGAGGACAAAACGGTCTGTTAGAGCGAACTAATTTTGGTTTGACTTCAAGGGACAAAAAGGCATGATTGCAGATTGAACCGGATTTCGTGTTCTTCATAAGAAATGTTTATCAAGATGTTTTTTATAATATATCCAAAATTTAGAATTTTTGGAGTTCATTTACTATTTATTTTGATGGGATTTCGGTCACTGTGTAAATTGCCAAATTTTACCCCAATTCTTTGGATGTTTGTTTTTTTTATGAGTGGAATGGTGGGGGTGTCGGGGTTGAATAGTTGCTACCTCGTGACTAGAATTATGCTTGAATGTGTATTATATGAGTTGATTTGAGGGTGAAATGAGGATGTTTCGAGGCTAGAGTGAGACTGAATAGAATGTTGGATGTTGTGGGATGGAATTGGCGAGCTTAGGCCTCGATTTAAGGACAATGGTGTCGATTTGGTGTGTGGTAGTATGGCTGGATTATGGTGTTTAATATGCTTGGAGATGTCGAATTTATGCCTATGAACGTGGCTGTGTTTGTGGGCCCATAGTGGCCTTGTGTGTTTATTGAACCGTGATTTGATGGATTGAAATGTGCTTTGTTATGTGCACGCTTGGGCCAGACTGAATTAATTGTCAAATTGGACATGTCAAATGCTTAGTGAGCATGAATTGTGTGTGAATTGATGCGTGCATGGGCCACGTGTGATTGGCCAATTGAATGTGGCAAATGATTGTTGAGCATGTGCATGAATAAGAGAGTGAATGTGGTGTGGCATGTGCGATTGTGGGAATTATGTCGTCCTGAGGCGTGTACTTCAACGCGAAACGATGCTCGGTATTACCGAAAGACTGCCAGCCTGAGACGTGTACTTCAACGCGGGTTGCACAGTAGGTAGTAGATGTTAAGCCTGAGGCGTGTACTGTAACACGAGCAAGAGACACGGCCTGAGGCGTGTACTGTAACGCGGGCCCTGGAGTGTTGTGATGAGTTGGTCGTAATGGACCTGAGGCGTGTACTGTAACGCGGGTCACTGACGAGAGTTGTGGAAAAAGTTGTGATGAAACGGGATCAAATGCATAAAATGTCATTAGAACATGCATGTGAGTGGAATAGTGCTATTGTAAGTCTAACGTGCAGGTTGCGTGTATTGAGAATTAGGTGAGTATGATTGTGTGGACGTTGTTTGTGTGTTGCTTGATTCTGTGTCTGAACTTGTCTGGAATACGTGGTAGCCTATGTAAGGTTTAGGTTGTGAACTTATTGAGAAGTGTCTCATGGTTGTTTCAACTAAATCATTTCAAAGCACTCGCCCGAGCCATGAATCTCCCGCTGCCGTCGCAGCGTTTGAGGCTATTATGCACTCTGATCATGATGTTGTAGGATAACCCGATCGAGATTGAGGCCGAATCGAAGCCGTCAGTTGAGCATGTGCCTGATGAGGCTTCGGATGAGGATTTCGAAGAGAGTGAGTCAGAGCGGACACCATCTAGAGGGCGTAGGGATTAGTTTGGAGCTGAGGAAGACTTTAGAAGTGTCCCATTTTGGTGTAGTGCTTACCCAGGCTACTGATCTTTCTGTGATATCGGCGGTTTGCAGTTTAATAATTCATTGTGCATATTTTGCGATTGTGGTTGTATATTGGCGGTTGTGGCATAAGTTATGTACTAAATGGATATTGTGCTTAATTCAAGGTATAGTATAATATTTGGTGATTTGGCAATTTATGTTCCCTAGTACCCCAGGTAAATTATTGTTTGGGTGTTTGATGTTTACGTCGCGATTAAACTCTGATGGGTTCATTTGGGTCGGCGGCATTTCCTGGGATGTCGCACTAATTCGACTGAAGAGAGATGTCACGAGCTCGATGGGGTTCGGGGCGTGACACTTTCCTAACTTGGATGAGCGCACCAAGGTGAATTTGGAGTATGTAGATTTTGCATGCAAAAATGGGGAGTTTAGAGAATTTGATTCCATTCATAGTCGGTATTCTATGGATCCTAAGGCTTTGTGGGTTATTAATGGTGGAAGTGCACCTATGCTTCAAAGCATAGCCTTAAAACTTCTTGCACAACCTTCTTCTTCATCATGTGCCAAGAGGAATTGGAGTACTTACTCCTTTGTGCACTCGATGAGCAGAAATAAGATGACCCCAAAACGTGCAGAAGATTTGGTTTTCATTCATAGTAATCTTCGTCTTCTATCAAGAAAAAGCCCACAATATGTACAAGGAGAAACCAAGATGTGGGATATTGGTAAAGATGCATTTGACATGTTTAAAGATGTTGGAGTGCTTGAAGTTGCAAATCTTTCGCTCGATGAGCCGGAGATGGAGTTCGATGTATTTTTAGAAGAAGTGTATGATGTAGATGAATGACTTGTTCTATTTGATGATCAAGTGTGGATTGCTTTTTTTGTTTTTTAGTTTTTGTTAAATGTTAAATTTGATGGTAGTTTGTGGATTACTTGTTTTATTTTCTCCAAGTTTTATGGATTATTGGAATTGAAGGTAGTTGAATTTGTTAAATTGAAACAATGAATTATATTAACAAATGGTGGCTCAATGTTTTTACTGTAAATTCATTTTAGGCTCCTTTTTTCTTATTATTTATTTATTTATTTGTGGATTTGAATCAAATTAATTTTTCATGTATATATAAAAATTTACTTTTTATATATAACGTGTCGCTACGTGTCAGAATTCTGTATTTTTGAGAAATAACGTGTCGCGTGTCATGTCGTGCCGTGTCGCGTGTCATGTCGTGCCGTGTCGCGTGTCACGTGTCGGTGCTACTTAGCTAGTGAACATTCCTGCGATTCTGTTCGATCGACTGGAATCTTTGACTCCTTACTTTGATTCAATGGTCGATTTCGGTGCCATTGAGGATATTTTTGAGTTTCTGAAAGGAGAGATGAGATCTTGTAGTGTGGTTTTGGAGATCGTTAGGGTTTCAATGTGACATTCCGAATTTCGACCCATTTTTTGGATTTATAAAACGTGTAATTCGTTAGTGTGCTTATGATAAAATCTCGCCCAGGAACGGATCACTCTCAGTTATTGTTTTTAAAATTGAGATTTCGCTAGAATCGCATTCGATCGAATTTGGCCGTTATTTAGAGCTCGAACTTTGGTGTCGAATTTTCGGAGTTTCGTGACGAATTAAATTGGACGGTGTCAATATTATTGTGGCCAGCCTTGAGTTTGCTTAGATTAGTCGGAAAGTGAAAATTTGGACCGGGTGCGGATTTTGACCGGTAGACCTCCCTCTGGGTTTATTTTATTTAGTATCCGTTGGTTTTTCCTTAGTTTATAATTAGAATTTTTAGTGAGCCGTTGGATCGTTTTCGAATTTAAATGAGGATCGTCGGATCGCACTCAAGTACGTTTGACTTCATCTCCTCTCTTCTCTTCTCTCTCTCCTCCCCCACGTTGCTACTGCCCCACGCCGCTGACTTCCTCTCTTCCTTCACGCTCACTGACTCCCCCACGTTGCTTTTGTTTCTGCCTCTGTTTCTGCTGACTCCTGACCTTTGCTGCTCCTCCACGTCCCTGTTGCTGACTTGCTGCTGCTGAACCCATGCTTCTTTTGCTGACCGCTGACTCCTCCTCCACGCCAGCTGACACCCCCACATGCAGCTGACTTCTCTTTCTTTCCCCCACGTCCCCTTGTTGCTCACCAACTCCTCCTTCTCTCTCCCTTTTCCTTTTCCTTTCTTTCTTCTTGGTCTTCTTCACTTCTGTTTCTGCTGGCTTTGCTATTTCTGCTTCCGCTTGCCTCACTGCTTCTTGCTTCTTCTTGCTGCCATGCTGACCAGACCATTTCCTCGCTGGACCATCCACCGCCGTGCACCACACCACCCCGTCACCTCAGCTCGTCCCCTGGCCGTGCTACACTGCCCCCAGCAACCCCGAAGTTTCCTGTCACCGGCTGTTTTCCAGCCTCGTCGCTCGCTGTCCGCCTCACATCACCACCACTCGACCATCACCACCACCCACGATCACCCTCACACCATCACCGACCACATGAGCTGCCATCCGCTGTCCGCCCTCGCCGTTGCTTCGCCGGAGTAGCCGTTGCCGTGCCAAGGTTCTTGTTTGCTCTCTTGCTAGGTTATCTTGCTTAGGCTCTCTTGTAAGTGACTTCTTAATCCTTGGTTAGGCTAGTGGGTTACTAATGGCATGTTTAGGGATGGTTTAAGGGTTGTGGATAATTGGTTTAGTGGCTGATTGTGCTTGGTTTGCTTTGTGGTGCATGTTGGTTGATTTCCGGTAAGGTAGCTGCTGCGTCGCTAGTCTTTGCTATATTTGATGTAACTTGTGTGGGCCGAATTTAAGGAAGTGTTCTTCATGAAAGTTGTTCATAACATCTTGAAGTATGACATAATTTAATTTGGAAATTTTTGGAGATCATTTAGTACCATTCGTAAGTCCACTTTTGGACCGAATTGAGTCTGCCCGATTTACTATTCACCCGACCTTCTGGTCTTTTTGATTTTCTATAAATTTTTCCAGACCTCTTTTCAACAAACTTCCTTCATAAAACTTGTTTGAGACACTTGTGTCTATGACATATAAAAATTTCAAGGCTTTCCAAAATGATTTGGGTACTGAATGAGATGCATTTTGATGGTCAGATGGCCTGACCGGGCAGGTTGATTTTTGTTTGACTTCAAGTGACAAAAAGAGGTGCTTACAGTTGGAACTGGATTTCGAGTTCTTCACGGAAAATGTTTATCAAGATGTTTTATACAACATATCCGAATTTCAGAATTTTTGAAATTGATTACTATTTATTTCAAACGGATTTCTGTAACTGTGCAACTGCCCAGTTTGGACCCGATTTTGTATATTCTCGATTTTTCCTCTCTCTTGGACTGATTAGTGGCTGCCCATTGAGGATTTAATTAGGTCTTGTACTGCTAATATGTGATTTGTTCGTGAATTGTCGAGTGTGATTGTTATGGCCATGAGTGTGCATATTGAGCATTGGCATAACATGTGCATTACGTGAACAAGCACGAATGGCATGAGCATGTGATCACCTAAATCGCCCTGATGCGTCTTACGTGGGGTTCAGATAATAATTGATGGTATGAGTACGTGTGATCACATAAAACCCTGATGCGTCTTACACGGGGTGTTAAACCCGTCCTAATGCGTTTTACCCGGGACGATGCCCGGATTGCCGGAAGACGGCCAGCCTGATGCGTTTTACGCGGGTTTTGGTCTGTATAAGGAGATCGGTATTGCGCCTGATGCGTTTTACGCGGGCTAGAGACACTAGACTTGATGCGTCTTACGCGGGCCAGGAAGTGTTGTATGTGATAGACCTGATGCGTTTTACGTAGGTCGGACCTAATGCGTTTAACGCGGGTCGGTGAATAAATGGAAAGTTGGCACGTGTGCATGTGTGCAGAAAGGAACATGAGCGTATGCATAATGATGGCACGTGTGCAAGAGTGCATTAATGAGTGCAAGCATGTGCATGACATGTGTTCGTGGCCAATTAATATGTGTGTATGTACCATTGTTGGGCTCAGTGCCAGTATTATTATGTGCCAAACCTGCAGGGTCAACATATGTTTGATTTGGGCCCGAAGGCCTAAGTCGTGTGGTTGCTCTATTGTGTGTTTGGATAAGATTTGTCTGGGTACGCATTGGCCTAGGTGGGGTTTAGGATGTTGCTTATTGAGACTCGTTCTCATGGTTATTATATAACCGTTTTAGACCCCCGACTCCGACCATGAATGGTCTGTCACAGTGTTTTGGGATCCCGAGGAAGAGCCTATGGAGCAAGATCCTGAAGAGGAGCCATGGAGTTGGTAGACCCTTTTTGTATAGCTACGCTAATCTACCCAACCACTTGCCCTTTTTTATGATTGAGGTTTTAACCCTAGTGGCCTTTATATGTAAGGTTGGATTTTGTAAGTATGTGCCATTGAATGAAGTATGTGGTTCATTTGTTTAAGTGTTCTACTACCCTTGGTCTTTAATCCTGTATGGGTGCTTTTAATCGTTTCCGCTTGCGCTTTATGTTTTGATGTTCGCATGGGTCGGCAACGAGTCCTGGGACGTTGCATTCGAAATACGACCATCGAGGGATGATCGCGCGCTCATAGGGTGCGGGGCGTGACATTCAAAGAATGGAATGAGTGTTCGGAGAAAGAGTGTGAGAGTGAGAGAGAAGATAAAAAGGTTTTAAACCGAGTAGTATTATATATATATATATATATATATATATATATATATATATCGGTTTTTATAAAACCTTTTTGGAAACTATCAATTGACAGTTATGGAAATTTTGGAAATTATATTCCAAAAATTTTGAAATTATAATCCTCAAATGATATCAATTAAGACAACTAATATATGAGATATTCGAACAATTACTATATTTAAAATATATGAGATATACATACCTTTTATAAGATGAGTTGCAAGCCGAAATCAGACACTTCAATTATTTGCTCAAATAGTCATCAGATGCAATAAGAGTTTGTTCTGCATATCTCAATAAAATGGGTTAATGATATTTAATTTATCTCTAATAAGCTCAAAACTTTTCTTCTCTAAAGGTTTTGTAAAGATATCAGCTAATTGTTGTTTAGTGTCTATAAATTGAACAATTATATCTCCTTTTAAAACATGATCACGGATAAAATGGTGCTTTATATCAATATGCTTAGCTCTGGAATGCAGAATAGGATTCTTGGTCAGATTGATGGCATTGGTATTGTCACACTTGATCTCCACAGTTGAGTCTTCGACATTGAAGTCTTTTAATTGTTGTTTCATCCAAAGAATTTGAACACAACAACTACCAAGTGAGACATATTCTACTTTTTCTTTTGAAAAAGCTACAGTTTGTTGCTTCTTTGAATACCATGAAACAAGCATGTGTCCTAATAATTGACACGTTCTGTCACGCCCCGTACCCCACTGGAACGCAACATCTCGTCACGATCGATTATGGTGCAATGCTCCCAGGAAGCATTGCCGACCCAACACCCAATCAGAGATCAAACACATGCGGAAGCAACGTATATAATTAAATATATACACCCGTACAATATAATACATGAGACTAAGGTAGAACAGCCAAATAGCAGTCAAGCACCTCAGAAACTATATGCACTGGTATTACCAACGAAAACTTTTTACAATATTCACTACAACCAAAAAGAAAACACCACAGCTGAGAATAATCAAACAACCACTTCTCCGTTCTGCTCCGTCTCCACCGGGATGCAGGCTCGACGACCGCTGGATAAAATGCGGTATTCCAAAAAGAGGTGGTGACTTCGGCATCCTACTGCTGGGGGTCTGAAAATGTGGGTTATTACAATCGTAAGACGAATCTCAGCGAGTATAACCTCCTAAACCTAGACTAGGCTAACATGCAATCTCCTGACTGACAGTACAAAACAACACTGCAATCCAACTCATAAATAAACTTCGATCTAGGCCCTCTGGCCCAGATCACTTACCTGGCTGACCCTGCAGGTTATTCACAATAATCATATAATCAAATCACATACCCAAGCACTTGGTTCATGCGTACGTCAAGCGTATGTTCATGCTTAATAATGATAACATCACGTACTATTCACCGAGTCCCGCACACTCGCATTCTGGCCCACGCATTCTTATGCATGCAAATGTCCACATTCATGTCTCGGCTCACTAGCCCACACTGGCACACTGAAACTTTCTCAATTTAACATTTAATATGACCCGCGTAAAACGCATCAGGTCTCTTTATTTAATCACAACACTTCGTGGCCTCGCGTTAAAACGCATCAACTGGCCCAGTGTCTCTAGCCCGCGTCAAAACGCATCAGGCGCAACACCGATCTCCTTACGAACCAGAGCCCGCGTAAAACGCATCAGGTTGGTCGTCTTCCGGACGTACCGAGCATCGTCCCGCATAACACGCATCAAGACGGCACACCCCGCGTAACACGCATCAGGGCGAAATGTGATCACATGAACATACAGCCAATTATTATCTGAACTCCGCGTAACACGCATCAGGGCATTTAGGTGATCACATGCTCATGGCAGGCACGCATTCTCGCACAATTCATCAGACGTCTCATTCCCGGCATTCACCATGCGTGCCATGAAATGCAACACAATGCAACATGAGCATTAGTTGCCGCAAGAATTATTCACTGGCCAATTAATACCATGCGGCCCAATTCCATAATGTGCAATTCAATAATCCAATCAAGCCATCATATGGCCAATCACACTCCGCACAAGTCGGCCACACAGTCACGCGACATGGCATTACTCAATTTCCCAACAATTGGGTACAGAAATCAACCAGTCACTCAGCCCGGGCATACCTGGCAGTCCAATCACATAATCCCCGACTAATCCAAATTAGCCCAATAATTATCTCTAATAATCCCACTAATTTTCTTGAATTTATTCCACCAATTGATCCTCAATCCAATCCAAATTTTATACCGATACCACCTAAACCAGTCCAGACTACACTGATAATACCTACGCCAGTCCAGAAAAATGCACAATCAGTCCTAATCCGGGTTTAGGAAATATACTCACCTAATTTCCGGACCACGGCGACGGGGAACGGCGGCCGATTACTGGCGAACAGTAAAACCGTCGGCGCGTTTTCGGCGGATGGGGTACTGTTTCACGGTACTGTTCACGCACGTACTTTTCACGCGCGACTGTTCGGCTGTACGGACGGAGGCGTGTGGCCGGCGAGACGACGGCGACGGAAAGCGTGCGTACGACGGATGAACAGTAAATCCGTACGGAAACTGTACTGACAGGACTAGACGGTGACGTACGGGCGTGCTGGACGGCTGGGTGGCGACAGTGCGGCGATCGAAGCTCCGGCGAGGCTCCGAAGCGGCGGCAGTGTAAACCCGGGAGAGAAAAAGAAGGAAAAAGAGAGGGAAAGGGCTGGACAGAGGCGAAGCTGGAGCTGGGGGGACTGTGGTGGTCGACGGCGGGGCACGGCGGTCGGCGGCGGCGCTCCGATGGCCGGTGACGAGCTCCGGCGAGACAAAAACCAAGAGAGAAAAATGGAGAATAAGAGAGGAAAATTGGGAGAGAAGCTGCTGTTGGGGGCTGATCTGCCGTGAATGAGGGGGAGAGGAGAGAGAAAAGGGGGTCAGCTGGTCAAAAAGGGGGTCAGCTGGTCAAAAAGGGCAATCCAAAGTGCCACGTGTCGCCGATCCGGCGATTTTGACGAAAATGCCCCTAATCTAACGGTTTTAAAGAGATAGGCTTAAATAATTGAGGGGCAATGTGGTCTTTTGGTCCAATAATGCAACTGATACCTCTGGTAATTATCCTAAAATTTTCCCAAAAAAAATTCGGAATTAATACCGGCCCAGGGGCAAAATCGTCATTTTTCCGGTCCCGAGCGAAATTCCCATTTTTGCACATACGCATTCCATATGTGTGTGGCCAACATAATATAGCATCGGATTCACGAAATTCACTTTTTAAGCTCTCGAAAATCGACTGCGAAGTTTTCGGGAATAAAATAATATTATTTTCCAATTTTTTGTCGAAATTTCAATTTTTGACCGGAACCACTCTAAATGTGTGTCGCCGCCCCAAAATGACATCGGTCCTGCAAAATAATCGTAAACGTCCACAAAATTTTGACGTCGAAGTTCGGGTCCAATCTCGCGATCAAATTTGCTCATTTTAAAATTCTAGAGCCTCTCACTAACGGGTGGCTGTTTAGGTGTTACGCGTATCGACCTAGGGTTGTCCGAATCGTAATGGCCTCAATTTTCGAGAGAGAGCGCGAGGAATTATCACTAGTACCGGAGGTCTCGATCGTTTAGGTTAGTTCGAGAATCGTTCGCCATGTGTACTCCCGGTCATGCGAAATCACCCGCGATCCGATCGTACATCATTGGCCGAATCAAATCCGTCACCTTCCTAAGGTCGGCCCACGTTGGTCCAAAATATTCCCTCGGCGTTCTTCGAAGTCCGTGCCCAACTCACGATCGGGTTCCGGTCCACGTACCTATTCCTATTTAGCCTTTCCCATAAGGTTAGTATCCCGTAATTGATCAGGTCCGGGCGAGACTTTCTAAAATTAAATGAGAAATAATTTACACTTTATTGATCCCGAAAATGGGTCGAAATTCAGGATGTTACACGTTCCGGAGGTGCTTTTCCTGTCTATTTTGCATCCAGCATAGTCAGCATCGGAATAGCCAATAAGAGTAAAGTTTGATTCTTTAGGATACCACAACCCAATTGTAGGATTTGTGCTAACATATTTGATAATTCTTTTGACTATAGTAAGATGAGATTCTTTTGGTTCTGATTGAAATCTTGTACACAAACAAACACTGAACAGAATATCTGGTCGTGAGGCAGTTAAATATAAGAGAGAACCAATCATGCTTCTATATAATTTCTTATCTACTGGTTTTCCTTTTTCATCCTTATCTAATTTAATGGAATATGATATTGGAGTATCAGTCTTTTTACAATTTAATAAACCAAACTTTTTCGAAATTTCTTTGGCATACTTTTCTTGACAAAGAAAGGTGCCATTTTTCGTTTGCTTAATCTGTAATCTAAGGAAGAAAGTTAATTCTCCCATCATACTCATTTCCAATTCACTTTGCATCATTTTAGAGAAATTCTTACACAATTTTTCATCTGTAGAACCAAAAATGATATTTTTTTTTTTGATAACCCAGGGAACCCCCGCACGGCCGACAGCCGGGGAGTAAACCCTGGGGGCGACACGTGCTAGCCACCACACACGTGCCAGCCACCACACACGTGCCACCGGTTAAATCACCCTGCGGCGCCCGGGATTCGAACACTCAACCTTTTGCGAGAGGAAGAGTGCGCGCTCCAGCAGATTTGAACAATTAGAATATCTTTACCTTTTCTTTTGATGAATAGGGTAGTGTCTACATTACCTTTTGTGAAACCATTTTGTTCCAGAAAGCTGCTTAGTCTTTCGTTCCAAGCACGTGGTCCTTGTTTAAGACCATATAATGCTTTCTTGAGAGTATACACCTGATCAGACTTTTGAGGATCTTCAAAACCTGGAGATTGTTCTACATATACCTCCTCTTTGATGTAGCTATTCAAGAATGCGCTTTTTACATCCATCTAAAACAGTTTAAAATCACAGAAACAAGCATAAGCTAGTAAAATTCTTATTGCTTCTAACCTCGCCACAGGAGCATAGGTTTCATCGTAATCTATTCCTTCTTCTTGTGAATAACCTTTGGCCACAAGTCTTGCTTTGTTTTTTATGACTTTTCCTTGATGATTCAGTTTATTTCAAAATACCCATTTTGTTCCAATAACTAAATGATTTTTGGGTCTAGGAACAAGTTCCCATACTTGATTGATCTGGAATTATACAAGTTCCTCTTACATAGCTTCAATCCAGCTTTCATCTTTCGATGCATCTTCAACATTCTTTGGTTCAACTTCTGAAATAAGAGCCATTGTATTTATGACTTCTCTTGCTTTTGCTCTGGTTTTGATTCCATCATCTAAATTTCCAATGATAAGATCCTTGGGACAACTGGATTTTTGTTTCCAGTTTACGTTTAGTTTTTCTTCATTTTCATCATGGAGATTTTACGATTCTTCATTGTCTTGTAGGTTTGATGATTCCTGAACTTCATTAGATCTTTGATTTTGATGATTTTCACTTGGCATCAATTCATCAGATACTATGTCCCGTATGTCAAATGCTGGATTTTCACTGTCAGAATCATCTTGTTGAGTCTGAATTGTGTCTTCAAACTTGACATTTAATGATTCTTCCACTATTTCACTGTCAGAATCATTAGTATTCAAGAAATATTCCTTCATCTAACTTTTCATCAAACTTACCAACACGATCATTAGGATTTTTAAGAATAAAACATTTACATCCAAAATTCGAAAGCATGAAATATTGGGAATTTTACCTTTGAACAATTCATAAGGAGTCTTTTCAAGAATTTGTCTTGGAAAAATTTTATTTGAAATATAACAAGCTGTTAAAATAGCTTCAGCCCAAAAATATGCTGGAGTTTTGTTTTCAAATAGAAGAGTCCTAGCTATTTCTTGCAAAGTTCTATTCTTTCTTTCAACTACTTCATTTTGTTCAGGAGTATAAGGTGAGGAAAAAGTATGTTGAATACCATTTTCATCACAGAATTAAGAGAAATTTTGATTTTCAAATTCTCTTTCATGATCTGATTTAATGCTCGATATAGTATAACCCTTTTCATTATGTACCTTTTTGGAAAATTTTTAGAAATATTCAAATGTTTCACTTTTATGAGTAAAAAAGAATACCCGAGTATATCTTGAATAATCATCTATAATAACTAAACAGTATTTCTTACCTCCAAGACTTAGAGTTTGAGTAGGTCTAAAAATGTCCATATGAAGCAACTGCAAGGCTCGATTAGTGCTTACATAATTTATTGATTTGAATGAACTTCTTACCTGCTTACCTTTGGAGCAAGCTGAACATAATTCTGTGCTTTTAAAATTTTATTCTGGCAATCCTTTGACAAGTTTCTTGGAAGCTATTTTGGAAATTAATTTGACACTTATGTGTCCGAGCTTCCTATGCCACTGATCAGATTCTTCTTTTATGATAACGAGACATTGCAAGTCATTAGACTTTGTGTCTAGTAGGTAGATGTTTCCATGTCTTCAACCCGTAAATGCTTGCTTGTTATCCTTACTTATCCCAAAGCATTTGTTTTCTTGGAAAGTAATTTTGTAACCAATATCACATAATTGACTAATGCTAATTAAATTCAAATTCAAACCTTTAACAAGTGAGACTTCATTGATGATGAGATTGTCAATTCTGACAGTTCCTTTGCTAATTATTTTTCCTTTGTTGTTGCCTCCAAAGAATACACTTCCTCCTTTAATTCTTTCTAACTTAATGAATCTTAGAGGATCTTCGGTCATGTGTCTTGAACAACCACTGTCAAGGTACCACTTGTTCTTTCTTTTCTTTGCTACCTGCAAAAGATAAGTAACTCACTTTTTCTTTGGTACCCATATTTTCTTGGGTCCATTTTGGTTAGGATCAGTCATTCTCAGGATATCTCTCTGAATAGGTCTCCAAACCTTTGGACAGTCACTCTTAAAGTGATTTGAATCGCCACAGTTTATACATCTTTGTGAAGTTTGACCATTGAATTTCACAAACTGTTTTTGAAAATGATTTCTGTAATCAGATTTAGATGGTCTTTCCTTTAGTCTTTCTTTGACATTCGGAAAAGTATTTTTTAATTCAATATTTTTATCAAAACCCAGACCTGATTTGTTATAATAAGGAATTTGAATCGACAAAATATAATGAAGTTTTTAGAACCATTGAGAATTTCTTAGTTATATTAGACATGTCATTTTTCAAAATTTCTTTTTCATTAGAGATGCGATCAAAACTTTCCTTAGAAAATTTTTTCGGATCAGAAATTTCCTTTTTCAGTGAATCATTTTCCTTTTCAAGAAAATCTTTATTTTTCTTGATAAGGTTAAATTCTTTTTGTAGGAAATCAATCTTATCCTTTTGCGAAATATCTTGCTGTTTTAAAAGATTATTTTCCTTTTTTAAACATTTGATTGATTCATCAATTTCCTTATTTTGAGTCATACTTTTTAGAGACCCAATTTCCTTCTTTAATATAGAAATCTTTTTGCAGGCCATTTTATTAACAGAGACTAATTCATCAATATAATTTGCAACTGCTTCAGGAATATTTGAATTACTTACCTCATTTTCTTCATCAGAACTTGATTCTGAGTCTGATTTTGCCATCAGACAAATATTGGCAAACTCTTGTTCGCTTTCTTCATCCTCTGAATCACTCCATGTTTCGGCTTTGAAAGCCTTCTTATATCTTTCATATTTTCCTTTGTTCTTCTTGAGAAGGGGACATTTGGGCTTTATGTGTCCATTCTTTTTGCGATGGAAATATATCACATCTTTGTTTTCTTCATTTTCGGCACTGGATCTCTTCTGAAAATTTAGCTTCTTGGCTTTTGATGGCTCATAATTCTTGATTTGCTTCCTTTCATTTATTCAACTTCACCTTCTTTGCCATCTTTCTCAGTTTCTTGACCATTAAAGCCCACTCTTCATCTTCATCTTCATCCGAATCTATATCTATTTCGTCAGAATCAATATTAGTTTTTAAAGCAATGGATTTTTTACCTTTGGGTTCTTCAATTTCTAAAAACTTTTCAGTTTCATAAGATTGAAGAGTTTCGATAAGTTCGTCCACCGTGAGTGGTCTGATCCCCTGAGTTTCTCGGATAGAAACTTTAATGTCGTTCCATTCTTTTGAAAGAGCTCTCAGCAACTTGTTTACCTTTATAGGTTTTGGAATGGGATTGTTTTGGGATTCAAGCCCATTTACTATCTCAGTGAATCTACTCTGTATCTCAGAGATTGTTTCATTTGATTTCTAAGTAAAGGATTCATACTGTCCAAGGAGAATATTGAGATTTGTCTCCTTGACTCTTTTTGTTCCTTCATAGACAAGCTTGAGGCGATCCCAAATTTCTTTGGCAGTTTTGAGATTTGCAATTTGTTTGTATTTAACACTTGCTAGACCATTGTATATGGCCGTTCTAATCTTTACATCCAGATGGATTCTTCTCGAAATTTCCTTGGCCGAGAGAGGTAAAGCTTGAGGTCTAATTTGCTCTCTAACTCTTTTAGAAGAAGGTTCTCAATTTTCCCTTTTAAAGTTTTTGGGGATTTTGTTTCATTTGAAATGATTCCATGTTCAACGATATCCCATATGTCTTGGTCTACTCCCAAGATGAATGTCCTCATCATGTTTTCCCAGACATTGTATTCAATTCCATTGAAGTAAGGCGGTCTGTTGTTGTGACCTGACTCAGCATTACTAGCCATCAAGAATCATTAGCTCAAAAGTAAAATAACACTTTAAAGAAGAATGAACACTAGGCTCTGATACCAATTGTTAGGGCTAGTGCTGTCACCTAGAGGGGGGTGAATAGGTGATTTTACAAATTAAATGATTTAAACGTGAATGAATATAGTCGAGGTTAACAACTCGTATGATTAATATTGAATGGATGCGTGTAACAAACTTATATATAAATTGTTGTCAGATGATTGCATCTGATGACTAAAATGATATTCTGATGAACTTATTTGACATATATGTATATAGTATAATGTCAGTAATAATAAATAAGAATTTAGAGATAGAGAATATTGCACACAGATCTTTATAGTGGTTCGGCTTTATTGAGCTTACGTCCACTCTCCATGCTGGTAGCCCGTTGACTGTATTTCACTATTGAATCACCAGAAGATTAAAGAGCTGTGCTTCTCAGATGATAGATAACACTATTACGTACACTCTTTACTCAAGTAATTTTCTTTCTAAAACACAACGTGGAAAATAGTAATCACAAGTGTGTAAGATCGAAGCTCTATTCAAACTTTGAAATTCTCAATTCTGGCTCTTCTATTTCTTGTACGACATTTGCACTCCTTTTATACTCCTCTACTTCCAATCTATCCGTTGGACAGTCTTCGGATTGTTGATCTTCAAATCAACCCGTTGGAGATTCTTTCCAAAATAGGATGCATAGCCGTTAGAAGAAAACCATTATCTCCAAGTAATTTGATCGCCCATACAATCAAATCAAGGTTTCCATAAGTGTAGTTCTTGGTATTTGAGGAACAATCTTGTGATTACCAATTTGGATATCAATTTGATTATCCTGTATAAACTTGCCAAAAATAACACTCATTGAATCTGACGAGTAATTTTGAGTCTGATGATAAAATCCTTTCATCGACTTAGTCTTATGAGTCAGCATTTACCTACATCAAATAACTTAAGTGTAATTTTGATTAGTAATAGATTGTTTTGTCATTCCTCAAAACTTCATTAGGGATTTTGCTCAACAAGCTCCACTCTGTAGAACGCAGGCAACACCAGCTGCCCCTTGAGCCTGTTACACTCCATTACCTTCACCAGCTCATCCAAGCACCACTGAGACGACTGTGTAGTTCTCGGAGAAGACATGCAAGGTGATCCACGACTCTTCTATGGCTTTCATTCGCTCCAGTGAGATCCCATCCCTGAGCCTCAAGTCCTCGCTGTCAATGTAGGCGTTGATGCTTCCGTGAATAAGAGCCCTGTGGAGGTGAGGGAGGAAGCCGTGGCGGACGTCTTCACCTCTGAAGTTAAGGAACACATTGAACGGTCATTTTTGCTTTGGAAGAAGAAAGAGAAGAAGAAAAAGACAATGGAAGACAGAATGTGATGCTTTATGGCAATGGGAGGCTTCGTCTGGATGTCATCGTCGCGGGTCAACTCAAGAAAAATGCGCAAAGTTGATCCAGAGATCGATGCTGACTCGAAGACATCCAACGTCACACCGAGTCATCACGAAGTGAAATTCGAACGGTCAAGAAAAAGCTTTGAACGGTCCGGATCTTTTTTGTTTTTTTTTTCCTTTTAATTTTTCACAAATGGATGGAAGCTATTTTCCATTCATTTTAAAGTAAATATTTAATACTACGAAAAACTCCAAACTGGTACTGTGACATTCCGAATTTCGGCCCATTTTTGGGATTTATAAAACGTGTAATTCATCAGTGTGCTTATAGTAAAATCTCGCCCAGGAACTGATCACTCTCGGTTATTATTTTTAAAATTGAGATTTCGCTAGAATCGCGCTCAATCGAATTTGGTCGTTATTTAAAACCCAAACTTTGGTGTCAAATTTCTAGGAGTTCCGGGACGAATTTAATTGGACAGTGTCGATATTATTGTGGCCAGCCTCGAAATTGCCCGGGATATGTGAAAAGTGGATTTTTTACCGGGTGCGGATTTGGATTAATAGACCTCCCTCGGGGTAGTGTGATTTAATTAATTTGGCCTTTGTCCCTTATTATATTTAAGGATTAATTTGGACCGTTTGATCGTTTTCGGTTTTAAATGTGGACCATTGGATCGCAATGATTATTTGGACTTTTGGCTCTCTCTCTCTCTCTCTCTCTCTCTCTCTCTCTCTCTCTCGTGCGTGTCCCCTCCCCCCTGTCAGACCCATCCACTCCTCTCTCTCTTCCTTTTCTTTCTTTCTTTTTTTCCTTTTTCTTTTCTTTTCTTCCTCTCTTCTTCTTCTTTTTCGCTGGTCTTCTCTTCCGATCGCAACTGCTCTGGCCTCCTGCTTGCTGCTTATCGAGACCAGCCCAGCCACCGCCCGCTGTTTGCCGTCCGCCTTGTGCCGCCGCTCGCCCAGGCGCCACACCGTCCGTCCGACTACCTTCCTCCGACTCGGCTGCTCTTCTCCTTCGCGTTGCGTACAGCAGCAGGTTGCCGCCGCGTCCGCCGCGATTCAGCGCTGCCTAGCCGCTCGTCAGCCCATCCTCCATCGCTCGGCTGCCCACGACGCCACCGTGCCGCCTCCGGCCACCGCGCAACCACCCTTTCCCCTGTTTTTCTTCTCCCTCAGCACCTTCCCCTATTTCGGCTCCCAGAGCCGCCGTTCCGATCGCCGCCACTCCACCTCTGCCACCCAGCCTCTCCCCTCAGCCACCTCCGCCACCCAGCTACCCCCTTGGCCGCCACCACCTCCCTTACCCTTGCTTTTCCCTTCCTCCTCGATGCCTCCCCTGTTTTGGAACTCTCCTGGTGCCACCCCATCCAGCCGGTGCGCGCCGCCGCCGCTGCTCCGTCTGCTACCACCCAGCCTCCGGCGACCTTGCTCAGCCACTTGTAGCCGCCGTGCTTGCCGGGACAGCCCAACCACCATTGTCGTCGCCGTCACCCGAGCGTCCCAGGACGTGGCCGAGCTCGCCTAGCCCGCTGCCCAGTCAGCTCGAGCATGCCCAGGCCGTGGCCGGACTGTCCCGGGCCATGGCTGTATGCCGAGCCGTGTGCCAAGCCGTGGCCGAGCCCCGCACCCATCGTACCCTCTCCCGTTACTATTCATCCTGGTCATTTTGAGCCCGTGCAGGTTTTTCCCTGGCCAAATTGAAGTAAGTGACTTCCTAAACCCTACCTAGTACTTTGGGTACTTTATAGACTTGTTTAGGGTTCAAAACGATTAGGGCATGGTTCAATTAATTATATTATTATATAATTGTGTTAGTTGGTTTGGATGAAATTATATGCATGATTTGGATGTTCGTATGTGGCCAATTGAACGTCGAGTTTGTGGGTTGGTGTGGCGTGTTGTGAATTGGATTGAATTGTGAATATGGATCGCTTGGTGTAATTGGCGTGAAATTGATTGCATTGAATGGCGTGTGTATGCCTGTCGATTACAAGCCCGGATTAATCGGAGGGCTACAGACTTGAGACGTGTTGACGGTGGTCCGTGTGAAGGCACGAATGGCAGATGTGCCAAATGGATGTGGGCTTGAGACGTGTTGACGGTGGCCCGTTAAAGGTGTGTTGGATCGGAACGTTTTTACGTCAGTCATTAGAATTGAGCCCGGATTGATCGGAGGGCTACGGACTTGAGACGTGTTGACGGCGGTCCGTGTGAAAACATGAATGCCCGGTGTGCCAAATGGGCCTGAGGCGCAGTGGCGCGGGCAGTGAGAATGGGCCTGAGGCGCAGTGGCGGGGGTCGTGAGGAAGAATGTAGGCCATGCATGCGATTTGAGTGTGATTGAATTAACTGGTTGAGCGTGTGATTCAATTGGCTGGTTGGATGTGTGGTTGAGTCAATTGGAATAATTGAGTGCAAGTGTGGTTGGTGTTTGAGCGATTGTGATATGCTGTTGAATTACTATTATTATATTATCACGTTGTGACTAACGTGTAGAGTTGGCATGGGCTTGATGACGAGGTAGGTACCGTGATGCAAATTTTATATGTTATGAGGTAGATTGCATGTACGACTTGTCTGGGTACGCATTAGCCTATGTGGGGTATAGGGGTTGCTTATTGAGACTCGTTCTCACGATTATTATATAACCACTTTCAGATCCGCAACCGTGATCGAGTTAGAGATGCTGCCAGAGTACCACAGGGATTAAAGGATAGATTAAATTTATCCTGTCTTTTGAGTACCTTATTGTAGAGGAGATAAGCTTATCAACCACCACCCCCTTTTGAAAATTGTGATTTTAAATTGGTAACCTGGGTTATCGTTTTGTAATAGTGACTGCTTTATGAAGTCATGCAATTATTGTTTCGTGCTATCCTTTTGTCATCATGTTAGTCGTCTGGGTTGTTTTATTTCATTTTCACTTGCGTAGTTCGTTTGGGTCGGCGACGCATCCTGGGACGTCGCGTTCAATACGGCCATTGAAAGGATGTCGCGAGCCCGTCGGGGTTCGGGGCGTGACAGATACACCTATGAAAAAGTTTACCTCAAAACAATTTTTTTATCATAAAAAATCCTAAACTTGTACATTTGTAATAAATTTACCCTCCATTAGTTTTTATTAAATTTTACCATCAAATTGCTAAGTCGGGTGACACGTGATAGTTGACGGGTATACCGGTTTAGGATTTTACTCTTCGTTTGTCATAGTTGTACCAATTTATGATTTTTTGTGGTATTAATCCAATTTAACAAAAGCTAAAGGAGGGTAAATTTGTTATAAGTGAATCAGTTTGAGGTTTTTGGTGGTCAAAAAATTAGTTTGGAATAAATTTGTTACAAGTATACTAGTTTGGGTTTTTGATAGTCAAAAAATTAGTTTTAGGTAAATTTATTACAGGTATACTAGTTTAGTGTTTTTTCGTAATATTAACCCTAAAGTAAAACTGTTTGTTTTGTGGCTTACCAAAAACTGAAAAGTAACTTTTTTATTTGCCAAAACAATAAAATAATTCCAAGCATATAACGAAATTAGGTGTGACTTACATCTCGAAATAAGTGTATCATTGAAAGTTTCGGGCAGTGTACAAAAAAAAATGTCAAAGTTTGTATGCTATGACATTTGAAATCAAAAGTTTAAAACCAATCCAAAATTATATACCAAAACTAGCAATGTACCGACTAGGGTCCAACTAAAAATATGCAAATAAATTTTCGAGCATTCTTCGTCGTATGTAACTATAGCATGAGTTTGTCCAGTACTTTTCCTCCAAAAGGACTTTCTTGCGATGAAGATAAGAAAAGCCGATAAATAAGCAAGGAGCTTTGAGAATGTATTATTGTTTAGACTCATGGTGCTATACTAGCAAAATATCATCCATGTTCGTGACATGAAGAGATTTATCTCCAGTTTTGAGAAGTAACATATTTTGATATTTGACAAAAAGAAACTGGATGAATGGGCTGGACCTTCACCCTTAATGGGCCGAGCATAACGAGTCGGGTTAGCTTTGGTCAAACCGGGTTGACCGATGATCGAGTTAACCCGAATCCTCGTAATAATTCAATTTTTCTGAAATTCACTCAGGATGCCTAAATTGTATTGAAATTAATTTTGTTAGGCTTAATTTGATCTAAGATGAACAACTTGACTTTATTGTAAAAAGTCAATTGTCAATTCGAGCTTAATCCCGGGTGTTGAACGCCTCTCCAAAATTCTCTTGTTTGAAGCTAATAGAATCGGACACAAGATTTTCGATCGCTATCGTCCCTAAGTCAAATATTTAGAAGAAATTGAATCTAAAAATTGATTAGAAATCGATGAAATTATGATATTTTGATCGAAGGTCAAAGTCTTCAGTTTTGATCGAAAAAGTCAACCCTTAACCATATTATGAAAATATGAAGTCCAAAAGGCTAATTCTACATGTAGGTATCAAGTTGACACTTATTTGCGATCTTTACTTTTTTTGTTAAATTGTGACTTTTTTGGTCGAAAAAGTTGCTAATATTGATAGTCAAGAGTTTTTGGAGAAAAATAAGTTGCTAATATTGATAGTCAAGAGTTTTTGGAGAAAAATCCCAAAGCAGGGGCATCAAAGCACAATAAATCCCAAAGGGATTGAGAAGGATGAGCCAACCAAGATAGATATAAAGAATTTAAATGATGAGAATTAGTTACCCAATCCGCAATTCTATTTGCAGCCCTTCCACAATGGGCCGAAGAAATTTTATTGAAATGGGCCATTCGGGTTTGGGCGTATGCAATCAGAACACTCACTTCCCACGACACGTGAGAATCACTCAACAAAGCTTCGGTCAGAATTGAACAATTCGTCTCCAAGTACAACTCATTCTCTCTCCAAGCCCTAAAGTGCGACAGTGCCTCCGATAGAGCCATCGTCTTCGTTTGAATCGCCAAGGAAGCAACGATTTTTTAAACTAATCCATCCAGCAAAGCTCTAGATTCATCACGAAGGATACCGGCGATTGCTCCCTCCGTGCTGCCTTCGATGAAAGATCCACCGAAATTGATCTTGAAGGACCGGCTCTTCGGTGGATGCCAATTCGGAGGTAAAGTCGCCTTATCAGTGTCAAGTTTTGAACTTTTAGGGTTCCATTTGCTGTAATTTCTAACCATAGCTTGCGTTGAAGCAATTAGGGATTCTGGGTTTGGGGATTGGCGCCGAAACACAAAATCGTTCCTTGCTTTCCATATAAACCAGAGAAGAACTGCGATTCTTTCAAAGATGTGGGTTGCCTGACTACTTAAGAAAATTTTGTAGCCATTCTTCCATTTGGGTGATGTTTTGACCCCCAGACTTGTACGTTAGCTTTAGGGTTTGTAGCCATTCTTTTCTATTGACTGACATATCGAGATTGGAATTTTAAAGATAGACATTGCCTATTGTGTGAGAGCTTGTACCATAGTTTTTATCAGAACTTCCTTATCCGCCTTTGATATTAAATTTTCCTTCCACCCCTCTAGTTTCATATTTACTCTTGCTAATATCCATGCAAACATTTATTTCTTTGAAACACCCCAGTCAAAAGGAATCCCTAATTATCACCCGCCTGGGTGACGCTGCTGGAGCGCGCACTCTTCCTCTCGCAAAAGGTTGAGTGTTCGAATCCCAGACGCCGCAGCAAGGTGACTTAACCGGTGGCACGGCTGTCGGCCGTGAGGGGGTTCCCTGGGTTACCAAAAAAAAAAAAAAAGGAATCCCTAACTATTTCCTAGTCTTCTCAATGACTGGAGCTCATTTGCTATATTCCTCCGTAAGTTCTATGACCAGCTTGAGCTAAAGAAAATGCCAAACTTGTTCAAGTTTATTGCTTGTCATGATGCATAGCATTATTGATTTAGTATCAATGCAAGATTCTGACATTCTTTCACTTTTCCATCTAAGAAAAATATTGAATCATCAGCAAAGAGTATATGAGAAAGGACTGGACAGTACCTGTTTAGCTTTATTCTAGCAATAGTTCTGTCATTCACTGCTTTTCTCATGAGGGCCGAAAGGGTATTGGCCACCAAGATAAACAAATAAGGAGAGATGGGGTCCCCTTGTTGAAGACCTCTTGAAGGATGAAAGAGCGGTAGTGGCTCACCATTCGACTTTACACTTATTGAGGCTGAATTCACACATTTCATAACCCTATCCACACACCATTTACAAAATCCCACTTTTAGCATGCATGCCTCCGAGAAATCCCTCTCCACTCTATCATAGGCTTTTTTCATGTCTAGTTTCGACACCATTTGGAACTTTTCCTTTCTTTTCCTAACTCTAAATTGATGGAGCACCTCTTGTCACGTCTCGAACCCCGTGAGCGCGCCAACATCCCTCCGAGGTCGTCAAGTATGTGACATCCCGGGATTTGTCGCCAACCCAAACCGAACGCTAACGAATAGCATAAGTGGAAGCAAAATGAACTCTCCATACAACATGTAATCCAACGGGATAATAGAGAGATAATCGAAACACATCAACAAATACATTTTATAAACATAGCGTTAAACACAAATAAGCAATTACAAGCCTTACTAGAGGCCACCATCTCGACACCACTCATAACAAAAAGGATTGGGTGGTGGGTAAACTTAACTTCTCTACAAAAGGGATACTCCAAAAAGAGATGAGGAGAATAATCCCATCCTTAGATCATCACGGTATCCTGGTGGCATCTTCAGATCAGTCATGGTCGTGGGTCTGAAATGGTTTGATTATACAACCATGATAACAATTCTCAATAAGCAACTACCTAAGCCTCGCTTAGGCTAACACATACCTCCGGACAATCCTAAACGTGCAATTCCAACAAACAACGTGCCATAGACAATCACAGGCGTCCTTACCTCGCCTTGAAAAATGCACACGCCCTGCACATTAGAATACCGCCATAACATGGCAATTTGCTCCTCGAGCACATAATACAACCACATGACGTAAACGTGCATAAAACTGTTATTAATCCAGACATGCTCAACAGCAACACAAGCACATTGCATTCCCCAATACATAACACACGATTATAATCATCCAAATTATTAACGGCCCCTCGGGCCAACGAACCCCCGCCGGTCTTCCGGCGTAACCAGGCATCGTCTCGCTACTTCGGCAACAACAACATCCGGAACCCCCACCCAGACGGCATTCCATAAAGGAGTATCGATCCGGCCTCCACCGCGATCGACAACGTCTAGAACCCCCGCCTAGACGGCATCCGAACCCCTGTCGGGCATTGTCTAGAACCCCCGCCTAGACGGAACGTGTCGTGACCATGCACACACTCAACAACCATTACCGATTCTTATCTTTATGAATTACCCAAATGCCAACTAAGTCTATACTCATCAATTAAAAAGTCTCGCCTTTCTTTTGTAACAAAATCTCCGAAAAGTCCCCGATAGAGAAAAAAACCGAGTATGCACATAATCGGGGCCAAATGGGCAGTTGTGCAGTGACCGAAATCCGTTTGAAATAAAAAGTAAATCAACTCCAAAAATTCAGAAATTTGGATATGTTGTACAAAACATCTTGATGAACATTTCTTATCAATGACTCGAAACTCAATTCAAATCATAACTATGTATTTTTGCCCTTAGAAGTCAGACCAAAAATCGGTTCCTTTGGACAGGTTACCCGTCCCCCAAAACACGTTTCATTCAGCACCCAAATCACCTTGGAAAATTCTGAAAATTTTATATGTTATAGACACAGATGTTCTTAAAATTTTTCGTGAATGAATTTTGTTGAAATAAGATCTAAAAAAATTTATAGAAAATCGGAAAGACCAGACGGTCGGGTGAACAGTAAATCCGGCAGACTCCAGACGGTCCAAAAATGGACTTACAAATGGCCCTAATTGATATCCAAAAATTCTGAATTTAAAGTATGTTATACTTAAAGATGTTGAGAACAAATTTCATGAAAAACACTTCCTTAGAGTCGGCCCACAATGATCACAAAAAAAATAACAAAGCACAGAGGTACAATAACAACCAGAAATCCGAGAATCATTAAACTTACACCATTAAGCAAATCAAGCTTATACAACCACTAAACCAACTATCCATAACCCCTAATCTATCTCTAGACATGCCATTAGTAACCCAATAGCCTAACCAAGGATTAGGAAGTCACTTACCAAGGGTTTAAGCAAGAAAACCGGTGAACAGGGAAACTGAGCTCCGGCGGTGAACAGGGATGGACAGGAAGCTTTGGTGACTTTCCGGCGACCAAGCTGGGATGGTTGGAACGAACACAAGATGGTGGTGGTCGGGGTACCAGGAGTGAGGTCTAAAGAGAGAGAAAGAGGGGAAAATGGGTATTTTCCAGTTGATTTCTGGGCTAGTTCAGGTTTTTGTGAATAGTGCGCACTCCAGCGGCCGGACGGGTGGCTGACTGGCGATTTAGGCGGCGAGTCCGGTGGCGTCTGAACCAGAGAAGCAAGGCGGAGGTGATGGTGCTTGGAGCTTCGGCCAATTCCAAGGAGGGAGAGAGAGAGAGAGAGAGAGCTCCGGGAATGAGAAGAGAGAGAGGGTCAAAGGTCAAATATTATCTACCCACCCCACTCACATAAATCAAGGGCCAAGATCAACCTATCAATCTCATCAAAGATCCAAAGGCCACAAATGAGTCTTCTAAGGTAAGATGGGGAAAATATCCAAGGGCAACTAAGGAATAAGCAAAAAGGAGAGGGGGCATTCTTGTCCAAATTTTCGCTTATGGAGGGAAATGCAATTGTCCAAATTGCCCTTCAATATTTCAAAAGTGCTCAATTAACCCAGGGGCAAAATGGTCTTTTTCCACTTCCGGTCCAAATTTCGATTTTTTCGATAATTTTAATCGATCTAATAGTTGGCCACGCTAAATGAGATGACGTCCGATAAATTAGTCGTGGAAATCTTGAAAATTCGACATCCCAATTCGAATTCTAATTAATGGCCAAAATCCAACAATCGCGACTTTAGTGTATCCCAAACTAATGGGTGGCTTTTAGGAGTTACGCGTATCGACACGTGGCCGATGACATCGAGCCACATCTAAGTTTACTTGAGCCATGGCGATCTCGGTTGTCATGTAATTGCGAGGGTCAATCACTAGTTCCGAAGAACGCGATCTTTTGGATTAGGTTTAGGATCGTTCGAAACTCATACAATGGTTAAGCGAAATCACCCACGTTCTGATCGTATAAGATTTGCGAATCGTTTCATAGCCATCCTTGGATCGGTCTCTAATGACACAAAATATTCTCTCGTCAATCCTTATGGTCGAAATGTCAATCCATGATCAAATTCTTAGGTCCGCGTACTTAATTCCTAGCTAGTCTTTCCCTAACGGTTAGTATCTGGAGAGATCAATTTTTGAGTACGATTTTACTAAAAGTGCATCGAAGAAATATTCATTTCATAAATCCCGAAAATGGATCGAATTTCATAATGTCACACCTCCTGCACTACAAGAATATTATCCTGTATTTGTCTTCTGCCCATAAATGCACTTTGTTCTCCTGCTATTAGGTTTGGGAGCCAAGGTCTCAATCTATTAGCCAAGACCTTCGAAATAATCTTATAGGAGAAGTTGCAAAGGCTGATTAGTTTGAATTGATCAAGGCTTTCTGGGTTTTTAATTTTTGGTATCGATACAATATGAGTCCTATTTAATTCTGGATTGAGATACCCAGAATTTAAAAAATTTCTTACTTCCTCAAAAACCCCCCATTTTAATCTCCTCCCACTGATGTTGGTAAAACTAGCCATTTAACGCATCCGGTCCCGGAGCCTTCATTGAGCGCAACTCGAAAACTACAATTTTAACTTCTTTCATTGTAATTCTAGTTGTTAAATGCTGATTCATCTCATTGGTAACTAGAGTTGGAATTTGTTGCAAAACTGGATTAAAATCTCGATTTCCCACTGAATTGTAAAGCTCCTTGAAAAACTCCACTGTAATCTCTTTCAGTCTCGTGGCGTTACGGCTCCAAACATCTTCTGCATTCTTTAGCATAGAGATTCTATTTCTCTATCTTCTCTGAATTATTGTAGCATGGAAATACTTTGTGTTTTTGCTCCCCATTTTAGCAAGCACAATCCCGACCTTGAGCTCGGGTACATTTCTTCTCTTATCCACAAGTTCACTGTCTATTCAGTGAGTTCCTGTTGTCTTCCTCTATCTGCATTTAATGCTTGGTTGCTAATAATGCCTTGCAGCTCATCTTTCAACATTTGTAGCTACTTTGGCTATTGGGGAAGGTTTTCTTGCTCCAAATAGCTAATTCAGTGGACACTGCTCTCATTTTCTTCACTAAATCAGCACCAGCTAGGCTAGAAGAGTTCCAGATGTCCTTAATGATCTTGCCACGCTGCTTGTTTTCTAGCTAGAAAGCCTCGAACTTGAAATTTGTCTTCCTCTTCACTGGTTCAGTTTGTAGAGACAGTGAAATAGGACTGTGGTCCGAGCCTATAGCAGGAAGTGTGAAGGCTTTTGCTTCAGGGAATGGTAACCTCCATTCTATATTACACACCGCCCTATCTAATCTCTTTTTAACGAATTCCTCCCCTTCTCAATTATTTGCCCAAGTAAATGCACAACCCTTGTAACATTCCGAATTTCGAACCATTTTTGGGATTTATAAAACGCGTGATTTGTCAGTGTGCTTATAGTAAAATCTCGCCCGAGAACTGATCACTCTCGGTTACTATTTTAAATTAGAGATTTCGCTAGAATCGCACTCGATCGAATTTTTGTCGTTATTTAGACCATGAACTTGGCAGTCGATTTTCGGGAGTTTTAGGACGAAATAAATTGGACGGTGTCAATATTAATGTGGCCGGTATCAAGATTGTCAGGAATAATGGAAAAATGGGAGTTTTTTACCAAGAGTGAATTTGGATTAGTAGACCTCCCTCGGTAAAATTTAGTTTAGTTAATTTGGCCTTTGTCCCTTTTTATGTGCGAGGCCTATTTTGGACCGGTAGACCATTTTCGATTTTGAATTTGGACCCTCGGTTTGCGTTTTATATAAGAATGAAGTTTTTTTTTTTTTTAAATTCCTCTCTCTCTCTCTCTTCTTCACGCGCGTCTCCCCTGCGCGCACGTCCCCTCAGCCCATCCCTCTGCGCACCTACTCCCCTGCTGCTCTCTCTCTCCTCTTCTTTCTTTTCTTTTTCTTTTTTTTCTGCTTCGCCTTGCTTCTGCTTCTTCCTCCGCTCAGCCCCTCGCCGCGCCTGACCACCGCGCCGCTTCACCAGTCGCCGCCGCCGGAAAGCTCGGTCGCCGCCTCCGCCCTGACGCCCGCGACCGCCGCTCGCCGGTCCTGTTCGCGCAGCACGCGAGCAGCAGCTCGCCGCGGCGTCCGTCGCGGTCCAGCGCTGCCCAGCCGCTCCCGGCCGACCCAGCATCGCCAGTCGCCGCCGTGCCGCCGGTCACCGCCATTTCTCTCCCCCGGACGGTCGGCGACCCCTTCTTCCCTGTTTTCTCTCCCCCGAAGCTTCCCCTGTTCTGGACCTCTTCAGCCGCGCGCCGCCTCGTCCCGCCGCCGCGCGCCGCCGCCCCGGCCGTCGCCGCCGCTCCGTCCACCACCGATTGGTCCCCGGCAACCTTGCCCAACCACCGGCAGCCCTTCCTCCCCCTCACTCTCCCTCTCTCGATCTCTCTCTCTTCCTCACGCCCTTGCCGCCGCTCGCCGGAGGGGCGCCGCCGTCGCCGGAGCTGTCCCGCCGCCACCACAGCCTCGCCTGGCCTTGCCCAGCCGCCCCACTCCTCTCTCTCTCCCTCCCGACCGCCGCGACCAGCCGCCCCTCCGTCCAAGCTCTCGCCGTTCGCCTGAACCGCCGCCGCCGTTACTGTTCCGGCGAAGGACCGCCGCTGTCCAGCCGCTGTCGCCGCGTGTTCGGCTCGGTTTGAAGCGTAGGACACCCGGTGAGTTTGACCCTAAACCCTAATTAGGCTAATTTACATTTCTAGACGGGTTTAGAGGTTAATTAAGTTAAATTAGGGGTTAAATTGCGGAAATTATTAAGGGCCGATGTCGTGGCTGATTTGGTGGTGTAGCGGGATCGTTTTATCGAGGATTAATGGCCCGAGAGGTGCGAAACATGGGCTGGACAGAATCGGTACGGAATGGTTCCATTTTGGGAAAGTTCGGACTTAGGACTTGGATTCTAGTGCGCGCCCTATTTAGTGTTTTGGTGGCTGATTTAAATGATGGCGTGGGGAGTTAATGGAACATTTTAAGGTCGTTGAATGGCCCGGCGCGATCGATTTAGTAGTTGTCCACTTTGGAGATTAGTTGGACAAGGCGCATATAATTTGAGGCTTGGGGCGTAAGTGCCGGAAATGATGGCTTGACCGAACTAGTGGTTGGATTGTCCCTACATACGAGTGATTTGTAGCGTCGTGACGCATGTCTAATGCCTTGAGGAAGGGAGTAACTTGATGGACCTCGATTTCTGTGGATTCGTGATGGACTAGTTGTGTGATCTATGCATGTGAATTGTGTACCGTGCATAAGTGCTTGAATTGATTTCATGGCCGTGCTTATATGTTGGTTGGGTATGTTGAAATGTAGACTGGGCATAGTGTACTATAATTGATTGAATGGCATTGTACTATTAATTGCCCATTGTGAATATTGTGAATTGCCCAAGTGTGAATTTCATGGCCATGGATGTGCATCACGAGCATTGGCACGGCATGTGCATTCACAAGTATGCTCGAATGACATGTGCATTGTGATCACCTAAAATGCCCTGATGCGTCTTACGCGGGGTTCAGATAAAATTGGTGCCTGTGAATGAGTGATCACAATAAACCCTGATGCGTTTTACGCGGGATAGTGAACCCGTCCTGAGGCGTGTTACGCGGGACGATGCCCGGTTTACCGGAAGATGACCAACCTGATGCGTTTTACACGGGTAATGTGTCATGAGCCTGATGCGTTTTACGCGGGCCAGAGATCGATCTCGAAGTGATAGACCTGATGCGTTTTACGCGGGTCGGACCTGATGCGTTTAACGCGGGTCTGAGGAGAAATTGAGAAATGGCTGAGTGCTAGTGTGCAAGTGTGCGATAATGCATTGATGAGGCATGAGCATGAGTGCGAGCATTAGCATATGCATAACATGCGTTGTGACATAGAAATGCGCGTGTATGTGCTGTGATTAAATTTTGTTGCGTGACTACTATTGTCGATTTAATGCCTAACCTGCAGGGTCCAGTAAGATTAGATTTAGGCCCGAGAGCCTGAGTCAATTATGGGTGTATTTTGTATTGTTAGCGCTTGTCAGGAGGTGCACGTTAGCCTAGTTTAGGTTTAGGAAATTACTCGCTGAGATTTATTCTCACTGTTGTTTAAAACCACTTTTTCAGACCCCCAGCCCTGAGGATGGCAGGCGTACCGATGCCTTTTTGGGAGGAGCCCCCGGCTAGTTGTAGTGCCCGAACCCTGAGCCACTTACCCCTTTTTGTCAGTAGTGGCCTTGAACCGCTTTGATTTTTGTTGGTGTTCGGGTTGTACTTGGATATTGTTTATAATTTCCAATAACAGTGCAAGTGTTAATTTCGGTGGTTATCCTTGGTTGTGTGTTTATTTAATGTACGTGTGGTGAGTTGCTTCCGCGTGTGTTTTTAAATCTCTGTGTTGGGTATTTGGTCGGCGACGCGTTCTGAGACGTCGCACACAAATCGACCTCTGCAAGGGATGTGGCGCACCGAGAAGTGTGGGGCGTGACAACCCTTACTTTCTATATCCATCAACTCGCACGCATTAAGAAAATATCTAAAGGCATTTAATCTGTATAGCTCAAAATCTCTTTTGCCGACCTTTTTGCAATCATGTAAAGTTTCATTAAAATCCCATAAACACACCCAAGGTTGGGTATTCAGGGCATGTATCTGCTGAAGCGGCTCCCAAGTGTATGGTCTCTTCTGGAAATTTACAGTTGCCTGGACAGATGTTGCTCTGAAAATTCTTCTCAGCTGAATGACCTCAAGAGAAACATCAAGGAACACATTTGTGGCTGAATACACATTAACAGTAATGCCGTCATTCCATGATAGAGCCAATCCCCCACCAAACCCTACTAGGTTCACCACAAAGAAGTGTTGGAAGTTTAATTTTCTTTATACTCGTCGAACTACTGACTCTTGATTTTTAGTCTCCATCAAGAATACCAGACTTGGCCTTTCTTGAGCCACGATGGCTTGTAGGGCTCGAACTGTCAAGGGTGTGCTCAACCCTTGACAATTCCAACATAGTAGCTTCATTTGTAACCCGGTAGCTTATTAAGGCTAGCCACCTAAGCCCATCCCTGTGATCCACGTTCAATCAAATCTTTCAATTTTTGTTTAGGAATTTTCTCAACCACCCTGGCTACGACATCCTCTGACCACATTCTATAAATTCGTCTACACATAATAGCAAGCCACTTTTCCTTATCTAACTCACCCTCTATGTTGCTTCTAATCTTTTGTCTCAGAGAACTCAAGTCACCTCATACCACTAGTGGGCACGCACCGAGAAGAAGGAAGCCTGGGGCATGTATCTTGCTGGCTTACATTCGCATTTCATTTTTTGTATTAGCTGAAGCTTTGGAGAGGCAAAGGCGAGAATAGATGGTGAGATAAGTATCAATGAGGGGGAGATGCTTCGTTGGGGTATCGTATGGTCAGATGATGTGGGTATGGGTGAATTGTCAACGGTAGTGATGGAAGACAAGGATTTAGGGTTTTTTTAGGGTAAGCTATTAGGGATGAGCATGGTTTCATAGTAAAATCTGGAATCTGAGAACCTAACCGATGGGAACCTGTAGGTTCCAGGTTCCAAAGTATATAGGATAGGATCCAGGTTCCAAAAATTGAGAAACCTGTTTCGACAGGTAAGTTTCAAGTTCTAGATAGGTAGAACTTGGAATCTGGAACCTTGAACTTGAAACCATAAATGAGTTTTTTGTATTTTTTTCTTGGTCTATATCTTTGTGTGATCCTGCGGTGTTCCATGGCGTTAGATAATGAGTGTATAATCTGGAACTATTAGTATGAGTTTTTATTTTATAACTTGTTAATGTTTTATATTTTTCGTGTTTCTAAATATAAGTTGTAGTCAGTAGATCATAGTAGCAAGTGGTGGTCATTAAAATTGATGATTCACTGTAATTGTTCAATTAATAATATAGGTGAAATTTGGAACCGACCTTGGAACCTGTGACAAGATAGGTTTTAAATTTCAAAATATGTATAATAGGTTCCAGGTTTTAGAAAATGAGGAACCTGTTCCCATGAGTAGGTTTTAGATTTCAGGTTCTAGGTGAAACCTGTGCGAAACCTGAAACTGAAACCTAAAATCGCTCACTCTTATAAGCTATCACCATGGATAGGGCAAGCTCTTACTAGAAGAGAGAGAGAGAGCTTTTACAATAAGAGAGAAAGCTCTTACAAGAAGAGATAGGGTAAGCTATCACCATGGATAGGGCAATCTCTTGTCAAGTTATGACTTAGAAATGACTTTAGGTTTGACTAAAAAAGTCAACTTAAAAGTCAACTCTTGATTTATTGAGAAATTGACACCTAATTACTAATAAAATGCATTGCTCCAAATTTTTACATGCACCCGAGACCCTATGAACATTTGTCTAACTGTTTTTGGTCAAGAAACGAGTCCTATCGTGACATTCACCATTAATTTTTGGTTTCGAGTGGTACATCTATGAAAGAGTTGATAGACATTGTTCCTTTTTGGCAAACGGAAAATTAGACTCGTCCTTCGCAGACTCTTGGAGCCAAAGAAAAAGAGATGTTCCTGTGCTTCGCGAACTCATCATAAGTTTCTATTATCATCTGTGACAGTAATTTATTTAGTTTTACTGTTGAGAATTTGCTATCACTTTCTTTGTTTAGATCTAGACCACCGTACAGACAGTAACCAGTAGGTGCAATTGTGATAAACTGTCACTATAGTGTGGCCCACTTCAGTTGATCTCATACATATAGAAATCGGGAATTGATATTTTTGAAAAACAAACACTTGCTATGAATTTGCATTGTGAGGACTGCAATGAGAATTTCTTGTGATTGAGATATATTCGATTGTCAGTCTTATGCAATAAAGAAGCATACGCCCAACTTGAGTTTAACAAATATCCTCACAAAATCATAAAGAAAGGAAAAAACAAGATGGGACGTCACTTTGTGTTTAAAAATTCATTTAAAAGTCATGGAATACAACACAAAAAAGGCGAATTCTAAGAACTTCTTGTACAAGTCCATTGAAGTCGTGGAAAATATGCCTCTTTATCAGGGAGCAAGCATGCTGGCATCTCTCCTCCAGGTAGAATAACTCAGCAATCGGTTTTGGGACGAAATTGCTGTCATAGATGTAAACTGTTAGACATTTTTGGAAAATGGGACTTAATAAGAGGAGTTTTAATGAGTTAAGTGGATAGTCCTAGAGTTTAGCTATAGTTAGCATTAGCATAACGAAGACTTTTTGTACTTAATTGGTGGAAACAGGATAGGCATTGTTGAAGATTTTGTAATTGGATGAACATGTATTGTTGACGTTTTTCATTGTGTGATCCCTATAATTCCACAACGAGCTAGATTTATATAAATGGAGAGAATATCCTTTTTGTTTCCTTATAGCCACCTCCACTACATATACATGCAAATCTCTTCCTATATGTTTGCTTTTCTTAATTTGCCCACCGATCCAAGATTTTCAGCCTTTCCTAATATACCACTGCGGACCAGTTCATGACAGAAAGATAAAATCAATTACCTCCAACGTCGCAAGTGTCGGGGGGGAATTTACTCAGAGATTCGCAACCGATTGCCCATAGATGACGCGATTGCTCTGGCATCTCGGGGATCTCTTGTAGTTGTTGGCTATGCGAAACATCCAACCAGAGCAAATTATGTAGTTGCCGGCATGTAGGAAGGTCGGTAAAATTGTTTCCCAACAAATACAAAGCTCTTAAGGAGGGAAAACTGGAACTCTCCAGGAAGTCTACTTCTGATAGATTGCATCCACGAAGATTCAAAACATATAGCTTAGGAAATCCTGTCTTTGTACATGGATCACTCGGATCCTCCTCCTTCTTTGGAAACTTGTCTAGTTTTGAGCAGCCTTCAAGCGTAAGCCTTTCAAGATTTTGCAACCTGTAAATGCTAGACGGAAGTATTACCAATTTCTTGCAATACCTTAAATCCATTTCCTCCAAAGAGACAAGATTTTCTATAGATGCGGGAAGTTTCTCAATTAAAGTCCCTATTAGATAAATTCCTTGCAAGCATTCCATTTTATCTAGAATATCAGGGAACCTTTGCAATTTTGAGCAAAGATTAAGATTGAGAAGTTGAAGATTCTTGGACTGGAGTACATCGGGGAAATCATGAAGTTTAGAGCACCCACTTAAATTTAACAAGCGTAACTTGTCGCGACGTGCAAGTGATTTGTGGGCATGTTTCAAGTTATTGCACCCATGGAGATCCAATTCCTCTAGATTTGGGGCACAATTAAGGTCCGGCATACAAACGAGCGACGGGCATCCACTGTAGTTAACGAACTTCAAATTTATAAAGTCCTGCAAGAAACAATTCCGACGAGCAAAAAGTATTGAGATAAATATTCAATTCAAAATCTGGGTCTAACTTTTTAGTAAAAAGCTAGTGGTCTGTCCATATACTGGGAATATATATACAAAAAATTTCACACATCATAACTCATAAGCATTATCACAAAACATTGATGAACGAGTAGCTACTTCTACTTGTCCAAGGCAAATAAATTGTCCTTAAAGTTTTCCTAAACAAATTAGATAAGGACGATTTTTCTGTTCATAATGCAAAAATAGGAACATTGTCCCGTGCTGTTAAAAGGTGAAAGACGTTGGTAACTGTCATATTCCAATGCTAACAAAATTTTGACTGAAACTTGTATAGTAAGTAACGCATTGGTAAGTTCTCCCCACTTTTAAGTAAGTACTTACAGTTACTAGATGGTTTTAAATTTCCAACTATTTCAATAATTGACTAATATTTTTTATGTAGCTTACCAATAAATTAAAGTTACTAAATTTTATAGAAAACTAAGAAGATGTCCATGCTTTGCATGGATCTAAGACTATATTTGTGATATTATTCTATTTGCTTATATCGACGTGAATTTTTCACAGAGTGATAATATATATGCAAAAAATAATAACGAAATGAATATCCACATCAATAAAATTCTCCATTAGAGCTTACGTAGAAGATTATTTAAAACTGATCCAAATCTCATCATATAAGTTTATCCTCTGATTAAAAAAGAAAGTTCGGCATACAATTGCAATATTTATTGAATATTATAAGCACATGTAACATTTCGTGCACGTAAAATAATCTGAATCAATAGAAAAAGGAAAGCATAAAGTAAGAATGTAAATCCCACTCTCTAATTCTTTTTTGAATTTAAATATAAATGAAGCATTTTTTTTTAAATTTTCTAACATGAGATGGAGCAAACTCAATCACATTGAAAAAATTTTAGATTCTCTTCAAATGAGTCAAATTTCATTTTAGCATTCTCATTTGAGCTAGTACATTACTTGAAACTTAACAAGAAAAGGAGATTTACCTGTTACCATCCAAAGAGTTAAAAAGACGTGGCTTCTCAATTTTCTCATAGGAACCGTCTATAAAAAAATTAGACTATTTTTAACTATATATCAAGAACGTACAAATGAAATAAAAGGATGCATGTTATATCTTAAGCACATTCAACATTCAAATGTTAAATTACATACCGAGAAGTTTTTGTTTTTGTTTCAATTTTCAGCTTAAAGTCATGATGGTTTGAGCTCACTGTCATCATTTTCCATATATGTACGAAATAATTCTATTTTTCATCCATGTACTGTTACTACTTTTTTTTATTGATTGCTTGTACTTTTAATTTTTTCAATCAAGTCCTTCTACGTACATAAATGGTCTAATCAAGTCTCTTTGGTACCAAATATAGCCAAATTTAGCTAACATGGCCATTGGATGACTCCTCGATGTAACATGGATTAAAAATCCCACATATGTGGGCTCTCATAGAAGCTTAAAGCAAAAGGTCATCAAACAAGTTATGGCATCTTCCACCATTTCACTATTCATTGTGGGTGTCTTGTGGGCAATATTCAATTCTCATCACACTTTGGCATCCTGGATTTGGCCAAATTTGATGTCCGAGTGACTTGATTAGATAATTTGGCCAAGTATAATGACTCGATTAGAAAAATTAAAACAAATGGACTTGATTAGAAAAACAGTTAAAGTACAAGGATGAAAAATGAAATATTTCCTATATGTTTTTAAAATATAACGAACAAGTTGTCAGTTGAAGGCCGAGTATTTAAAACCCGAAGGTTTTAACTGCATTGGTTATATGTACTAGAGTGACAGATGCTTAAATAGGAATCAAGAATTTAGTAATTGTAGATGTTTTTATAAGGACAACCACAAACATCATTCGATTTAATACATATAGTTATAAGTAAGGAAAAAAGGACCAAGTAAATGCCCACCTTTAATTGTTCTGGCACTCTAATCTTGCTATTCCGCATATCAAGTCCAACTAACTTCTTTGGACCATCGCTAAATTTGGGAATCGAGGAACAATTAGGCCATTGGAACCACATTAATGCATTGGGGAGCTGGATGGAACCTCGGGAAGAATTATCTACATTAAGCAGGATGAGCAACCTCAACTTGCTCATTTTCTCAAAAGCTGTAGGTTTAATATTCATCTGTTTTGGCTCTGGTAGCTCCAAAACTATGGCTTTTATATGCTCTGTTCCCTGCATATTTATTTGATTATATTTAGGTTACTTTGTAACTATAGTAAACAAAGTCAACGATAAGAATGCAATATGAATTCTTGTACACTAAGAAGTCTTACCTCATCTCTTGATAGAACAGCAAAAACATCATCAGGAAGCCATAACCTACTGCGTTTTCTAGGATCATCACGACATTCTTCTAATACAATAGCCATGCCCATTGATTGGATTAAGTCATGCATTTGTAGGGTCTCTTCCTCTTCACTAATCAAGGAGCGTTCAATGAGAATTTTTATCCCAATAGTCGTGTCAAAGTCACAACTATGAAGAACTTTCTTAATGTACTTTGTACTCCGCCCCTTGAAGAAACAAGCAATGTCGAGAAAAATCTCCTTTGCATAGCCCTCCAATCCTTCATAACTTACCTTTAATACATCATTGATTTCTTTGTCAGGACTTTTGGCAAGTTTTTCGAGGGTACTTTGCCATTCAGGTTCTCCTCTACCACACAAGAAAGAACCCAACACCTCAAGAGCCAAAGGAAGGCCTCTGGCATAATGCAAAACCTTATTAACCATTATGTTACTTATTTCTATTTTTTGATTTCCCAAAAAAGCATGCTTCCTAAAAAGTTTAAGAGCTTCATCATCCTTGAGAACTTTAACTTCATACGTGCAATCCGAATCTACTCCACGAGAAGTTAGCACATGCTTATTTCTTGTTGTGACAATTATCCTACTTCCTTTACCGAACCACTCAAGATTTCCAGCTAAAGCATTTAACTGGCGTGTGTCGTTGACATCATCAAGTATAATGAGAACTCTCTTAGCAGCTAGTCTATCTTGAATCAACTGACTTCCTCCATCAACATTAAAGATTGTTGCTTTATTCTTCCCCAGTAATACCTGCAATAGCAATTGTTCTTGCAAATGAACCAAACCATTGGGATTTTTGGAATTTTCTGTGACACGTTCTAAGAAACAAGACCCTTGAAAGTCTCTAAAAATAGCGTTATAAATGGCTTTTGCAATGGTTGTCTTCCCTACACCTCCTTGTCCCCATAATCCTACCATAAGACCATCATCCTTGGACTGTAATTTTAAGATAATTTTAATCTCTTCTACTTGGGAATCTATCCCCACCGGATACTTGGCTACAACTAATGGCGTTCGATCAAGTTGAGTTAATGTTTCCTTCACGATCTGTTGTATAAGCTCTGCTTCGGATCTGACAAGGGTAAATTAGTTAAAACTGCGTTTAGAGCAATCCAAAGAATTGAATAAGTATCGAAAGAGAATCACTGAGTAAGAAACTAGTCTGCAATATATTTGGAGATGAATGACCCATATGTTCAACTAGCAAGATGCCCGTGTCTACACGAGTGCAAGACTCTATTTTTCATATTATTCTAAATGTTGTATGGTAATTTATTTTGCATATATTAATAATTCAAGTTAATTATTTGGTATATTTTCTAGCGAAGCAATACTTGTGATGAAAACAAAAAACGTGACGTCTAAGTTAACATTACCAATGGGGTACATATCAAGTACTTCACCCTTTGGAACAACTTTAGTCCCACTTCTCAAAGTGGACCAATAAAGACGCGTCCTTTGGCTGTTGGGAAAAATATGGCAAACTCTTGTCCCCGTAGAAAACTGTCTTTGTTACCTTTTTGATCTTTACAGCTCCAAGTTTTTACAAGAATGACATTAGGGCTGCATTTTATTTTTAAAAACCTAGTTTTTTTCATTCTTTCTTCTTATAAAAGATAAAATAAACAATTCCAATACATGAAAAAGGTTGCTAGAATACCCAATTTATCTTCTGCCATGTATAATGGTTACATAGTGAAGTAAATACTCTCCCGACAAATTTTTTCGCTCAAGAAAATGACTGAATACAAAAGAAGGGAGAAATGCTCTTGCAAAGTAGCTGTCCTTATCGGTCAATGAAAGGCTTGATGTAATTGAAAAAGAGACGAATTTAGAGAAGCCTGAGGGACAAGCTTCAAATCAAGTCCTTGATGTCCAAAAAATGTAGCAAGAGAAGGTAACACCCTTCATTTTAGATCTTGTATAACGAGCGGCTAATCTTAATGGTAATGATACTGGCAAGTTCACCCAAGATCTTAGGCAATCTTTAGGAATTGCCAAAGAAGCTCCAATACATGTTGATGATAGAATATTTGATTAACTTTTAACAGTGAAAAGGACTTTATATAAGCCAATTATCCACATAGAACAACATCAAAATTTGTTATAAAGGATGATCCATGAAGGCCTGCAGTTAGTTCTTGGTGCCTTTTCTAATCTTGATTGTGAAAAACGTGTTTGAAAGGATAGATGAATGGGTCCCATTAATTTGTATGATAGCAAATGCAGGAGGATATACTCTACATACAACGAATGAAGTACGCGAAGCCACTCTTGTAGGTACGCTCAGAAGTTTTGGAAATTCTTGTTATCTCAAACAGATTAAAGGGATAAAATAGACGAGCTTATTGTAGATGGAATATTAGCCGTTGTAGCAGATGTCTTAAAAAGAGAATTTTGTGGTTTCTTGCTTTCTACGGAAATAGCAGTGAGAGAATAGTCTTTAAAGGCTCTAATGAAATTACAGACTCGTGATATGTGCTATTTTGCCAACTGTACCTGTGACTTTCAACAAGACTTTTATAATTTAGATACAGTTGCTCAACAGTTGTATCAAAGACTTTCTTTGACAAACTTCTGGAACCATGGCTAGAGGTCGCAAGAAGGCTTATGATTTGCTCCTTCAAGATGAAAAGGTCGTAGAAGATCCGCTTGGGGAATCCGGCAAAAAGGAAAGCAATGAGGAAAGCGTGTACTCGACAGCAAGTGAAGGAAGCAGCTAAAAAGTTTCCTTACTTGAACAAGAGTTGTTACTCTCAGATTGAATGTCCTGGGTAGATATGATTGGGACATCGACCAAAAAGAAGAAAGTTTATATGATATAAAGGAGGAAAGTGTGGCAAGGGAAAAACTTTAGGCCTTATAAATCTGAATAGTCATCAAGATTTACATGGAAAAAGACTAACCTTAGAGACAGAGAGAATCGAGGCCTTTAAAAAGAAACATGGGAGAGAACGTCATTGTCCTTATGTAAACCCTTGAGTAGTTATAACTGTTGTTCGATTTGTGGATTGAAAGCCCATGAGGCTCGTGCTTGTCCACAAAAGTACCAGTGCATAGAGAAACTTCATAGAGTATTTATCGAGGATGAGGATGAACTTGCTTATAGACCTATAGATCAGCAGGAACTCGAAAATTTTGGACTCTGAGGTTGAATTTTTCTTTGAAGTTTTCTTGGAATATGAGACAAACGAACAAGATTCAAATCAGTGGAGTGAATAATTATTCATGATGAACGCATGTGATGATATGGTGCCCTTAGAGTCAACATCTAAAGTATTAGAAGAAACTTTCCAAATTGATTACCTTCCGGGATCAACTTTGGAGAGGAGGTTGCTTGAAGTAGATGTTAGGGCAGTTTGCTGATTATTCAGATTTAACTTTAAACCGGTCATAGATGTCTCACAATCAAAGTCAATGGCTTAAGGAAAACCAAAAAAGGGCCCCATAAAATACACAGCATAAGGAAGGTCAAAACTGAAAAAATTGGGGGTATCTAATCGAATATTCTGCATTTTTTACGGTGTTAACTGTTAAGAGACAATGGCTAGATCTGTACCAAACCCAAAAGTACACGGTTTCTATTGGGACTTGGCCTTACCAAATGTAGATAGATTGATTAGATTCCAATCTAATATTTATTTGTCTCATCTTTCTTAACGAAGCAACACCTGAGCAGTGGACACATTTTTTTTTTTAATGCTTTAGTATCATGTATTCGTGATTTATACTTTATTGTAAAATTTTTTTCAAGAATCATCAAAAATAAAATATTGAAACTCCTTCTAAAATTCTTTCAAAAGCTTATTGTAATTCTTAATTCAAAGTTTAATTCGCAACTATTATCAAGTGATAGGAACTATCTTCATAAATTACAAAGTGATAGTAATTATCTTTGATAGTTCATTTAATCATATTTGAGTAATTTAAAAATTTACAGTAAATGGCTTTAAATTTTACTTTATGTGATTATGTTGATGTGTAATTTTCTCTATTAATATTAAAAAATTATCTTATTAGAATTGTCTCTTTTTTTTTTTTGATAACCCAGGGAACCCCCGCACGACCGACAGCCGGGGAGTAAACCCTGGGGGCGACACGTGCTAGCCACCACACACGTGCCACCGGTTAAGTCACCCTGCGGAGCTCGGGATTCGAACACTCAACCTTTTGCGAGAGGAAGAGTGCGCGCTCCAACAGCGCCACCCAGGTGGGTGGTTATTAGAATTGTCTCTTGTTATGTATTTAATCATAAAAATCAAAACTAATTATGCATTTATTCATATTATTTATGAAATATAGGGACTTGTCTAATATTTTCAAAATAGGGTCTTTCCTCAATAGACATTATTTAATGATGGTTTTTATATATGCAAAGATTTATCTTTATTGGTTTTCTAATATTGATTAAATTGTAAAAATGACGCACTATTTTTTCATAAATCTTTAATATTATTCATTCATCAAACATGGGCGACTAGGTTATATATAAGTTTTTAATATTCATCTAACAACATTTATTTGTGAAAACATTTTTCATATATTTATATTATTCTGCTCTTTCATAGATAACTAAATTGTACGGTGATAAGAGTTATCTCAAATTATACATTTAATGTTAAGGATCATAGAGTTTTTTAGTCATGTTTATTTATTAAATATGATCCTTTCAACTTATACTGTAAAATTTTTGTAATGATGGCTTATTCTATTTACCTAATATCATTTATTTAATTGGTTTTATAATTTCATTTATTTGCAAGGGATGAACTAAAATTCTTACTGATGAATTATGTTTTTATCCTCTAATATTTATTTATTTATGAAATAAATAATACTCTGTTAAATAACTTTGTTTAATGATCCTCTAAATAAACTATTATAAATAATATTTATATGCACTATCAAGTTGTAGAGCCCTTCTAAGTAATTGCTTTATTCAATAAACTATTTGTGTTATCGGATAATTTATTATTAATTTGCTAATGTTTGTGTGTACGTGAACTTTAAAGTATGTGTTATCATCTCATATTTATAAACTTTGTTTATTAAATACATGTTCATATGTCATATAAGGTATCATATTTTGAAAGGTAAAACAAAATGCTTTGTCATATGGGCATCGATTAGTTATCTGCTTATTTTGTTCTCATCCAGTGAAAAGTGATATCAATCATACCAAATGTAGGATTTCCTTTTCATGAATTATAAGGTAACTAATATTAGATGAACGGTTTTAATCATAAAGTTGGCCTTATTTTTTTTATAAATTGTTCAAATAGAATCTATATATAACATAGACAATTATTTTAAAGCATTTATCACCAATTTATTTCCGGTCATGAATTATACTCAAAATAATATAATTAGTTAAAAGTTTATTTCAATATATTTTATTTTTGTCTACTTGTTCGAATTTAAAATCAGCATAAATAATTTTTTTCAAATTAAGTTGATAATTTTACTAATATGAGTTCTTCTTTTTTTCAAACAAACATATATTTTCAAAAAATAAATTTCAAGATATATCACAAATCACTAAAATAATTCTAATTGATCAAATATGGGCCGTGTGGCACAATCATGCCACGTGGCAAGCCACGTGGCAATGACAGAAAAACCTAGCATAGGGCCCGGATCTAGCTGTGCCCAGATCTAGCATATGGCCCGATACGGGAAAATCCCATGCCTGAGCCGGGCAGGGCCCATTGGCCGCTCCTCTCTCTACTCCCTTCCTCGCTCTCTCTCTCTCTCTCTCTGCTCCGCTCCGCCTTTGCCACCGCCCGACGGCCGTCATCATCGCATCCCACCCGCCGTCCCATCCCGCCTCCGTGACGTACCCTCATCGCCGCCTGTCCTAGCCGTTGTGGCGCCTCTCTTTCTCTGTTTTTGTCCCTCTGCGAACAGAGAAAAGTCTCAGCCGTCGTAGGAGCCTCAAGCGACCATCGCCCGAGGCTAGTGACGGCCGATCTGCTCGACACCCCAGATCTGGGGAGGCGAACCTTGATTCTTTTTCTAAAGCCGCTTGATACAGAGAGACGGAGAGGGGCTGAGGTGATGCAGCTGGGGCACTGTGGGGACGTGAGCACTCGGGCGGCAGCATGTCGAGTATCAGCAGAGGCTCGGAGAGGACGCCCGCCTCGCACATGGTGCTATATTTCGTGTGCGGTGTGAGTGTGGTCTGTGCTGTCTGAGTGTCTGAGTGTCTGATGAGAGCGTGCTCGCCAGAGTGAGTTAGGGCAAAATTACCCCTAATTTTATGGGATCCGAAACCTTAGAGAAAATTAATTATGAAAAGATTTAGACTAATTAAAGTAGTAGAAGAGTTGTCACATACCCATCAGTAAAATGCCACCCAGACAAGGAACCAGCATCAAAAAGTGCTTTCTTCCATCTCTTTACTTTATCTGGATCCTTCCTGAACTTGATCTCATGCTTAAACATAGCTTCTCCATATTTCTGCTCCTTTCTTGGTGTTCTCACTTCTCTGGGATCCACTTTGTAGAACACCGGCAACATAATTAGGTCCATCTGTGCCTTGCACTCCATGATTTTCGCCACCTCATCCAAACACCATGATGAGGAAGCGTAGTCTTCAGAGAAAACGACAATCGCGATACGCGACTCTTCGATCGCCTTTGTAAGCTTGGGTGATATTTCCTCTCCTATCTCCAATTCTTCACTGTCGATGAAAGTATATATTCCAATCTGATCAAGATCTTTGTAGAGATGACTGATGAAATTGTTACGGACATCAGTGCCTCTAAAACTCAGAAAGACTTGGTAACTCTTTCTGGACTCGGAAGACGAAGCAGCCATTAAAATCAGGAAACAGGGGAGGTTAACAATGAGCAATGAGTTGTCTAAAGATTTGGTACTTTGGTTTATCTTATCAATTCTTTATACCCGATGCATTACTTTCTTTTCTGTGGGTCAACGAAGAATATTATTAGGTCTTTTCATAATAATATTGGGCGCGTCAAGCGCTTGAAAGTGAGACCAAAAAAGAAAAAAGCGCTTGAAAGTGTGGAGGATTTGCGCGTGAGACTTTTCTTCGTTAGTTAGAGATCTGATGGACACAAATGTTTGTTTCATGTTGAATTTATTGTTAATTAAATTGTTAATGAATTTGACCAGTCAAGATAAGATAAATATTTGTGACCATAGTCTCATGCGGTCCTGATTGGTGGCTAGCGTTCTGATCGAGACATCTTGAAAGGAAAGCCTTTCAAAAGTGTTGAAATGGGAATTTTGTAAAATATCGACTCATTCGTCCAACCCAAAATTATATTTCCGTTTTCCTCCGAGAAGCTAAAAGCCAAGTGACTCGATCGAACATAATGTCATCATAAAATTTTTCGATTCCACATTACATCCAATGTGCGATGCCAATAGAAAAATGACAAGGAGCCTGCCGTGTCCTTTGCTTTTACTTCTTTTCGGAACCCTTACACCATTAACTTTAGCTCTGTGTAGAGGTGGCAAAATGGGTTAAAAACTCATATTTAATTTTGTGGAATCACTACTAACTATTCTAAAAACTTAAGGTATTAGATGAACGTGCTGTTTAATATTTAATTATTCTAAACTAAGCGTGGACATATTTAATTAGGGAGGTAAATAGGGTTTTGAAAGATTCAAACTCAGGACCTCCAGCTCTGATATCATGTGAGATTTTATGGGACCACTACTAATTACTCTAAAAACTTAAATTGTTAGATGAAGACGTGGTTTGATAGTTAATTATTCTAATGATGGGTCATAAATGGATTGACTTTAGTTTTAAAGATAAGCTAAAATGGGTTACTTATTAACTTAATTGGTCTTAAATGAGTTATAAATGGATTGACTTTAGTTTTAAAGATAAGCTTAAATAGGTTGACTTTATGTTTTAAAGATAAGATTAAGTGAATCATAAACATGTCATTTTTTTAAATTTTCTGATTTTTTAAATAATTTGTTTCCTTTATTCTTTTTCTTTTTCTTTTTCTTCCTCCTCAGATGGTGGCTAGCCTCATTGACCTTTGGAACTGGCCTCGGCCTCGCCAGATCAACAAGCTTGTCTGTCGCCTGTTGCCAGTCGTTGTGGCCAATGACTGGCCAATGAAAAAGGAAAAAGAAAAAAAGAAAAGAATTAAAAATTGATTTTAAAAAAATAAAAATAAAAATAATTATTAACAGGAGTGCTGATTGTCGGTCGGTGGACGTAGAAGAAAAAAAGGAAAAGAAAGAAAGAAAAAAAATAAAAAATCAGATTTTTTTATAAAATTATAAAAATTATGCACAATATTTTAGCAATACATGTATTTTTAAAAATTTATAAGAGACAAGTTTTTCTAAATTAGATTTAATATTAAAGTCTTTTAGCAATACGGGTCGGTTTAGATCGCTAAATTTGCATTACATGAATATGGGTCAAAACGGGTTAAATTGATCAATATGGGTCGGACCATTTTCGACCCGACCCGACCCACCCATTTTACACCCCTAGCTCTGCTACGGCATCAACATCGACATCGATATTGATTTCTAATAGGAAGAAAATATTTGTTGTTAAACATTTTCACAGATACGAAGTCTTCTGCTCTCATCTATTCGCTCCGTCTTGGCCCCCCCATAGAGGAAAGGCGGGGATATCGAATTCTAATAAAAGGAAATGATCTTTACTCCTTTGTTTTTCATTTTCTTAGATGGAAAACAAAGCATCTCATCTCATTAGTAAAGGTAAGCTACTCCATTGGTTCCCCAATGAAATACTTGGCTGTGACTTTCAGGAAATGGCGTTCGCAACCAATGAGATTTTGTTCACCATTGGATCTTCTCATTATATTCTTTATACCCAGAGGCATGACTTTCTCTTTCTTGGGTTAACAAAGAGTATTTTTATTAATTTTCAGGTAAAGCAGATGAGAGTGGTGAGGGATTTTGACAGAGGCCTAATTTCATAAAAAAAAACCCTAAACTTTAGGTCAAATCCTAAGTCTGTCCTGAACTTTTTTTGTCTCGGAAAAATCCCAAACTTTAGGTTCAGTCCCCCCAAATCTACTCCGAACTTTTTTTGATCTTAGAAAAAACCTCAAACTTTAAGTTTAGTTCCAAATCTACCCCAATTTTTATTTTGTGAAAAAAAAATCAGCAAAATTCAATTTATTTTCAAAAATGTGCCCCCGTGATCCAGTCCCAGCTTGACATGGCACTTCCACGTCGATAACAAATCCATATCAACCAAGTAATGGGGCTTTTTTTTAGACCAAAGAAAAGTTTGCGGCAAATTTGGACTAAACTTAAAAATAAGGTTTTTTAAAGTTAAAAAAAGCTTTTTGGGGTGGATTATCATCCCTAATTTTCATATCCTAAAACGGTTTTATTTTGAAAAATTTCAATAATTTTTATTGGGTTGGTTTTGTTATTGAAGTGGAAATGCGATATCGATCTGTACCTATTGAACCATTACTTTGATGATGTGGATTTGTTATCGACATAAAAGTGTCATGTCAAGTTGGGACTGGATCATAGGGGCATATTTTTAAAAATTAATTGAAATTTGCTGATTTTTTTTACACAAAACAAAATTTGGGACAGATTTGGGACTGAACTTAAAGTTTAGGATTTTCTCTGAGACAAAAAAAAGTTCGAGGCAGATTTGAAACTGGACCTAAAATTTAAGGTTTTTTCTAAAATAAAAAAATGTTCGAGATAGATTTGAAATTTGATCTAAAGTTGGGGTTTTTTTTAGGGAATTCACCCATTCTTTTAAGGGAGTAGTCAGAAGAAAAGCGAACTGCTTCTGGCTTTTTCTCCTTTTTCTTCCCTTTTTACTGTTCATTGCGTGCTCAACTTTTTGTGCTAGAACTTATCGTTGTGGAAGTTCTTGTTTTATGCCTACTTCATTCGATTGATATCTAAAATAACGTGGTGGGGTCACGCATGTCTCAAGTCCACCTAGATAAATTGTGATGAACAAATATTTATGCTTGTGATATCGATGAATTTTACACACGAAAAATTACGGTGCATTTTTTCCGCTCCTTTCTTCATGATTTTGTAGAGAAATGTATCAAACTTAGGTTGGGCGTATGCTTCATCAATAACTTGCATGAGACTGACATCCCAATTTTTCCTTGTGATTGCAAAAGATAGTTAAAATCCTTCGTTAAGACTTGTAATAATGCATTTATAACCTTTTAAGTTTGTTATAATTTCTTACATTTCCTATATCATAAACACTATGTAGAAGGAATGATCAAATATGCTTGTGCAAGTACCTAGATTTACTAGTTTTACCTAGAAGAAATGACTCCTTGTTGCCATTCAAGAAGATCAGATGATTATTAGTGTCGCGACCTACCCGAACCGGCCCCGAGGCCTGAGGGGTTTGGCAAATAGATTACTAAGTTGAACGTAGCTCGAGCTCTCCCAAGCCCATACCAATTCGCGACTTGAGTTATTCACATGGGAATCAATTTCACTTAGGAGTCGCCACTAATCGGTTTTTGGTGGGTCGATTAGACACCCAAGTAAAGCACGGGAGAAATGCTTCACTTCTGCAAACCAGAGATTCAATGGATACGGGGACTTGATTACACTAATTGACAAACTAGTGCCCTTTCGGTACCTAATCTTGTGCAATTCATCACCTAACATATTCACGCTAATCTGGAGTCTCAATATTCCTTTCCTAACTAAGCTAAGGGAAGCAACAATTAATATCTAAACCTAGACATGCATAATCAACTACATGCGAGGTTAAATAAAATATGCAATTCAAAGTGTGTGAACCGAGCAACGTGCGATCAAACATGATACTGATCATATAATAAGGCAAGAAAGCCCGATTCCAAAGTCTAGATAATTTTTTTGATTTTCTTTTTATTTTTTGATTTTATTTTTTAAAAAAAATTAATTTTTTTAAAATTTTTTTAATTAATTTTTTAAAAAAAATTTAAAATTTTTTTTTTTTCGGAATTTCTGAAAATTTCTCGAAATTTTTTGAGAATTTTTTTGAATTTTTTTGAAAGTTTTTTTTTGAAAAAGGAAAATAATAATAATAAAATAAAATTTGAGCTTTTCTTTTCCTTTTCTTTTTTAAAAGTTTTTTTATTTTTTTTAAATTTTTTTTTAAAAAAGATAAAATAAAATAATGCAATATGGAAATAAAATAAAATGGGATCCGGGTCGGATCTCCGCCTCCGACCCGGATCGAAATTGACCCGGGCGCGCCGGCCCGGGTCCGAAGACAGACCGGGCTCGTTTGTTGAGCCCAGTTAAAGTTTTTTTGAAATTTTTTTGTTTTTTAAAAGAAAAGTCCAGCCCGAGTTTTTTTTTTAAAAAAAAATAGCCCAGCCCACTATATAAAAAACTAATAACACTTCAGCCCAAGTCCCAAAATTCCGGCCCAACCGCGAAAGGCCCAAAACCCGGTCAGACCCGCGAATCCGACTCGCCGACCCGACTCATCAACCCGACTCACGAAAACCCTAGCGCCCGACCCGACTCACCTGACCCGGTTCACAGCCGCCTCCACGCGCACGGACACCGGCCTCCGCGAACTCCGGCCTTCTCGGCCGACGCTCACGTTGGTGGCCGGCGCCTCACCTGACCGCGACACCACCCTGACGAGGGGCGGCGGGCGTCTTTCCCCCCCGAGTCACCGCCGTGGTGATCGGCGAGGGACCGAGGCTATCCGAGCCCCGGCGAGGGACTGGACAGCCTCGGATCAGCCAGGCCCCGACGAGGGACGGGCCGACCGCCTTCGCCTGCAGTCACGCTCGGCCTGCCGTGGCTATCGGCGGCGCGCCGGGGCCTTCCGGCGTTCCAGCCCCCAGAGAGAAAAATGCAGCAAAACAGAGGCAGAGAAGGATCGGTTCAGGCACAACATCAAACAGCTGGAGTGCGCGACGAAAACGGGAAATTCCGGACTTGATCGAGACTCAAACGTGTCCGAGGTTCACACACAATAATGCGCAGACGAGTAGGACCAATTCCGGGGTGTCACGGGCCGGAACTCGCGCGAGCCGGACGGCCGCGAGCTCCGGCCAGTGAGCCCGGCAGCAGCACGCACAGAAACAAACAGGGGAAGGGTGGCGGCCGATTGCGGCTCTCCCTACCAGGTCGAACAGCGGTGAACAAGGGCAAGGCTGGATCAGAGTATGTCCGGTTGCCCCGTACGCTTCCGAGCCGGGATCCTCGGGAACTCGACCACGATTCAAACCAAAACGGACTGAGTAAAGTCCGGCGAGGACTCAAGCCGGGACCTACCGCGAGGAGCGTCGGAGCTTCGCCAGCCGCGGTCGCCGACGGGAGCCCGCTCAGTCTCGGATCTCACTCGCCAAGGCTCTCGGGTTCACTCTCTCCCTCCAGCTCTCTCTCTCCTCGAATCTGCCCCTGCTCTCTCTCTGGAATCCCTCTCTCTCTCTGGATCTCCTTCTCTCTAATGGTGGGTCTCTCTCTCTCTCCCCGATTTCTCTCGCGAACCCCCCTTGATCTCTGTTTCTGGGATCCCCTTTTTAACACCGAGAGAAAGAGGAGCATCTCCTCCTCTCGGCTTTTTCTCCCGACGACATCCACCATTCCGTTTTTGGCTCAAAGACGCCTTCGATCAGAACGCCTTCTCCATTTTTGCTTCTGCCATCAGCCGTGTCTCCTCTTGGGACCATATCAGGTCCATCTTCGGCTAAGGCGACTGCAAATCTACTCGATGTAGGCCGGAGACGCCGCACCGCCCTCGACGCGCCTTCCTCTGCCTCCGCTTCTGCTTCCTCTGCTTCGTCTGCTTCATGCTTCTTTTCTAGAAGCATTGAATGACGCTGGGGGAAGACCACGCGTGACCAGCGTCATTCAATGCTGGTCCCTTTTTTTTTTTTTTTTAAAGAATGGCGTTGCGCCGGCCAGCATTGAACAATGCTGGTCAGCCCCCCTTTCGATTTTTTTTTTGTAAATTTTTTAATTAATTTTTAATTTTTTACTTTAATTTTTGAAAGTGAAAATGGAAAATATGTTCTAATAGGCCCTATTAATACAAATGCATCTAATAACTATATGCCATGCAGTTTTAATGAAAATATTTTTGGTTTTAGGGGTTAAAAATTAAACCATAATTTTATGCGATAAAACCCTAAATGATTTGGGCAAAATTTAGGTGTCAACAATTAGCAAAGTGAGTGAGTGAGCAAATAACCAAACAGAAGTATGAGTGCGTAAACTTGATTTTCTTGTACATAGGTTGATAATCTCAATTGCTTATTCTCTGCTACAGAATTTTAGTGAAAACTTGCACTGTCATCACAAACAAATAGGAGGAGATAGGATCACCTTAGCTTAATCCATTCTGCCCTCCAAGAAAGCCAACAAGCTCCCCACTAACAATTATAGAGTATCAAGGGAGTAGTAACGCATCTTTCCGCCCAAGTCAAGAATTCAGTGGGAATACCAACTGTAGTCAACAGATTCACAAAAAGAAAGAACACTTTAACATTCATAAGTCAAGACTACAGTGGGAAAATTATCCGTTGGTTTGTTTTTGGTTTGAAATCAGGGAGATTCATGCATGTGGTGCGTGGAAAGTAGAGCGTCGGTGCCTTGTCAGCTTCATCAATCGAACAGCCTTTGTCCTGTTGTGACCTTGGAGGAATATAATGTGGGACACTGTCAATATTACAAAAGCTTATGACACTTGTTGATCATACTTTTGTTCAATTATGTATTGTGATGAAAATGTATCACCAACTCTTTTAATTTCTCAACGTGTGATGCCATGATATTTAGCTCGAAAAATTCAACTAAACACGGGCAATTTTTTGGCCCAAATATAGAATATGCTCCATAGTATCGAGTATTTACGCACAAATATAAATTGAGCAATTTATTAAACACGTTATATGGACATAAATGAAAGGAGTAGCGATAAAGGAATGCAAAACCGTTTTATAGTGGTCCGGTCCAATGAGTGCCTACTTCATTTCTAGAGACTGTTCAAGAGTTATGCCTAATCAACTATACTTGAAGCCTTATACAAAGATTGGTTTGCAATGGAGCTAACATTCATTTATAAACACAGCGCACTCATTACAAAGAAAGGCTCTAGCAAGATTGACCTCTCAAGAATTTGATTGCAAAGTGTATACAAGAGGGATTTTGCAAGTACTAGTAGTGTACAAAAAAAATGTTGGTAAAAAGAGTCACTGATCACTTGATTTCCCAGTAAGGAGTTACTGACATTTTCATGAAATATATGGTATATTTCCTTCAAATTTTGTATTATAAATGTAACGTGTATAATTTAGTTAATTAAATGGAATGTAATACATGAGTGGAATGATTACGCGCTTTGGACCTTCGTGGAATCATACATTCATGTACGCCACTGGCAATTTTTCTTTTTTGGTCATAAATACAACGCTGGCAATTTGAGTATGGACAGATGGAGTCCCCACCTATTGAATAGAACAACATGTCAATGGAAGGATTTAGTAATGTATGAAATAATGTCCACTTTACGCTCTTTCTTGATAAAATGATCCTTAATTCATGCCCTTATTTGGAATTTTCCCAAATAATAACTATCTATTCATTTCTATTACGGTTAATATCACGAAAAATCCTAAACTGATACATCTGCTATAAATTTACCCCAAACTAATTTTTTAAACACAAAAAACCCCAAACTGGTACATTTGTGACATATTTATCCTAAACTAATTTTTTGACCACCAAAAACCCCAAACTGGCACATTTGTGACAAATTTACTTTCTGTTAAATTAGATAATACCACAAAAAGCCACAAACTGGTACATTTGTGAAAAACGAAGGGTAAAACCCCAAACCAGTACACCCGTCAATTGCCATATGTCATTCAACTTAGATAAAATTCAATGCAAACTAACGGAGAGTAAAATTGTTACATATGTACCAGTTTTGGATTTTTTGTGGTTAAAAAATTGGTTTGGAACCACCCGCCTGGGTGGCGCTGCTGGAGCGCGCACTCTTCTTCTCGCAAAAGGTTGAGTGTTCGAATCCCGGGCGCCGCAGGGTGACTTAACCAGTGGCACGTGTGTGGTGGTTAGCACGTGTCGCCCCCAGAGTTTACTCCCCGGCTGTCGGCCGTGCGGGGGTTCTCTGGGTTATCAAAAAAAAAAATTGGTTTGGAATAAATTTGTTATAGATATATCAATTTAGAATTTTTCATAGTATTAACCCCTTATATTGATAACAAAAAAAATTTAAAAAAAAGAATTAAAAATGATATGGAAATGAGCCACTGTACTCACTCTAGCCTTGGATTCGCTCAAGAGATGAGCATGTAGAAGGAACAAGGTGGTGGGGGCGACCTGCCCATCAAAATCAACTCGATCATTTTTCTTTGCAGTGCGAAGTCACGTGGAGTGAAGCTACCACGAAAGTGATGAGCAATTATTCCCCTGCGCTTTTGACTAAGCAAAAAAGACAAAAAAAAAAAAGAGATATCATCAAATCACAAGAATTTGATAATGATCGGTGCAATTAGTGCGCTCGATTAACATTAGTGATGTTCGTATGTAACACCGATTTAGATAATAACAAAATAAGCCAAACTTTAGACCCAATGCCTACCACATCATCCAGTGTTAGTGGACGCTTTTCGCTTTCGAAGCGTCATTCTTCATAAAAGTCCAAACGCGGAAATCCTCTTTTGGACTAAATAATTTGAATGGAGTGCGTTCTTTCACACCTAGACGAAGTCTTTCTTATGAACTCTTGTCCGAAGTATCCAATGCTTTTGAAAATGACTTGCACTTTGAATTGACAGGGAATGACATTACTAAGCAAATGAAATAAAAAAAGGCATCCAATGCAAAAAGCCGTACTCGAGCAAAAGATCCATCGCTCCAAAGTAATAGAAAATAAGCTATTGGTGTACCAATTAATCATTTAAAGGTGTTACTTTATAAAATTTCTCATTTCTTTGAATTTATACATTTGAACCAACTGCATTACTTTCAACTGAAGAAAAACTTGATCTATTTTCATGCCCAAGCTATGAAAGGAAAGGGTAATCCATATCCAATTTGTAACTAGAATGCCTAATGCATAGAAAATGTGACGTACCGATTGTTGGTGAAGACGTACTCGGATCAAAACCCTTTTCTCAATTCAGCACAAGTATCTATGGACTTGCATAAGTAATACACCTTGTGTAGGATATTACAATTGATTTACATGTCAAAGCTATCCTCTCGAGTTACCCAATAAGCCTCCACTCTAAATTTGGATATCTTCATTCCCATCTTACATTGATTTATGTCTAGTAAGCGAATCATGAGAGACTAATTTAGCAAATGATTATAAAAAATGGAAGCACCATCCTTTTGCATGAAAGGCATAGCAAAAATAATGTGAATTTTAGCTACCAAAACAGTTTCTTCGTGCCTAAAAGTATGTAACAACTCCTTTTAATCCGTTGTCTCGTGTAATGCGTACATTATCAATTTAATGGAATAAATTTTTAACACCAAATTGTCCACCATGCTTTCCCTTGATTTTCTTTTTAATACAAAAGAAATTTTCCTTTCCAAACAATAGAAAATAACTTTCAATTTATTTTCAGATTTCAATCAAATACTGAAAAATATTGTCATTTTCAACTTCTTGGAGAACATTTCTTAGAAATGTCAAATTTTCCCCCGAACAACGGGGCAATAAATTTGTGTAGTTTTATTACTCCATCAAAGCCCCATTTGTGGATGTCGTGTTCAAGTGAAAACTGCAGAGCGATCTCATTTGCTTTCCAAGGGTATGAAATTCCGATCGCCTTGGTAGTTGGTGCAGATCGATTTTCACCAACACTATTTTTTGTGGCACACCCGGTGGGTGAAGTGAAATGAACTGAACTTAACAACTAAGAGTTACGCACTTTATTTTTCACACACTTTCGAGCACAAATACTCTCCAAGAGTTTTTCTATCGTTCAATTTCCTTGCAACATATAGTGGTTTGACCGTTCTATTCAAAGTACTCCACTCTCTTAGTTCTAACAGCCTAATAACATGTTTTAGCAAAAAAAAAAAGCAGCCTAATAACATGGTTGGAATCTATGACTGCGTTCCTTGAAATCTTTGACAAAGTTAATAGGTGAAGTTGTCTCCACACCGAGGGATTGTAGCTTACTGTACAAGTACACACACTTCACTCTAAGCTCATGAACACTCTTTTACAATGATTACACCCACCTCTCTCAAATAATATACGCAGATATTACATGTTTTTTCTCAAAAAATAAGTATAAGAAGGAAGAACAATATTTAGAGCGCTTTCATCCACTCGGCCACCTCCAAGTCTCACTTTGAGGCATAATATCCTCAACAAGTTAGAGATTTCAAATACATCAAAATAGCCATTGTAAAGACTGTTCTTAGCTCTGAGCAGTCACTATGGAAAATGGAATAGCAAGTTTCAGAGCGTTGCATGGAATAGTCATTGTAAAGACTGTTCTTAGGCTAATTCCACAGGAACTTGTTAATTGGGATAACTAGTTGTCGCGCTGCGCTTTTTGGGGCTTTCGGGATTTGCGCGCCAATGAGGTATTTCCATGTAAGGGTCTCGCCTAGATCATACTTCACGTGACAGCGGAAGGTAATTTTCTATTTAGTCTAAGTTTGTGATTTTAGAGTCGTCACTAGTCATTATTAGTAGGTAGACTAGAAACCTAATTGAGGTATGGGAGAAATATTACGATTCTACAAACTAGAGATTCTGAGTACGGAGACTTGGTTACGTTATTGATCCCGAAATTGAAATCCCTAACACCCTTTCGGTAACTAAGAACGATACGATGTCTAACATGTCATGTGAATTTCTGAGGCTTATCCACTAATTCTACCCATTCTAATCGCAAGAAGCATCAAACATGTATTAAATGCACAATCGAAGTCAATTAGATCAATCAATCCTAAATGGTCTCAAAAAAATGAAAATCAATCAAAATACCCAAACCCTAATGAAGCTATAGAAGTTTATTCATTTCATGATTCACATTTTTTAGGGTTTTAGGGTTTTTTAGGGGTTATAACCCCTGAATTTGGGATTTTCTAAAAATGCCACTTGGGCACTTTCGAAAATTCAAATCTCACTTTTTATGGTTGGCCACGATGTTTGTGGACCATTCTGTGAATTTTTAAAATTTTTGAATTTTTTTCGGAAATTTTATTGACCGAGAGTTGATTTTTTTTTATTTTCTGAAAATTTTTATGAATTTTCTGAAAATTTTTTGAGTTTTTATGAATTTTCTAATTTTTCAATTTTTTTTATTGATTTTCCAAATTTTTTACATTTTTTATTTGTATTTTCTGAATTTTCTGAATTTTTATGAATTTTCTGAAATTTTTTTGAGTTTTTATGAATTTTCTGTTTTTCTTAATTTTTTTCAATTTTTTTTTAAAAATTTATATTTTTCTGATTTTTTTTTGTTTTTTATTTAATTTTCTGAATTTTTATGAGTTTTTTTAAATTTTTTTTAGTTTTTTTTTTGAAATTTCCCGCGCGGGAAAATGAACCGAACTGGCCCGATTTGACCAGGTTCGACTTGGCCGAACTGGGCTTCACCGGCGCCGGTGTCGGTTGTTTTCTCCGACGAGCACGACGTCGAAACGGCATCGTTTCGCCCCCCTGTTCGTTGGGGCATTGTGCCGAACAGGTGGTGGGCATGGACTTACGTTGAGCACTTTTGAAGCCGCCGATTTGAGCTCGTCGCCGACAACCTTCCGGCGACTATTTTGCCATTCCTTTTGATCCTTCATCAAGTTCATATGTTCTAGTATTAATCTAGAATGATCAGAGTACTGCCAGATGTTCGTCGGCCGGCGAAAAAACCGGTCAAAAAAAAGTAAGTCGTCACTGACCTAATCATAGAATTTCCAGAACTATTAATCTTAATTCTAATTGCCCTAGCCGTCTATATCGATCCCGATCAACATAAAATCAACAAACAAAGTCGAGGGAGTCTAACTTGGACGGCCTATGGCCGAAATGAAGCTCCGGCGAGGACCTCCGAGCTCCGGCGAGATGGTTCATAGGGGTGTCCGGCTCGATTTTATGTGTTTTTGATGCCCAAAATGCAATCAATCAACACGAAAAATGATCATATCATACTTCAAACAACTAGCATGACAAAATCTCAACAAAAAATGCACAAACAAATCAAAAGCATGTTTCTAGAAATTGGTGAAAACCGAGGTTATGAACGATCTTTACCTGCTTTGTTTGATGATCCGATAGCGTTTATGAGCTAGTCCACGACCGTAGAACTTTCCTTTGACACCTGAACTACCGATCTGTGGTTTTCACTTCACTAGAAAGCTTCTGGACTCACCGGGAAAACTTGATCTTCAGGGCTTCACGATCAGTTCTTTACTGATCAACAGAGGAGGACCTCCTTGAACGATTGATTCATCGGCGGCGTTCCGTTCATCGGCGCCGGACACTCGATTAGGGGACCTCAACTCCCTACTCTCTCTATAGATTTCATGTTGTTTCTCCCTCCTTTTCTCTCCTCTCTCTCTATAGCCTCCTGTCGAACACCCCTCTTTCACTGTTCACTTTTTTCTTGGTTTTTGTTTTGCGATTTTTCCCGCTCAAAATTTGTTGGAACCGATTTCCGATCGGTTATATCGGTTACCTAGTGCCAGCTGGAGAATATCTAGCTGGCCAACTTGATTAAAACGTGCTAATTTGATCGAAAAAGGTCGATCAAGTCGTGGGCACAAGTTGATTTTCCTGGGTTTTGAACGTTCTGAGGTGATCCGGGTGAAGAAGACGGGTCACTGGGTTGGGTCGGGTCGGGTTGACCGGGTCAACCCGGCAGTCCCGGTTTTGATTAAAAACTCCAATCGGACTAAATTTCAACCGATTTTTTCAAATTAAACCCCAAAATTGAATTCCCCATCATATTCCGAACCCAAATATATGACTTTCCCCAATTTTCATTATAATTGTGTCCGAGATTTTCACATTTTTGTATTCGGGTTAATAGAATTTTATTCAATTTGATGTCCTAATGACCTGATTAGGCAAAATTGATGCCAAAATTGAATTACCCACATCTGATTAATCCTAGAAATGATGGTCTCATATTTCGATAATTTCATATTGGGCACGATTCCCAATTGGGTTCAAAATTCTTAATTTCCAATTGAATTTTGGGGATTTTTTTATTCTTATGTCAAATTGTGCAATTGAACTGACCATTATGTAATTAAAGGTCCCAGAATCATTTGTTGTGAAGACACTATGACTTAAAAATGACTAAAAAAACTTTAATTGCATTTTTTGTTCAATTCGAGTTTAATTTTGCCTAATTTTAGGAAAAACATATATCCGATTGAGATTTTTCAAAATTGATGATGTATTCATGAAATTGGATTTAAAATAAGACTAATGAATATTTTTATGAAATTTTATGATTACATTTGCTATTTTCTTGATTTTCTCACTTATTTTGACTAAAAGAAATTAAGGAAAAATGTAGAAAAATGCTAAAAAAATTATTATTTTTGTTTAGAAATAGGTTTCTAGGCTTGGCCAAGATTCCTTGTCCTAATTTTGAAATTTTTGAAAATATGAAAAAAAAAGCTAAAAATTAAGTGTCAATACTGATCTATAATTTACAGAAAAAGAAAGAAAAGAAAGACAAAAAGTCCCTGGTTGCGAATGCCATTTCCTGGAAACCCCAGCGAAGTACTTTTTTTGGGAGCCAATGGAGGAGCTAACCTTTTCCAAAGAGGATACACTTTACTTTCCAGATAAAGAAAAAGAAAAACAAAGGACTAAAGTACTTTAAAGGGGAGCCAATGGACGAGCCAACTTTTCTTAAAGAGACGAGACACTTTACTTTCCATATAAGAAACAAAAAAAAGGCAGAGGACTAAAGAGATGGAAGCCATTTCCTCGAAGCTAGTCCCATTAGTTACGGAAGATGCTCCTTCAATCATGCCTTTCAGTGATGATTTGCCAACACGAAGGTTTGTAATCAATCAATCAGAAAACTGACCCCCAACGAGTTATATATTCACCGGATGTGCACCACAGGGGTTCAACACGAATGACAACTCATTAATTTTTTTTTATTTTTAAAATTTGGAAAAATTAGTTTAAATTATTTGATTTTTTTCATTAAAAGAATTAAAATTAATTTAGAAAAGTAATGGGCCCGGACCAACCGAGCCCGGAACGGCCCTTTGGGCCCTCCTAACTGGCACAGCACAAGGACTTGCACTCCCTTCCACCAGGCCTTTATGCTTCTTGGGACTCGTGGGGTAGGCAACTTTGTTTGGGAATAACTGTGGTGATGCATATCACGCATGGGCGGCAAGGCAGCTGGAATATCATCAGGAACAAAAATTATAAATTCTTCAAGAAGTGGCTCAATTGTCTTGGCAATTCCAAACATGTGTCTCCTCGTAGGCTTTTATCAATCCAGACAAGGATGTTAAAGCGATTTCTTTCTTTGCCTACTTGGGGCGATTATCAATTTTTAGAGTTGCAGGAGTAATCTATACACCATCCTTCTCAAAGGAGTAAGTGTATCCAGATCCATCATGAATAGTTAAATGGTAATATTGCCATGATCATTTAAGTAACATATGAAACACATCCATTGGAATTGAAATCACATTATACCACACTTTGTCGAGATATTTATTTGGAATAGAAAATTGAATTAAACCCGGGTGGAGACGTTTACTTCATTTCCCTCCCTTCACTTTTGTGACCTGTCAGGATAGGGATAATCTATCATTGGCAACTTCAACTTCTCGACCATTACAGCTGCTACAACGTTCTTGTAGCCTCCTCCATCTATGATAGAATCGCAAACCTCGCCATGTGACGTGCACTTTGTGTGGAAAACATTGCGGTGCCCTTTATTCGTCAACTCTCTATGCCTTGTATTTCTCTTTCAAGCCAGGATAGATCGTCACCATGTGACCTGTCAGTATGTAGGAGTAGTAGTGCAACTTTCCGCCCAAGTCACGAGTACAATGGGAACACCAATTGCAGTCAACAGATTCAAAAGAGAAAAAAAAGAACAATTGAACCTTCATAAGTCAAGAAAGCAGTGGGAACATCATCTTGTTTGTTTGCTTTTGGTTTGAAATCAGGGTGGGTTCATGCATGCAGGTGGTGCATGGAAAGTAGAGCGTGGGTGCATTGTCAGCTTTATTAATCAAGCGGCCTTTTGTCCTGTTGTGACCTTGGGGGGATACAACATGGGACGCTCGGAAAATTACAAAAGCTTGTAAATTTGTCTGGCCACTATCGCTTTATGAAATGTAGGGAAAAAGGGGCAAAAGGATGCGTATGCCTCTCTGCACTTGGCTTGTGAATATATCGGATTCCTCTTGACACTTGTTGATCGTACTTTTGTTCAATTATGGATTTTGATGAAAATGTATCACCAACTCTTTTAATTTATCAAGATGTGATTTCATGATATTTAGCTCGGAAAATTCATATTCATCTAGACCCAGGTTCAATGGCAGGGGCTCGAGAACACGTAGAGGGGTTCCGTGCCCAAACGTAGGGTTTCTAGTTTACGCGCAGTCATATTTTGAAAAAAATAATTTCTGATATTTTAAAGTAGAAATCATTTTCTTGAATTTTAGTATAGATTTTCCGTTGACTCATTTTCCTAAGCAATTCAAACGTCAAAAAATGAAGAAAATGTTTTTGCGAAACAAAGGGAGCATAATCATGGAGTGTATTTTCTTTCTTATAATTTTCATGAATCTTCACAAATAATCTTCATTGTGAATTGTTGCAATTAAAAAAACTGAAATTCACAATGTTCTATTCTTCGTTACAACGTGATGTCGTAAATATTTGTAAATCGTCATAATTTTAAGATTTCAAATTTATGACACTTTGCTCTTGGTTATGACCGAACCTCGTAACTCTTTGTAAATCCTCATAATTACCATCCATATTTACGACTTTATGTTCTTTGTTACAACTATGTGTCCCAACCCTTGTAAATTGTTGCAATTAAAAAAAATCTAATTTTATGATGTTTTGCTCTAAGTTATAATAAATCATTGTAAAGGCATGATGAACATCACTTAATCATGCATGCGCTTAAAAAAGGGAATGCGACAATGACAAATAGAATCAAATTAAGAGCAAATCAAAAAGTAAAGTTACTCGAGCATCTTCGTTTTTTCAAGGGTTAATACCACGAAAAACCCTAAACTGGTACATTTGTGATAAATTACCCCAAACTATTTTTTGACCACAAAAAACCCTAAACTGGTACACTTGTGACAATTTTACCCCGAATTATTTTTTTTTACCATAAAAAACCCTACACTGGTATACCTGTGACAATTTTACCCCCAAACTAATTTTTTGACCACCAAAAACCCCAAACTGGTATACCCATGACAAATTTACTCTCTGTTAGTTTCCGTTAAATTTTACTGTCAAATTGCTAAGTTTAATGACACGTGATAATTGACATGTGTACCGATTTTGAGTTGTAGCCCTCTGTTTGTCATAAGTTTACAAATTTGTGCTTTTTTGTGATGTTAATATAATTTAACGGACACTAACGGAGAGTAAATTTGTCACAAATGTACCAGTTTGGAGTTTTTAGTGGTCAAAACATTAGTTCGAGAGTAAAATTGTCACAAGTGTACCAGTATGGGGTTTTTGGTGGTCATAGAATTAAATCGGGATAAAATTATCACAAGTGTACCAATTTATAATTTTTGGTGGTCAAAAAAATAGTTCGGGATAAATTTATCACAGGTGTACCAGTTTGGGGTTTTTTATGGTAAAAAAAATAGTTCGGGGTAAAATTATCACAGGTATACCAGTTTAGAGTTTTTCATGGTATTAAACCTTTTTTCAAATTACAAAGTAGCCTTCCTCAGCAAAGGCATGATGAACATCACTTAATCATGCATGCGCTTTCAATTCAACTCACTCCAATTTTCTTATGGTAGCCTACCGTTCTTAATGAGAATTTTTTTTAAGGGAGTAGATAGAAGGGAAGCGAACTGCTTTTGGCTTATTCTTCTGTTTCTCCCCTTTTACTGTTCATTGCGTGCTCAACTTTTTGTGCCAGAACTTATCGTTGTGGAAGTCCTTGTTTTTCACCTACTTCATTCGATTAATATCTAAATTCACGTGGTGGGGTCACGCATGTCACGAGTCCATCCAGACAAATTGTGATGAACAACTATTTATGCTTGTGACATCGATGAATTTTACACACGAAAACTTACGGCGCATTTTTTCTGCTCCTTTCTTCATGATTTTGTAGCGATTTGTATCAAACCTAGGTTGGGCGTATGCTTCCTCAATGACTGCATGAGATCGACATTCCAATTTTTCCTTGTGATTGCAAAAGATAGTTAAAATTCTTCAGCAAGACTTGTAATAATGCATTTATAACCTTTTAAGTTTGTTATAATTTCTTACATTTCCTATATCGTAAGCACTATGTACAAAGAATGATCAGATATACTTGTGTTAGTACCTAATTTTACTGGTTTTTTTTCCCCAAAAAACGTGTTAAGCTAGTCCATTTACTCAGGTGATTGCCCACAAAATAGGAGAATTTCAAGCAAAGTGGACAGACATGGTGCCACTTCTTTTGAAGAACATCAAAGAGGCTGAAGCAGCAGATCGACCAATGCATTCTTCATCTTTGAGAGTTATCCTTACTTTTCATCGTACTTTCATTTCCTTGTGTAATTCCTTGTAAATTGATTTCGATCGATGTAATTTCAATTTCAACTATCTCAATTGATCGTAATTGCAATTTCAATACAGTTTACTTTTTCTTACGCTTAGCTTCGTGGAGTTTCATTACTCCATCCAAAGCCACATCCATGCACTTTTTTGCCCGAGTGTGGAATTGAGGAGCATTTTCAATCGTTTTCCAATTGTTTGAACTAGCTTTAAAGCGACAGAGTTCCAAGAAGTCACTTAATAGGCTAGCCTTGATTTTATCTCCAAACATCTCGGTCCTTTGAAGTCAAGATTCCGACCAGAGATAATTGTAGAATTTCTCAAAACCAGATTGTACAGTAAGAAATGACTCCTTGTATCCACTCAAGAAGATCAAACGATCATTAGCAAAGTATAAGTGGGTGGGTGAGTGAGCAAATGGCCAAACAGTAGTATGAGTGAGTAATGCTTGATTTTGTTGTGCATAGGTTGAAGTCTCAGTTGCTTGTTCTCTGCTGCAGAATTTTAGTGAAAACTTGCACTGTCATCACAAACAAATAGGGTTAATTCCAAAAAAAAAAGGCACAAATTTTAGGTCGGGTGATAATTCTGGCCTAAACTTATTTTTGTCTCATAAAAAAACACAAACTTTAGATCGTGTGACAATTCTGGCCCAAACTTTTTTTTGTCTCATTAAAAATCATCAACTTTCACCATGATCTCAAATCTAACCCCCTATTGACTTTATGTCTGAAGTTACTTTTGTTTGAGAAAAAATGTTATGGGGGTGAGCTTGGCGAATCTCGTCCATGGCGTCTGTCGATGGGCAATGGTCTACAGATTCAGATTAAGGCCAGAGAGATTCAATCTGGAGATATTTTTGACTTGCCGGTGAAATGGAGGAGACGAACAATTTCACCATTATTCTTCAAGTTGTGGCTCAAAGAATAAGACAATGAATAATGCTTTAAATCCAGCTAGCAAGCCATGTGGATTTATTGTTAAGGTGGAATGGTCAAGTTGAATAATCAATGGTTCTAAAACAATGGAAGCTAGATTTGAGATTTAAGTGAAAGTTAGTGTTTTTTTATGAGACAAAAAAAAATTGGGGTCAGAATTGTTACTCGACCTAAAGTTGATACTTTTTTACAAAACAAAAAAAAGTTTGAGCAAAAATTGTTCCTCAACCTAAAATTAGTGTTTTTTTTTTTTGGAATTAGGCTCAAACAAATAGGACGAGATAGGATCACCTAGTCTTAATCCATTCTACCATCTAAAAACGCCAACAAGCTCCCCACTAACAATTATAGAGTATTTAGGAGTAGTAATGCGTGTGTCGGCCCCAGTCAAGAATTCAGTGGGAACACCAATTGCAGTCAATAGATTAAAAAAAAAGAACAAAAAAGGAAAACTTTAACCTTCACAAGTCAAGAATGCGGTGGGAGCATCATCTTGTTTGTTTGTTTTTGGTCTGAAATCATGGAGGATTCATGTATGTGGCGCGTGGAAAGTAGAGCGTCGGTGCATTGTCAGCTTCATCAATCAAACAGCCTTTGCTATGCCGTGACATGGGGGAAATATTATGTGGGACATTGGCAAGATTACAAAAGAGAGACGACTATTGCTTCATGAAATGTGGGAAAAGGGCAAAAGTATGCATGTGCCTCTCTGCACCTGGCGTGTGAATATATCAGATTCCTCTTCATACTTGTTGATCATACTTTTGTTTGCTTATGTATTGAGATACAAATGTATCACCAGCTCCTTTAATTTATGAACATGTGATGCCATGATATTTAGCATATGCTCCACAGTATCGAGTACTTATGCACAAATATAAATTAAGCAATTTATTAAGCACGTTATATGGACATAAATGAAAGGAGTAGGGATAGAGGAATGGAAAACCGTTTCATAGTGGTCCAGTCTAAATGGGTGCCTACTCTATTTCCAGAGACTATTCGAGAGTTTTGCCTAATCAACTATACTTAAAGCCTCAAAAGGAGCCAACATTCATTTATAAACACGGCTCACTCTTTACAAAGAAAGGCTCTCACAAGATTGACCTCTCAAGAATTTGATTGCAAAGTGTATACAAGAGGGATTTTGCAAGTACTAGTAATGTACACAAAAAAAGTGTTGGTAAAAAAGTCGCCGAATACTTGATTTCCTAGTAAGGAGTTACTGGCACTTTCATGAAATATATGGTATATTTCCTTCAAATTTTGTTTTCTAAATATAACATGTATAATTTAGTTAATTAAATGGAATGTAATACATGAATAGAATGATTACACGCATTGGACCTTCGTGGAATCACACATTCACGCACACCATTGACAATTTGAGTATGGATAGATGGAATCCCCACCCATTGAATAGAACAACATGTGAATGGAAAAATTTAGCAATGTAGGCCATTATTTGTAATAATGTCCACTTTAGGCTCTTTTTTGATAAAGCGATCCTTAATTCATGCCCTTCTTTGGAATTTCCAAAATAATAACTATGTAGCCATTTCTGTTAATAACAAAAAAAAAATAGAATAAAAAATGAAATGGAAATGAGCCACTGGACTCACTCTAGACTTGGATTCACACTAAATATGGGCATGTGGAAGGAACAAGGTACCCACTGGGGTTTGCCCTAATGGCCACCCTTTCAATTTGGGAAGAGGGAGGTGGGGAGTTCGATTCCCCACCTTCTCGGAGGGCTAGGGGTGAGGACGTGTAGTTTTAGATGTGGGTTTCGACTCTTACGCCTGCAAAAGGCAAAGAAAAAGTTTAAGAGTGAGTTGAGAGTTAAAGTAAGACGAAAAAAAAAATAAGGTGGTGGAGCCACCTGCCCATCAAAATCAAGTTGATCATTTTTCTTTCCATTGCAAAGTCGCGTGGAGTGAAGCTAGCACGAAAGTGATGAGCAATTATTCCCTTTGGGTTTTTGACTAGGCAAAAAAGAAGAAAAAAAAAAGATATACCATCAGATCACATGAAATTCATAATGATTGGTGTAATTAGTGCGCTCGATTAACATTAGTGATGTTCATATGGAACATCAATTTAGATAGTAACAAAATAAGCTAAAACTCTAGACGCAATGTCTACCGCATCCAACGCTAGTGGATGCTTTAGAAGTGCCATTCTTCATTCCAAACACGGAAATCCTCTTTTGGACTAAATAATTTTAATGGAATTTGTTCTTTCACACCTAGACGAAGTCTTTATTACGAAGTCTCGTCTTTAGTATCTAATTCTTTTGAAAATGACTAGCACTTTTGAAAACACGGAAATCCTCTTTTGGACTAAATAATTTTAATGGAATGTGTTCTTTCACACCTAGACGAAGTCTTTATTACGAAGTCTCGTCTTTAGTATCTAATTCTTTTGAAAATGACTAGCACTTTTGAATTGATGGGGAATAACCTCACTAAGCAAATGAATTCCAAAAATGAGCATTTGATGAAAAAGGGCCTACTCGAGCGAAAGATCCTTCGCTTTAAAGTAATAGAAAATAAACTATTGGCATGCCATTTAATCATTAAAGGTGTTCTTCCAGAAAATTTTTCATTTCTTTGAATGCATTACTTTCAACTGAACAAAAGCTTGATCTATTTTCATGCTTGAGCAATGAAAGGAAAGGGTAATCCTTATCCAATTTGTAGCTAGAATGCCTAATGCATAGAAAATGTGATTATTGGTGACGACATACTCAGATCGAAATCCTTTTGTCAAATCAACGCAAGTATCTTCATACTTGCATGACTAATACATCTTGTGTTGGATATTACAATTGATTTACACGTCAAAGCTATCCTCTTGTGTTACCCGATAGGCCCGCACTCAAATTTTGGATTTTCTTCATTCCCATTGTATACAGATTTAATTTATATCTAGTAAAGCAAATCATAAAAAGGCATATAAAAAAAATCATGCGACTTTTAGCTACCAAAATAGTAGCGTGCAAAAAATCACGCTAGCGACATTTGCTTGCAGAGCCCTCCGGGCCCCAGCGCCTCCTTCTCTCCAATTTCCTTCCTCATCCCTCTCATCTGCTTTTCCCCTCAAAACTGAAAATTAATATGATATTCTTTGTTGACCCACAAAAAAAGGAAGTCCTGCCTCTGGTTATAAAGAAAATACCGAGAAGGTCCAATGGGGAACAAATCTCATTGGTTGCGAATGCCATTTCCTGGAAGCCACAGCCAAGTATTTTGCTGGGGAGCCAACTGAGTAGCTTACCATTTAAGATCTCGGTTCATCGTTCAGCACCTTCATTTTCCCAAAATTCCCAGCAAACACACCAGCACCTGCCTCGTTTTACCCAATACTAATGGCTTCTTCTTCTTCTTCTTCTTCTTTGAAACGTAAGAGGAGTTACGACGTGCTCTTAAGTTTCAGAGGCACCGATGTTCGCAAAAACTTCCTCAGTCATCTCTACACAGCTCTAGATCAGAATGGTTTTTCCACTTATATTGACAGCGAGGAACTGAGGAAAGGAGAGCAAATATCACCGGCGCTTATGAAGGCGATCGAGGAATCGCGCGTCGCGATCATCGTTTTCTCCAAGGACTACGCTTCCTCGCCGTGGTGTTTGGAAGAAGTGCTGAAAATCATGGAGTGCAAGGAGCAAAGAGACCTTGTGATCTTTCCGGTATTTTACAAGGTAGACCCCTGCGAAGTGAGAACACCAAGAGAGAGTTACAGAGAAGCTATGGATAAGCATGAGATCAAGTTCGGAAAAGATTCAGAGAAAGTAAACGGATGGAAGAAAGCCCTCTTTGGCGCTGGTAGCTTGTCGGGGTGGCATTTTACTGATGGGTACGGAAAAACACTCATACTCCTTCAATTAATCTAAATCTTCTCATACTTAATCTTCTCATCAGACACTCACACAGCACAGAGCACACTTGCGCAGCAGAACCACAACGCCATGTGCGAGCTCGTCTTCTCCGAGCCTCTGCTGATTCCCGACAGGCTGCCGCCCAAGTGCTCACGTCCCCACGCCACCCCAGCCGCGTCACCTTGGCCCCTCTCTGTCTCTCTATGTCAAGCGGCTTACACGAATCTAGGCTCGCGACCTCAGATCTGAGGTGCCGAGCCCGGATCGACGGTCGCTAGCTAGCCGCAGGCGATGATGGTCCCCTGAGGCTGGCGACGACGGCCGAGACGGGACAAAAATAGAGAAAGAGGCGCGACAACCGTTAGGACACGCGAAGGTGACGATGGCGGGGACGTGACGGTGGGGGGAAGGCAATGACGGCGGCTGTGGGGCAGTGGCGAAGGCGGAGGGGAGCAGAGGTCCAGATTGTCCTTTAACTTCCTGTTAAAAATGGGGATTATTCCAATTAGATACCCCCAAAATTTCCAGTTTTTCCCTTCCTTGTGATGTGTATTTATGGGGCTCTTTTTCTTTTTTGTTTTTTTCCCCTAAGGGAACGGAATATTCTTAAGAAGCCAGTTTTCTTCTAATTAATTTTTTTAAATGAAGGATCTAAATTTAGGGAGAAAGGAAAATTTAATTTCGTGACCTAATGGGAAGTGGTCAAACAACACAGGGGATATAGATCATATTCACAATTAAAACATTTGAGTCATCCCAATTCCACCGGGTTACTTTCCAAATATTATCAAAATAATATGTGCAATCATAAAAAACGATCAAAAGAGATATTCATCAAGTGAAAAAAAACTCCTTAATAAAATTTGATACTAATGAAGCATAAGGATCGTTCACTACTTTAGGGATTACGTTTTTTTCTTCTTATATCCGAAATTTAAGTATTTAGAACTTGCAACTATTTCAAGATTAGATTTTTCCTTGAGGAAATATTCCTCAAACTCACTTTGTCTCTCAGTCAGTTCTTCTAGATTTCTAAAATAACTTTCTATCTCCTTTGATAAAAGAGTGCGTTGAATTTTGATAGGATATTCAACGATCAATTACAAAATTACATTTCGGATCATTTAAGACTTATTCTATTTATGAGATCTCTTGTCGCAACTATCCTTAGACCTGTCAAAATGGGTTATAAACCCATTTCTTAACCCATATATGATAGTTCGAGTTGTTATATGGATTAATGATATTCAATAAATGGGTCATAAATGAGTTTAAACATGGCCTATCCTATAGTCATAATCTTTTGTTGGTTTGTTGAGCTAACGATAGTCTATAACCATTCACGCTTTTCCTCATACCTGCTCTACATGGTTAATAACCATCTCTAATAAAACTTTGGAGAACAGATCAGGAATTTAATTCCTCTACCATCTCCACAGAGCATGTTATGTATTTTGCTCAAATGATGGTATTTGGATCTTTTAGCTCAAATCTGGCTTTTACACCATTAGGACTCCACAATTTGTGGATCTTCGCGAAAGTTATTTTTCAATTTTAGCAGGAATTTATTCCATTTCGTTCCTGGCAATTGGATACTCCGAATTTTTCCTTGTTCTAGGCTGTACAAATTTCGATACTAGAAGGTATCATTTGGAAATGAAGATTTTTTGCATCCTAATAACTTATGTTCCCATTATTTACCCCACCGTGCTCACACTTGGAATACTTGCTCACATGGAAAATCTCCGCAAAACTATGATTGTTTCACAGGTTAAAAATCAAAATTGGGTCTTAACAGAAGATTTTGAAGAGTTTTGATAGTCAGGCCTGCTGTGATAAGCGTGGCGCTGTCTTGCACAAAAATACCAATTTTCCTTCTGTGCCCTTAAGAGTGCATCACCAAGAATGCATCCTCATCTAATGTCAGGAAAGCAAAGATCCTTCTAACGGTAAACCTTCGTTCACCAATGAAGATAGGAACAATTATTGCTTCCTGAGTAATCATATTTGGTTCCCATCTGCCGTTCTTAATTGAATGGGCTCTGTTAATGGTGTCCACCATTCATCTGGCGAAGCATTGGGTCTTGCACAATAAGTACAAGCTCCAGTGTCTATTAATATGTCTCATTAAGGTTAGCTGCTCTTTTTGCAGGACCTAAAATGAATGTTGTTTTTTCTTGCTACATTTTTTGGACTTCAAGAACTTGATTTGAAACTTGTCCCTCAGGCTTCTTTAATTCTTCCCTGTTTCAATTACATCAAGCCTTTCATTGTTTCAATTACATCAAGCCATTATGCATAGGAGAAGATCAATCTGGTATTCTGTCAGCCTGTTTTATTTGTTAGAAATGTTTATTTAATTTTTTTAAGGATCGAGGAATGAAAAGCTAGTTTTTATTATAAAGAAAATACATGCCTAATGACATTTTTGTAAACACCTGAAGCTGTAAAGAGCAAAAAGTTAATAATAAGATAGATTTCTACGGGAACCAACGGTAGGCCGTATTTGTCCAAACGGTAACGTGTCTTATTGTCCACTTTCAGAAGTGGGCCTAAAATCATACCAAAGGATGAAGTACTTGACTTTTATTTGGATTTTACCCCGTTGGTAATGCTAACTTAGACTTCGCGTTGGTAATTTTTATCACAGATATTGCTTCGCAAAGGTATATACCAGATAAATGGGTAGGCATATATTTGGAAAATTAAAGGGAAGACGAGACAGTTTCAATGAACTTTGCGAAGAGATCAAGATAATTTCGATCGTCATTTGCGTTTAGTAATCCAATAATTAACTTGAATTATTAATAATGCAAAATATAATTAACATACACCAGTAACATGAAAAATATAATCTTAGACCCGCAGACATGGGCATCTTGCTAGTTAAACATATTTGTCCATTCATCTCCAATATATTGCGTGCTAGTTTTTTACTAAGCGATTCTCTTGGAATACTTATTTATTTCTTTAGATTGCTCTAAAGGCAGTTCCAACTAATTTTCTGTTGTCAGATATGAAGCGGAGCTTATACATCATATTGTACAGGAGATCTCAACTCAACTAAATCGGACGCCATTAGATGTAGCCACGTATCCGGTTGGGATAGATTCTCGAGTACAAGAGCTTAAAACAATGTTAAATCTACAATCCAAGGATGATGTTCTTATGGTAGGATTATGGGGACAAGGAGGTGTAGGGAAGACAACCCTTGCTAAAGCCATTTATAACGCAATTTTTAGAGAGTTTCAAAGTTCTAGTTTCTTGGAACATGTTAGAGAAAATTCTAAAAATTCAAATGATTTGGTTCGTTTGCAAGAAAAATTGCTATCGGAGCTACTAGGGAAGAAATTAACGGTCTTCAATGTTGGTGGAGGAAGTCAGTTGATTCGAGAGAGACTTTGTAATAAGAAAGTTCTTATTTTCCTTGATGATGTGGATGACAAAGGCCAGGTAAATGCTTTAGCCAGAGGTTATGAGTGGTTCGCTAAAGGAAGTAGGATAATTATCACAACAAGAGATAAGCATCTGTTAACTTCTCATGGGGTAGATCATATCTATGAAGTTAAAGCTCTCGAGAATGTTGAAGCTCTTGAACTTTTTAGAAAGCATGCTTTTCAAAGAAATCAGAAAATAGAAATAAGGAGCAATCTTGTTGATAGTGTTTTACAATATGCCGGAGGCCTTCCTTTGGCTCTTGAGGTGTTGGGTTCTTTCTTGTGTGGTAGAGGAGAAAATGAATGGGAAAGTACCCTGCGAAAACTTACCAAAAGTACCAATAAAAAAATCAATGATGTGCTAAAGGTAAGTTATGATGGATTGGAGGACTATGCAAAGGAGATTTTTCTCGACATTGCTTGTTTCTTCAAAGGGCTGAGGAGAAAGTACATAAAGAAAGTTCTTGATAGTTGTGATTTTGACACGATTATTGGGATACAAATTCTCATTGAGCGCTCCTTGATAAGTGAAGAGAGTGGGACCTTACAAATGCATGACTTGATACAATTGATGGGCATGCATATTGTTAAAGAAGAATGTCCTGATGATGCTGGCAAACGCAGTAGGTTATGGCTCTATGATGATGTTCTTGATGTTCTATCAAGAGACACGGTAAGACTTATTAGTGAATAAGAATTTATGCCTATTCGAATAACCTTGTTTACTACAGTTACAAAGTAACCTAAATATATTCGAATAAATATACAGGGAACAGATGCGATAAAAGCCATAGTTTTGACGCTACCAAAGCCAGAAGAGATGTATATTTGTCCTAATGCTTTCACGAACATGCGAAAGTTGAGGTTGCTCATCCTGCATAATGTAGATAATTCTTTCCAAGGTCCTATCCGTCTCCCTAATCAGTTAAGGTGGTTGGAATGCCCTAATTGTGCCTTGATTCCAGAATTTGGCTATGGTCCAAAGAAGTTAGTTGGATTTGATATGCGGAATAGCAACATCAAGGAAGTGCCGAAACATTTTAAGGTGCGCATTTACTTGGTCCTTTTTTCTTTGCTGATTCCTGTATGTATTAAATCAAATGATATTTGTAATTGTCTAGCGGAAAACATCTACAATTACTATATTCTTTGAACATATTAAAGCATCAAATTTCGGCTGTCAATCTAGTACATAAAACCAATGCAGTTAAAATCTTCCATTTCTAAATCGTCTGCCTTATAACTAACAACTTGTTGATTTATAGTCGAAATACATAGAGCAAAGATTTCAATCTGTATCCTTGTACTTTAACTGCTTTCCTAATCACGTTCACGAGTGTTTAATTTTTCTTACTGAGTCATTCTATTTACACAAATTATTTAATCAAGTCTCGCTAGCATCAAATTTGATCAAATTCAACCGACGTGGCCGTAAGAGATGTCGGAATATGACATGGATTGAATATTGCATATCTGATCACCCCTCATAAATAGTGAATGGTGGTAGATGCCGTAACATGTTTGACCAGCTTCGGTTTTAAGCTAATTCTATGAGCGCCGACAAATGTGCAATATTTCATCCACATTATACTGCAGAGTTAGTCTGGTGGCCTTGATTAGAATAAATTAAAGTATAAAGGCTTAATTAAAAGGGTAGTGAAAGTACAGGGATGAAAAGTAGAAGTTTTCCATAAATATAAAATAAAAAACAAAAGCGAGCTCAAATAAATATTATTTTAAGTAAAATTATAATATTTAATTAAGCGATGTATGAAAATTATAATATTTATGATGTCATTATTCCCTTTTCATGCTTCATATCAAGCAACTTTATTGTCCATCAATTATTCTACCATGCTTGTCGGTCCCACTTACGTCGGAATGTGTTGGAGGGTACAAATGAATAAATAAATAAATAAGGATTTTCCGTATTTGTGAGGTGGAAAACCCCACTAAAATGAACAGGAAGGACGAGACTAGATGATATAGGTCTCCCTTCGCCGAACCGCCACTTTTGTAAGTCACGTCGAGGACACGGCACTCTCTTGATCACTTGTGAACTCTAGGAATCCACTGAAAGGGCAGAGAGACAGACAAAGAAAAAATAATAAGGGATAACACCCAGGAATAAAACTTCATTTAATAAATAAACTGTGTTTACAATGAGGGATCAAGAGGGTGTTTATAGCTAGGCGGTTAGGATACCTTTGAATATAACATCCAAGTTTATAAAAGATAATCTACCTAAAATACGAAATTCAATTAAGCAACAAGATTATCAAAATTTTGATCGAGATCAAATCATTCCTTAAAATATTATAAACAAACTTACAGATCAAGAGAACATATTATTTACCTACAATTCAAATCATGAGAGGATCTTGAAATCTTCCAATATGGATCCGAGGTACTTGCAATACCAATCTTCCTCTGTTGGAAAAGACTCGTCCTCAAGGCCAACTTCATAAAATTACACACTCTCCACGAATCTCGCTTTTGTAACCGATTGATTTCCTTCGCTCTTTCTTCACTCTTCCTCACTTCCTCGTGTATCCGCTTGATTTCCTGAGCTCTTTCTTCAGCATATCCACTAAATTGACGCTTAGTGGGCAGTGGTGTAAGATCCAAAGGGCTTAAAAGATGCTTTTGATACACAACTTCAAATGGGCATTTTCCAGTAGTTTGAATGGCCGAATTATTATCGGCAGATTCATCTTGAACCAATAACAAATCCCATTGTTTAACATGTTTTCCAATAAAACTCCTTAATAAATTGCCCAAAGCTTGTCCATTAATTTGAGGATCGCTAGCTAGCAGAACTAAACTAAGGTTGAGTCCCCATGTTTCACCATAATGAATGCAAAAAGTGATTCATAAACTTGACATCATTATTAGAAGGGGGTTGATTTTGGAATACCATCTAGGCGCACAATTCACCAATATAAAACTCAATAACATGAAAACTATCAAGGCTCCGTGACAATTATTTACAAATTTTTTACCATACAAAAACCGCCCCGGAATCCCCTTCCTACTAATAGCAACATTACCATTCACAATGCGCATGCAATAGTGAAAGTGTTGATTAGGTTTGTCTCAATTTATAAAGTTTAATTAACATTCTTCACTTGTCCTATGAAAAAACTCGCCACCTTTATCTTTTGAGAGATGCGCCTTCAAATACAACTTCAAATATAACATTTCAATTCTTACTCCTTAAACTCCCTTTCATTTAATATTCTCTTCGTCCTTTAGAACAATGGGCTATAATTTTAGAGAGTTCATTGAGAATTTACCATACTAAGAATATCCAAATCATTAAGGAATGACAACTCATTGGTAAAGGCATCTTGAGAAAAAGTAGTTAAAACTTAATTGAAAGAAGGCGCAAAAAGACTCATCATATGTCCAATGGATGTGCACCATAGGGGTTTAATAAATTGCGCATGAGATCCACTAGATCAAGATGTCAAAATCTATAGATGCATGTACACTATAGATACATGAATACATACATACACACACACACAAATGCAAGGTATAATTGTAGTGGTTGTATTAATGATGATATAGTAAACCTTGAGCTCGTAAACTACACCAACGTATATGTAGCTAAAAAACAAAACTAAGGAAGACGGCTTGGATTGGGAAAATTGTTAAAATAGTCATAAACTTATTGCAATTGTGCCAATTCAGTCATAAACTTTTTTTTTATCAATTCAGTCCTAAACCTTTTGCATTTATGTCAATTCAGTCCATCTTATCGATTTTAGCCGGCCAACGCTAACATTGTACGGCCGGCGTTGACATAGACAATTTTTAATAATATTTTAATATTTTTCGAATTTTTTAGTTTTTCTTTTTTTTTCTCTTTCTTTTTTTTGTTCTTTTCCTCTTCCCCTAGCCGATCGTCAAACCGGCCAGAGGCTAGGGTCGACAAGGTTGCCCGTGATGGTCATGGTGAGGCCCAACCTCGCCAAAAAATAAAAAAATATTATAAAAAATTATCCACATTAGCATCAGCCGGCTAAAATTGACTAGATGGACTGAATTGGCACAAATGCAAAAGATTTAGGATTATTTTGATAATTTCCCCTGGCTTGGATTCTATTATTTTTCATTTTTTTGTTATATATATATGTGTGTGTGTGTGTGACCATTTAGGCGTACAAAATATGCCATTTTTAAAATTAAAAAAAAAACGATCGACCAACTACTACTTCCTAATAAGAGATGACTAGAAGAGATTCCCGACCTTCCACCGCCTCTGCGGGATCTCCAGGTGGGTGGTTGCCAATCTCTAAATAAGATTTCCAGGCGTTAGCTTAAATTGATGTGATGAATTTGTTGGCCAAGGATTGACCGTGGCTCACGTGCGCCCAGTGGAGGTTACAGGCTCTCTCTCTCTCTCTCTCTCTCTCTCTCTCTCTCTCTCTCTCTCTGAATTACGAGTCTGTTTTTTCTGCCCGTATGTGTATTGGAAGTGGCCACGCCGCTCTGGTGCCTGGTGATATTATGAGTATTATTCTTTTCTACTTCTCTTTTGGCGAATTTACAAGGATCGCTTAATAAACTAATATTTAAAAAAGGAGAGGGAGTGCTCAATCTATACCATATGATTAACTGAATTTTGATCACACGTGGCTTGAATGATGATGATCAAGTGCTTTTTATTAAAAAACTCAGAGCCAGATTTTGGATCAAATATATATATCTAACTTTTTTGTTCGTCTGGAATGTCTATGTAAGTTGGTTTTATTGTTCTTGTAGGACCTTGTAAACTTGAAGTTCCTTCACTTGAGCAAATGCCAGTCGCTGGTGAGTATGCCGGATCTCTCTTGTGCTCCAAATCTCAAGGAATTAGATCTCAGTAGGTGCAAAAACTTGGAGCGTGCTCATGAATCAGTTGCATATCACGGCAAGTTACAGTGGTTGGATTTAAGTAAGTGCTCTAAATTGCGAAGATTCCCTGAGATTTCAGTTGAAAACAAAAGTTTGCGAGGGCTTGATTTAAGGGAGACTTCAATTGAGGAACTTCCTGCGTCCATAGGAAATCTTATCTCTTTAAGGCATATGAGTTTACAAAAATGCAAGAAACTAGCAATCCTTCCATCTAGCATTTACAGGTTGCAAAATCTTGTAGCTCTATATTTTGATGACTGCTCAGAACTAATAAAGTTTCCAAAGGTGGAGGATTTGAGTGATCCCCATACGAAGACAGGATTTCCACAGTTACTTTGTTTAGGTCTCGGTGGATGCAATCTATCAGAAGTAGAGTTCCTGGAGAATGTTTCCTGTTTTCCCCGCTTAATAGACTTGTTTTTGCGGGGAAATAATTTTCGTAACATTCCTACATGCGAGAAACTATATAACTTGGATAGGTTGGATGTTTCTAATTGCCAACAACTACAAGAGATCCCCAATATTCCGGGGGAACTGAGAAGAGTAATTGCAGCTAATTGCGAATCTCTGAGTAGAATTCCCTCCAACATATGCGAAGTTCAGGAAGTTGAGTTTCGATCATGTCATGAACTGGTCCGTAATGGATATTGCGTGAATGATTGGTTCACGCCTGAGGTTAGACTCTCTCTCTCTCTCTCTCTCTCTCTCTCTCTCTCTCTCTCTCTCTCTCTCTCTCTCTCTCTCTCTGATTAATATGGAGTCGTGTACATGTTTGCTGCAGTGAGTGTTTGTGTATTGCAAAAGGCTGGAAAATCTTGCACTGGTGGGCTAATTAAAAAAAGCAAGCATATAGATCTACATGAATATGTGGTGGAGGTTGCTATAAGGCAACGCTAAAGATATTCTCTTTATTTATAGAGCTGTAGTTCACTGCTGTATTACAAGGATCACCCAATGAAAAACTTTAACAATACACGTTCATCCAGTTACAAAATCTTCAACAATACATGTCCCGTCTCCACCAATTAAGTATAAAAAAATATTTGTAATGATATTGCTAACTATATCTAAAAACTATAGGACTACCCACTTAACTCATTGAAACTCCTCTTTTTGGGTGCCAATTTCAAGAAAAAAACTATCTAACAGTCTACATCTATGACAGAAATTGCATCACCTCAACTACAAAATTATTCTACCTGGAGGAGAGATGCCAAAGTGGTTGATCCCTAATAAAGAGGGTTATATATCTTTCGTGGCTTCAAAGGACTTGCATAAGAAGTTCCTAAGCGTAGCTTGCTGTGTCGCGGTCTGTGCGAAAGAAGTCGGGTCTTTCAGTTTATCATTTGAGAGAGCCGTTAATGGCAGACAAGTTGGTCATGATGAATGGGAGATTTTCAACAGCTTACCTAATTCAGATCATGTGTGTCTTCGTCTTTTGGATCCATTCATCCTGTGGGGCGTGGGCTATTTTGGTGCAAATGACTTGAATCATTTCCACCTTAGCCTTAGTTTAGCATCTGCAGATAGTAGAGTAACTGTGAAAAACTGTGGATTCCGATTATTATGTGAGCCACTAGAGAATGATTTGGAGGTTTTGCTTCAAGACAATCAGTTGCTGGATTCAACTTTACTCTATGAAGTTAGGTACGAAGATAGTCAAACGAGCTATGAGGAAGAAATTTCAAGTGAAACGGAAGATTTACAAGAAAGTCAAACGAGCTATGAGGAAGAAATTTCAAGTGAAACGGAAGATTTACAAGAAAGTCAAATGAGCTCTGAGGAAGATAGCTCAAGCGAATTAGTCCACAAAGGATTGAACATTGCTGACTTCTCAATTGAGGTATCTCTCTCTATATATGTGTGTGTTGGGCGCACTGTGTTTGTATGATGCAAAAGCTGAAAATTCTAAACGCACAAACAAATCTGATATAAAGTGATTCTATACATATATAAAGCTAAACAAAATCTCACAATGACGCAATGTTCGTAATTCCTATATTTAAAAAAAATAAATGTTAAAATCTAAGAAATCTAACAAGCACTAGACACGTAATTCTTGCTGTTACGGTTAATCACAACAATCTACACAACTAATAGTACTGGATCAACTTTATGGACCAAAATAAAACTGCGCAACGACAATAACTCAATAATTCGACGTGAGAATTTTTTCACTCTCAAGTGTTTTCTGTTTGTAGAGTTGGATTAAGTTTAAATTTTTTTTTGCAATGAATTCGTGCGCTATAATATTAAGCCAATATTATTTGTCTATGTCTTTAGGGTGAGCATATCTCTGTTCACTCTTAGGTGCTTTGCACTTCTACGATCAAATCCAAAACAATTATAATCTCACAATTGTGAAAAAAGAATGTTAAATTTTTAACCAAACGTTACTGTCACGTTAAGGTAACTGAAAACGAAGTTATAATAATCGAATCTACCTTTGATTTTTTAGGCAATTGGGTAAATCTTTTCAATGCACCCCATGCAGTGCAATTCCAGCTTCAGGACCGCCGTGGTCACCGAAGGCTGAAATGTATCGCCATTAAACAACACACAAACAAGCTCAATTAAAATACTTATATAAAAATATAATAAATTACTTAATATACACATTTTGTGAGTTAATTTTAATAAGTCTAACATCATTTTATAGTATAACGGATAAAAGTTCTAAGCAAATAATTCATCCCTGGATTGCCAAGATCTCACTTTGATATAAAAAGAAAAAGAAGACAATCAGCATCAATCGATCAAATCGATGTTATCAAAACAATAATCAAAATAATGGGGCGACACAAAACGAAAAGGCATAAAAGCCCAAGAGCCTCTCTTTTGAGAATCAAATCTGGTTGGATTTTCATGAACTTTAACATCGGATAATTGCTGAGCCTAATCGACATTCCTATTTTTGAGCATCACAACTTAGTTTCATCTACTAAGCTCGAAGAAGAAAAGGTACATGAGTTGCTATTGTGATAAGGAACCATCGCACAACCTTGCTAGGTGACACGTGTCAACCGGCACATGGGGATTACCTTGGACAATTTGCTTTAGTTTACTTAATTGAGAGTATCGGATTTAAGATGTTCCTTTTATATAAAGTTAGAGCAGAAGTTTTTCCTTTTCGATCTTCCATTGATATAAATGCGAGTAGAAATTTTTTCTTTTATTTATCCTAATAATGTTAAGTTTGTTGCATTAAGTAAGTTGGAATTCAATTAGATCAGTTTGTACTGAAAAATCAGCGATGTCTAAAGTGAACAAATAACAATGAACATTAGACTGCTGGGTCTGACTAGCTAGGATGATTAATTTCTTGGATATGCTGTTCTATTTTCCATCATTTTCACTTCCTATATAGTACACTCGTACACTATGAGCTACATTGTAGGGAGATGTCAATCTGATATTAGTGGTGGCTACAATACTTGCTAGGGAATGATTTTTATTGCGTGAGTAATGTATATAACGCAAGCAAGGATCAATATGTCTAATTATTATAGAACTCTAGCTTTGGTTGAATTACTGGGAATATGTTCAAAATCAAATTCTTCATCTTGAACTAAATACAAAATTGGGTACTTCTAACAATTTAGCCATATAGCAGAAGCATCGCTATTCCCAGATTGATCCTCGCTTACGAAATATTCACCCTGGAGGAGAGATACCGGAGAAGTTCGTGCCTGTTGAAGACGGTACAATATCTTTCATGGCTTCACAGGACTTGTATGACAAATTCATAGGATTGGCTCTCTGTGTTGTTTTCGGTGTAGAAGATGGAAAAAAGGAAATATCTTTCGACATCGTGCCACATGTTCGCGGCCAAAGGCGGAATGCGCTATCAGGAACTCTCGGTTCATTTGATTCGGATCACGTGTGGATCCAGCATCTCCAACCAAATGAGCTGTGGGGGTTGTTGGGGGGAGCAGTTGATTTCGGTCAATTCGAGGAGAGCTATTTACCGTTTAGTCTTACGGTTCGAGTATCGGGTGGAACCGTGAAAAAGTTGGGATATATGCTAAGATGCAAGCGACTAGAGGATGATTTGAAGGTTGTGCTTGAAGAGAATCAATTAGTGAATCCAGCTTCACTATTTGAGGAATCTGATTCGGAGGGTGACACTTTGCCTGACCGGAAAGATCCGTATATAACAAACTTGCGCCGTTGAAATAAACACTTACGCAACATTTTCCGTATTTTCGAACTGGGACGGCAGTGACAGTGAAACAGATTAAATGGGAAGAGGCGAGTGGAGTAGTGTTGGCTTACAACTCCCAAGGAAGCAATCGTCAAGCCAGCGAGACAAAGTAGGGGTGGCATATGTTTCTTGATATGTGAATGGATAGAGGGTGACTTAGCAGTTGGCACCCAACATTCATAGCCAGGGTGTTTGTATTTCCATATTTCCCTTGTCGATCGGATCGCGATCTCACTAATAAATGTCATGTTCTGCACAACATGCTTTGTTGCATGTCATTTACCGATTTCAGTGGCGTTAGCTTATTCTTGTAATAATCTTGAGAAGTCGGCACTTTTAACTGAACACTGAGATCATTTTTATCCCAACTGCACCTACTGGCTACCAGGAACACTATTCCGAGCATGGTCATTTTCTAATACGGCTCGTAGATAATAAACCCCGTTGGTAAAATTATATAACCGGCAACCTACTAGTGGTCGGGTATGCTCACGATGATTTAGCAACAATGTCAGCAACTTACAAACGTGAAATGCAATGGTTAATTATCAACTTTTTTCGTATATTTACCACTCAAAGCAAAAATTTAATGGCAAACATATTTACCACATAGTTCCGTTTTCTTAAGGGAGCAAGTGATTGCCAAAGTAGGGAATTTACCGACTTTAAGTGGAAAGCAAATCATCTACTTATTATGTAGATAGTTACCGCTTGAAGCATAAACTTAACAGTGAAATCAGCAACTTACCAACATAGTCTACTTACAAACTAGTTAGTTATCACTAAAGTAAGGAATTTGCTATTATAGATAAAATCGAAGTTAGTAAATCATCGTTGGATTAAGTAACTTGCCAATGTAGGCCCACTTTTACTGTAATATGTTACCAATAATTTTGAGGAATTTAACAAAGCCAAATTCAACAGTAAGTCGTCAAGCTGTCTAGAAATTTGCTATTGAAAGTAAAATCTTACTATTCAAGTTAGTAAGTCGTAAGCTGGACGGAGGGAGAGTAGGAGGAGTTGCGTGGCCGTTGGATCACATCATAAGCTGGACACGTGTTGTCCATCGGGTAAGGGGACAGTATGGGGTACACTACGAGCATTGCCCTGGGCCATAAGCCAATCATGTCATAGAAAAAAATACAATATGGCCACATCTCGTATAGAAGTTTTCACATGATACGTTAAGAATTTCTTACTCAAAAGTTTAAATTATTAGGAATGACCGTAAATAAAGACCCCGTTTGTTTCGCGAAAATTAATAAATCGGAAAGCATTATTCTAAAAGTGATTGCTTGAAATAATTAGTTAATAAAAAATATTTTTATTATTATAAAAATAATTTATCTAAACATTTTTCATGGACGATGATAATATTTTTCATTCATTTATTTTTATACATGATACAAGCGGTAGTTTATAGAAAAATATTTTTTAAATCATTAATTTTTGCTAAACAAAAAAGTACTAAATATGATTATAAGAATGTTGCGAGCATATGCCGCTCCTACCAAGATAGAGCCCGCTATAGTTGACATGTCCACCTCGGAATTCAAATTGGGAACAATATTTATTAACAAGACTCTTGGCTTGTAATCTGTTGTTGGGTCCACTTCACGTAGCGTTGAATGAAGTTCATACCCTGTTAAATTTCATCGACAAGAAAGAGCGACCAATCAAATCACACCCTAGCGTTGATCAAAGCATATGATTAATTTTCAAAGATTGATGAAGGAATAGTTTAATATTGTTGCGTGAATTTATTCTCATGAGGTTTTGCTCATTTTCTGTTCTGAAAAATAGTGTTATAAATATAGCATGACGCGAGAGCACAAAATAAAAACTTGAAAGAGAAAAAAGAACGATGCATCGAATACAACATGTTCCGATAGTAATAGAATGAGCCTATCTAATATCTTGTATCATATGATATATGTTATGATTAGGGGTGAGCGCGGGTCCAGGGTAGAACCGGGAACCGGAGAACCGGACCCGATGGATCCAGTTCGGTTCCAGGTTCCATGGACAGAGGGTCCGGTTCCCGGTTCCATATTTTTAGGAACCGGCTGTTCCGGTTCCGATTCCGGGTTCCTATAGGAACCGGAACCTGGAACCGGAACCGGAACCGGAACCTGGAACCGGAACCGGGAACCGGAACCGGAACCCAGAACCGGGACCAGGAACCGGATCCCCAAAAATTAAACCACGCTCAAAGGTCAGCTAACTCTCATCGCTCCTTCTCGTACGAATCTCCTCCGCCTCCTTCTTCCGCCTCCCCCAGACCAACCCACTGCCCTTCCTCTCTCGCTCTACTTCTCTCTCTCTCTATCTGAGACGCTTGAAGCGCAGACCGCCGAAGGGCACCGCAGCACCCCCCAGCAGCGCTCCCGCCTCCCTCCGTTGTCCACTTATCTTGGTTTATGAGGTACCGTCGATTCACCCGCCCCCGCTTCGTTCGCTCTGATTTCGCCTCTCGATTCCTCCCCCCCCCCCCCCCCCGCGCTGTAGCGGCGGATCTGCTGTTTTCTTGACCCGCGTCGTCCCCGTTGGCGGCGTCTTTGTTCGGGTGATGCTGGGGTTGTCGGCGTTTGGGTTCGGTCGGATGTCCGATTCGGTCGACGGATCTTGGGAACTTTTATGATTGCCCGGGATGATGATGGTGGCGTTGTTTGATATGGTTCGATTGGTCCTTTTTCTTCTTCCTTTTGTTTCTGGGTCCGTCGGATTTGCGTGAAAGTCTCGATCTTTTAGGTACTTTGTCGCCTTTTACCCCTTGCTCACCAGTAAATGTGTTTTCAATTTGTGATAGCGTAATTAATGCTTTTTTTCCCAATAAGCGTAACTTTTACATTTGTAGATCCTGATTAATTTTATTTTGCAGGAGGGTTTTGCCTTTAGTATATGCCATCCCCTACCACGAGTGCAACAAATAAGGTACCTGGTTCTCATCGTCCTCCTCTTAATAAGAAATGTACATCCGATTGCTGGAATCATTTTGCAAGAATCAAAGATGGGGATGGAAAAACATATAAGGTGAAGTGCATTCATTGTGGGTCTGAGTTAAAGTACAATGTTGCTCATGGTACTTCCGCAATGAGGAAGCACTTGAAAACATGTAAGAAGTTTCTTTGCAATGTTGATAAGAGACAGAAATTCTTTGCACCGCGTAACGTAGACTTGGCTGACAAGGCAGGGGGAGGTTCTAGTACTGGCAGTGTCTTATCGACATGGTCATTTAATCAAGAACGTTGTAGGCAAATGCTTGCTCGGTTCATCATAGTTGATGAACAACCATTTTCCTTGGTTGAGCGTGTTGGATTTCGCGAGTTTGTCACCGAGTTACAGCCTCTCTTTAAACATTTGTCACGTTTTACAGTGGCTAAAGATTGTATGAAGCTATATTTCTGGAAAGAACTTGTTTGAAGACTTACTTTGGTAAGATAAATTCTAGGATCGTACTCACGACCGATACATGGACTTCCATTCAAAACCTGAATTATTTCTGTCTTACTGCACATTTTATTGATGAAAATTGGAAGTTGCATAAAAAAATCATCAATTTTGTGGTGATGCATAGTCACAAGGATAGGGAGATTGGGAGAATGGTGGAGAAATGCATCAACAAGTGGGGAATAGAAAAGAAGGTATCCACAATCACCGTGGATAATGCTAGTTCGAATGATGTTGCAATTGGTTATTTGAAGGAAAAACTTTCAAGAGAAAAGTTATTGATCTTAGATGATAGTGTTTTACATATGAGGTGCACCGCTCATATATTAAACTTAATTGTTAGAGATAGCTTGACTACGGTACAGAATCTATTGCACGTATACGAAACGTGGTTAGGTATGTGAGGAGTTCTCCCATGAGAGCCAATACATTTAAATCTTGCATTGAGGGTGAGAAGATTACTTACAATGGTTCGGTTATTCTTGATGTTGCCACTAGATGGAACTCCACTTACCTCATGTTAGACACCGCCATAAAATTTAGAAAAGCTTTTGAAAGGATGGAAGAAGACGATTCAGCTTTTGCTAGTGAGCTTAACCATGATCTTCCTAAAGATGATGATTGGGAAAATGCCATTATTCTTTCGGAATTTCTAAAAATATTCTATGATGCCACCAATCGGATGTCGGGGAGTTCATATGTTACTTCAAATGATTATTTTGAAGGGATAGCTCTTTTGTATAAAAATTTGAAAGAAGCGGCGAATGCTTCGGATCCTAAGCTTCAAGCTATGGGTATGAAAATGAAAGAGAAATTTGACAAATACTATGGGAGTTTGGATAAAGTGAATATGTTGGTGTTGATTGCGGTTGTGTTGGATCCTAGAGCCAAGTTGAGTTATGTGAATTTCTTGTATGGACAAATTTATGAAGATGAATTGAAAGTCAATGAGATGCATTACAAGGTGAAGGATGCATTGGAGCGTTTATATGAATTTTATGAACAATCTTCTCTTAATTCAAGTGATAGAAATTTTGGTGCTCAAAGTTTGAGTGCTAGTAGTAGTGGTTCCAATGCCGATGCCGGTGGTAGTGAAGGTAGCAAGATCAAGAAGTATGACGCCCAAGCTTGGCGAAAAACCTTTGTGCACTCGAACCAATAAATGTGCAATGACAACAAATCTGAGCTTGATCAATATCTTGAAGAAAAAAATGAAAATATTCTTGATCTTGACCTTTGATGTGGTGGAAGACTAGTGGCTCAAAATATAAAATCCTATCTTTGATGGCTCGGGATGTTTTGTCTATTCCCGTAACTACTGTTGCTTCGGAGTCAACTTTTAGTACATCGGGTCGTGTGCTTGACGGCTTTCGAAGTTCTTTGACTCCTAAAGTAGTGGAAGCTTTGATTTGCACTCAAGATTGGTTGAGAGCCGCTCGTGTGCCAATTGATGTTGAAGAGTGCATCGAAAATGCAGAAAAATTTGAGATGGGTAAGTGATGTTTATATCTTTATATATTGTAATTCCTTTTATATATCTAATAAGTGAATATTTTATTTAATCTTTCTTTTTTTAGATATGGATTGTCTGAATGAGGAGATTATCGTCAGTAAATAGAGTTTACCAGTTGAAGCGGAATGAATATATGTGGTAGGTTTTCTAATACTTATTTTATTTTACCAATAAATTGATATGGATTGTCTTAATACTTTGGTTGTCTTTGAAGGAGCAGCTAAGGTCGTGTTATTTAATACCAATTATTTGTGCGTGCCTTTGACCTCGTGGTTGTTTAAAGGAGGAAGAAATTTAATGCCGGAGTGGATACCGAAGAAGCTTTTGGTCTTCTGCTTTTGTGCTTTTGCAGAATGTATAAGGAGAAATGCGATATGTATTGAGAAAAATGTGGCATCTTACCTTGGAATTTAAAGTCATATGTATTGCATCTCAACAATTACTATTTATCGTGCTATTCCCTTTCTTTTAAGAAAAAATGTGACTTTTCTATAATTTGTCTTTTGTATTCTTTTTTATGAATGTTCATTTTCATTTTGATTAACTAAAAAAAAAAAAGAACCTGTTGGAACCTGGAACCGACCCTGGAACCTGTGACAGGGTAGGTTCCACGTTCCACGTTCCGACGGGTAGGTTCCAGGTTCCTCATTTTGAGGAACCTGTACTCGAGGGTAGGTTCCAGGTTCCAGGCGGAACCTACCCGGAACCTGGAACCGCTCACCTCTAGTTATGATGGGGGAAAATTACCAAAAAAGTCCTAAACCTTTCACAATTGTGCCAATTCAGTCCTAAACCTTTTTTTTTTGCCAATTCAGTCCTAAACCTTTTACAAATAAGCCAACTCAGTCCATTTAGCCGCCCGGCGCTGACGTGGTGCCGACCGGCGACCACGTGACAATATTTTAATATTTTTTAATATTTTCGAAATTTTTTCTTTTTTCTTTTTTTTTTCTTTTCCTTCTCCCCCCTGGCCTGTCCGGCCGGGGGGGACGCTCACCGGCGAGGGCCCAGCTCAGGCGAGGCGAACTGGGCCCTCGCTGCAGCTGGGCGAGCTCGCCCAGCTCCGGCGAGGCGGAGCTCGCCCAGCCAAGGCGAGCTCCGCCTCGCCCAGATCCGGCGAGGCGGAGCTCGCCTTGGCTGGGCGAGCTCCGCCCTCGCCCAGATCCGGCGAGGCGGAGCTCGCCATGGCTGGGCGAGCTCCGCCTCGCCGGATCTGGGCGAGGGCGGAGCTCGCCCAGCCATGGCGAGCTCCGCCTCGCCGGATCTGGGCGAGGCGGAGCTCGCCCTGCCATGGCGAGCTCGCCCAGCGGCGGCGAGGGCCCAGCTCGCCTCGCCGGCAAGCCTCCCCCCTAGCCGGACAAGCCAGGGGGAGAAGGAAAAGAAAAAAGGAAAAAAATTCGAAAATATTAAAAAAATATTAAAATATTGCCACGTGGTCGCCGGTCGGCGCCACGTCAGCCGGCCGGCGGCCATGTCAGCACCGGCCGGCCAAATGGACTGAATTGGCTTATTTGTAAAAGGTTTAGGACTGAATTGGCAAAAAAAAAGGTTTAGGACTGAATTGGCATAATTGTAAAAGGTTTATGACTTTTTTGGTAATTTTCCCGTTATGATGGCGATTCATTTCTTTAAAATTCCATTTTAGTACAACTCCTTTTTACTCCTTTAAAGCATCAATGAGGTCTCTGCCTCATTTTAAGTTAAAAATTTTCAAGATTACAACAAGAGGGTAACTCTCTCTCTCTCTCTGAGACGGAGCAAAATGAAGAATGTCAACAGCAGCAACACGAGACTCATCCTCCTCCAGGACCGCCACCCTTACATCCAGAAGCAAGGAAGCTCCAACTTCAAATGTATTATGAGGGGGATTTTCGTCTTCAACTCCTCCTGAAGTTCTCTCAAACTTGCCATCGGTGTAGACACCTTGAAATTGTTTGTTAATGTCAGAATGTATTATGAGGGGGATTTTGGAGTTAATAGAGTTAGTCCTCCTAAGTTTTTTCTTTTCCACCTTATCCCTCAAGGCATTATTGTCTTGCTTGACAAATTGCTTCAGTGTGATAGGGCGATTGACATACCCGCGAACGAAATAGTTCATGCTTCCACTTCGTTGCGTGGAAGACAATTTCGCCCAAAAACTGCCTTTCACACAAATAGAAACTCAACGATATCTCTCATTATGTGAATATGCATTGACCATGATTAGATAGAATATAAATAGACCAAGTGTTTTAACTTCCCAAGGAAGGATCAATTCATGCGGACTTCTTCACGAACTAATCAATCCTTTATCTAATCAATTCGTGCAAGCTTCTTCATGAACTAATCAATACTTCACGCTAATACATATGTAATATCTTTCATACAGCGACAATGTATGAAGTCATGCACTATCGCATCCTATTTTTAGTAATTTGTACGATGTTAACTCGAGTTTGATCAGTAGCATGGTAGTAATATTAAATCAAAAAAGTTTCTTAAACCTTATAATTGTTAAATTTCTTTAAAATTTTGGTATTGAAATTTTTACAATCTCATTATCTAAAAACGAAACATTTTACAATTTTCTCCCATATTTTGTAATGGCATTGAAATTCCGATTCTCAAAGTATTCTTTTCTCTTAAAAGAGGTTTTTTTTTTCAGTTCTTAAACCATGAAAAAAAAAATTGACCAAAAATAAAAAAAACCATGGAAAAAATTCAAAAGAAAAAACAGAAGAAGAAGAAGAAGGTGTGCAGTGGTATCCTGATACGTTCGGACTGATCCTTCTTCAACTTCCGAAGCAAAATGGCCGTTCGACGCCTTCTTCAGCTTTAGAGGCGAGGACGTCTGCCTCGGCTTCCTCCCTCACCTCGAAGGGGCTCTGCCTCATGTCTGCATCAATGCCTACATTGACAGCGATGACTTGAGGCCCGCGCTCACGAATCGGCGTGTTCGTCTTCTCCGAGAACTACGCTTCGTCTGGGTGGTGCCTTGGACGAGCTGGGTGAAGGTAATGGAATGTAAGAGGCTCAAGGGACAACTGGTGTTGCCCGTGTTCTATAGAGTGGAGCCGAGGGAGATTCGAGGGCAGAGAGAGAGAGAGAGAGTTATGGCAAGGCATTGGCCAGGCACGAGGAGAAATTGGGAATGGGTTCTGAGAAGGTGAAGAAGTGGAGGGAAGCCCTAATTGAAGCCGCCAATTTGTCCGGTTGGCATTATGTCCATGGGTAATCACAGTAATCCTCTTCGACCCTGTCAAAGAATATGGAATTCTCTAATCTGATTGATGCATGATGGCATCGATTAGTGCGTTAGAGTCATGTTTTGGATGTTGCATTGTGATTGTTTACTTCGTGTTAGTTTTAGTTAGTTCGATGGATCGTATATTGCCATTCATTCCCGTTCCCCTTTGCTACTTTGTTTTGGCAAAGATGAGACCAAGTTCATCGAGCACGTCGTCAAAGAGATCCCCACTATAGTAGGGCAAGTACCCTTGAGTGTTGCCAAGTATCCTGTAGGTGTAGGTTGCCGGGTGGAGAAAGTAAATTCATTGTTAAGTATGGGCTTGGATGACGTTCGGATGATAGGAATACGGGGCACTGGAGGTATAGGGAAGACCACTATTGCTAAAGCTGTCTATAACAGTATCCCCAGTCAGTTTGGTGGGTGTAGCTTTCTTGCAAATGTTAGAGAAACTTCCAGTAAACCTAATGGACTTGTTCATTTGCAGAAAGCACTCTTATCCGAGATATTGTGGAAAGAAAATTTAGTGGCCTTCAGTTTAGTGTTGGTCCAAAGAAAATTGTTTGGCTTGATGTGCATAACAGCCGGATTAAAGAATTAGGAGGGAACTTGAAGGTACATCATACATGCTTTTGTAGATGATTTTCATTTTAGGTTGCCTTTAACAAAATGAAATTGATCAAAATCTCTTCCAGCTGTTCTTTTCAATTTGCAGCATTTAAGAAATTTGAAGTTCCTAAATTTCAGCCGGTGTGATTAGTGTTCCGGACTTCTTAGAGGTACCAAATTTGGAGACATTGAACTTAAGTAGGTGCTCGAACCTCAAGGAGCTTCCAAGCAAACTGAAGCTGAAATATCTTCAAACACTTGATGTAACTGGCTGCTCTAAGCTTGATAAGTTTCCTGATATTGAGGAGATGGAGAGCTTAACAAAACTTTATTTGTCTCAGACTTCTATAAAAGAACTTCCTATGTCAATTGAAAAACTAATCTCTGTTAAGGTTTTGCTTTCGAATTCGTGCAAAAGTCTTATCAGTCTTCCTAGTAGCATTTATGAGATTGAAAGTCGAGAGCACCTTTCTCTTGAAAATTGTTCAATGTTTGGTTTGTTTCCAGAGAACAGTGAGAGCTCCAATCTCTCTAATGGTAGATATGGATTTCCAAATCTGGTCTCCTTAAAGCTAAGTGGCTGCAATCTGTCAGAGGCTGAATTCCTTCAGAGTCTTACCTGCTTCTCTACTTTAAACATTTTGCATCTCTCAGGAAATAGCTTAGTTAGTCTTCCGACATGCATTAGCAAGTTTGAGGAGTTGACGGTCCTCAAATTAGATGATTGTAAGCAGCTAGAGGAGATCCTAGAGCTTCCACCAAATATTTGCACCGTTGAAGCAAATGGCTACAATGCATTATCCAATTTCCCAAAGTTGCCTATTCGGTGCTTTAAGTCCTCCGTGTCAGTGTACGTTCGCTTAGATTCATGTCATGGATTGGTTCGTGAAGGTATCGACCTGGCTAAGATTTTATCACTTGAGGTCTCTCTCTCTCTCTCTCTCTCTCTCTTCCGCCACATGCATGAGCTGGTGTGATTCTGATTTTATAGATTTGCTATAGTAAGATGTTCGTGAGATGGTTTACTCCATTGATACTATACTTCCTGGAGGAGAGATTCCATGTTGGTTTATCCTAAGTCAAGATCATTCTGTCTCTTTCTGGGTACCCCGACATTTGCATGCGGAAATCCTTGGATTGGCTTTGTGTGTTGCTTTTGAATTGGAGGAGGGAATTGAGGCTAGCATTTCATGTGAGGTTCGAGTATTGGTGAATCATATTCAAAGTAACTAGGATACAAGAACTTTCTATTCATTACAGTCTGATCACTTGCGGTTTAATTATTTTCCACACTGTACATTTGATGAACTGGATGAGATGCTGGAGATTGAGTGGAGTCTCTTCCAGGTTTCATTTGAAGTATCAGAAGCAACACTGAGAAGCCTTATATGCAAGCAAGTGGACGATGAACTAAGGGTTCTATGCCAACATGAATTGCCCTTAGGAAGTGCCTCAAGCCAACATGAATTGCCCTTAGGATGTGCCTCAAGCCTTTAAAGATAATCTCAATTATCAGAGATATTCTTGAATCACATTTTGCTAAATGATTCCTCGCCCTTCAATTTCAGTACTTGTGCTGTTTCCTGGTGAGAGTGGCCCTTTTGTCCATTTTCTGGTGGGTTTCTAATGGAATTGTCATATGTGACGACCACAGTGACTGTCACATCAAGCAACTTCATCTAGGTTTGTCACGAAAGATGGATGGATGGGACATTTGTTGATTTGGCTAGTGCTAATGCTAAATTATGGAAATTAAATTGCAGGGGATTACTTTGCAAATGTCCAAAGGTATACATATAAACCCTGCATATAATTTAGCGGTCACACATTTTAAACTCTTTGCAGCCGAATTTAGCTTTAGGCAATTGGGAATGTAAATGCTGAGATACAAAGGGATATTGAAAGAAGTTATGTAGGTCTCGTTTTTTGGCCTCAATGTAAGTATTGTTCAAGTCACTGTGATTTTGAGCTTTAAAACCTGCTTCATTTTTTATTGCTCTTCGCACTTCACTCCTGGGGATCATATAATTTCTTCAAGATTGCTTATTGCGTCACCAAACAAAGTATCAATGTCAAAACACAAGAAGACTGAACATTCTAGCTCTTTGCTCTCTCTTTCATATTTATGTGTCTACTGATCTCTTTCAGTTTCCCACTTTCATGCTGGTTGGAGTGCTTATAATGCAAGATTATAAAAGTAGTACATTTTGCTGAGATGAGCTTTTCCAAGTTTCTCATATGTATCTCTGACTCTGCTTTTTACCAAATTAAGGCAGCAGGTGTTAATTTTACTCTTCTGCAGAGCTTTTGGATGTTCTGTCTTTATGGATGTTTGAGCAAGTACGAGTTTGACAAGTTCCACATGTTTTATTCCACAAGTATCAATTGTGTGAATTCTCTTTGCTTTTCAATAAATTCATGATGTGTATACCTGCAAACTCTCTAAATCATATTGAAATACCTTTCTATTTTTCGAAATGGTATTTCGCTGTGCATCCATATCATTGCCCTTCTATTTGCTACTTTCTTGTCTTGTTTCTGTGTTTGTGACAGACTGTGGTATTGCTTATGCAAGAGGATATTCTATGAAGGATTGGGAGAAAGAGCTTGAAAGTAAGAGGCGTCTAGAATAAAGTCAATTCCTTCAATTGCATTTGCAAGTTACATTCATGGGTAGAATCCCATCATGAAGTTTGAGCATCTTGCATACTTCTTGTCTGATTATCTTAGTTGGCATGCCTTCCTAGTTTTGGCACATGCAAACTTAAATTGAGAAAGGTGAAGGGCTATGTAGAAATAGAAGTATTTTCGTAAGAAGTGGTTGATCAAGCCTGTACTGGATCTGTGTTTCTCTATCGCTGGATGAGTTGTTAATTGGGGGTGTGCTCAAATCTGTATTTGTTGGTTCTACATTTGTAACAAATATTGTCACTATTTCACTCATAATTATGAATTATGTCTTCTCATTTCCTAAATAAGTTAAACATTCGATTTGCTGTTTTCTGCGTTATTATGCTTTTATTGACTCGTTGGATCGGCTAGAAGAGATTATAAGATTTCCAGAAAAGATAATATGCGCAGAATGCAGCACCAATTCAATTAACCGTAAGTATATTGTCAGCAGGACTCATGTTACCATTATTGTAATAATTTTTATATCTGTCAATTTCCATATATTTTCCTTTCATGCACTTTCAACTCCTTGTAATTTCATATAATATTTTTTCAATTCAATGTATTTCCATCCAATATAAATCTCAATTCATTGCAATTTACAATTTCTCGCACTTAACTTTGTAGTTTCATCACTCCATCAAAGTCCCAATCACACACTTTGTGCTCAAGTGAGACGCCACGGAGCAATTTCGATTGCCTTCAATCACATGAAATTTAGATTACCTCCAAATAGGTCCATTTTCACCAACATTGTTTTTTATGGCACACCCGGTGGTTGAAGCGAAATCCACTGAACTTAACTACTAAGAGTGTCACGCCCCGCGCTCCCCGGCGCGCCACATCCCTCGCAGAGGTCGATTGGTGTGCGACGTCCCAGGACGCGTCGCCGACCCAACACCCAATACAGAGATATAAAGCACATGCGGAAGCAATTAAAACCACCCGTACATATATGAATACATAACCAAGGGTAACCACAGAAATTAACACTTGCACTGGTATTGAAAATTAAATACAATATCCAAGTACAACCCGAACACCAAAAATCAAAAGCGGGTCAAGGCCACTACTGACAAAAAGGGGTAAGTGGCTCGGGGTTCAGGCACTACAACTAGTCGGGGGCTCCTCCCAAAAATGCATCGGGACACCTGTCGTCCTCAAGGCCGGGGATCTGAAAATATCGGTTTTCAACAACCGTGAGAATAAATCTCAGCGAGTAATTCCCTAAACCTAAACTAGGCTAACATGCACCTCCTGACAAGTACTAAACAGACAGCACACAGTCTAACAGCACATGACTCAGGCCCTCGGCCCAAATCTAGAACTTACCTGACCCTGCAGGTTAGACAGACCCATATATAATAATCACAGCACATAAGTGGCACTCATAATCACATACATGTCAATCACATGCTTATGCACTGATTCTTACATTCTCGCATGCCAGTCAATACATGTTCATGTATGCAAACGTCATGGACTCGACCTGTGCAATTCCCGGCCCACTGGCCCATACTGGCACACTGACACCATTTATTATTATCACGACTCGAGTCATCAATTTTTCACGGCCCGGTGCGTCTAGCCTGCTTCAAAGTGCATGAGGCGCAGCAACCGATCTGGCCCAGTGTCTCTAGCCTGCTTCAAAGTGCATGAGGCGCAACACTATTCTCCTTGCGAACCAGAGCCTGCTTCAAAGTGCATGAGGATGGTCGCCTTCCGGACGTACCGGGCATCGTCCTGCTTCAAAGTGCATGAGGACGGTATCAACCCGAAGGTCACGACCCGTAGGTCCTTAGGTGATCACACGATTCCTTACTATCTAAACCCCGCGTAAAACGCATCAGGGCATTTTAAGTGATCACAATGCACATGTCACTCAGGCACACTTATAAATGCAAATGCCGTGCCAATGCTTGAGATGTGCAACCATGGCCATAAAGTTCACACTTGGGCATCCACATGCGCGAATTACGATGTAACATATTCAACTTGTATCGCGCATATTCAAATTCATAAATTCACATGTCCAAGTCAGACAATCAATTTAAATCAGCCATAGCATCAAATCAGCACACTATCCATGCACAAATTCACCTAACCAGGTCAACAAGCATTCGCGCACTCGAGGCCCATCAAACTGATCCATTTCTAGTCCCGCTAGACACGCGACAGGACACCATCAAATGAACCACAACCGAGGCTCAATTAGCCAGTCAATTACACCAATCAATCATTCCCGGTAATTACACAATTAGACCTCAAAATAATCGCGCCTTGCCTAAATCAAATCAAATCCAGCCCAATCGTGACCAGTCACTAAACCACAAATTCTAGGTCAATAAGTGTCATCAAATTACTCCATCAAACTCCCCAAATGTTATTCTAATTGACCACCACAAAAATCAAAATATGGCGCGCACAATAATCCACGTATCGAACCCGAACTTTCCCGAACTCGGGTCGATTTAATCCAAATTGTCCAGCCCACTTATCGCGCCATTCGGGCCACTAATCCTCCATTAATTAATCAGAATAATCCACCAAATCGACCACAATCAAAGTCCCTAATCAATTCCACAATTTAACCCCTAAATTAACCCCTAAATAACCCTAATTAACCCCTAAACCGGTCTAGAAATGTAAATTATCCTAATTAGGGTTTAGGGTTGTACTCACCGGGTGTCCTACGCTTAAAATGGGCCGGATGAACAGTGTTTTCGGGGGGTGAACAGTAACCGGCGTGAACAGTGCTCGCCGGAACAGTACTCGCCGGAACAGTACTCGCCGGAACAGTACTCGCCGGAACAGTAACGCCGGCGAAGAACAGTGACCGGCTGGAAAATGCACAGTGACGGGAACGGCGGCGACAAGGCGAGCTCGGGGGCGGCTCAGCGAGACCGGCGACTGGCTGGTCGGTGGCGCGCGGCGGCGAGGCCAGCCGGCGAGCTGGCGAGCTGGCGAGCTGCACCGGCGGGCGGCGGACGCGGCGCGGGCTTGCTGGCCGGACTCGAGCGGGACCGAGAGAGAACGGAGGAAGAGAGAAGGGCGAACCGGCGGGCTGTGGCGGAGGGCGACTGCTGGGGCGGCGGCACGCGGCGACGGGGCGAGGCGGCTCGCGGCGGACAGAAACCCAGGACAGGGGAGGCTTCGGGAAGGAGAAGAAGGAGAGGAAAGGGGAGGAGAGACCAGGGGGGTTTTGGCGGTGACGGTGGCGGCGCGGCGACGGCTGGCGGAGCGGCGCCGGGCGGAGGGTCCGGCGAGCAGTGGCTGGGGCAGCGGCGGTCGGACCGTGGCGAGCGAGCAGAAGCAGAGGCGAAACCAGAAGCAGGGGCGTTCCGGGGGAGACCAGCGAAGGAGGGAGGAGGGAGAGGGCAGCCGGGGCGGCGGCCGGCAGTCGGCGCGACGCGCGGCGGCTGGCAACGAGCGGGCAGCGTTGGGCGGAGCTGGATGGGCGGTCGGCGAAGAAAACCCAGCAGCACCGTCGGTCGAAGGGGAAGAAGAACCAGAAGAGAAGAACAGAGAAGAGGAAGAGGAAGGAGGAGAGAGGAGAGAGAGAGAGAGGTGTGTCAGGGGGGGAAAGCGTAGGCATGCAGGGAGAGGGGATGGGGGTGGACGTGACCGGCGTAGGTGGGGGCGTGCGTGGGTTCCCGAGAGCGAGAAAGAGAGAGAGAGAATTGAAAATTTATACTAATTTAAATATTAAATGCACACCGAGAGTCCAAATTCGAAACCGAAAATTGCCCACTAATCCCGAGTGAGCCTCGCAACTAAAAAGGGATAAAGGCCAAATTACTGAACCAAATTTTACCGAGGGAGGTCTATTAGTCCAAATTTGCATCCGGTCCAAAAATTCACTTTCTCACTAATCTTGATAATGTCGATACTGACCACAATAATTTCGACACCGTCCAATTTGTTTCGTCCCGAAACTCCCGGAAATTGACTGCCAAGTTCAGGGTATAAATAACGACCAAATTCGATCGAGTGCGATTCTAGCAAAATTTCTAATTTTAAAAATAAGAACCCGAGAGTGATCAGTTCCCGGGCGAAATTCTATTATAAGCGCACTGACGAATTACACGTTTTATAATTCCCAAAAATGGGCCAAAATCCGGACTGTTACAAAGAGAGGGGTAAATTGGTTGTGCAAAACTTAGTAGACTATGAAACAGTATTTGTAAACAAAATACACTACTTGTAGGGGTGTCGGAGAGTCCCAACCCGAAAATTTCGAATATTTTCAAGTCGGGTATGTTTCCTGTTCGAATAATAGGTAAAAAAAAATTGGAATCGTGATAGTTTGGTTCCGAACCGAAACACATTAAACACTAAACAATCTCACTCCTAAATCGTACGGTTTGATTCTTCTCTTCTCTTCTTGCACGGTCTCTCTCATTTCTCATTCAGGTTCAGCAGATGGTTAGAATCCTCTGTCAGGAGACAAACGAGATGCCATTCTCTGCTGAAGAGGAACGCTTCTCTTTCCTCTCGATTCAAGTGAATTGATTCATAATTTTGAGCTTTTGCTACGGCTGATCGCTAGCTTTTTCGGGAATTACGCACGAATTTTGGTGAATTTCGATTGTGTTGTATTGAGGCGAGTGAGATTGTTTGTCGCAAGAGTTCAACATCGACAAGTCGCAGTTAGTGGAAGTAGAGGAGAAGATCAGACAGGAGTATGAGCACAAGGAGAAGCGAGAGGAAAATTCTGGTTTGAATAAGGATGCTAAAGTGGCTGCTGTGATTCAAAGGAACGAATGGAGAAGGCCTTCTCCTCGAACAAATGATTACCTAGAGATACAAGACCCGATTCTCCTGGAATGCCTCTATCTGCAATATATGGAAGGAAAGGAATGGTGTCTTGCATGATAAGATTCATCCTCTGGATAATAGATTTATAGCTGATGTTATCTTTGCTGTTAGGATTGCTTCTGAGGCACTTCTTTGCAAGGGAAAGGAAGTCCTATCAGCCGAAGTATAAGATGAATGGATTGCTCGGGTTGATTGCTTCCCGGCAAATTGTTGCAATTTTGTGCTGGAAAAGTGTTGGTTCGGATATATGGGGGTTGATTCACCATTCACTACCCTATGAATGGGCTCAAAAAAGGAAAAACAAAAAACCTTGATCAGTTCGGGTTCTATGTAGGGCGGGCGGGTCACAGGGAATATATATCCTTCGTGTTACCCTAGCCGATCCGAACAGTTGACACTTTGACGACTAGCATTTACAGGCTGAGACTTTAAGGCTGCTCAACTTTAGTGAAGGTTTCATAGTAGAAGGAGGACTCAACCACTTCGCATGTGAAGATGGGACTTCCAAATCTATCCTTGCTAGACTTAGGGGGATGCAATCCGTCAGAAGTTGAGTTCTTTGAGAACCTTGTCTTGTTTTCCCAAATCAAAGTGGGCTGACGAACATTTTAAAGGGCCCAAATCACTTGGGCTTATTCTAGAAACTTAATTGAGATGGTGGTCCAACTTAAGATTTAAGGTATTTTCGTGCAAGTCGTTTTGCTTTTCATTTAGGTTTCTGGCGCACTTGGATCTCTATGGAAAAATTGTGCGACGACTTTTTGCTTTCTAACATGAGTCTCCTTTAGTTTTTTCCCTGCAATCCACAATTCCATTTACATAAAACTGGTACACTAGAACAAAAGACCATAGACTTCATGCTCGATTTACCTTTACTTTTTTGGGTATCAAAAGAGGACGAACACTTTTATTACATCATAATCCAACTTGTTGCACAAACGCCATACAATAAGTGAATTAGATCTCACGGCAGCATGTAGCCAAGACAAAAGTTTTAGCATATGAGCATTTGTAGCCTAATCACATTCATAAGGAAAAGTATTCTATAGATTGATTCTGTGAATTTCTGTGTGGTGTCATTTGATTTTCAGATAAGCCCTGAATGAAAATGATTGATGGTGTCTACCTATGTTTTTTGGTGCACTAAAAAAGCAAAGAGTATGTTACAAGTGCACGAGTATATGGAAAGGAAAGGACCCCTACGCAATAGTTTTTCCACCGAAAGCTAATCCTTGGAATCGGGTAAAGTAAGATGCAAAGGGGAATCTTCCATTTAAAAAAGATAACCTTAGAAGGCACACAGAAACGGCCGGCTAATGACGAGGAACGATCAAAGTGAAAGTCCCGTCCCACTAAGTAAGAAGATCCGCATTTCACGGATTGAAAAAGGGGGATGCGATGATGACAAATGAAATAGCGTGGGGGGCAAATCAAAAAGTAAAGTTACTCGAGAATCTTTCCTGTTTTTTCAAATTAAAAAGTAGCCTTCCTCAGGAAAGGCATGATGAACATCATCTAATCATGCATGCGCTTTCAATTCAATTCGTTCCAATTTTCTTATGGTAGCCTACCGTGTCAGATCAATCAGACATTTTTTTAAGGGAGTGGTTAGGAGGGAAGCGAACTGCTTTCGGCTCTTTCTTCTTTTTCTCCCCTTTACCGTTCACTGCGTGCTCAACCTTTTGTGCTAGAACTTGTCGTTGAGGATGTTCTTGTTTTTTGCCTACTTCATTCGATTAATATCTAAAATCAAGTGGTGGGGTCACGCGTGTCACGAGTCCATCCAGAAGACTTGTGATGAACAAATATTTATGCTTGTGATGTCAATGAATTTTACACGCAAAACTTACTGTGTATTTTTTCTGCCCCTTTCTTTATGATTTTGTAGAGATATGTATCAAACCTAGGTTGGGCGTATGCTTCCTCAATGACTGCATGAGACTGACATTCCAATTTTTCCTTGTGATTGCAAAAGATAGTTAAAATTCTTCGGCGAGACTTGTAATAATGCATTTATGACCTTTTAATAGTTTCTTACGTTTCCTATATCATAAACACTATGTAGAAAGAATGATCAAATATACTTGTGTTAGTACCCAATTTTACTGGTTTTTCTTCCCCAAAAAGCGTGTTAAGCTAGTCCATTTACTCAAGTGGTTGCCCACAAAATAGGAGAATTTCAAGGAAAGTGGACAGACGGTGCCATTTCTTTTGAAGAACATTAAAGAGGCTGAAGTAACGGATCGACCAACGCACCCTTCATCTTTGAGAGTTATCTTTACTTTTCCTTGTACTTTCATTTCCTTGTTCAATTCCTGTAATTTGATTTCAATGTAATTTCAATTTCAACTATCTCAATTGATCGTAATAGCAATTCCAATACAATTTACATTTTCTCATGCTTAGCTTCGTGGAGTTTCATTACTCCATCTAACATCACATCCATAAACTTTTTAGCTCGAGTGTAGAATTGAGGAGCATTTTCGATCGTTTTCCAATTGTTTGAACCAGCTTTAAAGTGACTGAGTTCCAAGAAGTCACTTAATAGTCTAGCCCTGATTTTAGCTCCAGACATCTCGTTCCTTTGAGATCGAGTTTCCAACTAGATATGACCGTAGAATTTCTCAAAACCAGATTTTACAGTAACAAATGACTCCTTATCATCATTCAAAAAGATCAGATGATTATTAGCAAAATATAAATAAGTGAGTGAGTAAATGGCCAAACAGAAGTATGAGTGCATAGGTTGATAACTCAGTTGCTTATTCTCTGCTGTAGAATTTTAGTGAAAACTTGCACTGTCATCACAAACAAATAGGAGGAGATATGATCACCTGGTCTTAATCAATTCTGCCCTCTAAAAAAGCCAACAAGCTCCCCACTAACAATTATAAAGTATCTAGGGAGTAGTAATGCATCTTCCGCCCAAGTCAAAAATACTGTGGGAACACCAATTGCAGTCGAGAGATTCAAAAAGAAAAAAGAAAGAGCCACTTTAGCCTTCATAAGGCCAGCTTTAATGGTGCATCTAGGGGTGACGAAATTAATAATTTTGTCTAAGACACGGATTAATCATGTCATCAATTGAGCGTGGACTTCATTAAAGCTTTAATTGTAACCAACTGGAGGACCACAATTCTATGTTTCGTTCCCAAAAAACAGAATTCTTTCCGTTCTGATAGATTTCTTAAAGAGTGGTAAGTGTAAAAAAAAAATTGTTCATAAAAAGAGTAAATAACGATGACCTGATTTCCTAGTAAAGAGTTATAGACACTTTTATAAAATATATGTTAATTTTCTTTTAAATTTTGCGTTCGAAATATGACGTGTATAATTTACTTAACTAAATGGAATGCAATACATGAACGGAATGCTTTCTTTATCTCACATTCCAAAAGATGATTACACGCATCGAACCTTCGAGGAAATATACACTCACGCACACCACTGGGCAATTTGAGTATGGACAGGTGGAGTCCTCACTCATTGAATAAAAACAAAATGTGAACGCCATTAATTCAACAAAAGAACACCGTCATCATCTCTTTATAATATAATATTCATCTGTTTGTTTGTGCTTGCAATCAGGGAGTGGTTCATGCATAGGGTGGGTCGGTGCACTGTTAGCTTTCTGAATCATATAGCCTTTGTCCTGTTTTGACCTGGGGGGAAAGTTTTTAGTTTAATAAATTACAACTTGAAGTGGAATCAATCGAAATTATGTATTTTATATTTTGAAGTGTAATCAAACTCGTATTATTAATTAAAATATTGTATTGAATAATTTTTTAGTGAAAGGAATTCGCTTAGTACTTCCAATAAAATATGAAACGCAATGAAGGATACTTCCCACGACTCCCTGACTCATCCAACTTTAATGAGTTGCTTATCAATGTGTATTTGGCCTTTTTTGAATTTATCAATTTTTATACTAAGTTATAACTTTTATTTACCTTACTTACCAACTTTTTCTAGACGATTAAGTCACCAATTAATTTTACATTACTAAATCTTATTTGAGTTAGTTACCAACGTTTGTCCTTTTCAATTACCAACTTTTTTTTAGAAAGATCTCTTATTATTCACCAACACCTTAAATTGAACAACTATTACACAAAATCGCTAAAGTTTATTTGGTGACTTGCCAACTTTATTCCCCAATATGTAATATAATAGTTCGTAAGTTAATGAAAAAATAAACGTTTATAATGAACTCAAATGATAGTTGATTATCTAAAACTACTTACTAAATTAATTGGAGAAAATTTCATAAATCACTTAAATTAAAGTTGATGATGCTATAGAAGATTTGGTAAATTTAAGGCATAACAAACTTGGTAAGTAATTAAAATTAGTGTAGGTAACCCCAAACTATTGGGTTACTTAATTAGAAAAAAACTTGATAAGTTATTCTAATAAAGGTCGGTAATTTTAAAGAGTTTGTAAAAGATAAGAAAAGTTGGCAAATTAAAAGAATAAATAAACATCGGTAGATAATTCAAATAAGAGTTGGAAAATAAATTTTAGTTAATAATTTATAGGGGTGTGCAACCGAATCGGACTACCTGAAAAATAGATCTGGGAACCGGTTCCTTTTTAAACCGGTTCCATTTTTTAGGAACTGGTCCAATTCCCAATTCCAAGTGAAGACCCACCCATGAATTGGACCGGTTTTGGAACCATTCTTTTAGCTTGTGTTAAAAAAAACCCCTAGATCATATTATTACTAATTTTGGATTATTGCTTTTGCTGGATAGTAATTTCTATTGGTCATTTTAGGAATTGTTGCTTTTGGTAGATAGTGATTTTTATTATTCATCTTTTACTTTGAATCGTTTTATTGTTACTCATATTGTTTTGGTAAGAAAAATGATACCAAAAAAAGGAACAAAAGAAAAAAAAAAGGTTCTCAAGTTAACTCTAGAATCAAATCGGGAAAACATGATAGATTTCAAAACAGGTTTCAGGGCAAATATAGTAGGTTCCAAATTTTAAAAATTGAGAATAAATTATAATATAGTAAGTTTCACGTTCTAGGTTTTAAAGAAAAAAAAATATTTCAGATTTTAAGTCCGGAACTTACTCAAAACCGATCATCCTCGGGTAAAAGAAGGCTCTTGTTGCCTCCGAATTGTTCGTATAGGACTTGAGTGCAAGGTAGAGTAGTGATTGATGTGATACACCTTTATGTCATTGCCTTGTATATGCTGTATCAATAACCATGTTGAGGACGTCGTTGGTAGCATCACATCGCACGTTAAAGATCTCCTCATCAATTACCACTCGCTAGTCTTTCTTTTTCTTTTTTGGTTTTTTGTTTTTGGCTTTTGCTAGGTTTTGGATTCATGTGGCCGTATCCATGCTAATTTGCTTTGAAGACATCTCGGTTTAATAAAAGCAAGTCCAATTAAAATAACGGAGGTCTTTTTCTATCTTTACCGGATAAAATAATGATTAGTTGACAAAAGCCGTGCGCATATATTATCGATTTCCGTGTTCATATTAGCTGTTTTCAAAGATGGATGGCGCAGCTAATTAATATATTCCGTTTTTTTCCTAAAAAAGTAATGCATCGGCCAAAAAGCGAATCCTTTTCATTTTCATGACGCGTTTTCTGATTTATTAATTAGTAAAATAAAAAATCATGGACAAATATTGTCGCTAGCCATCATTCACACTGACAATGGAAATAATTTTAATGAAGTGAATCTCGCGGACCTATCTAGAGTCCACTGCCTAACCAATCAAATTCCAAACATTGCTTGATAAATTAAAGGTTTTATATTTGGAAGCATTATTTAGTTGAAACCTTGTGGTGCTGCACCCGATTTTCAAACATGTGACAGGTTAATCAGGCAATGAATGGATTTTGAGGATTAATTATTGGGCATTTTGTTTCTTTCCACAATAATAAAAAATTGTTTCGGTGATGACCGAAAGCTATAGATTGTCAAAAGCATAAAGGAAACCAAAGAAGAATATGCTTGGAATATCCTCGTTTGGGTGACAAAAAAAATACCAATTACCAACTCCCGTTTAAATTATTTGTCAACATCTTTTTTTATTTTATTTCATCAACGTTTGTTATCATTTGTCAACTTGTATTTGTCTCTCTTACAAATGCCTCAAATTTACGAACTCGTATATGAATTTATCCACCTTAATTTGCGTGACTTACTGATTTTTGTCTCATTAAGTTACCAACTAATTTTGATTTACAAAGTCCCATTTAAGTTGCTTATCATTTAACCATTATTTGGTTATTTGCTTGAATTTACCAAATTTTCTGTTAAGTTGCGAAGTTTCATTTGCCTTATTTACAAATCTGTTAAATTTACCAACTCTATTTGGAAATTACCAACCTTAATAGGAGTGATTAACATATTTATTTGATGAAGTTACCAATAAGTTTTGTGTTACAAACTCAAACCAATGTTTATTTCGTTATTTTAAATCATCAACTTCTCTCATATCTAAGAAAAAAGCTTCTCTTATAATTTATAAACTTTTATAAACCTTTTTTTACTAATACCTTAAATTTACCAACTATTATGTGAAATCACCTACATTTTATTTGAGTGATATATCACTTTTCTCCAATTAAAGCATCAACTAGTTTTGGTCATTCTCATTTAAGTTACTTATTGATAATGTTTAATTTATTTATTTTGTTCAATTTATCAGTTTTTCTACTGAGTTAACATATTTATTTGTCTTGCTTGCAAACTTTTTAAATTTGCTAACTCTTTCTAGAAATCACCAACCCCAATTAGATTTATTATAACTTCTTAAAATCTACCAACTTTTTCAATTTATCAACATGTGATGCCATGATAATTAGCTCGAAAAATTCAAATAACCACAAGCAATATTAAGGAAGAACTGATCGGGCACCCGCGGCGATACCAATTTTTTTTGCCTCAATATAGAATATGCACCCCAATTTCAAGTATTTATGCACAAATATAAGTTAGAGGAATGCTCAGCCGATTTATAGTGGTTCAGCCAAATTAGTGCCTACACCATTCCCGAGATTGTTTGAGAGTTATGCCGAATTCACTATACTTGAAGCCTCATACAAAGGTTGGTTTACAATGGGGCCAACATTCTTGAACAAATAAGGTGCACACTTTTACAAAGAATGTTACCACAGGAATGATCTTTCAAGAATTTGGAATTTTCCCCTACTATGTATGTAACAAGCTCATGGGCAAGAGTCTCGCATCATGCGCAAATAACAAACAAAGCGCAAATAGTTAACCCCTCTTAAAGATAATAACAAAATAAAAGAGAGAAAAAACTTTTTAAATGTGGCAGAGGGATGCACTTAATCAATGCAGCTCAAGTCAGAGCTGGTGAGGAAAACTTAAATATTCTTATCTTGAAGATAAAATATTGGAATTAGATTCCGATTGGAGTCTCTAAGGTATCCTCCTTAGAGGCCTAGAAAAGGTTCGAGCTGCTCGGGAAGACAAACATAGAGCAACAATTGGGGGATCCTCGGTGAGGAAGGTAGACTCCACCTCAACTTTGGCTAGGTATCGACGGGTCGGCTAATATAGTAGTGACCCGTGCCTGGATGACAGAATCGATTTCAATCCTACTGTGTTGGCATGTGCTTTGCACAAAGCTTTGAACCAGCTTGCTGGCAAAGTACCCCCGGTTCAAAGCTTTGGTCCCACTCCATCTTTGACGCCGTTGATGTAGTAAGGAGTAGATACGATAGCAGATACTAGGAGCAACTGTAATATGGATATGGATTCAGAGCTTCACTTCCTATATGTTCGATCGCCGAGTTCATGCCTCGACTATTTCCGATGCAGATTGGGCTTGAGATCTCATTGATCGTCGCTCTACAATTGCTTACTCTCTTTTTTTTTTTCAGGTGACTCACCGATCTCTTGGCACAGTACGAAACAAACCGTAGTGTCCCAATCAAGTACACAAGCAGAATACTCAGCCATTGCTTAAACTATTGAAATGAAACACATCAAAATCAGATTGAGAATAAGATGGGTACATAAAATTAACAATTTTTGCAATATCCATTTCATAATGTGAATCGGATCCACCAACCACAGCAACTTGGCAAGTAATAAATATTGAAGTTAGCACAGCAACTACATGACATGAGGTATCAGAAAAAGTTGGCACGAACCATTTAGAGTGCGAATGATAATCATTCTGTTCCAAAAATAGATTTTTGTATTTTTATTCTCTTGATGAGTTTTTGAACAGAGATATGCGTTTGATAACAATACAATTTTTCTTCCCAGAACAGAATTTTGTTTGATAACGACACAAAATTTCTCCCTCTTACGCTCTTTTTCATTCATTAACGGGCAGTGGGAGGCGGCAGTCAGTAGGTTGGCAGGGGTGGTGGCGGCCGGCGGGGAGCAATAGCCGACGGCGGGCAGCCGGCGGTCGATGGACAGCAGGAGGTGACGACAAGCAATAAGAAGAGTATTTATTTCTCTTTTTGTTCTAAAAATAGGAAAACAGAAAATTTTTACTTCTCATTTCTATTTCAAATCTATTTTCGGACTAAAAAGCTGTTCCGAAAATAGACAAATGAAATTGCATTACCAAACAAATTTCTATTCCAAACCTGTTCCTTGGAACAAAAAAAATAGAAAAAAAGATAAATATAATGATTATCATGCACATATGTACTATGTTATATTCCACCAAATAGTTTTTCTTCAAGAAAAGAAATTGAGAGCCAACATGCCACCATCAGCAAACTGAGTCTCTAAAATAAAACCTTGTGCTATTAAAAAGCCTTAAAAACAGAATTGAGAGCCAAGAGACTAACACAACAAATCATCTTCCTTTGTTTTTCACTTCTTCCTTCTTTTTCTTTTTTTGAAAGTGGTGAGCAAATATATATGAATATATTTTCCAAGTGCCTGTCGATACAAGTAAAAGTGGGTTACTATATAAACATTACTCTAAAGTAAATCATTGCACAGTAATGTCTGGGTTAAATTTTGGTTCCCACTTTTACCACATCTCATTTTAAGAGGTGTTTAATGTCAATGTGAGTAACATTTGACAGATATATCATTTAAACTCACGATTTTACATTAAAGAAATAATAAATCAATTGTTGAAGAAAAGCAATGTCGCACTTTGGAGATAAGAAGACCAAATTGAAGGAAAATGGACTAAAAGGTGATTGCTAGCGTCGCTTGTGAAATTAGTTATAAGAACTAAAGACTTTTAAGCACGTGTGAGTGGACAAATTGTGATCATGTAGGTCGTATTGGTGAAGTAGGTGATGCTAAGCGTGCCTTAAATCTATATATTTAAACCAAAAGTGAGTACATGGAAGTGTAATTAAGCCAACTCAAATCAAACACCGCTTGAGTTCGACTCAACCTGCATACTCGGTACTCGAGGCTTGACTCGAGGTCGATCGAGTATCAAATTTGCTACTCAAGCTCAACCCGAGTAGAAAATGAAGATACTCAAGCTCGACTCGATCACAATCTACATATAAATAAGACTCGATCTTAGATTATATAAGCTTGAATATTTTGTAGCTTTTAGTAATATGTGTCTATTTTTCTAATTATCAAATATTTTTAAAAAGATAAAGAAAACTCGATAAGACTCGCGAGCCTATTGAGTTAGTTTTGGCAAGCTCGAGCACAACTTGACAAAATACTTGAGTAGTAGCTCAAACCTGAGCTCGAGTAGGTGCTGGGGGTTCCCGATCAAATTCCTTCACACCATGATCAAGATCGGCTTGTCATGATGCTAGCCAACGGCACCTGCTTGTTGCTCCTGGCGGCGGAGTACACGGCTCTCTAGCGGCGGAGCTCAAGCCACGCTTGTTGAGACCCGCGGGCCCCACCGCCGCCTTCTCTCCAATTCCCCCATCTCTCTCTTCTGCTTTGCTTGAAAAGCAGAAAAATAGTTTTAACTTCATTTCCTTAATTAATCCTATTTTACTTTCTTGGATGCTTTTTATCCCATTTTCCATAGTGACAATGGTTTCGATTCAAATGTGGTACGACAAATTGTAATTTCATTTGCTAAGTTAGTGATAGAATCGAGTAACACAAGAATTCAATTGTTCAAAATGCATAAAAGAATTCCAATTTTTGGTTACTTTAAAAAATTGATAAATATGATTGACCTACTTTTGAAGCAAAAGCGAACGAGGGCTAGTATGCTTTAACGTGCAAATAGGTAAAAAAAACTTGAAGTGAAATACCTTTCAAGTAGTCACGAATTGTCATATATAATTTGCAAAAAAAAAAAAAAAGAAAATGGTTTCGAATGCCATTTTCTGAAAGCCACGGCGAAGTTTTTCATTGGGGAGGTAATGAAGGCCATGCATTTGAAAAAGACCGAAAAATATTCTTTGTTGACCTACTAAGAAGAAAGTCATGCCTCTTGGATAAGTGTTTCTAGGGATGAATCGATGAAAGATTCCACTGCTAGAATTTGGATTGTGGTTCGTTCATTTGTACTTTGATCTGTAGCGATTGTCTTCTTGAACTTAAACTGGATTCTTTCATGGAGCCTTAAACATTTTGCTCTGACTTTACTCTGATATATTTTTAGTAATTTCTTGTTTGCTAATTTTTTCGGATTTATTTTATTTTTAATTGGTTGGGGGTAGAACACCTCTTAAATTTAACACCTCTTATTTTGAGTAATGATATTATTTGCATCTAGTAAACATGAGGTACCATTTTGCTATACTTCTTGTCTTGTTTCATTGTTCTTTGGCTTTGGATCCTAAATTTTTTTAGCATTTAATACTAAATGCTATGAATTTTAAGAAATTTATACGATGTTCTAGTAATTAAAAATAATTTGAAATGCTTTTACATGCTTGCTTTGTGGGGGATATATGTGATCTTAAACAAACGAAAGAATTATATAATCGAATCTACTGTAAAGGTTATATGTGATGTCAATGATTGATTTGTATTATATTGTTACATGATAGTCAGGATTACCTTATTAAATCATTAAATCATGGAAAGAAATAGTCGGTAAAATACATGACATGAAGAATGTGATTGAGGATGTAACAACGAGCACAATTCATTACTAGTTCCGATAACAAAATTAATCATACTTGTAAAAAGTATATATGTACGAAGCTCATATATATATGTGACATCCCGAATTTCGGCCCATTTTTGGGATTTATAAAACGCGTAATTTGTCAGTGTGCTTATAGTAAAATCTCGCCCGGGAGCTGATCACTCCCGGTTATCATTTTAAATTAGAGATTTCGCTAGAATCGCACTCGATCAAATTTGGCCGTTATTTAGACCCCGGACTTGGCAGTCGATTTTCGGGAGTGTCGGAACGAAATAAATTGGACGGTGTCGATATTAATGTGGCCAGTATCAAGATTTTCAGGAATAATGGAAAAAGGGGGAGTTTTGACCAAGTGCGAATTTGGACTAGTGGACCTCCCTCGTTATAATTTGGTTTAATTAATTTGACCTTTGTCCCTTTTTATGTGCGAGGCCTATTTAGGACCGGTAGACCATTTTCGGTTTTGAATTTGGACCCTCGATTTGCGTTTAATATAAGAATGAAATTTATTTTCTTTTAAATTTCTCCTCTCTCTCTCTCTCTCTCTCTCTCTTCTTCACGCGCGTCTTCCCCCTTCTGCGCACGTCCCCACCTGTCCATCAGACCTGTCTTCTCTCTCCTTTTTCTTTTTTCTTTTTCCTTCTCTCTTCTCTCTCTTCTCTTTTCCTCCTTCCTCCTTCGCTGGTCTCCCCCGACGCTCCTGCTTCTGATTTTCCTCTGCCCCGCGCCCGTCCAGACCAGCCCAGCCGCCGTGCACCGTCCGACCGCCGATTAAGCTCGCCCCAGCCTAGCCGCCGTCGCCGCCGTCGCCCCGACCGAGCCTCGCCGCCGTCGGTCGCCGCGACTGCCCGCCGCCGGCCTGCTCGCGAGGCGCGCGAACAGCAGCTCGCCGCGGCGTCCGCCGCGATCCGGCGTCCGCCGCGATCCGGCGTCGCCCAGCCGTCCGCCGACCGGCCCCCTCGTCCTCCGACCACCCGAGACGCCGCCGTGCCACTCCCGGCCGCCGCGCGACCCTTTTGCCCCCTGTTTCTCTCTCCCCCGAAGCCTCCCCTGTTTAGGGCTTCTAGCGTCGCCGCCGCCGTGTGTCGCCATTCCGGCCGCCGCCGCCTCGCCTATGCCGTCTAGCCGCTCCCCTCAGTCGCCTCCGCCGCACCGCTGCCCCTTGGCCGCCACCACCTCTCCTCTCCTCTTCTTCTTCTCCCCCGACGCTTCCCCTGTTCTGGACCTCCTCCCACCGCGCGCCGCCTCGCCCCGCCGCTGCGTGCCGCCGCTCCGACCGCCACCAGTCGCCGCCGCGAGGTTGCCGTGGACCGACAGTCCCTCCTCTCTCCTCTCCGCCCGTGAGCCTCCTCCCTCTCTCTTCTCCTCTGTTTTGGCCGTGAGAAGCCCTTCGCCGGAGGAGCTCCGCCGCCGTCGTCACTGTTCCGGCGTGGGACTGTCGCCGTGCCCCGCGGTTCAGCCGTTCTTTATCTCTTTCTCTGACCATGACTCTCTCTCTCTTTCTCTAGGCCGCGGACTAGCTTAGACCGCCCTCCGCCTAGGTTCGCGCCATTCGCCGGAACCGCCGCCGCCGTTACTGTTCCGGCGAGGGGTAGCCGCTGTCCAGCCGCCATCGCTGCGTGTTCGGCTCGGTTTGAAGCTTAGGACACCCGGTGAGTTCGACCCTAAGCCCTAGTTAGGCCCTTGTGCATTTCTAGACAAGTTAGGGGTTAAATTTGGGTAATTTGAGGGTTAGGTTGTGGAGATGGTTAGGGGCTGGTGTCGCGTCCTATTTGGTGGTCTGGTGTGATGATTTGGTGGAAGTTTAATGGCCCGAGAGATGTTGTGCATTGGCTGAACAGAATCGGTTTGGAAATTGCCCAATTTTGGCGAGACTCGGGTCTAAAACGTGGATTCTAGTGTGCGCTCTTTGTGGCATGTTGGTGGCTGATTACAATGGTGTCTTGGGGAGTCTAATGGAACGTTTTGAGATCATTAAATGGCCCAGCGTGATCGGTTTAGTGGCTGTCCACTTTGGGGCTAGCTGGACTAGGTGCGATTGATTCGAGGTTGGGAGAGTAAGTGCCGGGAACGATGGACTGACCGAGCTAGCGGCTGAATTGTCCCTAATTGTAAGTGATTTTGGGGTGTCGTGACACACGTCCAATGCCTTGAGGAAGGAAGTAACTTGATGGACCTCGATTTCTGTGGATTCGTGATGGACTAGTTGTGTGATCTATGCTCGTGAATTGTGTACAGTGCATGAGTGCTTGAATTGATTCCATGGTCGTCCTTATATGATGGCTGGGCATAATGAAATGTGAATTGAGCTTATTGCGTGGTAAATTAAATAGTGGCTGTCCGCTTTGGGACTTCGGTGGTTTAGAAATCGGCAAGTTGGAAGTTAGACCGGGTGATTGCCGGGTGTGCCCGGGTTAATGGATTATCGCTGATTGTTGCTTGTTGAGGCCCAATTGGGGCGTTGCCATGCCACATATTCGTGTGATCGACTTAAAGCCGTGTGTGAATTACACGCCGTGGCTAAATTGAATTGTTGAATTGATTGGGCATGTTAAAATGCGCATCTAATTGCCATTTGATGATCCTGTGCTCGTGAGAAATTTGGCATCCATTGTGCATTTAAATGTGATGACCGACGGGTCAGGCCTTCGGGTCGATTTATTTGTGAGGACCGACGGGTCAGGCCTACGGGTCGAATATAATTGTGACCGACGGGTCAGGCCTTCGGGTCGATTTATTTGTGAGGACCGACGGGTCAGGCCTACGGGTCGAATATAATTGTGACCGACGGGTCAGGCCTTCGGGTCGATTTATTTGTGAGGACCGACGGGTCAGGCCTACGGGTCGAATATAATTGTGACCGACGGGTCAGGCCTTCGGGTCGATTTATTTGTGAGGACCGACGGGTCAGGCCTACGGGTCGAATATAATTGTGACCGACGGGTCGGGCCTTCGGGTCGATTGATTTATGACCATTGGGTCATGGCCTTCGGGTCGAGTTAACTGTTGATGACCATTGGGTCATGGCCTCCGGGTCGATTTAACTGCTTACGAGTTATAATGATATTGAATGCCTAACCTGCAGGGCAGTGAAATAAATGATTTGGGCTGTGAGCCTATGATCTTATGGTTGTTTAATGGTACACTGCTTAGTGTGTTTAATTTGCTTGTCAGGAGGTGCACGTTAGCCTAGTTTAGGTTTAGGGAATTATTCACTGAGATTATTCTCATTGTTGTTTAAATCCCAATTTTTCAGACCCCCAGCCTTGAGGATGGCAGGCGTACTAAAGTGTTCTTGGAAGGAGCCCTCGACCGGTTGTAGTGGCCTTTAGCTGCCTTTGATTAATGAGCATGGGCTGCAATTGAATATTGTATCTGGTACCTAGTATCATTGCCAGTGTAATTATTCGTGCTGGTTGTTGGATGGCTATCCTTGGTTATGTGTATATTATTGTTCGGGTGATTTTGAATTGCTTCCGCATGTGCTTTAAGTCTCTGTGTTGGGCGTCGGGTCGGCGACGCGTCCTGGGACGTCGCAGTCAAATCGACCTTCGCGAGGGATGTGGCGCGCCGTGGGGTTCGGGGCGTGACATCCCCGTTTGAATTGGTATCAGAGCAAGGTCAGCTCGATCCAATTAGGTCGAAGCTTGGAGTGATAAGGAGCGATGACCTTGGGTAGCCAGTAGGAAGACCTTGCATGCTACGTGTACCTCCTGATTGTTTGTGTAGTGATTGATTGTTGTCGAACTGACCGTAAAGTGCAAGTGTGGCAGGACCCGAGGTAAGTACGCGAATCTCCTTGGTTGAGATGTTGTGCTATTGTGTAAGATCGCATGCTGGTTGCTTGACTGCTGTTATGTATACCTGCCTAGGACCTTAGACCGGTTTAGCTTGGTTTAGGTCTCTAATCCCTGAATGGGATTATAGCAGGTAAGTGAGTGGTGTGACCACGTGAGCTTGAGTAGTCGAGGTTGAGGTCGAGGTCGAGGTCGCATAGGTCCACAAACTGGAGTTGCAGAGGATCCCAGAGGGGATGGGATTTTGAAGGCATTTGCAGAAGTTGGAATCATAATGGGACAGTAGGCTTAAAAAGGAGTTACTGCTAGTTGCTAAGGCTGTTGTCGTTACTGTTATCTGTAATCAAGGGATAGGAATTGGGAATCGTCGGATACATCACATGGTGAAACAGTTTCCAAAACTTAAGTAACCCAAGTTGGAGAATATGGTGGTTCTGAGGTTGCGACTCTCTAGGTTAAGAATTGGAGAAAGCCTTTGCACTGCTGGAGTGCATGAAGGAAGAAAAGGTGGCCCTAGTGGTGTACCAACTTCAGGGAGTAGCAAATGACTGGTGGGAGGCCACCCGAGGTAAGATTTTCCAGGTAAGCACGATCCCAAATTGGACTACCTTTGATGAGACCTTCAATGGGAAAATACTTCTCTGAGACTGCACGGGAAAGGAAAATGGCAAAGTTTCTAAGGCTCCGTTAGAACCATATAACTATGGATTAGTATGAGGTTCAGTTTTCAAGGCTATCTAAGTACGCACCAAGGATGGTCAAGGACCATGTGGATAGGACAAAAAGGTTCTGGGATGGATTGAAATCGGAACTCTGCAATCAGTTAGCACTCTTGAGTCTTAAGGGATTACAATGAGCTGTGTGAGAGGACTCGATGGGTGAAATGGATATAAGTGAAATGGCTATCGCTTCGAGACCGCGATATGTGCCGGTTAGGGACAATAGGAATGTGGGAAAAAGGCCTATAACAGAGAATATGAGACTTGTCCCTCCGGTAAGGAAGAACTTTGGAGAGCCGAACTACTACTCCGACGCCGTATAGAGGTCTTATGGAAAAAGGCATAGAAATAGCCATTGCCAAAATATAAGTGAAGTATGTTGTGGACGTGGACAGCAAGATCACCGAGTGAGAAATTGCTGAACCGATAGATTAGACCACTGATGCAATCACAGCGATCGCAGGTAGGACATTAAGCGAGAGCTGCCCTGAAGATTAATCAGAATCGGCTAAGGACCTAAAGAAAAGTATATGTTTTGGCTGAGAAGGAAGCGAAGGATGCTCCGTGAAAGTCAGTATGCATTACGAGGGATATTGGGTGAAAAAGGGAATGAATTTGAAGTTATCACTTGAGTGGTCATGAAAGACTTATAATTAATTTTATGGTGAATAGGCGTAATCGGTTTAAGGAATTATGGATTACTGACGATATTCTTGGACGGGTTTAGAAGGATGAGTATTACTTAGAAATTTCAGATTTTGTAAATGACCGATGTGATTCGTTTTTGGGAGACTATTGGATTGAAATTGGATGAATTGAACTTGGCATTTGAGGTATAGAAAGATAATGATTTGGTGGCTAACTAGTCGGTTGAGGAACCAAGGCTAAAGAACATAAACGAGATGTGAAATCTTCCCGATGTCTTTCCTTAGGAATTGCCGGGATTGCCACCTGGAAGGAAAGTGGAGTTTGTGGTTGGATTAACCCTAGGGACTGAGCCAATCTCGAAGCCGCCCTATAGGATGTCGCTGACAGAGTTGAAAGAACTTAAGGTTCATATGCAAGAATTGCTAGACAAAGGTTTTATCCGACCGAGTGCGTCTCCATGGGGAGCGCCAGTCCGGTTCGTCAAGAAGAAGGATGGGTAGTTGAGGCTGTGTATTGATTACCGTCAGCTGAATCAAGTGACAATCAAGAATAAGTATCCCCTCTCAAGGATTGACGACCTGTTCGACCAGTTGTAAGGAGCCTCGGTATTTCCTAAGATTGACTTAAGAACAGGGTATCACCAGTTAAGGATCCAAAAGGAGGCTAAGTTTGAATGGATCGAAAAGTGCGAGGCAGTTTTCAGGAGCTGAAGCAGAGATTGACGACGACGCTAGTGTTGACGATTCCTTCAGGACCGGGCGGGTATGATAGCTATAACGATGCTTCACTCAAAGGATTGGGATGCGTGCTAATGCAACATGGAAGGGTGGTTGCTTGTGTATCGAGACAGGAAAGGCTAACCGAGTAGCGGATGCCTTGAGCAGGAAATCGAGTATCGCACAATTGTTGGTTAAAGAGTGAATTTTATTGGAAAGAGCACGGGACTCGGAATTTAAGTTCGAGGTAGGACACCTCTCTAGTTTGATGACAACATTAAGGATTGAGCCGGAAGTGCAAGCCAAGATCAGGGCGTTGCAATCTACGGACCTCGAGATTCAGAAAATTGTGAGTATGGATGACACTAAGAGGAAGCCGGACTTTCAGGTGTCCGATGATGGAATTCTTAAGTCTCGAGGACGTTTGTGCGTACCCGATGATTTGGAACTTAAGGAAGAGACTTTGTCGGAGGCTCATAGGAGCAATTACAATATCCACCCGGGTAGCATTAAGATGTACCAGAACCTCCGACAGCACTATTGGTGGAACGGGATGAAAGTGGACGTAGCCAAGCATGTGGCTAAGTACTTGACGTGCCAATAAGTGAAGGCACAGCATTGTAAGTCTGGTGGGATGTTACGACCGTTGGAAATCCCAGAATGGAAATGGGAGCACATTACAATGGATTTTGTAACGGGATTGCCAAGAAGCCAGAGGGGACACGACTCTATTTGGGTAACAATAGACAAATTGACCAAGTCATCGCACTTCCTGGCGGTGCGAAAGGACTTCGAGCTAGAAAGGCTGGCAGAATTATATGTGCGTCAGATAGTTCGTCTTCATGGAGTACTGGTATCGATCACTTCGGACTGTGATCCCTGGTTTACCACAAATTTTTGGGAGAGTCTGCAATTAGCCATGGGAACTAAGCTGTAATTCAGTACGACCTATCATCCCCAGACGGATGGCCAGTCTGAAAGGACGGTTCAGACCTTGGAGGACATGCTGTGGGCATGTGTTTTGGATTTTAAGGGTGGCTGGGAAGAGCAGTTGCATATGGTCGAATTTGCCTACAACAACAGTTTTCATCAGAGTATTGAGATGGCACCGTTTGAGGTACTTTATGGCAGGGCGTGCAGAACGCCATTGTGTTGGGATGAAGTAGAAGAAAGAAGTATAACGGGTCCAGAGTTGGTGCAACAGTCGGTGGAAATGGTAAAGATTATCTGGGAAAGATTGAGAACAGCTCAGAGTCGCCAGAAAAGTTACGCGGACCGAAGGTGTAGACCGTTGGAGTCTCAAGTTGGCGACCATGTACTTCTCAAGATCTCGCCAATGATAGGACTATCTCGGTTTGGCAAGAAAGGAAAACTGAGTCCAAAGTACATAGGCCCGTTTGAGATTTTGGAAAGGATTGGAACGTTGGCCTATCGCCTAGCTTTGCCACCGAATTTGTCGCAAGTTCATGACGTCTTCCACGTGTCGTTGTTGAGGAAGTATGAACCGGATCCGACCCACGTGCTGAATCATGAAGCAATAGACGTGGACGACAGGGTGTCGTACGTGGTAAAGGCAGTTCGGATCGAGGACAAAATAGAGAAAGTGTTACGAAACAAGAAAATTTCGTTGGTCAAGAGAATTTGGGATCACCATGAAACTGATAGTGCGACGTAGGAAAGCGAGGAAGTGATGCGACACCAATACCCCAGTTGTTTGAGTAGTCGGGTTTGAGTTGTAAATTTCGAGGACGAAATTTTTGTAAGGGGGGAAGAGTTGTGACATCCCGAATTTCGGCCCATTTTTGGGATTTATAAAACGCGTAATTTGTCAGTGTGCTTATAGTAAAATCTCGCCCGGGAGCTGATCACTCCCGGTTATCATTTTAAATTAGAGATTTCGCTAGAATCGCACTCGATCAAATTTGGCCGTTATTTAGACCCCGGACTTGGCAGTCGATTTTCGGGAGTGTCGGAACGAAATAAATTGGACGGTGTCGATATTAATGTGGCCAGTATCAAGATTTTCAGGAATAATGGAAAAAGGGGGAGTTTTGACCAAGTGCGAATTTGGACTAGTGGACCTCCCTCGTTATAATTTGGTTTAATTAATTTGACCTTTGTCCCTTTTTATGTGCGAGGCCTATTTAGGACCGGTAGACCATTTTCGGTTTTGAATTTGGACCCTCGATTTGCGTTTAATATAAGAATGAAATTTATTTTCTTTTAAATTTCTCCTCTCTCTCTCTCTCTCTCTCTCTCTTCTTCACGCGCGTCTTCCCCCTTCTGCGCACGTCCCCACCTGTCCATCAGACCTGTCTTCTCTCTCCTTTTTCTTTTTTCTTTTTCCTTCTCTCTTCTCTCTCTTCTCTTTTCCTCCTTCCTCCTTCGCTGGTCTCCCCCGACGCTCCTGCTTCTGATTTTCCTCTGCCCCGCGCCCGTCCAGACCAGCCCAGCCGCCGTGCACCGTCCGACCGCCGATTAAGCTCGCCCCAGCCTAGCCGCCGTCGCCGCCGTCGCCCCGACCGAGCCTCGCCGCCGTCGGTCGCCGCGACTGCCCGCCGCCGGCCTGCTCGCGAGGCGCGCGAACAGCAGCTCGCCGCGGCGTCCGCCGCGATCCGGCGTCCGCCGCGATCCGGCGTCGCCCAGCCGTCCGCCGACCGGCCCCCTCGTCCTCCGACCACCCGAGACGCCGCCGTGCCACTCCCGGCCGCCGCGCGACCCTTTTCCCCCCTGTTTCTCTCTCCCCCGAAGCCTCCCCTGTTTAGGGCTTCTAGCGTCGCCGCCGCCGTGTGCCGCCATTCCGGCCGCCGCCGCCTCGCCTATGCCGTCTAGCCGCTCCCCTCAGTCGCCTCCGCCGCACCGCTGCCCCTTGGCCGCCACCACCTCTCCTCTCCTCTTCTTCTTCTCCCCCGACGCTTCCCCTGTTCTGGACCTCCTCCCACCGCGCGCCGCCTCGCCCCGCCGCTGCGTGCCGCCGCTCCGACCGCCACCAGTCGCCGCCGCGAGGTTGCCGTGGACCGACAGTCCCTCCTCTCTCCTCTCCGCCCGTGAGCCTCCTCCCTCTCTCTTCTCCTCTGTTTTGGCCGTGAGAAGCCCTTCGCCGGAGGAGCTCCGCCGCCGTCGTCACTGTTCCGGCGTGGGACTGTCGCCGTGCCCCGCGGTTCAGCCGTTCTTTATCTCTTTCTCTGACCATGACTCTCTCTCTCTTTCTCTAGGCCGCGGACTAGCTTAGACCGCCCTCCGCCTAGGTTCGCGCCGTTCGCCGGAACCGCCGCCGCCGTTACTGTTCCGGCGAGGGGTAGCCGCTGTCCAGCCGCCATCGCTGCGTGTTCGGCTCGGTTTGAAGCTTAGGACACCCGGTGAGTTCGACCCTAAGCCCTAGTTAGGCCCTTGTGCATTTCTAGACAAGTTAGGGGTTAAATTTGGGTAATTTGAGGGTTAGGTTGTGGAGATGGTTAGGGGCTGGTGTCGCGGCCTATTTGGTGGTCTGGTGTGATGATTTGGTGGAAGTTTAATGGCCCGAGAGATGTTGTGCATTGGCTGAACAGAATCGGTTTGGAAATTGCCCAATTTTGGCGAGACTCGGGTCTAAAACGTGGATTCTAGTGTGCGCTCTTTGTGGCATGTTGGTGGCTGATTACAATGGTGTCTTGGGGAGTCTAATGGAACGTTTTGAGATCATTAAATGGCCCAGCGTGATCGGTTTAGTGGCTGTCCACTTTGGGGCTAGCTGGACTAGGTGCGATTGATTCGAGGTTGGGAGAGTAAGTGCCGGGAACGATGGACTGACCGAGCTAGCGGCTGAATTGTCCCTAATTGTAAGTGATTTTGGGGTGTCGTGACACACGTCCAATGCCTTGAGGAAGGAAGTAACTTGATGGACCTCGATTTCTGTGGATTCGTGATGGACTAGTTGTGTGATCTATGCTCGTGAATTGTGTACAGTGCATGAGTGCTTGAATTGATTCCATGGTCGTCCTTATATGATGGCTGGGCATAATGAAATGTGAATTGAGCTTATTGCGTGGTAAATTAAATAGTGGCTGTCCGCTTTGGGACTTCGGTGGTTTAGAAATCGGCAAGTTGGAAGTTAGACCGGGTGATTGCCGGGTGTGCCCGGGTTAATGGATTATCGCTGATTGTTGCTTGTTGAGGCCCAATTGGGGCGTTGCCATGCCACATATTCGTGTGATCGACTTAAAGCCGTGTGTGAATTACACGCCGTGGCTAAATTGAATTGTTGAATTGATTGGGCATGTTAAAATGCGCATCTAATTGCCATTTGATGATCCTGTGCTCGTGAGAAATTTGGCATCCATTGTGCATTTAAATGTGATGACCGACGGGTCAGGCCTTCGGGTCGATTTATTTGTGAGGACCGACGGGTCAGGCCTACGGGTCGAATATAATTGTGACCGACGGGTCAGGCCTTCGGGTCGATTTATTTGTGAGGACCGACGGGTCAGGCCTACGGGTCGAATATAATTGTGACCGACGGGTCAGGCCTTCGGGTCGATTTATTTGTGAGGACCGACGGGTCAGGCCTACGGGTCGAATATAATTGTGACCGACGGGTCAGGCCTTCGGGTCGATTTATTTGTGAGGACCGACGGGTCAGGCCTACGGGTCGAATATAATTGTGACCGACGGGTCGGGCCTTCGGGTCGATTGATTTATGACCATTGGGTCATGGCCTTCGGGTCGAGTTAACTGTTGATGACCATTGGGTCATGGCCTCCGGGTCGATTTAACTGCTTACGAGTTATAATGATATTGAATGCCTAACCTGCAGGGCAGTGAAATAAATGATTTGGGCTGTGAGCCTATGATCTTATGGTTGTTTAATGGTACACTGCTTAGTGTGTTTAATTTGCTTGTCAGGAGGTGCACGTTAGCCTAGTTTAGGTTTAGGGAATTATTCACTGAGATTATTCTCATTGTTGTTTAAATCCCAATTTTTCAGACCCCCAGCCTTGAGGATGGCAGGCGTACTAAAGTGTTCTTGGAAGGAGCCCTCGACCGGTTGTAGTGGCCTTTAGCTGCCTTTGATTAATGAGCATGGGCTGCAATTGAATATTGTATCTGGTACCTAGTATCATTGCCAGTGTAATTATTCGTGCTGGTTGTTGGATGGCTATCCTTGGTTATGTGTATATTATTGTTCGGGTGATTTTGAATTGCTTCCGCATGTGCTTTAAGTCTCTGTGTTGGGCGTCGGGTCGGCAACGCGTCCAGTGACGTCGCAGTCAAATCGACCTTGGCGAGGGATGTGGCGCGCCGTGGGGTTCGGGGCGTGACAATATATAACTAACTCTCAAGTGATATAACATGCAGAACTTCATGCACTCGCTTATCTATCAATTAACTTCACAAAACCGCCAACCTCATAATTGGCTTATATAGAGTTTATTTAGTTAAAAGGATGGTCGCTTGTAAAATATCATTGGTAAACTCTCATTATAAATAGCTAATTTGAACTGTTACTCACTGTTGACACCTTAGTTTTGCCGGCAAATCGAACACACATTTTTGTGATATGTGTAAAAATAAATAAATAAATAAGTGGGCAATAAAAAATGATGGATGAATAAAAATAACCACTGCAGAAAAGGCCGCTTCCTTTCAGCTCCATCGCCATCGATGGATCGTCTACCATCTCCGATCAGTAACAGCCGCCATCAAATCTCCCTCGCCGGTCACCGCAACCTCGGCCGTGACAGAACAGAGCAGGGACGCTCATCACCACCAATCGAACTTCTCTCCTGCTCTTTCTCTCTCGTCTAACGCATCGGAGATTCCTTCTAAGCTAACGATTTCACACTCTGGCAGGAAAAATTTCACGACGACCACCACGATACACCCAGTGAAGCTTTGGTGCATGCGCGAGGGCTGAGGAACCGAGCGAAGCAAGAACAAACACGCACAGACCGAGAAAACTATCTCTCTCTCTCATCTTCAGCGCTCTGGACCAAATCCAGTGCCTACGCTCGCGGTCGAAGCCAGTGGCAGCTGAATTGCTTCATCGCCCAGCTTCGTCTTCGTGAGATTCTCCAAGTCTTTCAGTGTCTTTCATATATTAGCAGGTAACCATTCGGATCTCCCCAAGGTAGGATGCGGTCGATTCATGGAGACTCGATCATACGATTGTTCTGTATTGCCTTTTGCCGAGAGCTTCAAATTGTTCTCTCAACTGTTGTCTGTTATTTGGTCTCGGATTCGTCGATTCCTCTCTGGCAATTTTTTAGCTGGATTTCTCATGTTTATATTCCTCGCCGATTGATAGGAATCCCTATTTGTGGAACACCTCACCCTTCATGATCACCACCTGTTCGACGTTTTGCCTCAGAGATGATGATGATGAATTTTTTTTCATCGTTGATCAATCTGAGATCGAGTAGAGTGGATTTGGATGTTGTTGTTCGACATGCTGATCGTATATATTGCGAATTGATGTTTCATCCTTTGATGGCAAGAGAGTTCTCTTTCCCTTGGTGCTTCGGTTTTACTTTTTACTTTGGTTGTGAGACCGAATTGTCATCTAATAGTAACGATAAGTCACAATACATCGGTGGTGAAAAAATCACAGCCAAGCTATATCAAGTTCAATCTCGTTTTTATGATCATGAAAGACCCTTCCACCAAAGTTTGAGAAAGAGAGTCTTCGACCTACTTCGAATTCAAAAGAAGCGGAACGGTTACAAAACTTCACCAAGCTTGAACGTGACAAAGTTGCTGACGAGAAATGCTAAGGGATTGGAAGTTTAGTTAAATTGAGAAATCATGAAAACATGAAAGCATTTAAGTTAAGAAATCATGGATATATGAAAGCAGTCAAGTTAAGAAATGGAAATTGGCCAAGTAACAATCGAAAGCAATTTAAGACTTACAAATAGAAGAAATGCAGTTAATTTCATTCGGCTCTTTCCTTTGAGTCTAGTGTTCTTTGCTTTGATTTCTTTGTTCCTTGCATTGCACCTTCAAATAATTCACAGCACTTCCATTTTAATTTCTGAGCAATTTACTGCACCTGTCGTTTAGATCAATTTCCATCAAATCATTTAATGCATTGCTTTCGGGAGTCTAGCACGCATACACGCACAGAAAAAATTGATCGCTTTAGAGCCAGGCTAGAAACAGAAACTAAAAGCTTGTTATTTGTTTTCCCAACCGCTTGACAACCGGATCAACTTACATCGAGCGAGTTTGCTAGGACAATATCATATAGCTAAACATGCCAATGTACACAAGCGGTCACACTATAATAGGATTCTAAATTTAGCCACCATCGGTTCAAGAGGTGGCTCCCACCATGTAGAACTTTATCCTAACGAGGTTCAGGAGGCGGCTTCCATGACGTAACACTTTGTCCCGCATGGCATTTTGGTTTGCATTGTACACAAATGTCGTTCCATATCCGATGCACATGCAAGATGCCATCCCTTCATGTATCTCATGCTCGATATCTCACACAATGAATAATGATTCCTCAAGCAGATCTGTGGTATGTGGCTATGTACTTGCTTTCCGACCCCATATGGTATTCAAGAAGAGTAATGATTCCTGAGCCGAAGGAATGTGCCGAATCTACATACCAAATTGATCTGGCTCTAGAAGAACTTGTTACATGTCTGATTGCTAAATTCCAATGCGAAATCCGTAATTGATGCAAGCTTCGCCATCAAATTACTGATATGCCAAGAGAATTGTTGGGTGCAAACATTACAGAGTGAATTATGGCTCAAAAATATCAATCAAAAAGCACGATATATAGTTTCTACCTTTTCTTATGATATTATGAAGAGCAGTTGTCACGCCCCGTACCCCACGAAGGCTGAACATCCGCGCGTAGGTCGACTTGAGGTGCGACGCTCCCAGGATTTTGCGTCACCGACCCGTAAACCCAATTCAGAGAAAGAACACGCCACATGCGGAAACGACGTACATATATATATATATATATATATATATATATATATATATATATACACCCAGACATAAAAACAGAACTTAACCATGAGCAGCAATAGATATCAACAAACTATAGATAAAACTAACATATATATACACCTTTTTACAAAACTTATACATACTATTTATTTACCACAAAAAGGAATACATCAAAGGCCACTAAACAAAAAGGGATCGGCGGCCTAGAGGCGTCAGCTAACTATCAAAGGGAGAGTTACATTTCAAAAAGAGGGGTTAATCCAAACTCTTAACACTATAATCTGCTCTACGGCTCCCCGCCTGGATTAGATGGCGCTGCTGACTCCTCAGACGAGTCCTCCTCAGATCTAACCTCCTCGTCCGACCCAACTTCTTCCACTTCACCAGCTGCCTCAGCATTCTCACCTATCACTTCCACATTCAGTTCTTCGTCTTCCTCCTCAATCATATCGTCCGCTATAACTTGCTCATCACCTTGCACCTCGTCCATGGGTATCGGTCCATCCACGGTATCACCTACACTGCTCACACTAAGGGAGGCTGGAGGATCAGAGACTTCACCACTCACCATCTGTGGAATCATAACGCCATTTATATCTATTGGAACATCAAAAGTTCTCATCGGGGGTCCTATCACGCCGTCTGCACCCCTACGGCACCAAGCCACATACTCTTGAGTATGATTGAAATCTTCTCCCACGTCTACTAACACCACTGAATGAAACCTAACATAAGCTGTTCCATCCCCACACGGATGTACACTGGACGATCTCTGAATGCGGTGCGGGAATCCAAAAAGAGGGCCGTTCCTCGGCATGCTATGGGCGGGGGTCTGAAAATCGGCTTTTACCACAACCATGAGATAAACTCAGCAAGTAAAATCTCTAATCTTAAACTAGGCTAACGTGCATCTCCAGAGATAATTAAAATGCATGAATTACTGAACCAGTAAATAATTCACATTAAAAAAATCACTCGGGCCCTCAGCCCTAATTCTTTCGTTACTTCCGCCCTGCAGGTTAGGCTTTCAATATCCGTATAATTCGTAAGCAGTTAAATCGACCCGAAGGCCATGACCCAATGGTCATCAATCATTCGACCCGAAGGCCCGACCCGAAGGCTCACAGTTGTATAAATCGACCCGAAGGCCATGACCCAATGGTCATCACATTTAAATCGACCCGAAGGCCATGACCCAATGGTCATCACATTTAAATCGACCCGAAGGCCCGACCCGAAGGCCCACAATTGTATAATTCGACCCGAAGGCCATGACGCAACGGTCATCAATCATTTTCGACCCGTAGGCCTGACCCGTCGGTCACAATTATATCCGACCCGTAGGCCTGACCCGTCGGTCACAGAACATTCTTAAATCATATCAAAACCAACGTGGAATTTCACAATCAAAGGCCCATTTAATTTCCAATGGGCTTCAAACAATTTCAAATAAATCCACAATCAAAGGCCCAATTAATTCCCAATGGGCTTCAACAAATTCAAGTCAATCCACATCAAGGCCCATTAAATTTTCCAATTGGGCTTCAAACAAGTTCAATTTAATTCCAACATCAAGGGCCCATTTAATTTCAAACTTGGGCCATTTGGACAAAATTCGGAGCCCATGAAGCCCACCCCAAATCAGCCATCATTTCCTCTCTAAATTACCATTAAACCACTATAATTAGCCCTAATTAGGTCCACTAAACAACCCTTGCACAAAACACACCCAATTAGGTCCTAATTACCATAATTAAACCCCTAATCTAGCACCATTAAGACTAATTCAGGGATTAGTGGTTTTACTCGCCTATTAACGACGCGAGACGACGGAAGCGAGCGGCCGATGACCGGCGAGCGGTACAATCGGCGGCGGCGCTCCAAGGCAAGCCGGCGGCTCACGGCGGTTCCGGCGAGGCCTTAGGCCACTCGGCCAAGGACGGGGGAGGCTGGCTGGTGGCTGAGGGTGACGGAGAGAGAGAGAGAAAGTGAGGCTGGTCGGAGGGGCGGCGCACGGCGGCGCGGCCAGGCGGACGAGCCCGGCGACGGCGTCCTTGCACGCCTTCGGCTGGAACGGCGGCTGTGGACGGCGGAGAGGGGGGGAAAAGGTTGACCGACTGAACTGAGGGTGACGCTAGGGGTCGGCACACGACAGCCGGAGGCCAGCAGCTCCGGCGAGGCTGCTGTTCCGGCGTGAACAGTGGGCTGGGGTGCTGATCGGCGTGAGAGAGAGAGAGAGAGAGAGTCAAAAATGGTCAACACAATCCTTGGGTGGGATCCACATGTCAACATCCTAGCCATTATGCCCAAAATGCCCTTAATCCAAGGGCTAGAAATGCTTCAAAATCAATAATTCAAGGGCAAAATGGTCAATTGACCCTAACCATGGTTAACTCACCTTAGTTAACCTTAACCAACCTTGGTTAATTTCCAAAATTGCCCCCAAAAATTCGGAATAAATAAAAATGGCCTAGGGGCATTTTCGTCCTTTTTCCGTCCCGGACCAAAATTCCAATTTTTACACATACTGGTCCTATATATCCATGTAAGACATAATCCGAAGTCAGAATCGCGAAATTCACTTTCTAAGCCCTCGAAAATCGTCCGCAAAGTTTCCGGGAATAAAATAATATTATTTTCCAATTTTTGTCGAAAATCCACTTTTTGTCCAAAACCACTTCAAATGAGCGTGGCTACCCCAAAATGACGTTGGCCGCGAAAAATAACCTCAAACAGCCTCCGAATTCGGCCTCAGCGTTCCCAGGGGCAAAATGGTCTTTTTCTCACTCTCTGACAAATTTTCAGTTTTCAACCGTTTAATCCCAAACATGAATGGCCATTCCAAATTGACGTCCGTCTTGCCAAATAGTCGTAATTACCCTTGAAATTTTGATATCGAAGTCCGGGTCCAATATCGCGATTTAAGTTACTCAATTTGTCGTTTTAGGGTCTCTCACTAACAGGCGGCTGTTTAGGCGTTACGCGTATCGACCTAAGATTGTCCAAATCGTGAGGGTCTCAATATAGAGAGAACGAGAGGAATTATCACTAGCACCTGAGGTCACGATCGTTTGGATTAGAATCGGTTTTTCCTTTGTCAGGCGCACTTTCGGTCATGCGAAATCACTCGCGATCCGATCGTGCGTTGCTGACAATATCAACCTGTCCTTTTCCTAAGATCGGCCTATAATGGTTCAAAATATTTCCTCAACGTTCATTGGAATCGGCGCCCTATCACGATTGGGTTCTCGGTCCACGTACCTGATCCTATTTAGCCTTTCCCATTTGGTTAGTATCTCGTGATTGATCAATTCCGGGCGAGACTTACTAAAATTACACGAGAATCAATATATACTTTATTGGTCCCGATAACGGGTCAAAATTCAGGATGTTACAGCAGTGTACTAGACCTAAATTTTGTGATAGCAACTTCGAATTTTCTTTGCGGGATTTCGGTGCATAGACTTAATTCTTACTCAGCTCATAAATCCGAAAATTCTCAATATTAATGTATATATTTTTTGGCTTGACCAACATGAAAATATGAGAGAGCAAGCTTGCTTCATGTCACAGGGTGTGTTTGATAGATACCTTCCATGACTTTGATAATGCCATATTCTTGGATGACCGATTCAGTGGTTATTTTATGAGCGAAGTGAATAGATGATGTGTGAGGATAATCCGTCCGCTGGCTTTACTAAATGAGATAATATGCATGTTACGTTTTTCTCAAATGAAAAAAGAAGAAGAAGTTAGATTAAAAAGGTAATTTGGTTTTATAATGTTACCATCAGTTTTTAAACTTTTCATAGCAAATTGAGATCTCAAACAACCTAATTTTATTTTAACGTTACTAGAGTTACTAAAGATTTACTATCTCGTGGTGTACAAAGTGAGGTGACGGTTGACGTGGCGGATTGCGTTGGCGTTTGATATGTCCCCTGGTAAACGCTGAGTCTGTAAAAATAATAGATAAAAAGTAAATCAGAATAGTTGAAGATCACGTCTTGTATTTATCCTCTTTGGCCCCGTTTGGTTCAACATTTCAGAAAAGTCTTTGGCCAAATGCAAGGGTCTTTAGCCTAAAAGACTTTCGGAAAATGCTAGACTGTTTGGTAAACTATAACTGAAAATGACTTTGGAGAAATGCTAGACTGTTTGGTAAACATATATTTGCAAAGCTCTTTGGTGTGACCAAATTAAGTTTTTTAATTTTTAAATTTTAAAAATTGAAAAAAAGAAATAATGATAGTAACTTTTATATTTTCGCGTTGAGAGCAATGTAAAACATACATATTGACATTTATAGAAAAAAAAATCGCATCCTACAACGTTGCAAGACATTATTGTACGTTGCTCTATCACTATTTAACCACCAAGTGTGGATTTTTTTGGGACGATTGGGTTGTGGCCGTGTAATTTGATTCATTCAGGAAGGTAAAATTCATTTGCAAACGAAACCAGGGAGTCATTTTCTTTGTTCTTACACGAAAACCCCTACAAACGATACCGTGACTATCTTACACGAAAACCCCTGCAAAAATCTTTTACTGCTAGGGGAATTTGACTAGAAGAAAGTCATTTCATTACAAATTGCAGCACTGGTGATTGAGACGAGATCCCAGGATTCCTTGTCCTCTTGTTCATCCACAATGCTTCAAGCAAAGGTACGTTGCTTGATAACAAATTGCAGCACTGGTGATTGAGACGAGATCCCAGTATTCCTTGTCCTCTTGTTCATCCATAATGCTTCAAGAAACAAAATATAGTTGCGTAAGAGAAACAATGAATAATCTTGATCATCCATGAAGAGAAACAACGTATTAACCATCATATATGCGAACTCAATCACATAAAGAGAAGACAAATTGAAAACAATTCTCACATTTGATGAACTTGCCATCTACTAGTTAAGTAACAAAACAAATTTGACAGGCAAAAGAAAAAGAGATTAACCATGAAGCTACAAATAAAAACTAACAATGGCAGGCCGAGAAAACATATATGCTATCTAATTCACATATTGGCTCCATATTGCAGCAAACTCATCCAAACTTTACTAAGAAATTGGCTCCATATTGCAGACTTAGACTAAATGGATCTACTGACAATTGTAGAGTACATTCAAATGATCTGAGCAGCTGAAAATGTAATCTCAGAATATTGTCAAGAAGACATTAATAAGTCTAGACGATAACAATTGGCAAATGCCAATGCATGCAAGAACTTTTCAGGAGCTTAAAATGCACACAAAGACCTCTGCAATGTAGGCATCGTGTAGCAACAACAGTGGATCTGTCAGTGGATAAAAGCGAAGGTACTTGTGGAAAATTGCTTTGTTTCATTACATCTCAGACATGCTTAAAGCAATTTCATGTACAGAACATAACAGCTAATTTTTCTAACTCCCCCTCAACGTGTAAATGCTGATTTTTCTGACTTCCCTCCTTGGAAAGGAGTGGATAACAACAAGGCAGAATGAAAAGCAATCAACTTTAACAAAAGCATACAAACATCTACCTCATCAACTCTACTGAGACATACAATGAAGCAAATTTTCATGTCTCAATCTTAAGCATGTATCATTTCCAGTTCATCAAGTTCATTTATCTCCGGTACAAGAAAAAGTTAATATTTCTCCAAGGTTCCACAGGGCCTGTATAAATTTGGTCACCTCATAACACCATATTCAGTTCTATATGCAATAGGGTACCTCATGCGGTGAAATTTAATGTGGAGCTTGCAGCATATGTTTCACTGTCACGCCCCGTACCCCACGAAGGCTGAACATCCGCTCTTTGGTCGACTAGAGGTGCGACGCTCCCAGGATTGCGTCACCGACCCGAAACCCAAATCAGAGTAAATACACGTCACATGCGGAAACACGTATATATTTATATATATATACACCCAGACATAAAAACAAACATAACCACGAGCAGTAATAGATATCAACAACTATAGATAACATTAATATATATACATGTCTTTACATAGCTTGAACAAACTATTTATTTACAACCAAAAAGTATACATAAAAAAAAAAGCCACTAAACAAAAAGGATCGGTGGCCTAGGGTGTCAGCTAGATACTTAGGGAGAGTTACATCAAAAAGAGGGGTTAATCTAAACTCCTATCAAACCGCTCTACTCTAAGGATCCCGACCTGGGTTGGATGATGCTGCTGACTCCTCAGATGAGTCTTCATCCGTCAGAATTTCCATATCTGATCCAACTTCGGCCACTTCCCCTATTTGTTCACCATTCTCACCGACTATTTCCAGATTCTGCTCCTCTTCTTCTTCCCCGATCATGTCATCAGCTATAACTTGTTCTCCACCCTGCACTTCCTCCTCGGGTATAGGTCCATCCACCGTATCGCCCACGCTGCTTCCACTAAGGGAGGCGGGAGGATCAGAGACTTCCCCGCTCACCATCTGGGGAATCATGATGCCATTAACATCTACTGGCACATCAAAAGTCCTCATCGGGGGTCCTAATAATCCGTCTGCACCCCTATGGCACCAAGCCACATACTCTTGAGTGTGGTGGAAGTCTTCTCCCACGTCTACTAACACTGCTGACTGAAATCTAACGTAAGCTGTTCCATCTCCACACGGGTGTACACTATTCGATCTCTGAATACGGTATGGATATCCAAAAAGAGGACCGTTCCTCGGCATGCTATGGACGGGGGTCTGAAAATCGGTTTTACCACAACCGTGAGATAAACTCAGCAAGTAAAAACTCTAATCCTAAATTAGGCTAACGTGCACCTCCAGAAGTAAATAAAACACATAATACGCTGAACCAGTAATTAATTCACATTATTTTCACTCGGGCCCTTAGCCCTAATTTCACTCTCCAGCCCTGCAGGTTAGGCTTCCAGCATCGATATAATTCATTGATAGTTTAATCGACCCGAAGGCCATGACCCAATGGTCATCAATCACTCGACCCGAAGGTCCGACCCGAAGGCCCACAGCTGTATAACTCGACCCGAAGGCCATGACCCAGTGGTCATCAATTATTCGACCCGAAGGCCCGACCCGTCGGCCCACAATTATAAATCGACCCGTAGGCCTGACCCGTCGGTCACAATTTCTCGACCCGAAGGCCCGACCCGTCGGCCCACAATTATAAATCGACCCGTAGGCCTGACCCGTCGGTCACAATTTCTCGACCCGAAGGCCCGACCCGTCGGTCCACAGTTGCACTTATAATTCATATCAAAATCAACATGAAATTTCAAAACCAAAGGCCCGTTTAATTTCCAATGGGCTTAAACCAATTCAAATCAATCCACATCAAGGCCCATTAAATTTCTAATTTTCTCCAATGGGCCTCAACAAGCCCAACTCAACTTCTCACTCAAGGGCCCATTCCATTTTCTAATTTTGGCTCATTTAATTTCCAATGGGGCCCATTTAAATTCTCACTGGGCCAATTAATTCCAATTGGGCCTATTTAAAATCTAATTGGGCTCAATTCATGCAAATTCGGAGCCCATGAGGCCCACCTCAATTCAGCCCACTATTCCTTCACTAATTACCACTAAACCAATATAATTAGGCCTAATTAATTCCACTAATTAACCCTTGCACAAAATATACTTAATTAGGCCCTAATTAACATAATTAAACCCCTAATCAAGCACAATTAAAACTAATTCAGCGATTAGTGGATTTACTCGCCTAATGACGACGCGAGACGACGGAGACGAGCGGCCGATCACCGGCAAGCGGTTCAATCGACGGCGGCGTCCCAAATGCAAGCCGGCGGACACGGCGGCTCCGGCAAGGCCCACGGCAACCTCACGGCCAAAACAGGGGAGGAGTCGGCTGAGGAGAGAGAGTGAAGGTCAAAGATGGTCAAGAGAGAGAGTGAGTGGAGGACACTTGTCACAATCCTAGACCAAATGACCAAAATACCCTTAATCCAAGGGTTGAAATTGCTTCTTATCCAATAATTCAAGGGCAAAATGGTCATTTGCCCCTAACCATGGTTAACCAACCCTAGTTAACCCTAACCACCCTTGGTCAAACTCCAAAATTAATCCAAAATTCGGAATTAATGAAAAATGACCTAGGGGCATTTTGGTCATTTTTCCGTCCGGAACTGAAATTCCAATTTTCACTCATACCGGTCCTAAATATTCATGTGATACCTAATCCAGAGTCGGAATCGCGAAATTCGCTTTCTAAGTCCTCGAAAATAGTCTGCAAAGCTTCTAGGAATAAAATAATATTATTTTCCAATTTTTGTCGAAAATTCACTTTTTGTCCAAAACCACTTCAAATGAGTGCGGCTACCCCAAAATGACCTCTGCCGCGAAAAATAACCTCAAACGGCCTTCGAAATCGACTTCGGCATACCCAGGGGCAAAATGGTCCTTTTCTCACTTTCTGACAGATTTTCAGTTTTCCACCGCTTTAATCTCCAAACATGAATAGCCATTCCAAATTGACGTCCATCTTGAAAAATAGTCGTAATTACCCGTGAGATTTTGATATCGAAACCCGGGTCCAATATTGTAATTTCAATATACTCGTTTTGCAGTTTTAGGGTCTCTTACTAACGAGCGGCTGTTTAGGTGTTACGCGTATCGACCTAAGATTGTCCGAATCGTGATGGTCTAAATATCGAAAGAACGAGAGGAATTATCACTAGCACCAGGGTCGCGATCGGTTGGAGTACAATCAGGTTTTCATTCGTCAGATGTACTTTCGGTCGTGCGAAATCACTCGCGATCCGATCGTACATTACTAACAATATCAACCAGTCATTTTCCTAAGATCGGCCTATATTGGCTCAAAATATTTCCTCAACGTTCTTCGAAATCAGCATTCAGTCACGATCGGGTTCTCGGTCCACGTACCTGTTCCTATTTAGCCTTTCTCATAGGGTTAGTGTCCCGAGACTGATCAGGTTCAGGCGAGACTCACTAAAATTACACGAGAATGAATATACACTTTATTAGTCCCGATAACGGTTCAAAATTCAGGATGTTACAACTCTTCCCCCCTTACAAAAATTTCGTCCTCGAAATTTGCACTTCAACCCTGCTCTTCAAACAACTGGGGGTGTTGACGTCGCATGGCTTCCTCGCTTTCCCAAGTAGCGCCCTCTGTTCCGTGGTGCTCCCAAACTACCTTAACCATCGGGATTGTCTTATTCCGAAGTACTCGATCCTTCCTATCTTCGATTCTGACGGGCCTCTCCACGTACGACACCCTGTCGTCCACGTCTATTTCCTCGTATCTTAAAACGTGTGTCGGATCTGGTTCATACTTTCTCAACATCGACACGTGGAAGACGTTATGTATCTGAGATAAATTTGGTGGCAGGGCCAGTCTGTACGCCATATCGCCAATCTTTTCCAGAATCTCAAACGGCCCAACAAATCTCGGACTCAACTTTCCTTTCTTGCCAAATCGGGATAATCCTTTCATAGGCGACACCTTAAGAAACACATGATCCCCAACTTGAAATTCCAGATGTCGTCGTCTCCGATCGGCATAACTTTTCTGTCGACTTTGTGCTGTCTTTAACCTTTCTCTAATGATCTCAACAGCTTCCACTGTTTGCTGTACTAACTCTGGGCCTGTAATGCTCCGTTCTCCCACTTCATCCCAGCACACGGGAGTTCTACACGCTCTGCCATACAAAGCTTCAAATGGGGCCATCTGGATACTCTGTTGATAGCTGTTGTTATACGCAAACTCTACCAGATGCAGCTGTTCTTCCCATTTTCCCTGAAAATCCACTACACAGGCCCTTAACATATCCTCAAGAGTCTGGATAGTTCTTTCTGATTGCCCATCAGTCTGCGGATGATAAGCCGTACTGAACTGCACCTTTGTCCCCAAAGCTGTCTGCAGACTTTTCCAGAAGTTCGCTGTAAACCTTGGATCACGATCTGACGTAATCGTTACTGGCACTCCATGAAGCCTAACAATCTGTCTTACGTACAGCTCTGCATACTTTTCCAACTCCAGATCCTTACGCACTGCCAGAAAATGCGCCGATTTAGTCAGTCTATCCACTATCACCCAGATTGAATCATGTCCTCTCTGACTTCTTGGCAATCCAGTCACGAAGTCCATGGTGATGTGTTCCCATTTCCACTCGGGAATTTCTAAAGGTCGCAACAGTCCTCCAGGTTTACAGTGTTGTGCCTTTACTTGCTGACACGTCAAACACTTAGCCACATGCCTGGCTACATCTGCTTTCAATCCGTTCCACCAATAATGTTGCCGTAGATTCTGATACATTTTCGTACTGCCAGGGTGGATGCTATAATTGCTCCGATGAGCTTCTTTTAATATCTCTTCTTTAAGCTCAATATCATCCGGCACACACCATCGTCCCCTATACTTCAGGACTCCATCCTCTAATACCTGGAAATCTGGCTTTCTTGCCGAGGCATCCATTTCCACCATCTTCTGAATCTCTTGATCCGTAGATTGCAAAGCTTTAATCTTAGTTTGAATCTCCGGCTCTATCCTCAAAGTAGCCAGCAGATTCGATACATGGCTTAATTCCAATTTAAATTCCGAATCTCGGAGCTTTTCCAATAACGTCCACTCCTTGATCATCAAGTGCGCCATGCTAGACTTGCGACTCAGTGCATCTGCCACTCTATTCGCTTTTCCAGGGTGATACAGGATGTCGCAATCATAATCCTTTAGAAGTTCCATCCATCTACGCTGCCTCATATTCAGCTCTTTCTGCGAGAACAGATATTTGAGGCTCTGATGATCCGTAAAGATCTGAAACTTTTCCCCACACAGATAATGCCTCCAAATCTTGAGTGCAAAGACGATGGCAGCCAACTTTAAGTCATGCGTCGGATAATTCCCTTCATGAGGTCTCAACTGACGCGACGCATACGCAACTACTTTTCCATGTTGCATTAACACACAACCCAGTCCTTTGAACGAAGCATCGCTATAAACCTCAAATCCACCAGGTCCAGAGGGAATAGTCAAAACTGGAGCTGTCGTCAGTCTGTGCTTAAGCTCCTGAAAACTTCGTTCGCACTTATCGTCCCATTCAAATTTAGTTTCCTTTTTCAACAGTCGCGTCAATGGCGTGGCTATCGACGAGAATCCTTCCACGAAACGTCGATAATAGCCAGCCAGTCCCAAGAAACTTCTGATCTCTGTCACTGACGTCGGCCTGGGCCACTTAAGCACTGCCTCAATCTTAGTCGGATCCACGGATATTCCTTCTCCCGACACGATATGTCCAAGAAAGGCTACCTTGCTAAGCCAGAATTCACATTTGCTGAACTTCGCATAAAGCGCATGTTCCCTTAACGTCCGTAGAACTTCCGTCAAATGCACTTCATGCTCCCCTGAACTCTTCGAATACACTAGGATATCATCAATGAACACGATGACGAACTGATCCAGAAATTCTTTAAAGACTCTGTTCATCAAATCCATAAAAGCTGCAGGAGCATTCGTCAAACCAAAGGGCATGACTGTAAACTCATAATGCCCGTATCTCGTTCTGAATGCAGTCTTGGGTATATCCTCTTTTCGAATTCTCAACTGATGATACCCTGTCCGTAGATCAATCTTGGAGAACACTGACGCCCCTTGCAACTGATCGAACAAGTCGTCGATCCTCGGCAGTGGATACTTATTCTTTATAGTCACCTGATTCAACTGCCGATAATCTATACATAATCTCAACGTCCCGTCCTTTTTCTTCACAAACAGGACTGGCGCTCCCCATGGAGACGCACTAGGACGAATGAATCCTTTGTCCAACAACTCCTGCATCTGCACTTTCAATTCCTTCAGTTCCGACAACGACATCCGATACGGAGCCTTAGAAATTGGCTCAGTTCCTGGAGCCAACTCTATTACAAATTCCACTTCTCGTTCTGGCGGCAAGCCCGGCAACTCTTGAGGAAAAACCTCGGGAAAATTACACACTACAGAAATTTCTTCCAACTTAGGCTCCACCAACGTCGGATCCTTGACGTTAACCAAATACCCCTCACAACCTTCTTCAAGCATCTCTGTTGCCTCCACTGAGGAAATCCAAGGGATCGAGGTTCCTCCTCGATTTCCCTGAAATTCAAACTTAGGACGACCAATCGGATTAAATTGGATCGTCCTACTGCCGCAATCCATAACGGCTTTCTGTTTAGTCAGCCAATTCATCCCAATGATCACATCAAAGTCATACATGGCTAACACAGCTAAATCAATCCTTTCCTCAACATTTCCAATCACAATTTTACAGTCCAGACACCCCAATGATACTAGCACCCTATCATGCAGTGGGGTCGTCACACATAACATAATTTCAAGTAAAACAGGCTCCAGACCAACCAATCTAACAAACTGCTCTGAAATAAACGAATGGGTTGCCCCGGGATCAAATAACGCATAAGCTGCATGATTGCAGAGAGAAACCGTACCTGTGACCACACCCGGCGCTTCCTCAGCATCCTTTCGCGCCAATGCATAAACTCGTCCTTGTGCAGGCGGTCTGCCCTGAATAGCCGGTGGGGGATTCCCGGTCTGATTTCCAATTCTGAGCGGCTGTTGTGGTTGACCTGGGGGTCCCAAAACTCGTTGTTGGGGACAATTCTTTATCTGATGACCTAAACTCCCACAACGAAAACAAGCTCCAATCCTATGTTGTGTCTGACTGGGCTTCCCGATAATCCTTCTCGGGGGCGGAACAAATCGTCTATTACTGGCCATTGGTCTCCTTACAAAGCGACGATTGTCCCGGTTAGGAATAAACCTCGAACCCGATGCTGATGCCCTTTCAATCTGATCTCGTTCCATAGTCTGGGCACGCTCATATAACTCTCGATAATCCCTGATATTCAATAACAACATCTGGGTGCGAAGTTCCGGTTTCAATCCATCCCGGAACCTCCGAGCCTTATCCAGGGGATTCTCAACCATTCTCGGGGCAAACTTAGATAATCTAATGAACTCTGCCTCATACTGCACCACTGTCATTGATCCCTGACGTAATCTCATAAACTCCGCCATTTTCTTTTCCTGGGCACTCTCAGAGAAAAACTGTCCATAGAAATGCTCGACGAATATCGCCCAGGTCGGTTCCATAAACTCTGGAAACACTCTATCTTTAACCGCCTTCCACCAGTCATGGGCATTGTCCTGCAATTGGTACGATGCCAAGGAAATCTTTTCCCTCTCAGTACATTCTAACAGATCAAACGCTTTCTCTAGCTCCTCTACCCAACGCGGAGCGGTTTCTGGGTCACCTCTGCCCGTAAACTTGGGCGGTTTCAGCTTAAGAAAATGCTCCACCAACTGATGCATTGGTCTCGGTGCCACTACTGGTTGAGCTTGCACTGGCTGAGCTTGAGCTTGGTTCTCATGGACGGCAGCAACGGCTGCGGCCTCAGCAGCCTGAGCGGTCGCATTCTCTCTTTCCTGCGCCTGCCTATCCATCACATTACCGATTCTGTCTAAAGCTCGAAGGACTCCTTCCATACGCGGATCTTCCGCCTGCCTAACATCGGCTCTGGGGTCTGCTGCAGCCCCAACACCCACTCTAGGGTTCTCTTCCACTCTAGCACCCGCAACTATATTCTCTATCGCTCTGGCTCTACCACGACCTCTACCACGAGCTTCTCTGCCTGCGCCCCTCCTTGGGGGTCCTCTCACTCTACCTCTTTCACTGCTCATCTTTCTAACCTGAGTGCTCGACTACCTGCTATAATTCCATCCGGGAATTAGAGACCTAAACCAACTAACCGGTCTAAGTCCTAGGCAGGTATAAATACAGAAACAATTAAGCACTCAGCATGCGGCTAACACAACAGCACAAAACTTTCACCCAAGAACTCGCACACTAACCTTGGGTCTTGCCGCACCTGCACAATACTGGTTCAATCAATCACCACAATAGTCAAGCACAAACATTCTGGAGGTACACTTAGCACACTAAGTCACCCTATAGCTACCCATGGTCATTTCTCCTTATCACTCCAAGGCTCAACTAGGTCAAACAGAGCTGTCCTTGCTCTGATACCAATTCGAACGGGGATGTCACGCCCCGTACCCCACGAAGGCTGAACATCCGCTCTTTGGTCGACTAGAGGTGCGACGCTCCCAGGATTGCGTCACCGACCCGAAACCCAAATCAGAGTAAATACACGTCACATGCGGAAACACGTATATATTTATATATATATACACCCAGACATAAAAACAAACATAACCACGAGCAGTAATAGATATCAACAACTATAGATAACATTAATATATATACATGTCTTTACATAGCTTGAACAAACTATTTATTTACAACCAAAAAGTATACATAAAAAAAAAAGCCACTAAACAAAAAGGATCGGTGGCCTAGGGTGCCAGCTAGATACTTAGGGAGAGTTACATCAAAAAGAGGGGTTAATCTAAACTCCTATCAAACCGCTCTACTCTAAGGATCCCGACCTGGGTTGGATGATGCTGCTGACTCCTCAGATGAGTCTTCATCCGTCAGAATTTCCATATCTGATCCAACTTCGGCCACTTCCCCTATTTGTTCACCATTCTCACCGACTATTTCCAGATTCTGCTCCTCTTCTTCTTCCCCGATCATGTCATCAGCTATAACTTGTTCTCCACCCTGCACTTCCTCCTCGGGTATAGGTCCATCCACCGTATCGCCCACGCTGCTTCCACTAAGGGAGGCGGGAGGATCAGAGACTTCCCCGCTCACCATCTGGGGAATCATGATGCCATTAACATCTACTGGCACATCAAAAGTCCTCATCGGGGGTCCTAATAATCCGTCTGCACCCCTATGGCACCAAGCCACATACTCTTGAGTGTGGTGGAAGTCTTCTCCCACGTCTACTAACACTGCTGACTGAAATCTAACGTAAGCTGTTCCATCTCCACACGGGTGTACACTATTCGATCTCTGAATACGGTATGGATATCCAAAAAGAGGACCGTTCCTCGGCATGCTATGGACGGGGGTCTGAAAATCGGTTTTACCACAACCGTGAGATAAACTCAGCAAGTAAAAACTCTAATCCTAAATTAGGCTAACGTGCACCTCCAGAAGTAAATAAAACACATAATACGCTGAACCAGTAATTAATTCACATTATTTTCACTCGGGCCCTTAGCCCTAATTTCACTCTCCAGCCCTGCAGGTTAGGCTTCCAGCATCGATATAATTCATTGATAGTTTAATCGACCCGAAGGCCATGACCCAATGGTCATCAATCACTCGACCCGAAGGTCCGACCCGAAGGCCCACAGCTGTATAACTCGACCCGAAGGCCATGACCCAGTGGTCATCAATTATTCGACCCGAAGGCCCGACCCGTCGGCCCACAATTATAAATCGACCCGTAGGCCTGACCCGTCGGTCACAATTTCTCGACCCGAAGGCCCGACCCGTCGGCCCACAATTATAAATCGACCCGTAGGCCTGACCCGTCGGTCACAATTTCTCGACCCGAAGGCCCGACCCGTCGGTCCACAGTTGCACTTATAATTCATATCAAAATCAACATGAAATTTCAAAACCAAAGGCCCGTTTAATTTCCAATGGGCTTAAACCAATTCAAATCAATCCACATCAAGGCCCATTAAATTTCTAATTTTCTCCAATGGGCCTCAACAAGCCCAACTCAACTTCTCACTCAAGGGCCCATTCCATTTTCTAATTTTGGCTCATTTAATTTCCAATGGGGCCCATTTAAATTCTCACTGGGCCAATTAATTCCAATTGGGCCTATTTAAAATCTAATTGGGCTCAATTCATGCAAATTCGGAGCCCATGAGGCCCACCTCAATTCAGCCCACTATTCCTTCACTAATTACCACTAAACCAATATAATTAGGCCTAATTAATTCCACTAATTAACCCTTGCACAAAATATACTTAATTAGGCCCTAATTAACATAATTAAACCCCTAATCAAGCACAATTAAAACTAATTCAGCGATTAGTGGATTTACTCGCCTAATGACGACGCGAGACGACGGAGACGAGCGGCCGATCACCGGCAAGCGGTTCAATCGACGGCGGCGTCCCAAATGCAAGCCGGCGGACACGGCGGCTCCGGCAAGGCCCACGGCAACCTCACGGCCAAAACAGGGGAGGAGTCGGCTGAGGAGAGAGAGTGAAGGTCAAAGATGGTCAAGAGAGAGAGTGAGTGGAGGACACTTGTCACAATCCTAGACCAAATGACCAAAATACCCTTAATCCAAGGGTTGAAATTGCTTCTTATCCAATAATTCAAGGGCAAAATGGTCATTTGCCCCTAACCATGGTTAACCAACCCTAGTTAACCCTAACCACCCTTGGTCAAACTCCAAAATTAATCCAAAATTCGGAATTAATGAAAAATGACCTAGGGGCATTTTGGTCATTTTTCCGTCCGGAACTGAAATTCCAATTTTCACTCATACCGGTCCTAAATATTCATGTGATACCTAATCCAGAGTCGGAATCGCGAAATTCGCTTTCTAAGTCCTCGAAAATAGTCTGCAAAGCTTCTAGGAATAAAATAATATTATTTTCCAATTTTTGTCGAAAATTCACTTTTTGTCCAAAACCACTTCAAATGAGTGCGGCTACCCCAAAATGACCTCTGCCGCGAAAAATAACCTCAAACGGCCTTCGAAATCGACTTCGGCATACCCAGGGGCAAAATGGTCCTTTTCTCACTTTCTGACAGATTTTCAGTTTTCCACCGCTTTAATCTCCAAACATGAATAGCCATTCCAAATTGACGTCCATCTTGAAAAATAGTCGTAATTACCCGTGAGATTTTGATATCGAAACCCGGGTCCAATATTGTAATTTCAATATACTCGTTTTGCAGTTTTAGGGTCTCTTACTAACGAGCGGCTGTTTAGGTGTTACGCGTATCGACCTAAGATTGTCCGAATCGTGATGGTCTAAATATCGAAAGAACGAGAGGAATTATCACTAGCACCAGGGTCGCGATCGGTTGGAGTACAATCAGGTTTTCATTCGTCAGATGTACTTTCGGTCGTGCGAAATCACTCGCGATCCGATCGTACATTACTAACAATATCAACCAGTCATTTTCCTAAGATCGGCCTATATTGGCTCAAAATATTTCCTCAACGTTCTTCGAAATCAGCATTCAGTCACGATCGGGTTCTCGGTCCACGTACCTGTTCCTATTTAGCCTTTCTCATAGGGTTAGTGTCCCGAGACTGATCAGGTTCAGGCGAGACTCACTAAAATTACACGAGAATGAATATACACTTTATTAGTCCCGATAACGGTTCAAAATTCAGGATGTTACATTCACTCTACATGAGGTGAAATTTAATGTGGAGCACGGTTCCCTATCTTCCACAACTACTCATGCACCAGAAACCCACTGAAAAAGACGAACTTCCCCAGAATTTGCATTAGTTTTTGGGTCATCCTTTCTTACCATACAGGGAATACCAAGCAAAGCATATAAGCAATCGAACATATAGAATCGATTTGAGCAAAGCGAATCAGCAACAATACATCTGATAACAACACACTCTCCGTCGCTCAAGAACTTCATCAAGAACAACAACAATAGGCAACAGAATCAAAATCAGGCTTTTACAAGTTATGCTCAACACGAAGTTATCCAAAAATCGGAGAAACTACCATACCTTTAGGGAAGAGAGGCGAGTGGCGAAGTGGCGAGTGGCGTCGTGAGCGGGGAAGAGAGGCGAGCGACGTTGAGGCGAGCGGCGTTGAGAGCGGGGAAGAGAGGCGATCGGGTGTCGAGAGCGTGGAAGAAAGGCTAACAGCGAAGTGGTGAGTGGTGTGAAGGAAGAGAGGCAGCGACGACGCGACGAGCGGCGAGAGCGAAGAGAGGTGAGCGGCGTCACAATGAAGATGATCTGTGGAGAGTGAAATAGCAAGAGAGAACAGATGCGAAAGAGCAGAGTGATCTTTAGGGTTTGTTTTAAAAAGGGGTAAAAATGAAAGTAAGTTTGATAAATGAGGGTAGAATGGGTAGTTTCGAAATTTTCATTAAACCAGGGATCAGCATTCCGAGAATGCAACTTTCCAAGACACCTTTCACCTTGCATTGGCCAAAAGTCCCTTAGAGAGTATTGGATATGCAATTACACCTCCTCAAAGTGAGTAAAAAAAATTGTCAAACGCCATTTACATTTGGCCAAGCGACTTTAGAGTCCAAATGAACATTTCAAATGCTGAACCAAACGGGGCCTAAATGGATTAGCATCCAAAGTACAATACAACATGTTCATTGCCCTAGCAGTTAATCGAACTAGTTTAATATCATTAGCACTCCATTCATTTACATTTGGGACAATAGCACAAATGATCCCTGATTTTTGGTCTAATATGTAATGTCGTTCCAAAATTTTTAATTTATGCAATGTGGTCCCTGAACTTTGGCCTAACGTACAATGTCATCCTTAAAATTTTAATTTGTTCAATGCGATTCTTGAATTATTGGTAAATATTCAATATAGTCATTAGAATATATAAAATATTTTAAAATGCAAGGACAGCATTAAACAAATTAAAAATTCAAGGACCAAATTACACATTGGACCAAAGTTTGAGGACCACATTGAACAAAAATTCAGGGATGACATCGCACATTGAAACAAAGTCCAAGGACCATTTGTGTCATTTTCCATTTTCATTTTAATGTATGATAGTTTCACCTTCGGTTCTACTAGGCACATAAGGGCCATTAGCAATGCATTGGCACATTTCATGGTCTTATCTCATATAAGCCTTCAAATAATTATAATTTTCTCCAAAAAATAAAGTTGCTCAATAATAGATTGACCTTCGTCTAAAGAACTACTAACAGCATATTATGCCATGATATTTAGCTCCAAAAATTCAAATAAACACAAGAAATACTAAGGAAGAATTGATTGAGAACCCGCTGTGATACCATTTTTGGGCCCAAATGTAGAATATGCACCACAATATCAAGTATTTAGGCACAAATATAAGTTAAACAAGTAATAACCATATATATATATATATATATATATATATATCTATATAAGGAGTATGATAGATGAGTGCTCTGCCGATTTAAAGTTTCCCTGATACTGCTCAAGAGTTATGTCCAATCCGCTATATCCTTGAAGTCTCGTATAAAGGTTGGTTTACGGCGGAGCCAACATTCTCTAACAAATAGGGTGCATTCTTTTACAAAGAAATGCTCTTACAAGATTTATCTCTAAAAAGTTGACTGCAAAGTGTATACAAGAGGGATTCTACAAGTACCGGTAGTGTACATAATTACCCAATACAATGAGCTATCCTATTTATAGGGAAAAAAAACTAAAAAATGACGTTACTAACGCTTCAAACGGTTAAAAATTCGACCATTAAGACTTCTGAATGTCAGGCTAAAAATGGCCCAGACAACCACTGGATTGGGTAGACAAACCCAAATTCAAAACTAGAGGAGCTATCCGGAGGTTAACACTGGATAACTGGCAGACCAGATGGCCATTACTTTGGTTAGGTACCCCGTATTGGGTTTTTCGGTAGGGACGGTATTTTTTGCACTTTCCGAAATCCTGCAAAAAATTCTTGTATACAACAAATATAAGTCCAAATAATAAATTACATATCTGAGTGAGTTTCATAGTAATAAAAATTAAATTAGGGTCAACATAGATCTAGTTCTATAATTCTTGAGGATAGTTGTGAAAATGCTTTGAAGTGCAAGGACCGTCAACGTCCCAAATGGTTTGGTTTAACGCTTGGGGCCAAGTCCCACTTGACTCTCATGTGGAATATTTCTTTAATGAAAGGGTAGATTTTTATTCAAGTCCTGAAAATGAAATAGGCCGAGTTGATTATTTGTGGCCGAAGAAGTGACACTGGCATTAAGTCTCATTTTCAGAAAGCTCACCAAAGGAATTTGAATAAAACTATTAGATTGAAATCACAGTCTTAATTGAAATCACAGAGCATCTTTGAAAAATAATAAAGTAAGGTCATTTTCTTAAAAGAGAATCTAGAGTGTATATTATTTAAATAAGAGTTTGAAATGACTAAAACAGTCTCAAATAAACACCTCAGCTTGCTGGCTGGCCAAATGTTTGCTACGTGAAATTTTCAACCACCAGAATGGGGCATTTTTGTTATGAAAATACAATGGAAATGAGCCACTAGACAAGCCTTTGGATTCGGTCTAGATGTGAGCATGTAAAAGGAACAAGGTAGTGGGGGCCACCTGCCCATCAAATCAACTTGATCATTTTTCTTTCCAGAGCGAAGTCGCGTGGAGGGAAACTAGCACGAAGGTGATGAGCAAATGTTCTCTTGCGCTTTTGACTAAGCAAAAAGGACAAACAAAAAAGGGAGAGATATCATCAAATCACATGGAATTCATAATGATCCGTGTAATTAGTGCGCTCAATTAACATTAGTGATGTTCATATGTGACATCGATTTAGATAGTAACAAAATAAGCTAAACTCTAGACGCAATGCGCTTTACACTTTCGAAGTGCCATTCTTGATCATAGTCCAAAAGAGGATCGGACTAAATAATCTGAATGGAAAGTGTTCTTTCACACCTAGACGAAGTCTTTCTTACGAACTCCTGTATGAAGTATCCAATGCTTTTGAAAATGACTTGCACTTTGATTTGCCGGGAAATAACATTGCTAAGCAACTGAATTCCAAAATAGAATCCAATGAAAAAGGCCCTACTCAAGTGATAGATCCTTTGTTCCAAAGTAACTGAAAATTAGCTATTGGCGTACCAACCGCATTACTTTCGATTGAACAAAAAGCTTGTTCTATTTTCATGCTTGAGCTATGAAAGAAAAAGGTAAACCTTATACCATTTTAACTAGAATGCCTAACGCACAGAAAATATGACGCACCAATTATTGGTGAAGACATACTCAGATCAAAACCCTTTTCTCTAATCAGCATAACTATCTTCATACTTGCATAACTAATACATCTTGTGTAGGATATTACAATTGATTTACATGTCAAAGCTATCCTCTCGAGTTACCCAATAGGCTTGCACTCTAAATTTGAATTTCTTCATTCCCCTCGTATACTAATATATCTCCAGTAAGCAGATTATTTAAGCAAACAATTACAAAAAATGGAAGCACCATCCTTTTGCATGAAGGGCATAGCAAAAATAATGCAAATTTTAGCTACCAAAATAGTTTTTGTGCCTAAGGCTACGTTTGTTTCGCGAAAAATATTTTCCTCATTTTTCAGTATTTGGTTCACTTATGACTGAATTGGTACTAATGCAATAAATTTAGGACTTTTTTGGTACTTTCCCTCAAACTTCCACAACAAGTTAGAGACTTCAATTACATCAAAATAGCCATTGTAAAGACTGTTTTTAGCTCTGAGCAATCACTATGGAAAATGGTCTAGCAAGTTTCTGAGCGTTGCAAAGTCTGTTCTTAGGCAAATTCCACAGGAACTTGTTAATTGGGATAACTTGTCTATAATTTGCAGAAAAAGAAAGAAAAGAAAGACAAAAAGTCCCTGGTTGCGAATGCCATTTCCTGGAAGCCCCAGCGAAGTACTTTTTTTGGGAGCCAACGGAGGAGCTAACCTTTTCCAAAGAGGATACACTTTACATTCCAGATAAGAAAAAGAAGAACAAAGGACTAAAGTACTTTTTTTTTTTTGGTCAGATGGGACTAAAGTACTTTTAAGGGGAGCCAATGGACGAGCTAACTTTTCTTAAAGAGACGAGATACTTTACTTTCCATATAAGAAAAAAAAAAGGGCAGAGGACTAAGGGTGCGCATGAGAATCATTTTGCGCCCCGAAACAATTTCTGAACAGAAATGATTTTTTTTTATTCTGTACCCGGAAACAATTTCTGGGTATTTTAAGGCGTTTGGTAAACTACACAAAATTTCTATTCCTAAAGTAGAAAAGAATAGAAATGCGTTTGGTAAACTACACAAAATTTATGTTCCCAAATAATATTTTAATAATATTTTGAATTGTTTAATTTTTTTTCTTTCTAATTATTTTTTTCTTTGGCCATGGCCGGTCGCCGGCCACAACCCAGGGCCGGCGAGGGCGTCACGGCCCTCGCCGTGGGTCGCCGTCGAGACCCACGGCGAGGTCTGGGCGAGGCCGAGGGTCGCCGTCGAGACCCACGGCGAGGGCCGACCTCGCCGTGGGTCGCGACGGCGAGGGCCGCCTCGCCCAGGCGGCGAGGGTCCAGCCCTCGCCCTCGCCGGCGAGGGCGACCCTCGCCTCCGCCGGCGGCCGGCGAGGGCCGTGACGCCCTCGCCGGCCCTGGGCTGTGGTCGGTCGCCGGCCGCCGGCGGCCGGCCCAGCCCAACGAAGAAGAACACAAAAATAAGAAAAGAAAAAAAAGAAAAAAGAGAAAAAAAACTGATTCTCAAAATTGTGCCGAGAAACAAGAAGCTACTTTTTTTTACTTCTTGTTTCTCCTCCAAAACTGTTTCTCGGCATAACTTTTTGTAAAAATGTGCCCGGGAACAAATGCGTTTACCAAACGCATTTCTATTCCCAAACTATTTCTGGGAATAAAAGAACATAAATTTTTACTATTTGGCACGTTGCCAAACGCACCCTAAAGAGATGGAAGCCATTTCCTCGAAGCTAGTCCATTAGTTACGGAAGATGCTCCCTCAATCATGCCTTTCAGTGATGATTTGCCAACACGAAGGTTTGTAACCAATCAATCAGAAAACTGGCCCCCAACGAGGACTGTATGAAATTATGGTCGTACGAATTTATTGTACGTTGACCGGTCAAATTCATTAAGATTCAATTAATAATAAATTTAACATTAATAAAAATTATTGTCTATCAAACGTCTAACTAATGCGACAAATGTGATTTGTTAGCGCAAATTGTCAACACTAACAGGCGCGTGATGCCCGCAATTATATTATTAAAATAACTAATAATATTCATCTTTGGCCCACGAAAAAATGAAAGACATGCGTCTGGGTATAAAGAACATGCCGAGAAGATCAAATGGTGAACAAACTGCCTCAAACAAAGTACCAAATCTTAGGCAATTCATTGCTCATTGTGAACCTCCTCTCTTCCTTGATTCTAATGGCTTCTTCTTCCTCCAAGCCTAGAAAGAGTTACCACGTCTTCTTGAGTTTCAGAGGCCCGGATGTCCGTAAGTACTTCCTCGATCATCTCTACATAGCTCTAAACGGGGCCGGAATAAACACTTACAAGGACGATGAAGAACTGAGGAAGGGAGAGCAGATACCACACGCGCTTACGAATGCGATCGAGGACTCACGAATCGCAATCATCATTTTCTCCGAGGACTATGCCTCTTCGCCGTGGTGTTTGGAAGAGTTAACGAAAATCATGGAGTGTAGGAAGCAAAATGACCTGATTGTGTGGCCGGTGTTTCATAAAGTGGAACCGCATGAAGTGAGAACACCAAGAAAGAGTTACAGAAAAGCTATGGCTAAGCATGAGGTCAAGTTTGGGAAGGATTCAGAGAAAGTAAAGAGATGGAAGAAAGCTCTTTTTGATGCTAGTTTCTTGTCGGGGTGGCATTTTACAGATGGGTATGTGAGAACACTTCTACTACTTCAATTAGTGTAAAATCTTTTGATACTTAATATGCTCTAAGGTTTGGGAGGCTACAAACTTGGGGCTAATTTTGCCCCTGAGTCTCTCCCTCACGCAAACCCACTCTCATCATACACTCACGCAGCACACGAAACAGAGCACCATGTGCGAGCCGTGTCTTCTCCGAGCCTGCGCTGAATCTCGACACGCCTCCAGCCGAGTGCTCACGTCCCCGCACTGCTCCACCTGCCTCACCTCAGCCCCTCTCCATCTGTGTCAAGCGCATTTAGGTGACTTTCTAGGCTCGCGACTACAGACCTGGGGGGTCGAGCGTAGATCGGCGATCGGTAGCCTCGGGCAATGGTCGCCGGAGGCTGCCCGTGATGGCTGAGACTTTCCTCTGTCTTCGGTGATAGGGGGACAAAAACAGAGATAGAGGAAGGCTTGTTATATTACTAGTATCATTACCATTGAGATTAGCCGCTATCTTTACAGGATCTAAAATGAATGGTTTTACCTTTTCTTGCTGCTTTCTTTGGACATCAAGGATGTGAATTGAAGCTTGTCCCTCAGGCTTCTTCAATTTCGTCTCGTTTTTAAATTACATCAAGCCTTTCATTGACCAATAGAGCATTTTCCCCTTCTTTCGTATCCACGGTCATTTTCCTGAGCGAGAAATTTTGTCCAGAGAGTATTTACTTCATCCCATTGCACATAGGAGAAGATAAATCTGGTATTCTATCAACCTTTTTTATATGTTAGAAATTTTTATTTTATTTTTGATTAGAAGAATTAATGAAAAGCTAGTTTTTCTAAAGAAAAAACTGCCTAATGGCATTGTTGTATATGCTAGAAGCCCTAAAGAGGAAAAGAGTAGTAGATCGTGACAATTCCAATCAACATTTAGTATATCCATTACTAACTTGAATTGTTAATAAATACACAAAGGATTATCAAATAACATTTAGAATCACATAAGAATTAGTCTTAGACTCGTGTGGACTCTGGCATCTTGCTAGTTGAACATATTTGGACATTCATCTCCAAATATATTGCAAACTAGTTTCTTGCTCATTGATTCTCTTTGAACACTTCTTCATTTGTTTGGATTGCACTAAAAGCAGTTTCAACTATTTTTCCCTTGTCAGATATGAAGCGGTGCTTGTGCAACAGATTGTACAGGAGATCTCAACTCAACTAGGTCGAACGCTATTAGATTTAACCAAGTATCCGGTTGGGATAAATTCCCGAGTACAAGAGCTTAAATCAATCTTAAATCTACAGTCCGAGGATGTTCTTATGGTGGGTTTATGGGGACAAGGAGGTATAGGAAAGACAACCCTTGCTGAAGTGATTTATAACGCTATTTTTGGAGAGTTTCAAGGTTCTTGTTTCTTGGAACGTATTAAAGAAAATTCCGATGATTTGGCCTCGTTGCAAGAAAAGTTGCTCTCAGAGTTGTTGCTGGGTAATAAATTAACGGTTGCCAATGTTGGTAAAGGAAGTCAATTGATTCAAGAGAGACTTTGCAATAAGAAAGTTTTCATTATTCTTGATGATGTTGATGATGGACACCAGTTAGATGCTTTAGCCAGAGATTGTGAGTGGTTCGGTAAAGGAAGTAGGATAATTATCACAACAAGAAATAGGCATCTGGTAACTTCTCATTGGGTAGATTCGCATCGTATGTATAAAGTTAAAGCTCTCCAGGATGATAAAGCTCTTGAACTTTTTAAAAGGCATGCTTCTCTAAGCAATCAAAAAATAGAAATGAGGTGCAATCTTGTTGATAGGATTTTATATTATTGCAAAGGCCTTCCTTTGGCACTTCGGGTGTTGGGCAGTTTCTTGTGTAATAGAGGAGAAAAAGAATGGGAAGATACCTTGAAAAAACTTGCTGACAGTCCTAACCGAGAGATCAATGATGTGCTCAGGGTTAGTTATGATCAATTGGACGACAATGAAAAGCAAATTTTTCTCGACATCGCCTGTTTTTTCAAAGGGAAACGGACAGAGTACATTACAAAAGTTCTTAGTAGTTGTGGTTTTTACGCAACTATTGGTTTACAACGTCTCATTGAGCTCTCCTTGATTAGTGAAGAGTATGGGGCCTTACAGATGCACGATTTAATACAATCAATGGGTATGGATATTGTTAAAGAAGAATGTCGTGATGATCCCGAAAAGCGCAGTAGGTTATGGTTTCATGGTGATGTTCTTGATGTTCTATCAAGAAATGAGGTAAGACTTGTTAGTGTGTACGAATTCATATTCTATTTTTATCTTTGACTTTGTTTACTATATTTACAAAGTAACCTAAATTTATTTGAATACATATACAGGGGACTAATGTGATAAAAGCCATTGTTTTGATGCTACCAAAGCCAAAGGAGATGTATATTGATCCTTATGCTTTCACAAACATGAGAAAGTTGAGGTTGCTCATCTTACATAATGTAAACAATTCTTTCCAAGGTCCTATCCATCTCCCAATTGGGTTAAGGTGGTTTGAATGGCCTCATTGTGCCTCGATTCCAGAATTTAGAGATGGTCCAAAGGAGTTAGTTGGATTTGATATGCGGAATAGCAAGATCGAAGTAGGGCTGGGACAATTTAAGGTACGCATTTATTTGATCCTTTTTTCATTTCTTATAACTATAGGTATTCAATCTGATGATGTTTAATACTGTCCTTAGGAAAATAGCTGCAATGATTTTATACTTTTTACACATATTAAAGCATCAAATGTAGGCTGTCAATCTATATGCACCTCAACTGCTTTTCTAATCAAGTCCATGTTTTTTTAATTTTCCCAATCAAGTTATTTTTCTTGCATAAATTGTATAATCAAGTCTCTCCGGCATCAAATCTAGCCAAATTCAACAGACGCAGTCTTCGGAGGATGCCGGAGTGTGACGTGGATTGAATATTGCCTACGTGGAAACCCCCTGTGGATAGTGAATGGTGGGAGACGCCACAAGTTGTTTGACTAGCTTTCGCTTTAAGCTAATTCTAAGAGTGCCCTATGTATGTGCAATACTTAATCCACATCACACTACGTGGTAGTTCAATGGTCACGTCAGCTAAATTTGGCTAAATTTGATACTAGAGAGATTTGATTATAGTAAATAGGACTCCATTAGAAAAATTAAGAGTATAGGGACTTTATTAAAAAAATTTCAGGGATGAAAAGTAAAAAAAATTCATGCATATATGAAAATGGCCAAAATTGAGCTCAAACCATCATGACTTTGGGCTGAAAATTGAAACAAAAACTTCTTAGAATGTAATATAACATTTAAATGCTGAATGTGCTTAAGATATACCATGAAATGTTTTATTTGATTTGTAGGTTTTTGGTATATAGTTGGTAATAGTCTAAATGTTTTTAAAGATCCTGCACCTTGAGAGAATTGCGAAGCCACGTCTTTAAAACTCTTTGGATGGTAGGTAAATCTCCTTTACTTGTTAAGTTTCAAGTAGTGTACTAGATAAAATATTAAAATTTAATAATGAAATTTAACGATTCGAAGAGAATCAACAATTCTATCAATGTGATTGAGCTTGCTCCATCTCTTATTAGAAAATTTAAAAATGCTATAATCGTAATTAAGTACAAAAAAAAACATTTAGAGAAAAAGTCATCGTTCTGTTTTAATTAGTTAAACCCATTCTAAAGAAGTACCTGCAGCATTATGTAATGCAAATTTCTAGCATAACCGTGCGTGAAAAAAAAAGAATATTGTTTCATGCTAGTTATTTCTTAAAAGTATTGTAAATTTCAAAATAGTTTTGATCGGCAACTTATTTTGCGTGTCACATGTTAGTAAGTTAACTAAAACTACCAATACTTATTTAGCCTGGAAACATGTTAGTAAGCTACCAAAAATTTTATGGAAGTACCAACAATTACTTCATCATTTTAAAATTACAAACTATTTTTTGTAAATAACCGATATTACTTGGGCAACTTTCCAACGTATTAAATTACTAACTTTTATGAAGAATTACCGACTCCTATTTGAGTCTAGTTAGTAAACTATTACAGGAAGTTATCAATTGTTCCAAGAACTTATCAATATTTTTTTTACTAGAGTTACCGTTATATTAAAATTAGTAACTATTATAGCAAGTTACCAATATTAATTTGAGTGATTTTGCAACTCCCCACACGTTAGGTTACCATCTAGTTTTAATTTTTCTAACTCTTATTTGATTCGGCTATAGTCGTTTATTTAATTGTTTCAAAATCACTTCCCCATTTAATAATTCCCCAACATTTAATTTGCAGATGTTATCGCACGTTAAAGTTACCAACTCTTACAAAAATTACCGATATTTATTTGAGTCTATTTAGTAGTGTTTATTTGATTATAAATTAAAGAAGTTGGAACGTTCCCCAAGAAAATGTGGTACATTATGTGAATAGCTGATACTTTTGAAACAATCAAATAAAAATTGGTAAGTGACTCAAATAAGAGTGTTTAACTTAATTGCTAGAAATAAGTGATGGTAAATTATTGTAATGATGTCAGTAATATACAACAGAATTGGTAATCTCATAATAGACTAGTAATGTTAACATGCTAGCAAGCTTTCCAAATTACCTTGGTAAACTATTGAAACAGTGGGTACTTCTTAAACAATAAAATAAGTGTTGGTAATTAACTCAAATAAGAGTTGATAATTTCAGATTTGAGTTATCAACCTTTTCCACTTGGTAAGTTACCACAAATGTCGGTTTATTATTGGAATGGTTGGTAATTTTGAAACAATCAAATAAATATTGATAACGAACTCAAACATCCACCGGAAGTTTCATGTAAGAGTTCTTAAATTAGCTATGCATATAATTGTTGGTAAATTATTGGATTAGTTGGTAATTTTGGATACAGGACTCAAATTAGCTATGCATATAATTGTTGGTAAATTATTGTATGCACAGTATTGAAAAAACGGTTGGTAATTCCAAAAATCAAATAAACAATGGTAAAAGGACTCAAACAAGAGTTGGTTGTTTTATTAAAGATAGTAAATTTAACACTTCGGTAGGCTCTGCAAACAAATGTTGCTAAATCATTATACCCTTTGGTAATTTCGAAATAATAAAATAAATGTCGGTAACTCACTCAAATAAGATTTAGGGCTTGTTTGATGAAACGGGGAATCGACTAGTGAGAACAAATTGAAGCATTAATCATCAATGAGAAATCAAATGCAGAACATTAGACACGTGCACAAGTACTTGCATGGTGTCCCGTGTCCGGCCAATTGTGCACACATCCTCAAAGAGAAATTGAGTTTCGAAAAGATTAAGTTCCGAAGGTCTCATCGAATTTCGAAAAACGCAAAATGAATTTGATATGGGCACGCTTTTGCGTGTTGTTGCTATTACTAGAACTATGATATCTTTACCTTTAGGTTTGCTCGGGACACATTCGCGGGTATTACCCCACCCCTAACCTCCAGATCACAAAGCATGCTTATTCAAATTTTGAGGTTAAGCACATCGTGTTAATAATTTAGTGTTTATGTTCCATCCAACACATGAGTATTCTCTTGGGGCTACTCCAGAAATTATCCGATCTGTGCAGGACAGTTAATAACAACACTCGGAAAAATTAATCGATTACTAAAAGAGTCTCAGACCTCCCAATTATATATACGAGAAATCTCCCAAATTTGTCACTAACTTTTGACAAATAGGCCGGCCCATCATATTTTAGTTAAATAAGCCTACCTCAGACAATTACTTGCACGGTGTATCTATAGAGAAATGCCTAAGTAAGTTTAACACACCGGTAACTTTTTACACGTTGGTTGCTCCGCAAAGTAAGTTATATACGTATGTATGTGTGTGTAATTATATTCACATTCATATCATCTATAATACTATATAAAGTAAAAAGGATCTTTGATGGGATCTCATTTTTTTCTTCCCCGAAATGTTGTCAATTACTTATTTTGCAAATGTGTATCCATAGAATATGTGTAAGTTAGTAAGTTTATTTGATCTCTAACATGTTTCAAAATCAAAATTTGAATGTTTATTTTATCCGAAAACAAATTTTTTATCGAAATCTCGAAATATCTTTTTCTTTTCACGTACATTGATATGTTTCTATGTATTGTGTATTTTATCAACAATTTCTTCCCACAAAATATTTCTAAATTGGTGGTTTTGCTTAATTTTTCGAGGATCAATTTTGTTCATACACTTAACCCGTGTGCATGTAGTACTATATTTATAAAAAGTCTCTTATATTTTTCTCTTCCCATGCTTCATATGAGACATTGTCTTTCAGTTTTCCTGTCCTGCTCTTGGGTCCCGCGAACTTCGGATTGTGTTGAAGGAACAAATAATAAAAAAAGGGGGATTTTTTTTTATTTTTAATCTTAGTGAGATGGAGAACACTACAATGAATAGGAAGGAGGAGACAAAATAATCTAGGAACACTTCGCCGGATCACCACTTTCGCAAGCCACTCCAAGGACACAACACTCTCTTGATCACTCGTGAACTCTAGGAATCCACTAAAGGGGCAGAGAGACAGACAAGGGAAAATAATAAGGGACAACATCCGAGAATAAAACTTCATTTAATAAATCAACCGTGTTTACAACGCGGGACCCAGAGGGTGTTTATAGCTAGGGGCCTAGCTATAAAATCAACCAACCACCACTTCCTAATAAGCGATGACTAGCAGAGTTTCCCGCCCAATCCACCGCCTCTGTGGGATCTACAGGCGGGTGGTCGCGAATCTCTGCATAAGATTCCAGATGTTAGCGTAAATTCATGTGATGAATTAGTTGGCAAAGGATTGACCGTGGCTATTGTGCTGACATTGAGGTTTCTCTCTCTCTCTCTCTCTCTGAATTACTAGTATTGTTTCTGTCACGCCCCGTACCCCACGTAGCGCAACATCCCGTCAACGGTCGATTTTGACTGCGACGTCCCAGGAAGCGTCGCCGACCCACACCCATACAGAGATCAAGCACAAGCGGAAGTATTAAATAACAAACCCAGACAACTACAATATGAACCAAGGATAGCCAAACTACAATCAACACAGAAAATATGTACATACATATATTACTATTTTAAAACTCTTTTTACAGTGTTCACTATAACCAAAAAAAAAAGGAAACACCGACAGGTGGAAATAACCAAACAGCCACTTCTCCGTTCTGCTCCGTCTCCACCGGGGTACAAGTTCGATGACCGCTGGATATAGTGCGGTATTCCAAAAAGGGGTGGTGTCCTCGGCATCCTACGGCTGGGGGTCTGAAATGTTTCGGTTTACACAACCGTGAGATAAATCTCAGTGAGTTCAACCCCTAAACCTAGGCTAGGCTAACATGCAATCTCCTGACCGGAAACAAGCATTTAAAATAAATCATAACACAACAACAATCCAATAATCCTCTGACCCTGCAGGTTAGACAGTTCCATAATCATCATGGCATATACATGGCATACACATTTACACGTACGCCAATTACATTCTCAGGCACCTAATCTCACACACTCGCATGCTAATCAATGCATGTCTATGCAGACACATGTTATTGACGTGTCATACGCATTCTTTGGCCCACCGGCCCACACTGGCACACTTGCCCAATTCATTTATTATTAAGACTCGAGTCATAAATTTTCATGGCCCGGTGCGTCTAGCCTGCTTCAAAGTGCATGAGGCGCAGCAACCGATCTGGCCCAGTGTCTCTAGCCTGCTTCAAAGTGCATGAGGCGCAACACTGTCCTCCTTGCGAACCAGAGCCTGTCTCAAAGTACATGAGGATGGTCGCCTTCCGGATATACCGGGCATCGTCCTGCTTCAAAGTGCATGAGGACGGTATTGACCCGAAGGTCCTCAGGTGATCACACGATTCATTATTATCTGAACCCAGCATATAATGCTTCAGGGTAATTTAGGTGATCACGCACTCATGGCAGACACGCATTCTCACACAATTTCACAACATGCCACACTCTAGGCACACATAATGCGTGTCCATGTTATGCAATGCAATACAATGCACCATGAGTATCAATAAAATTTAGACACCCAATGTCACGACACATGCTTAATTGGCCCAATTAATACCGTGTGGCCTAACGTGCGTTTCACAAATCAGTAATTCATTGTAACCCAAACAATGGCCAGTCGCACTCCACAAAAATAGCCACACTACATACGACATAGCAGTACGAAATTAACCACAATTAAGCATAATTGACACAGTCAGTCAATCCGGGCATACCCGGTGTCACGCCCCGAACCCCACGGCGCGCCACATCCCTCGCCAAGGTCGATTTGACTGCGACGTCCCAGGACGCGTCGCCGACCCGACGCCCAACACAGAGACTTAAAGCACATGCGGAAGCAAATCAAAATCACCCGAACAATAATATACACATAACCAAGGATAGCCATACAACAGCCTTAACAAATAATTACACTGGCAATGATACTGGGCACCAGACATAAAATTTAATTTCAGCCCATGTTCATTAATCAAAGGCAGTTAAAGGCCACTACAACCGGTCGGGGGCTCCTTCCAAGGACACTTCAGTACGCCTGCCATCCTCAAGGCTGGGGGTCTGAAAAATTGGGATTTAAACAACAATGAGAATAATCTCAGTGAGTAATTCCCTAAACCTAAACTAGGCTAACGTGCACCTCCTGACAAGTTAATAAAATGCATGAATCACTGAACCAGCAATTAAATCATCATAAGCTCACATGGGCTCACAGCCCGATTTCAATACTCCAGCCCTGCAGGTTAGGCTTCCAAAATTATTATAACTCATAAGCAGTTAAATCGACCCGGAGGCCATGACCCAGTGGTCATCAACAGTTAAATCGACCCGAAGGCCATGACCCAATGGTCATAAATCATTCGACCCGAAGGCCCGACCCGAAGGCCCACAATTGTATAAATCGACCCGAAGGCCTGACCCGTCGGTCACAATTATATATCGACCCGTAGGCCTGACCCGTCGGTCACAATTATAAATCGACCCGTAGTCCTGACCCGTCGGTCACAATTATAAATCGACCCGTAGGCCTGACCCGTCGGTCACAATTATATATCGACCCGTAGGCCTGACCCGTCGGTCACAATTATAAATCGACCCGTAGGCCTGACCCGTCGGTCACAATTATAAATCGACCCGTAGGCCTGACCCGTCGGTCACAATTATATATCGACCCGTAGGCCTGACCCGTCGGTCACAATTATAAATCGACCCGAAGGCCTGACCCGAAGGCCCACAATTGTATAAATCGACCCGAAGGCCTGACCCGTCGGTCACAATTATATATCGACCCGTAGGCCTGACCCGTCGGTCACAATTATAAATCGACCCGAAGGCCTGACCCGAAGGCCCACAATTGTATAAATCGACCCGAAGGCCATGACCCAGTGGTCATCACAATTAAATCGACCCGAAGGCCATGACCCAGTACATCAGGCATGTAGATCAATGCACTCAAATCCAGTCATTTTACAACATGATATGCGAATTACATGCCCGGGAATCCAAGGTCAACTACCAATGCCAACATGCCAGGCACCATCATGCACAATTTAGGCAAAATGCAACACATTACCGGCATATTCAATTAATCCCCGTCTACCCCAATTAGACAATCAATTCAAATCGGCCATGGCACGAACTTGACATACAATCCATGCACATAATCACACAATCGAATCATCAAGAATTCGTGCATTTGAGGCCCGCCAAGTTATTCCATTTCTAGTCCCGCTAGACGTGCGACATGGCAGCATATATCAATCACAAACAGAGCTCCTTTAGCTAGTCAATTGATCAATGCGATCATTCCCTATAATTACACAATTAAACCCCAATTTGATCACGCCTCGCCTAAATCAAATCCTTTTGTGGCCAGCCACTATACCGCAATGTCTAGGCCAATAATCATCTTCAAAATGCTCCATTAAACTCCCCAAAACTTCACTTGGATTAGTCATCACAAGAACTAATGCCGCGCGCACTAAAATTCCACACTTAATACCCGAACTTGGGTCATCCTGATCCAAATTTGTCCAGTCAATGTACGGCGCCTCTCGGACCACTAAACCTCCATTAGAACATTACGCTAAGCCACCAAATACGCCACAACATCCGCTCTTAACGACCTCCACAAATAACCCCCAAATTAATCGCGCTTTGTCCGATTCAAACCCAATATGGACAGTCGCTAAATTGATCAAGCCGGGCCATTTAATAACCTCAAAATGTCCCATTAGGCTCCCCAAGATACCATTTTAATCAGCCACCATAATGCCAAATAAGGCGCGCACTAGAATCCACATTTTAGACCCGAACTTCCCCAAACTTGGCTATTCCACTCCAAACCTGTCCAGCCATCTCACAGCACATACACCACCGCTAAACCTCATCAAACAGTCACTATAATTTCACCAAATCAATCGCGGCATCAATCCTTACTATCCATTGCACAACAACCCCCAAATTACCCTAATTTAACCCCTAAACTTGTCTAGAAATGCAAATAATCCTAATTAGGGTTTAGGGTCAAACTCACCGGGTGTCCTAAGCTTCAAACCGAGCCAAACACGCGGCGATGGCGGCTGGACAGCGACAACCCCACGCCGGAACAGTAACGGCGGCGATGGCTCCGGCGAACGACGCGAACAAAGCCGACGAACTAAATGATTCCGCGGCTTAGGGAGTGGGAAGGGACACGGCCAGAGAGTGCAGGATGGCTAGGCGAGGCTGGGTGAGACTCCGGTGGCGGCGGAACAGCTCCGGCGACGGCGGAGCTCCTCCGGCGAGCGGCGGCTTGGGCGTCCAGAACAGGGGAGCGTCAGGGAGAGGGAGAGTGAGGGGGAGGAAGGGCTGTCGGTGGCTGGGCAAGGTTGCTGGGGACCAACCGGTGGTGGACGGAGCGGCGGTGACGGCTGGGGCGGCGACGCGCGGCGGCGGGGCTAGGCGGCGCGCGGCGGGCAGAAGCCAAAACAGGGGAGGCTTCGGGAAAAGAAAAAGGAGAGGAAGGGGAAGTTGTGGTGGCCGAGGGGACAGCAGGGTGGCGGAGGTGACTGAGGGGGACGGCCGGGTGGCTGAGACGGGGCGGCGGCGACCAGATCGACGGCGCGCGGCGGCGGCGAGGTTGGAGCCCTAAACAGGGGAGGCTTCGGGGGAGAGAGAAACAGGGGGGAAAAAGGGTCGCGCGGCGGCCGGGAGTGGCACGGCGGCGTCTCGGGGGGTCGAAGGACGAGGGGGCCGGTCGGCGGACGGCTGGGCGACGCCGGACCGCGGCGGACACCGCGGCGAGCTGCTGCTCGCGCGCCTCGCGGGCAGGCCGGCGACGGGAGGTCGCGGCGACCGACGGCGGCGCGGCTCGGTCGGGGCGACGCGGCGACGGTGGCGAGGCTGGGGGCGAGCTTGATCGGCGGTCGGACGGCGCACGGCGGCTGGGCTGGTCGGGCGAGGGGCAGAGGAAAACCAGAAGCAGGAGCGTCGGGGAAGACCAGCGAAGGAGGAAAGAGGAAAAGAGAAGAGAGAGGAGAGAGAAGAAGAAAGGAAAAAGAAAAAGGAGAGAGAGAAGAGGACAGGTTTGACCGGGGGAGGGGAGAACGTGCGCGGCAGGTGGGGGAGAGAGAGAGAGAGAGAAAAAGAGAAAGAGAGAGATTTCCGAAAAATAATTAAACTTCATTTCTTTATTAAACGCAAACCGAGAGTCCAAATTCAAAATTGGAAATTGCCCCTCAATCCTAAAAGAGCCTCACACACAAAAAGGGACAAAGGCCAAATTAATGAAACCAAATTTTAACGAGGGAGGTCTACTAGTCCAAATTCGCACCTGGTCAAAAACTCCCCTTTTTCCATTTCTCCTGAAAATCTCAACGCTGGCTACGATAATACTGACACCATCCAATTTATTTCGTTCTGACACTCCCGAAAATCGACTGCCAAGTCCGGGGTCTAAATAACGGCCAAATTTGATCGAGTGCGATTCTAGCGAAATCTCTAATTTAAAATGATAACCGGGAGTGATCAGCTCCCGGGCGAGATTTTACTATAAGCACACTGACAAATTACGCGTTTTATAAATCTCAAAAATGGGCCGAAATTCGGGATGTCACACCCGGCAATTTTTCCAATAATAATTTCTACTAGTCAATCCTCAACCCAGTCCAAACTACGCACTGATACTATCTAAGCCGGTCTAACATGTGCCGATAACACCTAAATCAGTCCAGAAAAACGCACAATTAATCCTAATCCGGGTTTAGGAATTTCACTCACCTAATCCGAAATCACGACGACGGGGAATGGCGGCCGATCACTGATGAACAATGAAACCGGCGGCGGAATTCCCGAGCGACGCGCATGGACGGGATGAACAGTACCGGTGAACAGTAAAATCCGTACGGATGAACAGTAAAATCCGTACGGGGATGAACAGTAAAATCCGTACGGACTGTACGGACAGGTCGGAAATGGTGACCGGCGACGTGCCGGAGACGGCCGAGACGTCCGAACGTCCGGCGTGAACAGTGTCCCGTACGCCGGTGAACAGTGATTCCGTACGGACACTGTACGGAAAGGGGGGATGGCGACGTATGAGGATGCTGGACGCCCGGGTGTCGACGGAATGGCGATCGGAGCTCCGGCGAAGCTCCGGCGACACTGTTTACAAAGCTGGAAAATGTGAAAAACAGTGAAAAACAGAGAAAAACAGAGAAAAACAGAGCTGATTTGGACTAAAACCTTGACTAAAGAGGCTGCACAGGAGTGGAATAGGATGCTGGTGGTGGTGGCTCGCCGGGGAAGGCTCCGGGCGGTACTGTTCCGGCGTGAACAGTACCCGAAAGTGCAGAAAACGCACAAAACAAGCTGACACGGAAGAGAAAAAGAGAAGAAAATTTCTGGGGAAGCTGCTGTCGACTGGTTCTGCGTGAGAGAGAGAGAGAGAGAGAGTTTATCTTGGTCAAAATTGTAGACTAGGGTGCCAAGTGTCAAAATCTAGGGCCATATGACCTTTTTACCCCTAATCTAATGGCCTAAAATTGCTCTAATCCAATAATTCAAGGGCATTTTGGTCATTTGTCCTTAACCATGGTTGACCAGACTTGGTTTAGCCCTAACTAACCTTGGTTGACCCCAAAATTAAATCCAAAATTCGGAATTATCCAAAAATAGCCTAGGGGTATTTTCGTCATTTTTCGATCCCGAACCAAAATTCCAATTTTCATCCATACCGGTCCTATATATTCATGGGAGACCTAATCCGGTGTCGGAATCGAAAAATTCATCCTTTAAGCCCTCGAAAAGCGACCGCGAAGTTCCGAGAATAAAATAATATTATTTTTCCAATTTTTGTCGAAATTCCAGTTTTTGTCCGAAATGACTCCCGGTATGTGTGGCCACTCAAAAATGGCGTCGGCTCCGAAAAATAACCTCGATTGACCTCGAAAAGCGACGCTGGCGTCCCGAGGGGCAAAATCGTCCTTTTTCACCCCCGGACCAAAATTCCAATTTTTACACGTACTAACTCCAAACGTGTGTGGCAAGCGTAATATGACGTCAGATTTCCAAAAATAGTCCATTAAGCCTTCGAAAATCAACATCGAAATCCGAGCTCAATTTCGCGAATAAACTCGCTAAACTTTCAATTTCAGGGTCTCTCACTAACGGGCGGCTGTTTAGAAATTACGCGTATCGACCTAGGGCTATCCATGTCGTGATGGTCTCGATCATTGAGAGAATGAGAAATTATCACTAGTTCCAGAGGTCACGATCGTTCGGTTCAGGTTCAGGACTGGTTGGCCACGTGTACTTTCGGTCTTGCAGAATCACCTGCGTCCCTATTATACATCGTTGGCCTTGGCCAAACCCAATCCATTACCCTTTTCTACGATCGGCCCACATTGGCCCAAAATATACTCTCAACGTCTCTCGTGATCGGTGTCCGTTTCACGATAGGGTCTCCGGTCCACGTACTATTTTCTAGTTAGCCATACCCCATTGGTCAGTATCCCGAGAGTGATCAGCTCTGGGCGAGACTTACTAAAATGAAATGCGAATTAATGTCAGTTTCATTGATCCCGGAAATTACATCAAAATTCGGGCTGTTACAATTCTTCCCCCCTTACAAAAATTTCGTCCTCGAAATTTGCAATCTACCCTTGTCTACTCAAACAACTGGGGGTGTTGACGTCTCATAACTTCTTCACTCTCCCACGTGGCGCCTTCTGTTCCATGGTGTTCCCAGACAACTTTAACCATTGGGATCGTCTTGTTCCTCAGCACCCGTTCTCTTCTGTCCTCGATCCTGACTGGTCTTTCCACAAACGACACCTTATCATCCACTTCTATTTCCTCGTATCTCAAGACATGAGTCGGATCTGGTTCATACTTCCTTAGCATCGACACGTGAAAAACACTGTGTACTTGTGACATATTGGGCGGTAAGGCGAGTCGGTAAGCCATATCTCCAATCTTTTCCAAAATTTCAAATGGCCCGACATATCTAGGACTCAGTTTTCCCTTCTTGCCGAATCTAGATAATCCCTTTATAGGCGACACCTTAAGAAACACGTGATCTCCAACCTGAAACTCTAAAGGTCGTCGTCTCCGATCGACATAACTTTTCTGACGACTTTGCGCCGTTCTGAGTCTGTCTCGAATAACCTCAACTGCCTCAATGGTCTGCTGTATCAACTCTGGACCTGTGATATTCCGTTCACCCACTTCATCCCAACACACCGGTGTCCTGCATGCCCGACCATATAAAGCTTCAAACGGTGCCATCTGAATGCTCTGCTGGTAGCTATTGTTATAAGCAAACTCCACCAAGTGCAACTGTTCCTCCCATTTGCCTTGGAAATCTATCACACAAGCTCTCAACATGTCCTCCAAGGTTTGAATGGTCCTTTCAGACTGGCCGTCTGTCTGTGGATGGTATGCCGTACTGAACTGTAACTTCGTTCCTAAGGCCGTCTGTAAACTTTTCCAGAAGTTGGCCGTAAATCTTGGATCACGATCCGAAATAATCGTTACTGGTACTCCATGCAACCTCACAATCTGCTTCACATACAAATCTGCATATCTTTCCAACTCAAAGTCCTTTCGCACCGCCAGGAAGTGCGCTGACTTAGTCAGTCTATCCACTATCACCCAGATTGAATCATGTCCTCTCTGGCTCCTTGGTAATCCCGTCGCGAAATCCATGGTAATATGTTCCCATTTCCATTCTGGGATTTCTAGTGGCCTCAATAATCCTCCAGGCTTACAATGCTGTGCTTTCACTTGTTGGCACGTCAAACACTTAGCTACATGCCTGGCCACATCTACCTTCATTCCGTTCCACCAATAGTGTTGTCTTAAATTCTGATACATCTTCGTACTCCCCGGGTGGATACTGTACTGGCTCCTATGAGCTTCCGACAAAATTTCTTCTTTAAGTTTTACATCATCCGGCACACACAATCGCCCTCGAAACTTCAGAACTCCATCCTCGGACACTTGAAAGTCCGGTTTCCTCTTAGCTGCATCCATCTCAATAATCTTTTGGATTTCTTGATCCGTAGTCTGTAGTTCCTTAATCTTGACTTGAATTTCTGGCTCAATCCTTAAAGCAGCTAGTAAATTCGATACGTGACTCAACTCAAACTTGAACTCGGAATCCCTGAGTTTTTCCAACAGAGTCCACTCCTTGACTATTAAGTGCGCCAAACTAGACTTTCGACTCAAGGCATCTGCCACTCGATTGGCTTTCCCGGGATGATATAGAATGTCGCAGTCATAATCCTTCAGAAGCTCCATCCATCGACGCTGCCTCATGTTTAACTCTTTCTGCGAAAATAGGTACTTGAGGCTCTGATGATCTGTATAAATCTGAAACTTCTCCCCACACAAATAGTGCCTCCAGATCTTGAGTGCAAACACTATAGCAGCTAATTCCAAGTCATGCGTCGGGTAATTCATCTCATGCGGCCTCAACTAACGCGACGCATATGCTACCACTTTTCCATGCTGCATCAACACACAGCCTAATCCTCTTAACGAAGCATCGCTATAAATCTCGAATCCTCCTGGGCCTGACGGAATGGTCAATACAGGAGCAGTCGTTAACCGGTGTTTCAATTCCTGAAAGCTCCTTTCACACTTGTCATCCCATTCAAACTTCACCTCCTTCTTAAGCAACCTTGTCATTGGCATGGCTATTGATGAAAATCCTTCTACGAACCGTCTGTAATAACCAGCCAATCCTAGAAAACTCCGAATCTCAGTTACTGATGTCGGTCTAGGCCACTTGGTAACTGCTTCAATCTTAACAGGGTCTACAGAAATTCCATCCCCGGAAATGATATGTCCAGGAAATCCTACTCTGTTGAGCCAAAACTCACACTTGCTGAACTTGGCATACAATGCGTGCTCTCTCAAGGTCCGTAGCACTTCAGTCAAGTGTACCTCATGTTCTTCCGGGCTCCTGGAATACACTAATATATCATCAATGAAAACTATCACAAACTGATCCAGGAATTCCTTGAACACCCGATTCATCAAATCCATGAAAGCGGCTGGGGCATTCGTTAATCCAAAGGGCATAACCGTAAATTCATAATGCCCGTATCGAGTCCTGAAAGCAGTCTTAGGAATGTCCTCATTTCTGATTCTTAACTGATGGTACCCGGTCCTCAAATCTATCTTAGAAAACACTGAGGCTCCTTGCAACTGATCGAACAAATCATCAATCCTCGGCAGCGGGTACTTATTCTTCACTGTCACTTGGTTCAACTGGCGATAATCTATACATAACCTCAGAGTTCCATCTTTCTTCTTGACAAACCGGACTGGCGCTCCCCATGGAGACGCACTAGGGCGAATAAAACCTTTGTCCAGTAATTCCTGTATCTGAACCTTTAACTCTTTCAATTCTGATAATGACATCCTATACGGCGCTTTCGAAATCGGCTCTGTTCCTGGCGCCAATTCAATCACAAACTCTACCTCTCGCTCTGGCGATAAACCCGGCAATTCCTCAGGAAACACCTCGGGAAAATTGCTCACTATAGGGATATCTTCCAACTTAGGTCCCTCAACTGTTGGATCCACAACATTCACCAGATATCCTTCGCACCCTTCATCTAACAACTTACTCACTTCAAGCGAGGAAATCCAAGGAATCGAGGTTCCTCCTCGGTTTCCTTGAAATACAAAACTAGGGCGTCCATCCGGATTAAATTGGATCGTCCTATCGCTGCAATCCACTACAGCTTTCTGTCGGACTAACCAGTCCATACCAATAATCACATCAAAATCGAACATGGCTATTACTGCCAAGTCGATACTCTCTTCTCTACCTCCAATAATTATCTTACAGCTAGGACATCCAAAAGAAACTAGCAACCTATCATTCACAGGTGTCGACACGCAAAGCACATGTTCAAGCAGCACTGGTTTCACACCAACCAACTCAATAAATTGCTCTGAAACGAAAGAATGGGTTGCCCCCGGATCAAACAGTGCATATGCGGCATGATCACACAAAGAAATCGTACCTGTGACCACGCCCGGCGCATTCTCAGCTTCCTTGCGCGCCATTGCATATATCCTTCCTTGAGCGGGTGGTCGCCCCTGATTAGCCGGTGGGGGAGGTCCGGCTTGATTTCCAGCTCGTGGCGGTGGTACTCGGGACGGTCCTGATGGCTGCATCTGCGGGCAATCGCGGATCTGATGTCCCATACTTCCACACTTAAAACATGCCCCAAATCTGCCCGACTGGGGATTCGGTTTCCCAATGTTTCGTCTAGCTGGCGGGACAAATCGCCTGTTTCCAGTCATAGGCCTCTTTCCAAAATGGCGATTATCTCTATTTTGAGCAAACCTCGATCCAGAAGCGGCTGCCCTTTCCTGCTGATCCCGTTCCATGATCTGCGCCCGTCTATGCATTTCCCTATAATCCTTGATATCATGAGACAAAATCAGACTCCGGAGATCCGGCTTCAGTCCATCCCGGAATCTCCGCGCTCTATCCCTTGGATTCTCCACCATAGTCGGCGCGAACTTAGCCAATCTTGCGAACTCCGCCTCGTATTGATCCACAGTCATTTGTCCTTGACGCAAGCGCATAAATTCCATCAACTTCTTCTCTTGCGCATTCTCCGAGAAATATTGCTCATAGAAATTTTCCACAAACACAGCCCAAGTCGGGGCCGTTCCTACCGGAAACACTCTATTCTCCACGGCATTCCACCAATCATTTGCACCTTCTTGAAGCTGATAAACAGCCAATGTTACCTTTTTCTCATCAGTGCACCCCAAAACTTTAAAGGTTTTCTCCAGTTCCTTTATCCATCTTGGCGCAACCTCGGGGTCACCACGACCATGAAATTTGGGCGGCTTCAATTTAATAAACTGTTCCACCAGATGGGCCATCTGCCTAACCCCTGCTGGCTGAGCCTGTCCCATATTGGCTTGATTCTCATTCCCAGCAGCAGCGGCTACCCTCTCATCGACCTGGGCTGCCACATTCTCACGCCCTTGATTTTGTCTATCCAGCACATTCCCGATTCTTTCCAATACTCGCAGTACTCCTTCCATACGTGGATCTTCTACAGGTCTCACATTGACTCGAGGGTCTACTGCGGCTCCCACATTAACCCCAAGATTTTCCACGGCCCTTGCCCGAGCACGACCTCCACCTCTGGCCCCTCTACCGGCACCCCTTCTAGGAATCCTTCCTACACACCTCTCTCCACTACTCATCTCGGCTGCTCGGCTCTATGACTACCTGCTATAATTCCACAAAGGAATTAAAGACTTAAACGAATCTATCCCAGTCTAAGTCCTAGGCAGGTATTAACCAACAATTAAACAATCAGCATGCGGCTTAACAGCTATCCAATACATCACCCAAGGAATTCGGATACTCACCTCGGGTCCTGCCGCACCTGCACTTACGGGTCACACTATCACAATTCAACACAATCACAACTGTCAGGAGATGCATGCAGCACACGAGGTCACCCTACTGGCTACCCAGGGTTTCATCGCTCCTTATCACTCCAGGCTTCGACCGGATTGGACCGAGCTGACCTTGCTCTGATACCAATTCAAGAGGGGATGTCACGCCCCGTACCCCACGTAGCGCAACATCCCGTCAACGGTCGATTTTGACTGCGACGTCCCAGGAAGCGTCGCCGACCCACACCCATACAGAGATCAAGCACAAGCGGAAGTATTAAATAACAAACCCAGACAACTACAATATGAACCAAGGATAGCCAAACTACAATCAACACAGAAAATATGTACATACATATATTACTATTTTAAAACTCTTTTTACAGTGTTCACTATAACCAAAAAAAAAAGGAAACACCGACAGGTGGAAATAACCAAACAGCCACTTCTCCGTTCTGCTCCGTCTCCACCGGGGTACAAGTTCGATGACCGCTGGATATAGTGCGGTATTCCAAAAAGGGGTGGTGTCCTCGGCATCCTACGGCTGGGGGTCTGAAATGTTTCGGTTTACACAACCGTGAGATAAATCTCAGTGAGTTCAACCCCTAAACCTAGGCTAGGCTAACATGCAATCTCCTGACCGGAAACAAGCATTTAAAATAAATCATAACACAACAACAATCCAATAATCCTCTGACCCTGCAGGTTAGACAGTTCCATAATCATCATGGCATATACATGGCATACACATTTACACGTACGCCAATTACATTCTCAGGCACCTAATCTCACACACTCGCATGCTAATCAATGCATGTCTATGCAGACACATGTTATTGACGTGTCATACGCATTCTTTGGCCCACCGGCCCACACTGGCACACTTGCCCAATTCATTTATTATTAAGACTCGAGTCATAAATTTTCATGGCCCGGTGCGTCTAGCCTGCTTCAAAGTGCATGAGGCGCAGCAACCGATCTGGCCCAGTGTCTCTAGCCTGCTTCAAAGTGCATGAGGCGCAACACTGTCCTCCTTGCGAACCAGAGCCTGTCTCAAAGTACATGAGGATGGTCGCCTTCCGGATATACCGGGCATCGTCCTGCTTCAAAGTGCATGAGGACGGTATTGACCCGAAGGTCCTCAGGTGATCACACGATTCATTATTATCTGAACCCAGCATATAATGCTTCAGGGTAATTTAGGTGATCACGCACTCATGGCAGACACGCATTCTCACACAATTTCACAACATGCCACACTCTAGGCACACATAATGCGTGTCCATGTTATGCAATGCAATACAATGCACCATGAGTATCAATAAAATTTAGACACCCAATGTCACGACACATGCTTAATTGGCCCAATTAATACCGTGTGGCCTAACGTGCGTTTCACAAATCAGTAATTCATTGTAACCCAAACAATGGCCAGTCGCACTCCACAAAAATAGCCACACTACATACGACATAGCAGTACGAAATTAACCACAATTAAGCATAATTGACACAGTCAGTCAATCCGGGCATACCCGGCAATTTTTCCAATAATAATTTCTACTAGTCAATCCTCAACCCAGTCCAAACTACGCACTGATACTATCTAAGCCGGTCTAACATGTGCCGATAACACCTAAATCAGTCCAGAAAAACGCACAATTAATCCTAATCCGGGTTTAGGAATTTCACTCACCTAATCCGAAATCACGACGACGGGGAATGGCGGCCGATCACTGATGAACAATGAAACCGGCGGCGGAATTCCCGAGCGACGCGCATGGACGGGATGAACAGTACCGGTGAACAGTAAAATCCGTACGGATGAACAGTAAAATCCGTACGGACTGTACGGACAGGTCGGAAATGGTGACCGGCGACGTGCCGGAGACGGCCGAGACGTCCGAACGTCCGGCGTGAACAGTGTCCCGTACGCCGGTGAACAGTGATTCCGTACGGACACTGTACGGAAAGGGGGGATGGCGACGTATGAGGATGCTGGACGCCCGGGTGTCGACGGAATGGCGATCGGAGCTCCGGCGAAGCTCCGGCGACACTGTTTACAAAGCTGGAAAATGTGAAAAACAGTGAAAAACAGAGAAAAACAGAGAAAAACAGAGCTGATTTGGACTAAAACCTTGACTAAAGAGGCTGCACAGGAGTGGAATAGGATGCTGGTGGTGGTGGCTCGCCGGGGAAGGCTCCGGGCGGTACTGTTCCGGCGTGAACAGTACCCGAAAGTGCAGAAAACGCACAAAACAAGCTGACACGGAAGAGAAAAAGAGAAGAAAATTTCTGGGGAAGCTGCTGTCGACTGGTTCTGCGTGAGAGAGAGAGAGAGAGAGAGTTTATCTTGGTCAAAATTGTAGACTAGGGTGCCAAGTGTCAAAATCTAGGGCCATATGACCTTTTTACCCCTAATCTAATGGCCTAAAATTGCTCTAATCCAATAATTCAAGGGCATTTTGGTCATTTGTCCTTAACCATGGTTGACCAGACTTGGTTTAGCCCTAACTAACCTTGGTTGACCCCAAAATTAAATCCAAAATTCGGAATTATCCAAAAATAGCCTAGGGGTATTTTCGTCATTTTTCGATCCCGAACCAAAATTCCAATTTTCATCCATACCGGTCCTATATATTCATGGGAGACCTAATCCGGTGTCGGAATCGAAAAATTCATCCTTTAAGCCCTCGAAAAGCGACCGCGAAGTTCCGAGAATAAAATAATATTATTTTTCCAATTTTTGTCGAAATTCCAGTTTTTGTCCGAAATGACTCCCGGTATGTGTGGCCACTCAAAAATGGCGTCGGCTCCGAAAAATAACCTCGATTGACCTCGAAAAGCGACGCTGGCGTCCCGAGGGGCAAAATCGTCCTTTTTCACCCCCGGACCAAAATTCCAATTTTTACACGTACTAACTCCAAACGTGTGTGGCAAGCGTAATATGACGTCAGATTTCCAAAAATAGTCCATTAAGCCTTCGAAAATCAACATCGAAATCCGAGCTCAATTTCGCGAATAAACTCGCTAAACTTTCAATTTCAGGGTCTCTCACTAACGGGCGGCTGTTTAGAAATTACGCGTATCGACCTAGGGCTATCCATGTCGTGATGGTCTCGATCATTGAGAGAATGAGAAATTATCACTAGTTCCAGAGGTCACGATCGTTCGGTTCAGGTTCAGGACTGGTTGGCCACGTGTACTTTCGGTCTTGCAGAATCACCTGCGTCCCTATTATACATCGTTGGCCTTGGCCAAACCCAATCCATTACCCTTTTCTACGATCGGCCCACATTGGCCCAAAATATACTCTCAACGTCTCTCGTGATCGGTGTCCGTTTCACGATAGGGTCTCCGGTCCACGTACTATTTTCTAGTTAGCCATACCCCATTGGTCAGTATCCCGAGAGTGATCAGCTCTGGGCGAGACTTACTAAAATGAAATGCGAATTAATGTCAGTTTCATTGATCCCGAAAATTACATCAAAATTCGGGCTGTTACAGTTTCTGCACGTATATGTACCGGAAGTGGCCACGCCACTCTAGTGCGTGGTGAAATTACGAGCATTGGCGAATTTATAGGAATTACTTACTTTACTCATATTTATGAAGTGAGAGGGAGTGCTCTATATACACCACATGATACATGTGGCTTGAATTATGATCGAGTGATTTTTATTAAAAAAATAAGAGCCAGATTTTGAAACGAATATACATCTCACTTTTTTCATTGATCGTCCGGAATGTCTATGCAAGTTGGTTTTATTGTTCTTGCAGGACTTTGAAAAATTGAAGTTCATTAACTTGAGTAGATGCCAGTGGCTGGTTTGTATGCCGGACCTCTCTTGTACTCCAAATCTTGAGGAATTGAAACTCAATGCATGCAAAAACATGGAGAGTGCCCACGATTCAGTTGCATATCTCCGTAAGTTGAGGTCGTTGGATTTAAGTAATTGCTCTAAATTGCAAAGATTCCCCGATATTCCAGATAAGCACAAAAGCTTGCAAAAAGTTTATCTAAACGGGACTTCAATTGAAGAACTTCCAACATCCATAGAAAATCTTGTCTCTCTCAAGGAGATGTATTTATTTGATTGCGAGAAATTGGCAATCCTTCCGTCTAGCATTTACAGGTTGCCAAATCTTACATTTTTGCAACTTGAACGCTGCTCAAAACTAATCAAGTTTCCAAAGGAGGAGGAGGATTTGAGTAAATCCCATACAAAGACGGGATTTCCTATGTTACGGTCGTTGAGACTTGGAGGGTGCCATCTATCAGAAGTAGAGTTCCTGGAAAATCCTTCATGTTTTCCCAGCCTAAAAAATTTAGAATTATGGGGAAACAATTTTACTAACCTTCCTACATGCGAGAAACTATATAAGTTGGAAAATTTGAGAGTTTCGTATTGCCATCAACTAGAAGAGATCCCCAAGATTCCTGGGAAATTGAGAAGACTAGAGGCAAGTAGCTGCAAATCTCTGAGTAGAATTCCCTCCAATATATGCGACGTTGAGATCGTTGAGTTATATTCACGTCAGGAACCGGTTCTTAATGGGTTCTCCGTGAATGATTTGTTCAAGCTTGAGGTTAGACTCTCTCTCTCTGATTAATATGGAGTCGTGTACATGTTGGCTGCATTAAGTGTTCGTGTATTGCAAAAGGCTAAAAATCCTGGAATGGTGGGCTAATTAAAAAAAGCAAACAGATGGAAGTGATTCTACATGTACAAGTGGTGGTGGTTGCTACAAGGAAACGCAAAGGATATTCTCTTTATTTATAGAACTCTAGTTCGCCGTTGAATTACAAGGATCACCCAATGAAAAACTTCAATAATACATGTTCATCCAGTTCCAAAGTCTTCAACAATACATGTCCTGTTTCCACCAATTAAGTACAAAAAAATGTTTGTATTGCTATTGCTAGCTATATCTAAAACTCTAGGACTACCACTTAACTCATTGAAACTCCTCTTTTTAGGTGCCAATTTTGAAAAACTATCTAACAGTCTATATCTATGACAGAAATTTCATCGCCAAAAAAATTGCCGAGCTATTCTACCTGGAGGAGAGATGCCAAAGTGGTTGCTTCCCAATAAAGAGGGTTGTATATCTTTCGTGGCTTCAAAGGACTTGTATAAAAAGATCCTAGGAGTAGCTTTCTGTGTCGTATTTCGAGTAGAAGGAAGGTCGCTTTTCCCATTTGAGCTTATAGGATCCGTTAATTGCAAATGCAAGAGACACACCTGGAATGTCAAGCCATTTGATTTGGATCATGTGTGGCTTGAGTATATGGAATCAAAGGAGGTGTGGACAGTAGACGATTTTGGTCCAAATGACTTGAGCCATTTCTGCATTAGCATTAGAGTATCCGGCTCTTATATGGCTCCACCTAACAGTGTATTTGTGAAAAAGTGTGGATTCCGACTAATATGCAAGCCACTAAGCAACGATTTGGAGGTTTTGTTCCAAGACGATCAGTTGCTAGATCTAGCTTTACTCTACGAGGTTTCGTATGAAGATAATCCAACGAGCACAGAGGAAGAAAGTTCAAGTGAAACAAAAGATTTCCAATATAGTGAATCGTGCACAGAGGAAGAAGGATTGAACCACTTTTCAATTAAGGTCTCTCTCTCTCTCTCTCTCTCTCTCTCTCTCTGCGTGTGTGTTGATGCAGAGTGTACGTTGGGCGCATGTAATGCAAAAGCCCAAAAATCTAGACAAACAAACAAATTTAATATAAAGTGATTTTGCACATGTATATAAAGCTTAACAAAATCTTAAATCTTAAATTGATGCGATGACAGACCTGATGTTCGTAATTCCTGTATTGAAAAATAATGTTGAAATCCTAGAAAATCTAGTGAACAATGGACACGTGGTACTTGATGTTACGGTTGATCATAACTACCAACACCAATAATAGTACTAGATCAACTCTACGGACCAAGATAAAATTACACATAGATAATAATTCAATAATTCGACATGAGACCTTTTTTACTCTTAGGTGTTTGTTGCTATTGTGATGGGGGACCGTCACACTACATGCCTTGTTAGCCACATGCGGATTACTTGGACGGTTTGATTTAGTTTCATTGATTGAGAGTATCAGATTTGAGATTCTCCTTGTACATAAAGTTAGAGCAGACATAAAAGGTGAAAGTGGTTGGATGAGGCTGGTCTGTGGAGACGGCATGAATTGGATTTTCCTTTTCAATTTTCCATTAGTTTGAGTGTGAGTAGAAGTTTTTTATTTTATTTATTTTAATAATGTTAAGTTCGTTGCAAGTAAGTTGGAGTTGAATTAGGACAGTTTGTATTGAAGAATAGGTGATTTCTAAAGTGAACACATAACAATGAACATTAGACAGTGGGTTCTGACGAGGACGATTAATTTCTTGGATATGCTGTTATCTTTTCCATCAATTTTTCACTTCCTATATAGTACACTTGTATTGTATGAGCTACGTTTAGGGGGATTCAATCTAATATTAGGGGTGGCTAGCACTTGCAAGGGACTGATTTCCATCGTAAGCAAGGATCAATATGTCTAATTATTATAAAACTCTAGCTTTAGTGGAATTACCAGGAATATGCTCAAATCAAACTTTTCTTCTTGAACTAATTACAAACTTGGATACTTCTAACAATTTACTCATATAACAGAAGCATCGCTATTACAGCTTTTGGCAAGTTTACCGAAATTTTCACCCAGGAGGAGAGATGCCAAAGGAGTTCGTCACCGTCGAAGATGGCACAATATCTTTCATGGCTTCACAGGACTTGTTTAACGAGTTCCGAGGATTCTATCTTTGTGTTGTCTTCGGTGTAGAAGATGGAAAAAAGGAAGTATCTTTCGACATCGTACCACATGTTAATGGCCAAAGGCGGAATGAGTTATCAGGAACTCTCGGTTCCTTTGATACGGATCACGTGTGGTTCCAACTTTTCAGGCCATGGGCGCTGTGGGGAATGTTGGGGGGATCAGTTGACTTTGGTCAATTTGACGAGAGTTATTTACAATTTAGCCTTAAGATTAGAGTAGTAGGTGGAACCATGAAAAAGTCGGGATACCTGATACAATCCGAGCAATTAGGGGATGCTTTGAAGGTTGAGCTTGAAAAGAATCGATTAATGGATCCAGCTTCACTCTGTGAGGATTATGAGGATCCATTCGCCCGTATCAGGAAGAGAGGATATCCTGACAAGAATGCTTACGCACGCAGGTCGGAATGGATAGCCCGTTTCAAAGACGCTTCAGTGTAATAGAAGAGGGCATCATGTCTGGCTCATGTGTTTTCAGCATGGGGCGCTGCGGGAGGTAATATATGGGGTTGTGAAAGTGTGTCTTCTTTTTGTTTTTTTTTTAATTTCTATTTTTTTTTTCTCTTTTGTGGCCCAATGGGCGGGCGGGTAAAATCCCTCCCTTAGTTTTTTTTCTCCTTTTGTTAAAAAAATCATTTAATTAAAAGATCCGTTCCAAAAAGAAATTGTTATTTGTATTATTAATTGAGCAAATCCAATGAGCATTTCCATCTCGAACTTTTGCAAAAAAAAAAAAAAGAATTGTATAGACACCCCATGCATATATGTAGAATACACCATGCTCATACGTAACTATAGATGAACAAAATCATAACTTAAACATAATGAAGATGATTCGCAGGTGTCTTGTAAATTTGAATTCAGAATAATTCTCTAGTATTTATTGTCTTACCTTCTAAAAGGGGTTAAAATCTTTACGTACTAGCAAATATCACGGCAATTCGTGTACACATGAAAGTGATATTTGAAAGTTTAACAGAGTAACGAGATTATTTGCATGTAGTAACATGACGGTACGATTTTGCTATACTTCTTGTCTTGTTTCATTGTTCTTTAGCTTCGGATCCTAAATTTTTTAGCGTTTAATACTAAATGCTACGAATTTTAAGAAATCTATACGATGTTCTAGTAATTAAAAATCATTTGAAATGTTTTCACATACTTGCTTTGTTAGGGATATATGTGATCTCAAACAAACGAAATAATTATATAGTCAAATCTACCGTAAAAGATATACGTGATGTCGTGCGACTGATTTGAATTATATTGTTACATAGTAGTCAGGATTACCTTATTTCGCAATATTTAAATCACTAAATCATGGAAAGAAATAGTCGGTAAAATACATGACATGAAGAATGTGATTGAGGATGTAACGACGAGCACGATTCATTACTACTTCCGATAACAAAATTAATCAATACTTGTAGAAAGTATACAAGAAAATATAACTGTGACCACTTATAACCTTTTTAGCTAGCTAAAAAAATGTATGAAGCTCATATATAACTAACTCTCAAGTGATATAATATACGGAACTTCATTTACTCACTAATCTGATAATTTATTTCACAGAACTGCCAACTATATAATTGGCTTATAAAGAGTTTATTTAGTTAAAAGGACGGTCTCTTGTAGAATATCATTGGTATACTCTCATTACAAATTTATGGAATTAGCTAATTTGAACTGTTACTCACCATTGACACCTGAATTTTGCCAACGAATGGAACATGCATTTTTGTGATATGTGCAAAAATAAATAAATAAATAAGTGGGCAATAAAAAATGATGGATGAATAAAAATAACCACCGTAGGAGAGGCCGCTTCCTTTCAGCTCCATCACCATCGATCGATCATCTACCATCTCCGATCAGTAACAGCCGCCATCAAATCTCCCTCGCCGGTCACCGCAGCCTTGGCCGTGACGGAACAGAGCATGGACGCTCATCACCACCAATCGAACTTCTCTCCTGCTCTCTTTCTCTCTCGTCTAACGCATCGGAGATTCCTTCTAAGCTAACGATTTCACACTCTGGCAGGAAAAATTTCACGACGACCACCACGATCCACTCAGTGAAGCAAGAACGAACACGCACAGACCAAGAAAAATATCTTTTTCTCTCCCTCATCTTCGGCGCTCTGGACCAAATCCAGTGTCTACGCCACGCCCGCGGTGGAAGCCAGTGGCAGCTGAATTGCTTCATCGCCTAGCTTCGTCTTCGTGAGATTCTCCAAGTCTTTCAGTGTCTTTCATATATTAGCAGGTAACCATTCGGATCTCCCCAAGGGAGGATGCGGTCGATTCATGGAGACTCGATCATCCGATTGTTCTGTATTGCCTTTCGCCGAGAGCTTCAAATTGTTCTCTCAAATTGTTGTCTGTTATTTGGTCTCAGATTCATCGATTCCTCTCTAGCAGTTTTTTAGCGGGATTTCTCGTGTTTTTATTCCTCACCAATTGATAGGAATTCCTTTTTGTAGAACATCTCAACCTTCATGATCACCACCTGTTTGACGTTTTGCCTCAGAGATGATAATGATGAATTTTTTTCATCATTGATCAATCTGAGATCGCATAGAGTGGATTTGGATGTTGTTGTTCGACATGCTGATCATATATATTGCGAATTTGATGCTTCATCCTTTGATGGCAAGAGAGTTCTCTTTCCCTTGGTGCTTCGGTTTACTTTTTACTATGGTTGTGAGACCGAATTGTCATCTAATTGTAACAATAAGTCACAATACATTGGTGGTGAAAAAATCACAGCCAAGCTATATCAAGTTCATTCTCGTTTTTTATGCTCATGAAAGACCCTTCCACCAAAGTTCGAGAAAGAGAGTCTTCGACCTACTTCGAATTCAAAAGAAGCGGGAACGGTTATGAAACTTCACCAAGCTTGAACGTGTCAAAGTTGTTGACGAGAAATGCTAAGGGATTGGAAGTTTAGTTAAATTGAGAAATCATGGATGCGTGAAAGCAGTTAAGTTAAGAAATCATGGATATATGAAAGCAGTTAAGAAATGGACATCGACCTAGTAACAATCGAAGGTAATTTAAGACTTATAAATAGAAGAAATACAGAGGAAGAAGATATGTTTGAATTACACTGAAAACCTGCCAAAATTACTGCTGATTTCCCTTTAAGTATTGTTGTCACATTTCATGTCAATGTTTCCATTCGAGCGTCATTTTGTACAAACCGTGATTAATTTCAATTCCAGCAATGTTTATGTCCTAGTAATCTCGTTTTCAGTTAATCTCATTCGGCTCTTTCCTTTGAGTCTAGTGTTCTTTGCTTTGATTCCTTTATTCCTTGCATTGCACCTTTAAATAATTCACAGTACTTCCATTTTAATTTCCGAGCAATTTACTGTACTTGTCGTTTAGATCGATTTCCATCAAATCGTTTTATGCATTGCTCTCGGGAGCTGGCACGCATACACGCACAGAAAAATTTGATCGATTTAGAGCCAGGCTAGAATCAGAAAGTAAGCTTGTTATTTGTTTTCCCAACCGCTTGACAACCAGATCAACTTACATGACATTGCTGTAGCAAATTTAGAATCCTATCATGATATCGTTTTTGTTTGTCACTGTTGCGTTTGCTAACTTTAGAATCCTATCATAGTGCGACCACTTGTGTACATCAACGTGTTTAGTTATATGATTTTGTTGTAACAAATTCGCTCGACAGTGGTTGTCATTAATTTCTCCTTCTTCTTTATGTAACATCATTTACTAATAAATAATATAATAAAACTACCGAATCATAGAAAGAAATTATTACATTGACTGCATATATTTCAACAATAAATTAGCTCTACGTTGGAGGACCAGATGTTTACTGCATCATCATCCATCCAAACTACTTGGTTGGTCTGGTTGTCAAGCGGTTGGGAAAACAAATAACAAGTTGGAACTTGTGTGAAGATCAATGGACCAATCTCCTCCGTATCACGAATCCAAGCAAACGCAACAGTGACGAAACAAAAACGAGAACAGAGAAGAAGGAGAAACGCTTGACAGTGGTTGTCATTAATTTCTCCTTCTTCTCTGTTCTCGTTTTTGTTTCGTCACTATTACGTTTGCTTGGATTCGTGATACGGAGGAGGGGATTGGTCCATTGATCTTCACACAAGTTCCGACTTCCGAGTGAAATTGATCATCAGAGGAGCTTGATTTTACCCTGTACCAAGTGACAAAGTTGGTGTAAGTGAGGAGCTCGATTTGGAAATTGGTTTTTTTTGGTGTTATACTAGCCACTGGGGAAGGAAGAACCACGAAAAAAGCGCGATCCAACAACCCGGATCAACCCGAACTTAATTTTCAGTTCGCGTTATATTTGGGTTAGTCTAATGAAAATATGAAAAAGTTGTGAACTAATAAATTTTTAATTGTGGAAATGTCATATCCCTTAATTTGGTTGTCAATTGATTTCAGAATATTATACTTTTCAAAATTGAAGATATGTCTCCCCATCTCACAATCTTTGAAATTTCTTTCCAATTGCTTTTTTAAACACTTATCTCTTTTGCACACAATTAATGTTTTTTTCCTTTCTTCCATATGTGTTTCTTTTCACGGGCATACATGTGGTTTTAATTGTTCACAAATATGATGATTTACGATGATTTACATGGGACTTCTCTATTATTTTGGTCATTCCCACATGCCGCCTGCACCTTTACGACTAGAGAAACACCACCCGCAATCAGTTTCACTTTTCACGCTGATCTACTGAAACACAATTGGATAAAGAAAAAACAGAAACTTTAGTAACGGCCGGGGTAATGAATTAGCAATTCTTCATATGATGTAAATAATGATCAGAAGATGACAAAAACAACATCATGAAAACATAATCCAAGAGTAGTCATTGAATAATTTATTATGTGCTTACCGGAAGGCAATCAAGGGTCATGCAAGGCCAATGAGGCACGAGTAGGCGTCGGCGTTCCTGATCAGCTTACTTCACACCATGATCAAGATCGGGTTTGTCATGACGCTCGTTGGCTGCATCTGCTCATCGTTCTTGGAGCTGCGGTACCCTTGCTCTCCGGCGGCGGAGCTCAAGGCTGAGCTTGATGAGCTCGGCAGGCCCCACCGCCTCCTTTTGTGCAATTCCCTCGTCACTCTCTCATCTGCTTCGCCCATTAATATGACTTCATTTCCTTGATTAATGCAATGTTATTTTCTTAGATGCTAATTATCCTATTTTCCGTGGTGGACACTGTTGCAACCTAAAGGTGCTATGACAAATCGTAATTTCATTTCCTACATTAGTCATAGATTCGGGGGAGATAAGAATTCAATTGTTCAACGTACCTTGTAGGATTTCTCTTTTTGATCACTTTTGAAAAAATGAAAAATATGATTGATCAACTTTTGAAGCAAAAGCGCATGAGGGCTAGTGATTGATATTTCTTTCAGAGTAGCCGTGAATTGTTATTAATATAATTTGTAAGAAAAGGGAAAGAAAAGAAAGAAAAAAATCTCATTGGTTGCGAACTAGGGGTGATCGGTTCTCGGTCCGGTCCGGTTCCAAGGTGAAACCGGGAACCGGACCGAGAGAATCGGTTCCCAAGCGGACTGGACCGATTGGTTCTAGGACCGGGAACCAGATCGGACCGTCGATCCGGTCCGGCTCCGGTTCGGTCCAATGGAACCGGTCACTTAGAGATTAGTTTTTTTTTTGGTTAAACACTTAAGGTTTAGTTCATATTTTACTAATTTTTGTCAATGAAGTTCACTTAGGGTTTAATTCACATTTTACTAATTTTTATCAATGAATTTATGACAATGAAGTTCACGTAGAGTTTAGTTTACATTTTATTAATTTTTTTAAAGAAAAAAATAACAAAAATATATATTAAATAGTCGGTCCGGTCCGGTTCTCGGTTCCAAGGGGGAACCGGGAACCGGATCGCCTAGAAACCGGTTCCGCTTTTAGGAATCAGGAATCGGATCGATAGTCCCGAGAACTGGATCAAATCCGTCGGTCCGGTCCCGGTTTGGACGGTCCAAGTTGCTCACTCCTATTGCGAACGACATTTCATGGAAGCCACAGCGAAGTATTTTATTGAGGAGCCAATGGAGTAGCTAACCTCTTTTAATGAAATGAAGTACTTTATCTGCCGTATAAGCAAAAGAAAACAAAGGACGAAAGATGTTTATTATTTTTATTTATTAGAATTCAATATCCACGCCTTTCCTTTGAGGGCGCCCAGATGCGGAGAGAAGACTAGAGCAGAAGACTTGGGTATCTGTGAAGACGCGTGAACAAGCAAAAGTCTTCTCTTTTGTTCTTTGATTAGAATTCGATGTCCATGCGTCGAGTCAAAGTCGGTGGGCGCTTCCGGAAAGGAACAAAAAGACGAATGGACGAAATTATGTTTGATTGAGTCAGTTTGGCTTTTAGCTTCTCCAAGGAACACGGCATTATTATTGAAGGGATAAGTATTAAGCATTAAAATTTATCATAAAAATATAATCTGATCCTAAAAATTTTAAAATATATAATAAAAATTTATCATGAAATTATAATTGCGTCATAAAGCTTAATTGCATTTTTTAAAAGTTTTAGGATTCGGTTATACTTGCATGATAAGTTTTAAGATTTAATTGCACTTTTTAAAAGTTTTAAGATTTGATTACACTTTCGTCACAAATTTTAAAACTTAATTATACTTTTTGAAAGTTTTATGATTCAATTTTACTTTCGAGATAAATTTTAAATCTTTTAGTACACTTATTCTATTATTGAATGTTTGGATTGGATCATCATTTTGATATCTACCTCATTCCGACTTTTCAACACTTTTAAAAAGGCTTTCTTGCCCCAAAGCCAATCAATCAATTCATTAGAAAGCTCTGCTCCAGCCTCCAATCAAGACCGTATGATATTATGGTTATAGAAATTTATTTTACGTTGACAGGAAAATTCTTTGACAATTCAATTTACAATAAATGCAACATTGAACAAAGATTCGTGTCCATTAGATATGCAAAACTAATTTTCAAAGAAGAAAAGTTTCACGCGCAAATCGTCAACACTTCTTGTCCTAGAAAAGTTATACGTGATGTCGCATGATATAATATATAGAACTTCATGTACTCGATCATCTGTCCATTAATTTCACAAAACTACTGACCTTATAATTGGCTTATATAGAGTTTTATTTAGCTGAAAGGACGGTCATTTGTAGAATATCATTGCTATACTCTCATTATAAATTTAAGGAATTAGCTAACTTGAACTCTTACTCACTATTGACACCTGAATTTTGCCGACAAAACGAACACACATTTTTGTGACGTGTAAAAAAAAGTAAATAAATAAATGGGCAATAAAAAATGATGGATGAATAAAAATAACCACCGTAAAAGAGGCCACTATCTTTCGGCTCCATCGTCGTCGATCGATCGTCTACCATCTCCGATCAGCAACAGCCGCCATCAAATCTCCCTCGCCGGTCACCGCGGCCTCGGTCGTGACGGAACAGAGCATGGACGCTCATCACCACCAATCGACCTTCTCTCCTGCTCTTTCAATCTCGTCTAACGCACCGGAAGCTTTGGTGCGTGCGCGAGGGCTGAGGAACAAGACCGAGAAAAATATCTTTCTCTCCCATCTTCAGCGCTCTGGACCAAATCCAGTGTCTACGGCCGCGGCCGAAGCCGGTGGCAGCTGCATTGCTTCATCGCCTAGCTTCGTCTTCGTGAGATTCTCCAATTGTTTCAGTGTCTTTCATATATTAGCAGGTAACCATAGGGGAGGATGCGGTCGATTCATGGAGACTCGATCATACGATTGTTCTGTATTGCCTTTTGCCGAGAGCTTCGAGTTGTTCTCTCAAATTGTTGTCTGTTATTTGGTCTCGGATTCGTCGATTCCTCTCTAGCAGTTTTTTAGCGGGATTTCTCATGTTTATATTCCTCGCCAATTGATAGGAATTCCTATCTGTAGAACATCTCACCCTTCATGATCACCACCTGTTCGACGTTTTGCCTCAGAGATGATAATGATGAATTTTTTTTCATCGTTGATCAATCTGAGATCGAGTAGAGTGGATTTGGATGTTGTTGTTCGACATGCTGATCATATATATTGCGAATTTGATGCTTCATCCTTTGATGGCAAGAGACTTCTCTTTCCCTTGGTGCTTCGGTTTACTTTTTACTTTGGTTGTGAGACTGAATTGTCATCTAATAGTAACAATAAGTCACAATACATTGGTGGTGAAAAAATCACAGCCAAGCTATATCAAGTTCAATCTCGTTTTTATGATCATGAAAGACCCTTCCACCAAAGTTTGAGAAAGAGACTCTTCGACCTACTTCGAATTCAAAAGAAGCGGGAACGGTTACAAAACTTCACCAAGCTTGAACGTGACAAAGTTGTTGACGAGAAATGCTAAGGGATTGGAAGTTTAGTTAAATTGAGAAATCATGAATACATGAAAGCAGTTAAGTTAAGAAATCATGGATATATGAAAGCAGTCAAGTTAAGAAATGGAAATCGGCCTAGTAACAATCGAAAGCAATTTAAGACTTACAAATAGAAGAAATGCAGTTAATTTCATTCGGCTCTTTCCTTTGAGTCTAGTGTTCTTTGCTTTGATTTCTTTGTTCCTTGCATTGCACCTTCAAATAATTCACAGCACTTCCATTTTAATTTCTGAGCAATTTACTGTACCTGTCATTTAGATCAATTTCCATCAAATCGTTTAATGCATTGCTTTCGGGAGTCTGGCACGAATACACGCACAGAAAAAATTGATCGCTTTAGAGCCAAGCTAGAAACAGAAACTAAGCTTGTTATTTGTTTTCCCAACCGCTTGACAACCAGATCAACTTACATCGAGCGAATTTGCTAGGACAATATCATATAGCTAAACATGCCAATGTACACAAGCGGTCACGCTATAATAGGATTCTAAATTTAGCCACCATCGGTTCAAGAGGTGGCTCCCACCATGTAGAACTTTATCGTAACGAGGATCAGGAGGCGGCTTCCATGACGTAACACTTTGTCCCGCATGGCATTTTGGTTTGCATTGTACACAAATGTCATTCCATATCCGATGCACATGCAAGATGTCATCCCTTCACGTATCTCGTGCTCGATATCTCACACAATGAATAATGATTCCTCAAGCAAATCTGTGGTATGTGGCTATGTACTTGCTTTCCGAACCCATATGGTATTCAAGAAGAGTAATGATTCCTGAGCCGAAGGAATGTGCCGAATCTACATACCAAATTGATCTGGCTCTAGAAGAACTTGTTACATGTCTGCTTGCTAAATTCCAATGCGAAATCCATAATTGATGCAAGCTTCGCCATCAAATTACTGATATGCCAAGAGAATTGTTGGGTGCAAACATTACAGAGTGAATTATGGCTCAAAAATATCAATCAAAAAGCACGATATATAGTTTCTACCTTTTCTTATAATATTATGAAGAGCAGTGTACTAGACCTAAATTTTGTGATAGCAACTTCGAATTTTCTTTGCAGGATTTCAGTGCATAGACTTAATTCTTTTTTTTGGGTTAAGGATTTACGTGGTTCATAGACTTAATTCTTACTCAGATCATAAATCCGAAAATTCTCAATATTAATGTATATATTTTTTGGCTTGACCAACATGAAAATATGAGAGAGCAAGCTTGCTTCATGTCACAGGGTGTGTTTGATAGATACCTTCCATGACTTTGATAATGCCATATTCTTAGATAACCGATTCAGTAGTTATTTTATGAGCGAAGTGAATAGATGATGTGTGAGGATAATCCGTCCGCTGGCTTTACTAAATGAGATAATCTGCATGTTACATTTTTCTCAAATGAAAAAAGAAGAAGAAGTTAGATTAAAAAAGGTAATTTGGTTTTATAATGTTACCATCAGTTTTTAAACTTTTCATAGCCAATTGAGATCTCAAACAACCTAATTTTATTTTAACGGTACTAGAGTTACTAAAGATTTACTATCTCGTGGTGTACAAAGTGAGGTGACGGTTGACGTGGTGGATTGCATTGGTGTTTGATATGTCCCCTGGTAAACGCTGAGTCTATAAAAATAATAGAAAAAAAGTAAATCAGAATAGTTGAAGATCACGTCTTGTATTTATCCTCTTTGTCTACCTCAAGTCTACATCGTCCGAATTTCCTTTTTTTATTACCGATGACTTCAAAGAAGCTCGATTGATCTCTCGTGACTCGCAATTGGCTTCACTTTTCACGCTAACCGCTGAAACACAAATAGTTAAAGGAAAAACCATAAACTTTAGTACCAGCCGGTAGCTAGTGTAATGAATTAGCAATATTTCATTGAAATATTTATTATGTGCTTACCAAAAGGCAATCGAGGATCATGTGAGGCCAATGAGGCACGAGTAGGCGTCGTCGGCGTTCCTGATCAGCTTTACTTCGCACCAAAGATCAAGATCATGCTGGTCGTGACCCTCGTCGGCTGCATCTGCTCATTGTTCTTGGAGCTGCAGTACCCTTGCTCTCCGGCAGCGGAGCTCAAGCTGAGCTTGTCAAGCTTGGTGGGCCTCACCGCCTCCTATGCAATTCCCTAATCCCTCTCTCATCTGCTTTGCCCATTAATATAACACTTCATTTCCTTAATTAATCCTATGTTATTTTCTTGGATGGGTACGGTTGCAAACGAAAGGTGGCACGACGAATCGTAATTTCATTCCCTCCATCAGTCATAGATTTGGGTGAGACGAGAATTTAATTGTTCGACGTGCCTCATAAGATTTCACTTTTTGGCCACTGAAAAAAATGAAAAAAATAATCGATCAACTCTTGAAGCAAAAGCGCGTGAGGGTTAATAATTTATCTATCTTTCAAGTAGCCATGAATTGTTATTTATTATATAATTTGTGAAAAAAAGAGAAAGCAAAGAAAGAAAAATATCTCATTGGTTGCGAATGACATTTCCTGGAAGCCACAACGAAGTATTCTATTGGGCGCCAGTGGACTAGCCAACCTTTTTTAATGAGATGAAATACTTTATTTTCCATATAAGCAAAAGAAAAAGGCGAGCTAAAGATGTTTTCTTTTTATTGGAATTCAATGTGCGCGCCTTTCCTTTGAGGGTGCCCGGATATGGAGAGATGAGAGCAGAAGAACACTTCGTATCTGTGGAAAACGTGTGAACAAATAAAAGTCTTCCTTTTTCATTAGAATTCAATGTCGATGTCGAGAGACAAAGTGGGTGGGGGCTTCAGATAAAGACGAATGGACGACATTATGTTTGATTGAGTCAGTTTGGCTTTTAGCTTCTCCAAGGAACACGGCATTATTATTGAACGTTTGGACTGGATTATCAAAACGATGTCGAACCTCATTCAGATTTTTCAACACTTTGAAAAGGCTTTCTTGCCCCAAAGCCAATCAAATCAATTCATTAGAAATCTGTGCTCCAATCAAGACCGTATCAAATTATGGTTACAGAAATTTATTTTATGGAGAAAATTACCAAAATAGTCTTAAATCCATTGTAATTGTGCCAATTTAGTCATAAACATCTTTTTTGTAACAATTCAATCCTAAACTTGTTATATTTGTGTCAATTTAGTCCATCCAGCCAATTTTGGCCGGTCGGCACTAATGTCGATGCTAGTTGATGCCGGCCGACGTTGACGTGGTAATTTTTAAATATATTTTTATATTTTTCCGAATTGTTTTATTTTTTCATTTTTTTCTCTTCGCTTTTTTTTCCTATCTTGTTTCCTAGCCGATCCGGTGACCGGCTTTGCCACGTCCACACAAACACCACCCCCAATCAATATTCAATTCCACTTTTCACACTAACTTCGGGAACATATATAATTAAAAAAATAAAAACCAAACTTGAAAGTCCCATCCCTCTCCAATCAGCACCACGCCAAAAGATGCTTGATTAAGGAAAGAACAGACAAGTGGCTCTTGATTAAGGAAAGATTGTTGCGTTCGATACAGAAAATCTTTGAACATCAAACCTACGATATTGGTGCACATGGTGGCCCCACAGAAAAAACAAAAGGACTAAAGAGATTAACGAGATGGAAGCCATTTTCCAGAAACCACTCAATCAATGAATTAATCAGAGGATTGACGTCAAATCAGGATCGTGTGATATTACGATAGTAAAAATTTTATCTGATGTTGACCGGCGGCATCTGCTCGTCTTCCACGGCGCAGAAGCCCGAGCCGAGCTTTGTTGAGCCTGGCGGGCCCCATCGACTCCTTCTCCCTAATTCCCTCATCCCTCCCATTCGCTTTGCCCGCAAAGCTGGAAAGTTCACATAATTTTCTTTGTTGACCTGCGAAAAAGAAAGCCATGCCTCTGACTATGAAGAAGATACCGAGAAGCTCCAACGTTGAACAAAATCTCATTGGTTGACGGTGGGTGCTATTGGCAAGAAGCAAAGACAGGAAGGCTGAGAGGGCAGCGAGGGTCACGCTAATTTTTTGGCAGCGTCCTCTTGTGCCATTTGATTGTCCCCATCTGTTTGTCCATCCAATTCCATCCCTCTCTATTATTATTATTAATATGCCCTCAGAATTTATTGGCTCTTTCTAGTTTCTACCCCTGAGTCTATGCCGATTTTTGGTTTTTATTATGTGTTTACATACTGTTTGCCAAGGCTTATCGACTTGTAGTTTCCCTAATCATGTTGCCGTGCTTTTAACTTTTTTGTTTATAATATAGCCTCATCACATTCGCATGCATTGAATGGTCATGGCACAGCAGGCTTCTTGTCGTTTTGCTATGGCATCGCACATTGGACGCCATATGGACTCGAAACAACTTATGATGACACTGTCTTTGATTGACTCAACTCTACGAGATTTTGGATGGAAGTCAAAGGAGCACAGAGGGAGATAGTTCAAACATGTTCATCCACAAAGGGCTGAACATGGCTGACTTCTCAATTGAGGTCTCTTTCTCTCTCTCTCTCTCTCTCTCAAGCAAGGTTCAATATGTCTAATTGTTATAAAAATCTAGCTTTGGTTGAATCACTAGGAGAATGCTCAAATCAAACTTTTGCACTAATTACAAACTAGGGTACTTCTAACAATTTGCCCATATGACAGAAGTATCATTATTCCCAAATTTCTCCTGCTTACCGAAATATTCTTCCTAGAGGCGAGATGCCAGAGCAATTCGTCCTTGTTGAAGACGGCACCATATCTTTCATGGCTTCACAAGACTTATATGACAAGTTCCTAGGATTGGCTCTTTGTGTTGTTTTCAGTGTAGCAGATGGAGAAAAGGAAATATATTTCTACATTGTGCCACATGTTAACAAACAAAGGTGGAACGTGCTATCAGGAACTCTTCATCCATTTGAATCAGATCACATGTGGATTCAATATCTTGAACCAAATGTGTTGTGGGGACTGGTGGAGGGAGGAGTTGATTTTGGTCAGTTTAATGAGAGTTATTTATGATTTAGCCTTAGAATTAGAGTATTGGGTGGGACCGTGAAAAAGTTGGGCTATGTGCTAAGGTGCGGGCAACTAGATGATGATTTCAAGGTTGTGCTTGAAGACAATCAATTTGTGGATCCAGCTGCACTCTCTGAGGATTTTGAATTTTGATGGATCAACTGGTTTAAGAGAATTCCTAAGGAAATGTCACCTACCTATAGAGGAACTGGAATCCAGCGAAAGTGAAGAAGATTAAATGGGAAGAGGCGGGTGTAGTAGCGTTGGCTTGCAGCTCTTAAAGAAGCCGTCATTAAGCTAGCGAAACAAATTAGTGTTTCCTTATACCCCCAGGACATGTACGAGGAATTCCTATTATTAGAACTGTATTGTTATTGGAGTAGTAGATGGCTTTCAGTTCAATCTCTCGTGAGATTTAAAGATATGTGAATGGAGAGAGGATGACTTGGCACACAAGGCGCTTGAATTCATCATAACATGGCGTCATTTCTGGCTCAAGTATCTCCGGCATGGTGCGCTGCGGGAGGTAAATGAGGTTTTGGGAAAAGATTCAAGTCATTTGCACAGTAGCTTGAGACCATCCAAAGGAATCGTGAAGAATTGGGGAATTCATATGATATTGCAAGCAACAAGATGTTAAAATATGTCTCGAATCTGAGTCCGTGAATAAAATCTGGGACGAAGCGAGGCGGTAAACGGTCACGTAAAAGGAATGTATGGATCTTGTTGTGGAAAGTAAAAAACAAATGGGCACATAATTTTCTTTGCCACTGAGTCGATCAAATAAAAACAAATCAAAAGAGGAAAGTTAGGTTGACCGAATATTATATTTTTCTCCTCTTTGGTTCATCCTGTCGCAGTGGTGGTGCAGAGAAAGAATAAAAAAATATTCTTGCCTTATTGCTTGTGAAAGTCACGATCAAGATTGGAAAGTCCAATGGACTCGAAGACCATTATCTCGGTCACCTGGGCTCATAATATATATTCTGATTCTGATCGTGGGTTGCTCCGTTCGTGATGCATAGTGAAAATCTTCTTGAAGCTCCGTTCTATGAGTGTTTGGAAATGGATTCATGATTTTATTCGTAAAATTACATCAAGAGTTCAGGTATCTATAGCGATTAAATCTTATGATAAGATTTATGTATAATTTTTTTATGAGATTGATAAATTATTTCGTGAGGAATTATTAGAGATAAACACCGCGTGAGTTATTGGGTATAATTGAAGCTTGAAAAATACTGAGAGTATTTGAGTGATTCGAGTATGGTTATAATCTCCGTTATATCGATTAATCTATAGTGAAATTTTATGTTGCTCTACCCGTGGACGTAGTGTCACGCCCCGAATCCCATCGAGCCCGCAACATCCCTCTCCTCGGTCGGAAGAGTGCGACGTCCCAGGAATAACGTCGCCGACCCAACGATCCATCAGAGTTAAATCGCGGCGGAAGTAATCAAAAATCCCGAACATTAAAATTGGAGAACACCAGGAAGGAACAAATCGTCAAACCACCAAGCATATATTACACTTCCAAATATTTACATCATCCGTCAATACAAACCACAAGATAATTTATAAGCACACCGAACTATAAACTCCAAACTACCAAAATATCAAGGTCAGCTCTCTAGGTCAGTACTATCCAAAAATGGGGCGCATCCTCCTCCCAGAAGTATCCCCTACGCCCTCTCGAAGGCGTCCACTCTGACTCAATGTCCTCGGCATCACCACCTGAATCCTCCACAGCTGTCTGCTCACCTGACAACTCCGAGTCGACCTCAATCTCGACATTCAGGCGGGGGCTCTGAAATGGTTTGGTTGAAATAACCATGAGATCACATCTCAATAAGTCACAACCTAAGCCCCACCTAGGCTATCACGTAATTCCAGACACATCCAAGCGCGCAACCAAACAACCACACAACCAGCAATCAAACATTCACACATACCTGGACTCTCTGCATACACACCATGCACGTTAGCTCACAATCCCAACATACAATTCTTGTACACATGCCATCACACACTTTCCACATATCAATACACACGCCAATCATACCACAGCAATACATCACAGCCGCGCGCGTGCCTCGATTATAAAGCAAAACCCACTTGGGCACGTCCCATACCATGCCTAGCAGATTTTACCCCATAATCGCGCACTGCATCACGCGATACAAACTACACTCGCACACGAACTCACACCACACGTCAACTTTCACAATCCTCACACGTCTTGCGAAGTCCAGCTCATTCTCAACCTTTCCACCACTATCGCGCCCGCGTAAAACGCATCAGGCCAACGGTCTTCTGACCTCGTCAGGCATCGACACCCCGTCGGGCCGGGCATCGTCACCTCGTCAGGGACGGCATCGTCCCGCGTAAACGAACACGCCTCAGGACGGAATCCTACACACAGTTTCCTTCTACCGCGCCCGCGTAAAATGCATCAGGCCAACGGTCTTCTGACCACGTCAGGCATCGTCACCCCGTCGGGCCGGGCATCGTCACCTCGTCAGGGACGGCATCGTCCCGCGTAAACGAACACGCCTCAGGACGGACCTTACCCCGCGTAAACAAACACGCCTCAGGGTATCACTTTTCCCATCAATCCTACATTCCCGTACCTTCGTTCCACACTCTCAATATGTATCACAAGGCCACACATACACACTATCACACACAATCTCACACCTCCCATACACATCACAAATGCACATATTCTCATCACACGAACACATTCCACGACCCACATACACTTATCACACGAATTCAATGCACATTCACATTTCCACGCCACCACACCTCACGGCCACACACACGGCACACCACCGCATCACATTCAGTCCAATGCACAATTCAGAACCAGCCAACCACAGCACACAAAACAGTTAATCCAATAAACCCGATCAAGCCAATACAATTCCAATTAATCACACCATTCAACCCCGATCGATCCTCAATGTCACAGTCCTAACCGAGCCTCCTAAACCTCGAATTTCCTTTGCCAATCAGTCCATAACCATCAACTATCCAGCCCCTAATTCAGTCCTAAACAGCCACCAAATCAGTCACAAAATAGTCACAAATTCGTCTAAACCGGGTCCAAACTGGGCAGTTGCGCAGTGACAGAAATCCATTTGAAATAAATAGTAAACGAACTCCAAAAATTCTAAATTTTGGATATGTCATAAAAAACATCTTGATAAACATTTCTTATGAAGAGCACGAAATCCAGTTCAATCTTCAACCATGACTGTTTTTGTCCCTCGAAGTCAGACCAAAATCAGTTCGCTCAAACAGACCGTTTTGTTCTCAAAATACATTTATTTCAACACCCAAATCACCTTGAAAAATTGTGAAATTTTTATATGTTATAGCCACAAATGTCCCCAACAATTCTTGTGAAGGAAGTATTTTGAAAATAGGTCTGGAAAAATTTATAAAAATTCGAACAGACCCGAAGGTCGGGTGAACAGTAAATCGGGTAGACCCATTTCGGTCCAAAGATGGACTTCCGAATGGCCTCAAATGATTTCCAAAAATTCCCAAATTAAATTATGTTATACCTCAAGATGTTGGGAAAAACTTTCATGAAGAAAACTTTCTCAAATTCGGCCCACAAAATTCTATACAAAAATGGCAAACCGGGCGGGTACAGTAACCGCGAATCCGCGATTCACCCCGAACCTCACGAATTTAAACCCGAATCGATTTCTACCGAATTCCAACCGCCAAAACTCAATTCCCGACGTCTAATCCAACCCGCAACAACCACTAAAAGCCATACTCAGCCACAAATAACCATGATCAACCACAAAAACCCATGATCAAGATCTTAATCAACCTCTAATCGCCCTAAACCGCACCCAAACGAGTCCGAAAAATACCCGACGTCCTAGGCGAGGTTTAGGGAGTGACTTACCGGACTCTAGGCTAACTCGGCTAGAGCGGGAAGGTGGAATAGCTGGCCGGCGGCGATCGGCGGTGGCGGCTTGCTCCGGCGATGCTCCGGCGACGATCGGCGGTCCAAGGCCGAGAGAAAGATGAGAGGAGTTTTTGGTGAGGGAGAGAGGGAGAGTGTTCTGTTGGTGGGGGGGGGCTGCGTGAGAAGAGAAGAATGAGGGAGAGAGAGAAATTTTTGGTCTTAAAGGGGGCTTTGACCACTTTTTCTAAATTCCCATATTGCCCCTCTTTCACTTGGTCAATATTCTCCTAAGCCAAAATATCCAAGGGCATTCTAGTCTTTTCATCCTTGCATTATTGGGCTGATATTTATCCACAAATAAATCCCCAAATTTAATTTCCAAAATCCCCAAAATTCGGAATACCCAAAAATAAGCCTAGGGGCAAAGTCGTAACTTTCCGGTCCCGAGCCGAATTTCCATTTTTCGACCGTACCGACCCCAAATATAATTGGTCACTCAAAAATGACGTCATCCTCGTAAAAATAGTTGTGCACGACCCCGAAAATCGACATCCAAGTCCGGATCCAATTTCGCGATCAAAATCGCCCAATCTCAATTTTAGGGTCTCTCACTAACGGGCGGCTGTTTAGGGATTACGCGTATAGACCTAGGGTTGTTCGAGTCATGGCGACCTCGATCGTCACCGAAGGTCGACTCATGATCGAGTTCTTAGGTCCACGTACATTTCCCTAGGTAGCCATTCCCTAAAGGTTAGTATCCCGAGAATGATCAGTTCCGGGCGAGACTTACTAAAATGAAATGTCACGCCCCGAACCCCACGGCGCGCCACATCCCTCGCCAAGGTCGATTTGACTGCGACGTCCCAGGACGCGTCGCCGACCCGATTCCCAACACAGAGACTTAAAGCACATGCGGAAGCAAATCAAAATCACCCGAACAATAATATATACATAACCAAGGATAGCCATACAACAACCAGCACAAATAATGACACTGGCAATGAGACTGGGCACCAGACATAAAATTCATTTACAGCCCATGCTCATTAATCAAAGGCAGTTAAAGGCCATTACAACCGGTCGGGGGCTCCTTCCAAGAACACTTCGGTACGCCTGCCATCCTCAAGGCTGGGGGTCTGAAAAATTGGGATTTAAACAACAATGAGAATAATCTCAGTGAGTAATTTCCTAAACCTAAACTAGGCTAACGTGCACCTCCTGACAGGTTAATTAAACACGCTAAGCAATGTATCATTAAATAACCACAAATTCCAAGGCCCACGGCCTAAATTGTTTATATCACCGCCCTGCAGGTTAGGCATTCAATATCATTATAACTCATAAACAATTAAATCGACCCGAAGGCCATGACCCAATGGTCATCAACAATTAAATCGACTCGAAGGCCATGACCCAATGGTCATCAACAATTAAATCGACCCGAAGGCCATGACCCAATGGTCATCAACAATTAAATCGACCCGTAGGCCATGACGCAATGGTCATCCACAGTTAAATCGACCCGAAGGCCCGACCCGTCGGTCACAGTTATAATTCGACCCGAAGGCCCGACCCGTCGGTCACAGTTATAATTCGACCCGAAGGCCCGACCCGTCGGTCACAGATATAATTCGACCCGAAGGCCTGACCCGTCGGTCACAGATGTAAATCGACCCGAAGGCCTGACCCGTCGGTCACAGATATAATTCGACCCGAAGGCCTGACCCGTCGGTCACAGATGTAAATCGACCCGAAGGCCTGACCCGTCGGTCACAGATATAATTCGACCCGAAGGCCTGACCCGTCGGTCACAGTTATATTCGACCCGTAGGCCTGACCCGTCGGTCCTCACAAATAAATCGACCCGAAGGCCATGCCTTGATATGTCAAGCGCATTGAATTACAATTTCCACTCACAATCCCATCCATATCAAAATACAAACAACGGAATCACGTGGAATGGGACCCAAGTTAATCATTAATACCAAAATGTGCCAGGTAATATTATTCACCATTCGATCAATTCAACACGTCGGCACACCCAATTCATTCCGGTTTAGTCCATCTAAACCCGGCACCTATTGCACATACTTAAAGAAATGAAATTCAATATAATTTGGGCCCGCCATGCTATTCCATTTCTAGTCCCGCTAGGCGTGCGACATGGCATCATAGATCAATCACCACCAGAGCTCATTTAGCTAGTCAATTGATCAATGCGATCATTCCTTATAATTGCACAATTAAACCCCAATTTGATCACGCTTCGCCTAAATCAAATCCCGTTGTGTCCAGCCACTATACCGCAATGTCTAGGCCAATAATCAACTTCAAAATGCTCCATTAAACTCCCCAAAACTTCACTTGGATCAGTCATCACAAGAACTAATGACGCGCGCACTAAAATTCCACACTTAATACCCGAACTTGGGTCATTCTGATCCAAATTTGTCCAGCCAATGTACAGCGCCTCTCGGACCACTAAACCTCCGTTAGAACATTACGCTAAGCCACCAAATACGCCACAACATCTGCTCTCAACGGCCTCCACAACTAACCCCCAAATTGATCGCGCTTTGTCCTATTCAAACCCGATATGGACAGCCACTAAATCAATTACATCGGATCATCTAATGACCTCAAAATATTCCATTGGACTCCCCAAGACACCATTTTAATCAGCCACCATAATGCCAAATAAGGCGCGCACTAGCATCCGCATTCTAGACCCGAATTTCCCCAAAATTGGGCTATTCCATTCCAAACCTGACCAGCCATCTCTCGACACATACATAGCCGCGAAATCTTATCAAACGGTCAATATAATTCACCAGATCAGCCGCAACATCAACCGTTACCATCCTATGCACAATAACCCCTAAATTACCCTAATTTAACCCCTAAACTTGTCCAGAAATGCAATTAATCCTAATTAGGGTTTAGGGTCAAACTCACCGGGTGTCCTAAGCTTTAAATCGAGCCGAACACGCAGCGATGGCGGCTGGACAGCAACGATCCCGCGCCGGAACAGTACAGCGAGTGGCGATTCCAGCAAACGGCGCGAACGGCGGCGACGAACTAGACGATTCCATGGCTAAGATGGACACGGCCAGAGAGTGTGGGACGGCCCGGCGAGGCTGGGTGAGACGCCGGTGGCGGCGGAACAGCTTCGGCGACGGCGGAGCTCCTCCGGCGAGCGGCGGCGGCTTGGGCGTCCAGAACAGGGGAGCGTTAGGGAGAGGGAGAGTGAGGGGGAGGAAGGGCTGCCGGTGGCTGGGCAAGGTTGCTGGGGACCAACCGGTGGTGGACGGAGCAGCGGCGACGGCTGGGGCGGCGGCGCGTGGCGGCGGGGCGACGCGCGACGATAGAAACCCAGAACAGGGGAGGTTCCGGGGAAGAAGAAGAACAGGAGAGGGGAGGTGGTGGCGGCCAAGGGGGGCAGCAGGGCGGCGGAGGCGACTGAGGGGAGTGGCTGGACGGCCTAGGCGAGGCGGCGGCGGCCGGAACGGCGGCACGCGGCGGCGGCGACGCTAGAAGCCCTAAACAGGGGAGGGCTTCGGGAGAGAGAAAATCAGGGGAAAGAGAGGGTCGAGCGGCGGCTGGAGGTGGCACGGCGGCGTCTCGGTGGCCGGAGGACGAGGGGGCCGGTCGGCGGACGGCTGGGCAACGCCGGATCGCGGCGGACGCCGCGGCGAGCTGCTGTTCGCGCTCTCCGCGAGCAGGCCGGCGACGGGCGGTCGCGGCGACCGACGGCGACGCGGCTCGGTCGGGGCGACGGCGGCGACTACGGCGAGGCTGAGGGCGAGCTTGATCGGCGGTCGGACGGCGCACGGTGGCTGGGCTGATCTGGTCGGGCGAGGGGCAGAGGAAGATCAGAAGCAGGAGCGTCGGGGAGGAAGACGCCAGCGAAAGAGAAGAAGAGAAGAAAGAAAAGAAAAAGAAAAAGAAAAAGAAAAGGGAGGAGAGAGAAAAGGCAGGTCTGATGGACAGGTGGGGACGTGCGCAGAAGGAGGGGAGACGCGGCAGAGAGGAGAGAGGAGAGAGAGAGAAAGAGAAAGAGAGAGAGATTTCCGAAAAATAATTAAACTTCATTTCTTTATTAAACGCAAACCGAGAGTCCAAATTCAAAACTGGAAATTGCCCCTCAATCCTAAAAGAGCCTCGCACACAAAAAGGGACAAAGGCCAAATTAATGAAACCAAATTTTAACGAGGGAGGTCTACTAGTCCAAATTCGCACTGGTCAAAAACTCCCATTTTTCCATTATTCCTGACAATCTCAACGTGGGCTTCAATAATATTGACACCGTCCAATTTATTTCGTCCCGACACTCCCGAAAATCGACTACCAAGTCCGGGGTCTAAATAACGGCCAAATTTGATCGAGTGCGATTCTAGCGAAATCTCTAATTTAAAATGATAACCGGGAGTGATCAGCTCCCGGGCGAGATTTTACTATAAGCACACTGACAAATTACGCGTTTTATAAATCCCAAAAATGGGCCGAAATTCGGGATGTCACAACTCTTCCCCCCTTACAAAAATTTCGTCCTCGAAATTTACAATCCTACCCAATCATCCAAACAAATGGGGGAGAACTGGTGTTGCATCAGCTTCCTCGCTTTTCCACGTCGCACTTTCAGTTTCATGGTGTTCCCCAAATTACCTTGACCATCGAAATTTTCTTGTCTCGTAATACTCTCTCTATTTTGTCCTCGATCCGAACTGCCTTTTCCACGTACGACACCCTGTCATCCACACATGGAAGATGTTATGAACTTGCGACAAATTCAGTGGCAAAGCTAGGCGATAGGCCAACGTTCCAATCCTTTCCAAAATCTCAAACAGGCCTATGTACCTTGGACTCAGTTTTCCTTTCTTGCCAAGCCGAGACAGTCCTCTCATTGGCGCATCTCAAGAAATACATGGTCGCTAACCTGAAACTCTAACGGCTTACGCCTTCCGTCTGCGTAACTCTTCTGATGACTCTGAGCTGTTCTCAACCTCTCTCGAATAGCCTTTACCGTTTCTACCGACTGCTGAACCAACTCCAGACTCGTTATACTTCTTTCTCTTACCTCATCCCAATACAACGGCGTTCTGCAAGCCCTACCATATAATGCCTCAAATGGTGCCATTCTGATAGTCTACTGAAAACTATTATTGTAGGCAATTTCCACCAAATGCAACTGTTCTTCCCATTTGCCCTGAAAATCTAACACACACACTCTCAGCATATCCTCCAAGGTCCGAATAATCCCTTCAGACTGGCCATCCGTCTAAGGATGATGGGCCGTACTGAATTGCAACTTAATCCCCATGACTGATTGCAGACTCTTCCAAAAATTTGTAGTGAGCCAGGGATCACAGTCCGATGTGATTGATATCGGTACTCCGTGAAGACTAACTATCTGACGCACATATACTTTGCCAGCCTTTCTAGCTCGAAGTCCTTTCGCATTGCCAGGAAGTGCGCTGATTTGGCCAATCTATCTACTATCGCCCAAATAGAGTCGTGTCCCCTCTGGCTTCTTGGCAATCCCGTTACAAAACCCATTGTAATGTGCTCTCATTTCCATATTGGGATTTCCAATGGCTACAACATCTCGCCAGGTTTACAATGCTATGCCTTCACTTGTTGGCACGTCAAACACTTAGCCACATGCTTGGTCACATCCGTTTTCATTCTACTCCACCAATAGTACTGGCGAAGGTTCTGGTACATCTTAGTGCTGCCCGGGTGAATGCGATATTTGTTCCTATGAGCCTCCGATAAAATCTCTTCTTAAGCTCCAGATCATCGGGCACGCACAAACGTCCTCGAAACTTAAGAATTCCATCTTCGGACACCTAAAAGTCCGGTTTCCTCTTAATGTCATCCATACTCAATATTTTCTAAATCTCAAAGTCCGTAGATTGCAACGCCCTGATCTTGGCTTGCACTTTTGGCTCCATCCTTAATGTTGCCGTCAAACTGGAGAGGCGTCCTACCTCGAATTTAAATTTCGAGTTCCGTGCTCCTTCCAATAAATTCACTCTTTAACCAACTATTGTGTGATACTCGATTTCCTGCTCAAGGCATCCGCTACTTGGTTAGCCTTTCCTGTCTCGATACACAAGCAACCACCCTTCCATGTTGCATTAGCACGTATCCCAATCCTTTGAGTGAAGCATCGTTATAGCTCTTATACCCGCCCGGTCCTGAAAAATCGCCAACACTAGCGTCGTCGTCAATCTCTGCTTCAATTCCTAAAAACTCTCTTCGCACTTTTCCGTCTATCCAACTTTGTTTCCTTCTTAAGCAACTTCGTTGGCGGAGTGGCTATCGCCGAGAATTTTTCCACAAATCGCCGACAATACCCTGCCAGTCCTAAGAAACTCCGAACCTTAGTAACTGTCGTCAATCTCGGCCAATCCATTACTGCTTCAATTTCAGCTGAATCCACGGAAATCCTTCTCCGGAAATTATATGTCCGAGAAATACAACTCGATTCAGCCAAAATTCGCACTTGCTAAACTTAGCATACAGTGCGTGCTCTATTAACGTCCGTAGAACCTTTTTCAAGTGTTCCTTATATTCCTCGGAACTTCTCGAATATACCAAGATACCATATATGAAGACAATGATGAACTGATCCAAAAACTCCTTTAATACTCGATTCATTATGTCCATGAAAGCAGCAGGGGCATTAGTCAGTCCAAACGGCATCATCGTAAACTCATAGTACACATATCTCGTCTTAAATGCCACCTTCGGCACATCGTCCTTAATCCTCAATTGATGATAGTCAGTCTTTAGGTCAATCTTTGAGAATATCGATGCCCCTTGTATCTGATCCAACAGATCATCAATCCTTAACAACGGATACTTATTCTTAATGGCCAGCCGATTCAACTGTTTGTAGTCAATGTGCAACTTTAACAATTCCGTCCTTTTTCCTCGCGAATAAAACCGGCGCTCTAGATATCGGCTCTATTCTAGGGCCAACTCAATCACAAAATAATTATCTTTCCATCACTTAAAGACGAAGCCCCATCCATCAATTTTCAATCCCACGGTCTCCCAAAGCAAGTCACCCTGGTTCTTTACAGAATCCGAAATTTCCAAGCGATAACTCGTTCATCCAAATCTGGCCAAAGGATGTCATCAACTATTCTAAAATCCATAAACTGATTGCGTCTATTCACCAAGAGTAATTATATGCCTCACCTGACCATTCAGATCTATAACTTCAAAAATCACTTCTAATACATCAAACATCATCACACATTGCATTTAGATCCTTAAGACAAATCTTTCGCTTCTGTCCTAGCCATAGCACATACCCTTCCTTATGCCTTCAGTCGGTCCTGGTTATTCTAGGGCAACTTCCGCTTGATATCCTACCCGTGGTTACTGTTGTTGCGTTGGCGGTCTAGCTTGTTAATTCGAGCAGTTTCTTACTTGGTGACCATGTTGGTCATCTCCAAAACACACTCCAAGTCCACTTGGGCGAGGGCCATTCCCGTGCCTCTTTCCACAAGACTGACATGCGGCGCTATAATAGTAGTTCGACTTTTCAATTTTCTTTCTTATAGGAGAAACAAACTGCTTATTCCCAATCATAGTCTTCTTACCAAAATTGTGATTATCCCTAGTCGGCACATACCATAATCCAGAGGCGGTAGTCATCTCATTCATATCCTACTCAACCATCTGAGCCCTCTCGTATAGTTCGTTGAAATCCTTTAAGTTCAATAGCACCAACTAATTACGGAGTTCCAGCCTTAGTCCATCGCGGAACCTCCTCTCCCTATCCACAGGGTCCTCGACCATCCTTAGTGCATACTTAGACGACCTTGAAAACTAAACCTCATGCTAATCCACAGTTATGTGATTTTAACGGAGCCTTAGAAACTTTGCCATTTTCCTTTCCCGTGCAGTCTCAGAGAAGTATTTTCCCATTGAAGGTCTCAACAAAGGTAGTCCAATTTGGGATCGTGCTTACCTAGAAAATCTTACCTCGGGTGGCCTCCCACCAGTCATTTGCTACTCCCTGAAGTTGGTATACCACTAGGGCCACCTTTTCTTCCTTCGTGCACTCCAGCAATGCAAAGGCTTTCTCCAATTCTTAACTCAGAGAGTCGCAACCTCAGAACCACCATATTCTCCAACTTGGGTTACTTAAGTTTTGGAAACTGTTTCACCATGTGATGTATCCGACGATTCCCAATTCCTATCCCTTGATTACAGATAACAGTAGCGACAACAGCCTTAGCAGCTAGCGGTAGCTCCTTTTTGAGCCTACTGTCCCATTATGATTCCAACTGCTGCAAGTGCCTTCAAAATCCCATCCCCTCTAGGATCCTCTGCAACTCCAGTTTGTGGACCTATGCGACCTCGACCTCGACCTTGACCTCGACTACTCAAACTCACAAGATCACACCAAGCAATTACCTGCTGTAATCCCCTTCAGGGATTAGAGACCTAAACCAAGCTAAACCAGTCTAAGGTCCTAGGCAGGTATGCATAACAGCAGTCAAGCAACCAGCATGCGATCTTACACAATAGCACAACATCTCAACCAAGGAGATTCACGTACTTACCTCGAGTCCTGCCGCACCTGCACTTTACGGTCAGTTCGACAACCAGTCAATCACTACACAAACAATCAGGAGGTACACGTAGCATGCAAGGTCTCCCTACTGGCTACCCAAGGTCATCGCTCCTTATCACTCCAAGCTTCGACCTAATTGGATCGAGCTGACCTTGCTCTGATACCAATTCAAACGGGGATGTCACGGCCCGAACCCCACGGCGCGCCACATCCCTCGCCAAGGTCGATTTGACTGCGACGTCCCAGGACGCGTCGCCGACCCGATTCCCAACACAGAGACTTAAAGCACATGCGGAAGCAAATCAAAATCACCCGAACAATAATATATACATAACCAAGGATAGCCATACAACAACCAGCACAAATAATGACACTGGCAATGAGACTGGGCACCAGACATAAAATTCATTTACAGCCCATGCTCATTAATCAAAGGCAGTTAAAGGCCATTACAACCGGTCGGGGGCTCCTTCCAAGAACACTTCGGTACGCCTGCCATCCTCAAGGCTGGGGGTCTGAAAAATTGGGATTTAAACAACAATGAGAATAATCTCAGTGAGTAATTCCCTAAACCTAAACTAGGCTAACGTGCACCTCCTGACAGGTTAATTAAACACGCTAAGCAATGTATCATTAAATAACCACAAATTCCAAGGCCCACGGCCTAAATTGTTTATATCACCGCCCTGCAGGTTAGGCATTCAATATCATTATAACTCATAAACAATTAAATCGACCCGAAGGCCATGACCCAATGGTCATCAACAATTAAATCGACTCGAAGGCCATGACCCAATGGTCATCAACAATTAAATCGACCCGAAGGCCATGACCCAATGGTCATCAACAATTAAATCGACCCGTAGGCCATGACGCAATGGTCATCCACAGTTAAATCGACCCGAAGGCCCGACCCGTCGGTCACAGTTATAATTCGACCCGAAGGCCCGACCCGTCGGTCACAGTTATAATTCGACCCGAAGGCCCGACCCGTCGGTCACAGATATAATTCGACCCGAAGGCCTGACCCGTCGGTCACAGATGTAAATCGACCCGAAGGCCTGACCCGTCGGTCACAGATATAATTCGACCCGAAGGCCTGACCCGTCGGTCACAGATGTAAATCGACCCGAAGGCCTGACCCGTCGGTCACAGATATAATTCGACCCGAAGGCCTGACCCGTCGGTCACAGTTATATTCGACCCGTAGGCCTGACCCGTCGGTCCTCACAAATAAATCGACCCGAAGGCCATGCCTTGATATGTCAAGCGCATTGAATTACAATTTCCACTCACAATCCCATCCATATCAAAATACAAACAACGGAATCACGTGGAATGGGACCCAAGTTAATCATTAATACCAAAATGTGCCAGGTAATATTATTCACCATTCGATCAATTCAACACGTCGGCACACCCAATTCATTCCGGTTTAGTCCATCTAAACCCGGCACCTATTGCACATACTTAAAGAAATGAAATTCAATATAATTTGGGCCCGCCATGCTATTCCATTTCTAGTCCCGCTAGGCGTGCGACATGGCATCATAGATCAATCACCACCAGAGCTCATTTAGCTAGTCAATTGATCAATGCGATCATTCCTTATAATTGCACAATTAAACCCCAATTTGATCACGCTTCGCCTAAATCAAATCCCGTTGTGTCCAGCCACTATACCGCAATGTCTAGGCCAATAATCAACTTCAAAATGCTCCATTAAACTCCCCAAAACTTCACTTGGATCAGTCATCACAAGAACTAATGACGCGCGCACTAAAATTCCACACTTAATACCCGAACTTGGGTCATTCTGATCCAAATTTGTCCAGCCAATGTACAGCGCCTCTCGGACCACTAAACCTCCATTAGAACATTACGCTAAGCCACCAAATACGCCACAACATCTGCTCTCAACGGCCTCCACAACTAACCCCCAAATTGATCGCGCTTTGTCCTATTCAAACCCGATATGGACAGCCACTAAATCAATTACATCGGATCATCTAATGACCTCAAAATATTCCATTGGACTCCCCAAGACACCATTTTAATCAGCCACCATAATGCCAAATAAGGCGCGCACTAGCATCCGCATTCTAGACCCGAATTTCCCCAAAATTGGGCTATTCCATTCCAAACCTGACCAGCCATCTCTCGACACATACATAGCCGCGAAATCTTATCAAACGGTCAATATAATTCACCAGATCAGCCGCAACATCAACCGTTACCATCCTATGCACAATAACCCCTAAATTACCCTAATTTAACCCCTAAACTTGTCCAGAAATGCAATTAATCCTAATTAGGGTTTAGGGTCAAACTCACCGGGTGTCCTAAGCTTTAAATCGAGCCGAACACGCAGCGATGGCGGCTGGACAGCAACGATCCCGCGCCGGAACAGTACAGCGAGTGGCGATTCCAGCAAACGGCGCGAACGGCGGCGACGAACTAGACGATTCCATGGCTAAGATGGACACGGCCAGAGAGTGTGGGACGGCCCGGCGAGGCTGGGTGAGACGCCGGTGGCGGCGGAACAGCTTCGGCGACGGCGGAGCTCCTCCGGCGAGCGGCGGCGGCTTGGGCGTCCAGAACAGGGGAGCGTTAGGGAGAGGGAGAGTGAGGGGGAGGAAGGGCTGCCGGTGGCTGGGCAAGGTTGCTGGGGACCAACCGGTGGTGGACGGAGCAGCGGCGACGGCTGGGGCGGCGGCGCGTGGCGGCGGGGCGACGCGCGACGATAGAAACCCAGAACAGGGGAGGTTCCGGGGAAGAAGAAGAACAGGAGAGGGGAGGTGGTGGCGGCCAAGGGGGGCAGCAGGGCGGCGGAGGCGACTGAGGGGAGTGGCTGGACGGCCTAGGCGAGGCGGCGGCGGCCGGAACGGCGGCACGCGGCGGCGGCGACGCTAGAAGCCCTAAACAGGGGAGGGCTTCGGGAGAGAGAAAATCAGGGGAAAGAGAGGGTCGAGCGGCGGCTGGAGGTGGCACGGCGGCGTCTCGGTGGCCGGAGGACGAGGGGGCCGGTCGGCGGACGGCTGGGCAACGCCGGATCGCGGCGGACGCCGCGGCGAGCTGCTGTTCGCGCTCTCCGCGAGCAGGCCGGCGACGGGCGGTCGCGGCGACCGACGGCGACGCGGCTCGGTCGGGGCGACGGCGGCGACTACGGCGAGGCTGAGGGCGAGCTTGATCGGCGGTCGGACGGCGCACGGTGGCTGGGCTGATCTGGTCGGGCGAGGGGCAGAGGAAGATCAGAAGCAGGAGCGTCGGGGAGGAAGACGCCAGCGAAAGAGAAGAAGAGAAGAAAGAAAAGAAAAAGAAAAAGAAAAAGAAAAGGGAGGAGAGAGAAAAGGCAGGTCTGATGGACAGGTGGGGACGTGCGCAGAAGGAGGGGAGACGCGGCAGAGAGGAGAGAGGAGAGAGAGAGAAAGAGAAAGAGAGAGAGATTTCCGAAAAATAATTAAACTTCATTTCTTTATTAAACGCAAACCGAGAGTCCAAATTCAAAACTGGAAATTGCCCCTCAATCCTAAAAGAGCCTCGCACACAAAAAGGGACAAAGGCCAAATTAATGAAACCAAATTTTAACGAGGGAGGTCTACTAGTCCAAATTCGCACTGGTCAAAAACTCCCATTTTTCCATTATTCCTGACAATCTCAACGTGGGCTTCAATAATATTGACACCGTCCAATTTATTTCGTCCCGACACTCCCGAAAATCGACTACCAAGTCCGGGGTCTAAATAACGGCCAAATTTGATCGAGTGCGATTCTAGCGAAATCTCTAATTTAAAATGATAACCGGGAGTGATCAGCTCCCGGGCGAGATTTTACTATAAGCACACTGACAAATTACGCGTTTTATAAATCCCAAAAATGGGCCGAAATTCGGGATGTCACATGAAATGAGAAATAACATCTATTTCATTGATTCCGGAAATAGGTCGAAATTCAGGATGTTACACGTAGATTATTACGATCGAATTACGTAAATCTGGTGTCCGATTTATTTTCTTATTCTGTCAATTTTACTGTTTGATCACTTGCTCTCGCAAAACAAGATAGTGATTTGAGGGTTGTGATCCCACGGACTTAGCCTATATAACCAGCTCCGTTTAATCATTAAAAGGTGTTCTTCTAGAAAAATTTTCATTTCTTTGAATGTATATATTAGAACCATCCGCATTACTTTCAATTGAACAAAAAACTTGATCTATTTTCATGCTCGAGCAATGAAAGAAAAGGGTAATCCTTATCCAATTTGTAAGTAGAATGCCTAATGCATATAAAATGTGATTATTGGTGACGACATACTCAAATCGAAATCTTTTTGTCAAATCAACGCAAGTATCTTCATACTTGCATGACTAATACATCTTGTGTAGGATATTACAATTGATATACATGTCAAAGCTATCCTCTCGTGTTACCCGATAGGCCCGCACTCAAATTTTGGATTTCCTTCATTCCCATTGTATACAGATTTAATTTATATCTAGTAAGCAAATCATAAAAGGCATATAAAAAAAATCATGCGACTTTTAGCTGCCAAAATAGTAGCGTGCAACAAATCACGCTAGCGACATTTGCTTGTAGAGCCCTCCGGGCCCCAGCGCCTCCTTCTCTCCAATTTCCTTCCTCATCCCCTCTCATCTGCTTTTCCCCACAAAAAAACTGAAAATTAATATGATACTCTTTGTTGACCCACAAAAAAAAGGAAGTCCTGCCTCTGGGTATAAAGAAAATACCGAGAAGGTCCAATGGGGAACAAATCTCATTGGTTGCGAATGCCATTTCCAGGAAGCCACAGCCAAGTAATTTGCTGGGGAGCCAACTGAGTTGCTTACCATTTAAGATCTCGGTTCATCATTCAGCACCTTCATTTTCCCAAAATTCCCAGCAAACACACCAGCACCTGCCTCGTTTTACCAAATTCTAATGGCTGCTTCTTCTTCTTCTTCTTCAAAATGTAAGAAGAATTACGATGTCTTCCTGAGTTTCAGAGGCACCGATGTTCGCAAAAACTTCCTCAGTCATCTCTACATGGCTCTAGACCAGAATGGTTTTTCCACTTATATCGACAGCGAGGAACTGAGGAAAGGAGAGCAAATATCACCGGCGCTTATGAAGGCAATTGAGGAATCGCGCATCGCGATCATCGTTTTCTCCAAGGACTACGCTTCCTCGCCGTGGTGTTTGGAAGAAGTGGCGAAAATCATGGAGTGCAAGGAGCAAAGAGACCTTTTGGTCTTTCCGGTATTTTACAAGGTAGATCCCCGGGAAGTGAGAACACCAAGAGAGAGTTACAGAGAAGCTATGGCTAAGCATGAGATCAAGTTCAAACAAGATTTAGAGAAAGTAAACCGATGGAAGAAAGCCCTCTTTGGCGCCGGTAGCTTGTCGGGGTGGCATTTTACTGATGGGTACGTGACAACATTTCTAATACTTCAATTAGTCTATAACTTATCATACTTTTATCTTCTCTGAGGTTTGGGATCTGATAAAGATAGGGGAAATTTTGCCCTAAATATCTCTCGCACAAGGACACACTCTTATCGGGCACTCGCACAGCACAGATCACACTTGCGCAGCACACGAACCACAACGCCATGTGCGAGCTGGTCTTCTCCGAGCCTCCGCTGATTCCCGACACGCTGCCGCCCGAGTGCTCATGTCCCCACGCCACCCCAGCCGTGTCACCTCGGCCCATCTCCGTCTCTATGTGTCAAGCGGCTTCGACGAATCTAGGCTCGCGACCCCAGATCTGGGGTGCCAAGCCCAGATCGACAGTCGCTACCCAGACGCAGGCCATGGTACCCTGAGGCTGGCAACGACGGCCGAGACAGGACAAAAACAGAGAAAGAGAGATGCCACAACCGTTAGGACACGCGAAGGTGACGGGTACGGCACGATGGCGGGGACGTGACGGTGGAGGGAAGGCAATGCCGGCGGCAGTGGGGCAGTGGCGAAGGCGGAGGGCAGCAGAGAGGCTTTTAACATCCTGTTAAAAATGGGGACTATTCAAATTAGATACCCCCAGATTTTCCAGTTTTGCCTTTCCCTGTGATGTGTATTTATGGGGCTCTTTTTCTTTTTTGTTTTCTTTTCCCCTTTTTTTTTCCCTAAGGGAACAGAATATTCCTAAGAAGCCAGTTTTCTTCTAATAAATATTATTAAATGAAGGATCTAAATTTAGGGAAGAAGGAAAATTTTAATTTCGTGACCTAATGGGAAGTGGTAAAACAATGCAGGGGATATAGATCATATTCACTATTGAAACATTTGAGTCATCCCAATTCCATCGAGTTACTTTTCCAAATATTATCAAATTAATATGCACAATCATAAAAAATGATCATAAGATATATTCATCGAGTGAAAAGAAACTCCTTAATAAAATTTGATACTAAAAAAGCAAAAGGATCATTCACTACTTTAGGGATTGCGTTTTTTTTTTTTATATATATATAACAAATGTGAGTATTCAGAACTTGCAACAATTTTAAGATTAAATATTTCTTTGAGGAAATATTCCTCAAACTCACTTTGTCTCTCAGTCAGTTCTTCTAGATTTCTAAAATAATTTTCTTTCTCCTTTGATAAAGAGTGCATTGAATTTTGATAGGATATTCAACGATCAATTACAAAATTACATTTCGAGCTATTTAAGACTTATCCTGTTTATGAGATCTCTTGCTGCAATTATCCTTAGACCTATCAAAATGGATCATAAACCTATTTCTTAACTCATATATGATAAGTTAAGTTATTATGTAGATTAATTATATTTAGTAAATGAGTCATAAACAAGTTTAAACATAGCTTATTTTATAGTCATCATCTTTTTTTGGTTGGTTGAGCTGACAATAGTTGGTAACCATTCATGCTTTTCCTCGTACCTGCTCTGCATGGTTAATGACCATAAAGGTTGGGCTAGAGTGCGGACTAAAACCATCTCTAATGAAACCTTTGGAGAACAGATCAGGAATTTGTTTCAAATTCCTCTACCTTCTCCACAGAGCATGTTATATATTTTGCTCAAATGATGGTGCTTGGATCTTTTAGCTCAAGTCTGGCTTTTACACCATTAAGACTCCACAATTTGCGGATCTTCAAGAAAGTTATTTTTCAGTTTTAGCAGGAACTTATTCCATTTGGTTCCTGGCAGTTGGATACTCCAAATGCTTCCTTATTCTAGGCAGAACAATTTTTTATACTAGAAGGTATCATTTGGAAATGAAGAATTTTCGCATCCAAAGAACTTATGTTCCCATTATTTACGAGGCCATGTCACGCGCTGAATGCTTGCTCGCATGAAGAATCTCTGCAAAACTCTTATTTATTCACAGCATAAAACTCAAATTTTATTGTCCGCCTGCTGTAGTAATCGTGGTGTTGTCATGCATAAAAGACCAGTTTTCCTTTTGTCCTCTTAAGAATGCACTACCAAGAATGACATTCTCATGTAGTGTCAGGAAAGCAAAGATTCGTCTAACAATAAGCCTTCATTCACCAATAGAGATAGGAACATCGATTGCTTCCTAAGTTGTCATATTCTGTTCCCACCTGCCATTCTTAATGTAATAGGCTCTGTTAATGGTCCCCACCATTCATCTGGTGATACATTGGGTGTTGCACAGTTAGTACAAGCTCCAGTGTCTATTAATATGTCTAACGAGTATGGATAACACCCAGGAAACTTAAACGTCACAACCACGTAAGTGCTTAACCAGCTTCCTTGATACTAAATACCACATTTTTAGATACCATTTGGGAGCGTTCAATTAAATCTCAAATTTCATCTATGGCTGGCCATTGCCTTGCTGTATTTTTCAACAGCCTGGACAACTTCAGGTATATGTCTTAGGATGTGGATTTTCTCTCCTTCGGAGTGCATTTCTATTAGAATACTATATTCTCTTGACTATGTATTTTCTTCTTCATAGACAGGCATATTAATTTGTTTCTATCCTATGATCCTTCTTTCTAAAGTTCTTGAGTTCACAGACCTTTGAGATGCAACCTCTTCCCGATTGACTTCTTGTACAGTATTCTGTGGTACAATGAGAGGTTCGAAAGTCCTTAACTTTCTAGCAAAGAGGATGTAGACAGTACTCCTAACATAAGGTTATTCTTGCTCTCCTCTATTGGACCTGAGATGCACTGATCGCTCTAGATGCTCCAAATGGTTCCACCATAGTCGAACTCCTAGGCCATCTTAATTCTAGTGGATTAATTTTTCACCTACGGAATTGTCTGTAATCATGTGGACATCTTCAAACAATCCTCTATCAAACTTCCATTCTCTAGGATTTGTGGTATTTGAATCCGTAAATTATCCTAGTGTGATACACCAAACACTTGACCTGCGTGTTCAACATATCCATGTTTAAAGAATTAAATCTCAATGTTAATGAATTCCCCAAACAAAGATCATTTACAGCCATCAAATAATTTGGATGGGCTTGGAAGCAAACTGGTCCATATGCTAGATTGGCTAGTATTCCTGATATCAAATGATGTCTAAAATCTGTCCATCTTTGATCCAATACAGTTGCAATCACATGACCAATCAACAGGAAGATGAAATAGTGGCACCGGTCCTATTCGGATTAACCCTATATGTATATAACTGCATGTACCTGTTGTTCTTTCTCTTGTTTCTCTAATCTTTTGGAGATGTATCATTGGTATATCAAAGGTTTTAAGTTCGGTCTACGACACTTGCGCCATTGACTTTGATTGGGAGACATCTATGGCCTACTTCAAGTTAAATCTGAATAATCAATAAACTACCTTAATATCTATTTCGAGCAACATCCACTCCAAAGTTGATCCTAACAGACAATATAATCGGAAAGTCTCTTCTAATACCTAAGATGTTGACTTGTGTTTGTCATTGATAATTGTTCACTCCACTAATTTGAGTCTTCTCCATCTGTCTCATATTTAGAGAAAACTTTATAGATAGATTTAACCTCAGAGTCTAAATTTTCGAGTTCCTGCCCATCAATAAGTTTATAAGCAGGTTCATAATGAAAACTGTCATCTTCAATAAATACTCTGCGAAGATTCTTTTTTTTGTGGATATTTTTATGGACAAGCATGAGCCTTTTGTGGGATTTTAAATTTTAATCCCCTAATCGGACAACAGTTACCCTGAGGATAACGAGGCTGTCTTCCATGTTTCCTCTTAAAGGACTTAATTCTCCTCGTCTATAAGATTAGTCTTTTTCTTTGGAAACCTTAATGACATTTCAGATTTATAAAGCCTGTAGTTTTTCCCTTGGTACACTTTTTTCATATCTAAACTTTCTCTTTTTCGAGCCGTTAGGAAAGTCTTGCGCTTTTGGTATCTCGATGGATGTTACAGCCATATTTACCCAGGACATATTCAATCTAGCAACAACTCTCGTTCAAGTAGGGAATTTTTTTTTTTTAGTTTTTTCCTTCACTTGGAGTTCAGTACACACTTTCCTCATCACATACTTTTCTGCCTGGATTCGCCCACCTAGACCTTATACTACCTTTTCTTCTTGAAAGAGCAAGTCGTAAACCTTCTTTGTGACCTCTGGCCAAGGTTCAGGAAGTTTGTCAAAGAAAGTCTTTGATACAAACTCTAGAGCAACTATATCCAAATTATAAAAGTATTGTTGAAATTCACAGGTATAGGCGTCAAAATAGCACATATCACAAGTCTATAATTTCCTTAAAGCCTTAAAACTTACTCTCTTTCTCTCTATAATTTCCGTAGAAACCAAGGAACCACAGAATTTTCTTTTCAAGACATCTGTTACGATTGCTTATATTCCATCTACAGTAAGCTCTTCTATTTTAAACCTTAAATCTGTTTGAGAACATAAGAATTTCCCAAACTGTTACGATTGCTTGTCCCTGAGGCTTCTTTAAATTCATCTCTGTTTCAATTACATCAAACCTGTCATAGATCAAAAAAGACACCACTCTTGCAAGAGCATTTCTCCCTTCTTTTGTATCTACAGAGTCATTTTCTTGAGCGAGAAATTTTGTCAAGAGAATATTTACTTCATTATGTAAGCCATCATGCATAGGAGGAGATAAATCTGGTATTCGATCAGCCTGTTTTATTTATTAGAAATGTTTATTTATTTCTTTTTAAGAACAAAGAATGAAAAGCTAGTTTTTTTTTCTTTAAAGAAAATACAGGCCTAATGGCATTTTTGTAAATACTTGAAGCTGTAAAGAGCAAAAACGTAATAACAAGATAGATTTTTACTGGAACCAACAACATTTAGAATAACATGAAGAATATAGTTTTAGATCCGCTTAGACTTGGGCATCTTGCTAGTTAAACATATCTAGACATTCATCTCCAAATATATTGCGGACTAGCTTCTTACTCTGCGATTCTCCTTGATTTCTTATTCATTTCTTTGGTTTGCTCTAAAAGTACTTTCAACTAATTTTCCCTTGTCAGATATGAAGCGGGGTTTATACAACATATTGTACAGGAGATCTCAACTCAACTAGATCGAACGCCATTAGATGTAGCCAAGTATCCGGTTGGGATAGGTTCCCAAGTACAAGAGCTTCAAACAATCCTAAATCAACAATCCAAGGATGATATTCTTATGGTAGGATTATGGGGACAAGGAGGTGTAGGGAAAACAACTCTTGCTAAAGCCATTTACAATGCTGTGTTTAGAGAGTTTCAAGGTTCTAGTTTCGTGGAACGTGTTAGAGAAAATTCCAATGATTTGGTTCCTTTGCAAAAACAATTGTTATCGGATGTATTACTCGGGAAGAAATTAACAGTTTACAATGTTGGTAGAGGAAGTCAGCTGATTCAAGATAGACTTTGTAATAAGAAAGTTCTCGTTATCCTTGATGATGTCGATGATGAACGCCAGCTAAATGCTTTAACCGGAAAATGTGAGTGGTTTGGCAAAGGAAGTCGGATAATTATCACAACAAGAAATAGACATTTGGTAACTTCTCATTGGGTAGACTGCCATCACATACATGAAGTTAAAGCTTTAAAGTATGGTGAAGCTCTTGAACTTTTTAGAAAGCATGCTTTCCCAGGAAATAAAAAAATAGAAGTAAGCAGCAATCTTGTTGATGGTGTTTTACATTATGCCAAAGGCCTTCCTTTGGCTCTTCAGGTGTTGGGTGCTTTCTTGTGCGGTAGAGGAGAAGATGAATGGGAAAGTGCCCTGCAAAAACTAGCCAAAAGTCCTAACAAGAAAATCAATGATGTGCTAAAGGTAGGTTATGAGGGATTGGAGGACCATGAAAAAGAGATTTTTCTCGACATTGCATGTTTCTTCAAGGGTTGGAGCACATGGAAAATTAAGAAAGTTCTTGATAGTTGTGATTTCCACACCACTATTGGGGTAAAAGTTCTCATTGAGCGCTCTTGGATTAGTGAAGAGAAAGGGGCCTTACAAATGCACGATTTAATACAATTAATGGGTAGGGATATTGTTGAGGAAAAATGCCGTGATCATCCCAGCAAACGGAGTAGGTTATGGCTTCATGATGATGTTCTTGATGTTCTATCAGGAGATGCGGTAAGACTTGTTAGTGTGTAAGAATTTGTATTCTATTATTATGTTTGACTCTATTTACTATACTTACAAAGTAACTTATATATATTCGAATACATATACAGGGAACAAATGCGATAACAGCCATAGTTTTGAAGCTACCAAAGCTAGAAGAGATGCATATTGGTCCTTATGCTTTCACGAACATGAAAAAGTTGAGGTTGCTCATCCTGCATAATGTACATAATTCTTTCCCGGGTCCCATCCATCTCCCTAATGAGTTAAGGTGGTTTGAATGGCCTCATTGTGCCTCGATTCCAAAATTTAGAGATGGTCCAAAGAAGTTAGTTGGCCTTGATCTGCAGAATACCAGCATTGAAGGAGTGTTGAAACAATTTAAGGTGCGCATTTCCTTGGTCCTTTTTTTCATTGTTTATAACTATATGTATCAAATCTGATGATGTTTAATATTGTCGTTAGGAAAACAGCTACAACGATTTTATACTCCATACATGTTAAAGCATCAAATGTAGGCTGTCAATCTATATATATTTCAACTACTTTTCTAATTAAGTCCATGCTTTTTTTAATTTTTTTTAATGGTCATTTTACTTACATCAATTGTTTAATCAAGTCTGTCCGGCATCAAATCCAGCCAACGTGGCCTTCGGAGGATGCCAGATTGTGATGTGGATTGAATATTGCCTACGTGGAAATCCCCTATGGATAGGGAATGGTGGGAGATGCCATAAGCCGTTTGACTAGCTTTCGCTTTAAGCTAATTCTAAGAGTGCCCATGTATGTGCAAGACTTAATCCACATCACACTACGAGATCGTTTAATGGCCACGTTAGCTAGATTTGGCTAGATTTGATACTAGAAAGACTTGATTCCACAATTTTGTATATAGAACTTGATTAGAAAAATTAAAAGTAAAGAGACCTTATTAAAAATTACAGGGATGAAAAGTAAAAATATTTCATACATATACGAAAAACGGCAAAATTGAGCTCAAACCGTCATGACTTTGAGCTGAAAATAGAAACAAAAACTTCTTACTATGTAATTTAACATTTGAATGCTGTCCGTGCTTAAGATATACCATGAAATATTTTATTTGATATGTAGGTTTTTGATATATAGTTGGTAATAGTCTACATGTCTTTAAAGATCCTTCCATATAGAGAAAAGTGTCAAAAAAGTCCTAAACTTTTTGCATTTGTACCAATTTAGTTCTAAATCTTTTTTTGGTATAAATTCAGTCCTAAACCTTTTGCATTAGTGTCAATTTAGTCCTAAACTATATTTTGGTGCCAATTCAGTCCTAACATTTTACATTGATGCCAATTCAGTTCTAAACCTTTTGCATTGGTGCCAATTTAGTCCTAAATCTTTTTTTGGTACCAATTCAGTCTTAAACCTTTTACGTTTTGCCAATTCAGCCATAAATCTTTGGCATTTGTGCCAATTCAATCTTTCCGGTTAATAGCTATTCACGTGTCGAAAGACTGAATTAGCACAAATGCAAAAGGTTTAGGACTGAATTGACACAAATGCAAAGGGTTTAGAACTAAATTGGCACAAAAAAAGGTTTATGACTAGATTGACACCAATGCAAAAGGTTTAGAACTAAATTGGCACCAAAAAAAGGTTTATGACTAAATTGACACAAATGGAAAAGGTTTAAGACTTTTTTGACACTTTTCCCCTTCCATATAAGAATTGCGAAACCACATCTTTATAACTCTTTGGATGGTAATAGGTCATCTCCTTTACTTGTTAAGTTTCAAGTAGTGTACTAGATAAAATATTAGAATGTCACAATGAAATTTAACGAATTCGAACAGAATCAACAATTCTATCAATGTGATTGAGCTTGCTCCATCTAATATTAGAAAATTTCAAAAATGCCTATATTCATAATTAAGTACAAAAAAAAACCCGCAGAGAAAAAGTCATCGTTCTGTTTTAATTAGTTAAACCCAATTCTAAAGAAGTAGCAGCATCATTATGTAATGCAAATTTCTAGCATAGCCGTGCGTGAGAACGCAGAATACTGTTTTATGCTAGGAATTTCTTAAAAGTGCTGTAAATTTCAAAATTGTTGGTAACTAAATTTTGATTGGCAACTTATTTTGCGTGTCACATGTTAGTAAGTTACCAATAGTTTAATGGAAATACCAACACTTATTTAGCCTGGAAACATGTTAGTAAGTCACCAAAAGTTTTACGGAGGTACCAACAATTATTTCATTATTTTAGATTAATTTTTTTGTAAATAACCAATATTACTGGTGCAACTTACTAACATATTAAAATTACTAACTTTTATAAAAAAATTACTAACTCCTATTTGAGTCTATTTACTAACTCTTGTTTGATTATATTCAAATTGCCAATTGTTCCAAGAATTTATCGATATATATTTGCTAGAGTTACCATCATATTAAAATTACTAACTATTACAGTAAGTTACCAATATTAATTTGAATGATTTTTCCAAATCCCCATGCGTTAGGCTACCATCTAGTCTTAGTTTCTCTTATTTCATTCAATTAATGATGTTTATTTGATTGTTTCAAAAGCACTTCCGATTTAATAATTTACCAACATTTAATTTGCAGATGTTACCAGCATGTTAAAGTTCCCAACTCTTACAAAAACTACCAATTTTTATTTGAGTTAGTTTACCAATGTTTATTTAATTGTAACTTAAATAAGTTGGAACATTCCGCAAGCAAATGTGGTAAATTATGTGAATAGTTGAAACAATCAATAAAAGTTGGTAAGTGACTTAAATAAGAGTGTGTAACTTAATCATCACAAATAAATGATGGTAAACTATTGTAATGATGTTTGGTAATATTCAACAGAGTTGGTAATTTCATATAAGAGTAGTTAACATGCTAATAAGCTTTCCAAACTAACGTCGTTAAACTATTGAAACTGTGGTGCTTCTCAAACAATTAAATAAATATTGGTAATTAACTTAAATAAGAGCTTACAATTTCGAATATGAGCTGTTAATCTTTTCGTGTTGGTAAGTTGCCGCAAATATCAGTAAATTATTGGAATGGTTGGTACTTCTAAAACAATCAAATAAATATTGATAACTAACTCAAATATCCATTGGTAGTTTCATGTAAGATTTCTTAAATTAGTTCTATATATAATTGTTGGTAATTTATTGGATTACTTGGTAATTTTGGAAATAGTAGGTAATTTAGTATAAGAGTTAGTTCAACTCGTCGATAACTTCAACAAATAAATATTGGTAAACTCTAGAAATGACATGTGATTTCTACAAACAATCTAATAAACGGTGGTAAGTGGACTCAAATAACAGTTGGTAATTTTCTAGAAGAGATAGTCACTTAAACAAGTTGGTAAGCTGGCAAATAAACATTTTAGATTATTAAGGCACTTGATAATTTCGAAACACTAGAAAAAAACGTTAGTAGTGACTCAAATAAATTTTGGTGATTGTCTAAAAAACTTGTAAATTTAACACATTGGTAACTCAAACAAATAAATATTTGTACAATATTGAAAAAACAGTTGGTAATTCCAAAAATCAAATATTCATTGGTAAAAGGACTCACAAATAAGAGTTGGTAGTTTTATAAAAGATGGTAAATTTAACATTATGGTAAGCTCCGCAAACAAATGTTGCTAAACCATTATAACCTTTGGTAATTTCGAAATAATAAAATAATGTTGATAACTCGCTCAAATAAGATTTAGGGCTCGTTTTATCAAATGTGGAATCGACTAATGAGAACAAATTGAAATATTAATCATCAACGAGAAAATCAAATGCAGAATATTAAACACGTGCACAAGTACTTCCATGGTGTCCCGTGTCTGGCCAATTGTTCGTACATCCTTAAAGAGAAATTGAGTTTTCAAAAGATTAAGTTCCTAAGGTCTCATCGAATTTCGAAAAATGCAAAATGAATTTATTATGGGCATGCTTTTGCGTGTTGTTGCAACCACCAGCACTACAATATCTAACCTTTCGGTTTGCTAGGCGGTTAGGATACCTTTGAATAACATCCAAGTTTAGAAAAGATAACCTACCTAAAATACGAAATTCAAATAAGAAACAATATTATCAAAAATTTTATCGAGATCAAAGCGTTCCTAAAAATATTATAAATAAACTTACAGTTCAAGAAAATATATTATTTCCCTACTATTCAAATCACAAGGGAGGATCCCGAAATCTTTCAATACGGATTCGAAATCTTTCAATACGGATTCGAAGTACTTCCAATACAAATCTCCCTCTATTGGAAAAGACTCGCTCTCAAGGCCAACTTCATGAAATTACATACTCTTCATGATGCTCACTTTTGGAACTGCTTGATTTCCTTAGCTCTTTCTTCTGACTCTTCCTCACTTCCTCACGTATATATGCTTGATTTCCTTCGCTCTTTCTTCAGCATATCCACTAAATTGACGCTTAGTGGGCAATGGTGTAAGATTGAAAGGACTTAAAAATGCTTTTGATACACAACTTCAAATGGACATAGCTTGCCTCACCGAATTATTATTGGCAGATTCATCTTGAACCAATAACAAATCCCATTGTTTAATATGTTTTCCAATAAAACTCCTTCATAAATTGCCCAAAATTCTATTAATAGCCTCCGCTTGTCCATCCATTTGAGGATCGCTAGCAGAACTAAACTAAGGTTGAGTCCCCATTTTTCACCGTAACGGATACCAAAAGTGACTCATAAACTTGACATCACTGTTAGAAGGGGGTTGTTTTTGGAATACCACCTAGGCGCACAATTCACCAATATAAAACTCAATAACATGTAAACCATCAAGGCTCAGTGACAATCATTTACAAATTTTTTACTATATAAAAACCGTCCCGTTATCCCCTTCTTACTAATAGCAACATTTCCATTCATAATGAGCATGCGCAAGTGAAAGTGTTGATTAGGTTTGTCTCAATTTATAAAGTTTAATTGACACTCTTCACTTGTCCAATGAAAAAACTCCCCACCTTTATCTATTGAGAGATACGCCTTCAAATACAATTTCAAATATAACATTTTAAATCTTATTCCTTAAACTCCCTTTCATTTAATAGTCTCTTCATCCTTTAGAACAATGTGCTATAATTTGAGAGAGTTCATTGAGAATTTACCATATTGAGAGTATCCAAACCATTAAGGAATGACTAACTCATTGATAAAGGCGTCTTGAGAAAAAGTAGTTAAAACTTAATCGAAAGAAGGCGCAAAAAGACTCATCATATTCAATGGATGTGCACCATAGGGGTTTAATAAATTGAACATGAGATCCACTAGATCAGGATGTCAAATTCTATCGATGCATGTACACCATCGATACATACATACATATATATATATATATATATATAGACACACAAATGCAAGGTATAATTGCAGTGGTTGTATTAACGATGATATAATAAACTTTGAGCTCTTACACTACACCAACGTATACTTAGCTAAAAAACGAAAACTAAGCAAGACGGCTTGGATTGGGAAAATTACCAAATCAGTCCTAAACCTGTTACAATTACAATTATGCCAATTCAGTCCCAAGTCTTTTGCATTTGTGCCAATTCAGTCTATTTGGCCAATTTTAGCCGGCCTGCGCTAATGTGGCACGGCTGGAGCTGACGTAGATAATTTTTAATAATATTTTTCAATTTTTTTCCTTTTTTTCTCTTTCTTTCTTTTTTTTTCTTTTCCTCTTCCCTTGGCTGGTTGCCAGACGGGCCAAATGCTAGGGCCGGTAATGTCGCCTACGATGGCCATGGCGAGGCCCAACCTCGCCACCAAGAAAGAGAGAAAAAAAATAAAAAAATAAAAAAATATTATTAAAAATTATCCACATCAGCATCGACCGACTAAAATTGGCTGGATGGACTGAATTGACAGAAATGCAAAATATTTAGGACTGAATTGACACAATTGCAATAGGTTTATGACTGTTTTGGTAATTTTCCCCGTCTTAGATTCTATTATTTTTCATTTTTTTGTTATATATATAATATATGTGACCATTTAGGCGTACAAAATATGCCATTTTTAAAATTAAAAAAAAAAAACGATCGACCAACTGCCACTTCCTAATAAGAGATGACTAGAAGAGATTCCCGACCTTCCACCGCCTCTGCGGGATCTCCAGGCGGGTGGTTGCCAATCTCTAAATAAGATTTCCAGGCGTTAGCTTAAATTGATGTGATGAATTAGTCGGCCAAGGATTGACCGTGGCTCACGTGCGCCCAGTAGAGGTTACAGGCTCTCTCTCTGTCTCTCTCTGAATTACGAGTCTGTTTTTTCTGCCCGTATATGTTTTGAAAGTGGCCACGCCGCTCTAGTGCCTGGTGAAATTATGAGTATTATTCTTTTTTACTTCACTTTTGGCGAATTTACAAGGATTACTTACTAAACTCATATTTAATAAGGGAGAGGGTGTGCTCTATATACACCATATGATCAGCTGAATTCTGATCACAGGGGGCTTGAATGATGATGATCAAGTGCTTTTTATTCAAAAACTCAGAGCCAGATTTTGGATCAAATATATATATCTATCTCACTTTTTTTCTTTGTTCGTCTGGAATGTCCATGTAAGTTGGTTTTATTGTTCTTGCAGGGCCTCGTAAACTTGAAGTTCCTTAACATGAGAGAATGCCAATCGCTGGTGAGTATGCCGGATCTCGACTGTACTCCAAATCTCGAGGAATTAGATCTCGGTGGGTGCAAAAACTTGGAGCGTGCCCACGAATCAGTTGCATATCACGGCAAGTTATGGCGGTTGGATTTACGTGGGTGCTCTAAATTGCGAAGATTCCCTGAGATTCCAGATAAAAACAAAAGTTTACGAGAACTTGATTTAAGTGAGACTTCAATTGAGGAGCTTCCTACATCCATAGGAAATCTTATCTCTTTAAGGCAAATGATTTTACGAGCATGCAAGAAACTGGCAATCATTCCGTCTAGTATTTACAGGTTGCAAAATCTTATAGGTCTATATTTTGATGACTGCTCAGAGCTAATAAAGTTTCCAAAGGTGGAGGATTTGAGTGATCCCCATACGAAGACAGGATTTCCTAACTTACATTATTTAGCTCTTAGTGGATGCAATCTATCAGAAGTAGAGTTCCTGGAGAACGTTTCTTGTTTTCCCCGCTTAAGAACATTGGCTTTGCGGGGAAATAATTTTACTAACATCCCTACATGCGAGAAACTATATAACTTGGAATGGTTGGGTGTTTCTAATTGCCAACAACTACAAGAGATCCCCAATATTCCAGAGAACATGGAGAGTGTAAGTGCAGGTAATTGCAAATCTCTGAGTAGAATTCCCTCCAACATGTGTGACGTTGGGTACGTTGACTTTCAATCATGTCATGAACTGGTCCGTAATGGGTATGGCGTGAATGATTGGTTCAAGCCTAAGGTTAGACACACTCTCTCTCTCTCTCTCTCTGATTAATACGGAGTCGTGTACATGTTTGCTGCAGTGAGTGTTTGTGTATTGCAAAAGGCTGGAAAATCTTGCATTGGTGGGCTAATTAAAAAAAGCAGGCATATGGATCTACATGAATATGTGGTGGAGGTTGCTATAAGGCAACGCTAAAGATATTCTCTTTATTTGTAGAGCTGTAGTTCACTGCTGTATCACAAGGATCACCCAATGAAAAACTTTAACAATACACGTTCATCCAGTTACAAAATCTTCAACAATACATGTCCCGTTTCCACCAATTAAGTATAAAAAAAAATTGTAATGATATTGCTAACTATATCTAAAAACTCTAGGATTACCCACTTAACTCATTGAAACTCCTCTTTCTGGGTGCCAATTTCAAGAAAAAACTATCTAACAGTCTACATCTATGACAGAAATTTCATCACTGCAAAGGCGAAATTATTCTACCTGGAGGAGAGATGCCAAAATGGTTGATCCCTAATAAAGAGGGTTATATATCTTTCGTGGCTTCAAAGGACTTGTATAAGAAGTTCCTAAGAATAGCTTGCTGTGTTGTGGTTTGTTCGAAAGAAGTGGGGTGGTTCCAGTTGTCAGCTGTGGGATTCGTTAATGGCGGACAAGGTGCTGTTGGAAGAGGGATTTTCCGCGACGATTTATCTAATTCAGATAATTTGTGTCTTCAACTTTGGGAACCAAAGAGCCTGTGGAGAGTGGACGATTTTGGTGCTAATGACTTGAGACATTTCCACCTTAGCCTTAGTTTAGGAAATTATCCAGATAGTAGAGTAACTGTGAAAAACTGTGGATTCCGACTATTATGTAAGCCACTAGAGAATGATTTGGAGGTTTTTCTTCAAGACAATCCGTTGCTGGATCCAGCTTTACTCTACGAAGTTGGGTATGAAGATAGTCAAACAAGCTTAGAGGAAGAACATCCAAGTGAAACGGAAGATTTACAAGATAGTCAAGCGAGCACCAAGGAAGATAGTTCAAGCGAATTAGTCCACCAAGGATTGAACATTGCTGACTTCTCAATTGAGGTATCTCTCTCTCTATATATGTGTGTGTTGGGCGCACTGTGTTTGTATAATGCGAAAGCTGAAAATTCTAAGCACACGAACAAATATGATATAAAGTGATTCTATACATATATAAAGCTAAACAAAATCTCACAATGACGAGGAAATATTCAGAGGTTTGCACGTGTCACGTCAACGGCTGCCGCTGCGTGCATAATTTACTCTCATCCACTAACAAATGGACCCATGGCTGCTGATGTGTATTAAAAAACCGATGTGGAATTTCTTTTTTTTCTTCGTTCTTCTAAACTCCTTCAACCTCCGCTCCGCTGGGCTTGGCACCTCCACCGCCAAGCTGCCGCCGCTGCCGCCGCCATCCTTGAGCCATCGCCCCACCGTGGCCACCACCGTCCGCGGCAAAGTTGTTGAGCTTGTCGCCGGCAACTAAGGACGAGCCAAGACTCGAGCTGAAAGCTGTTAAGCAGTAAACCAGATCTAGCTGTTGAGCGACGGCTGATCATCGCATCCAGGCCAACCTCCGCATCCAACCTCTCCGTTGTCCCAACGGCTAAGTCTTGGCCGCGAGCGCTCGTCCACAGATATGGAGATGCAGAGTAACGGTCGGCCATGGACGGCCTCTCGTCCACAGATCTGAGCGACGACCTCCGCGGCCAAATTTGGCGTTCTTTCCAAAACCTCGCGGCCATGGACGGTGGCTCGAGTTATTTGACCCTACCGACAGGATGAAGTTTTGGGAATGAAGTTCTGTGAACTGCGTGGGATTTTCTCGATTTGTTTTTCAAGATGCCTACTGCTCCAGATTTGGATTTCGTTGGTGAATGAACAGAGGAAGAAGAAGCGCTCGTCCATGGCCGATCTCCGCGCCATTTATGGACGAGCCACCGTCCATGGCCACTCAACCTGCTCAAGTCATGGCTTCAGATCTGGTGTTCTCTCGCGGCCATGGATGGTGCCTTGAGTCATTTGGCCCTAGTTTTAAAGTTCGGCCACCTATTGCTCCAGATCTGGAGTTCGTTCGTGGATGAACAGAGGAAGACAAAACGCTCGTCCATGGCCGACCTCCACGCGATTTCTGGACGAGTCACCGTCCATGGCCACCCCTCCTGCGCGTCTTCAGATTTGTGACGAGAAGTCGTGCCGTCGTCGCCAGTGGATGAGCGGCCGTCCATACCAGCCGCCGCCGCCATGGAAACCCAGATGAAGAAGGAGTGCATTGTTGAAGAAGGAAGAAAAAGAAGAAATTCCACCTTATTTTTTTAATACACATCAGCAGCCATGTGTCCATTTGTTAGTGGATGAGAGTAAAATATGCGTGCCACATCAGCCGTTGACGTGGGGCGTGCAAACCACTGAATATTTTCTCACCCACAATGACGCAATGTTCATAATTCCTATATTAAAAAATAAATGCTAAAATCTAAGAAAATCTAACAAACACTAGACGCGTAATTCTTGCTGTTACGGTTGATCATAACAACCTACATAACTAATAGTACTGGGTCAACTCTATGGATCAAAATAAAACTGCACAACGACAATAACTCAATAATTCGACCTGAGAATTCTTTCACTCTCAGGTGTTTTATGTTTGTAGAGTTGGATTAAGTTTACTTTTTTTTTTTTTGCAATGAATTCGTGCGCTATAATATCAAGCCAATATTATTTGTCTATGTCTTTACGGTGAGCATATCTCTGTTCACTCTTAGGTGCTTTGCACTTCTACGATCAAATCCAAAACAATTATAATCTCACAACTGTGAAAAAGGAATGTTAAATTTTTAACCATGAAAACGTTACTATCGCGTTAAGATAACTGAAAATGAGATTATAATAATCGAATCTACCTTTGATTTTTGAGGCAATTTGGTAAATCTTTTCAATGCACCCTGTGCAGTGCAATTCCAGCTTCAGGACCGCCGTGGTCACCGGAGGCTAAAACGTATTGCCATTAAACAACACACAAACAAGCTCAATTAAAATACTTATATAAAAATATAATAAATTACTTAATATACACATTTTGTGAGTTAATTTTAATAAGTCTAACATCATTTTATAGTATAACGGATAAAAGTTCTAAGCAAACAATTCATCCCTGGATTGCCAAAATCTCACTTTGATATAAAAAGGAAAAAGAAGACAATCAGCATCAATCGATCAAATCGAAGTTATCAAAACAATAATCAAAATAATGGGGCGAGACAAAACGAAAAGGCGTAAAAGCCCAAGAGCCTCTCATTTGAGAATCAGATCTGGTTGGATTTTCATGAACTTTAACATCGGATAATTGCTGAGCCTAATCGACATTCCTATTTTTGAGCATCACAACTTGGTTTCATCTACTAAGCTCGAAGAAGAAAAGGTACACGAGTTGCTATTGTGGTAAGGAACCATCGCACAACCTTGCTAGGTGACACGTGTCAACCGGCACATGGGGATTACCTGGGACAATTTGCTTTAGTTTACTTAATTGAGAGTATCGGATTTAAGATGTTTCTTTTATATAAAGTTAGAGCAGAAGTTTTTCCTTTTCGATTTTCCATTGATATAAATGCGAGTAGAAATTTTTTGTTTTATTTATCCTAATAATGTTAAGTTTGTTGCATTAAGTAAGTTGGAATTCAATTAGATCAGTTTGTACTGAAAAACCAGCGATGTCTAAAGTGAACAAATAACAATGAACATTAGACTGCTGGGTCTGACTAGGATGATTAATTTCTTGGATATGCTGTTCTATTTTCCATCGTTTTCACTTCCTATGTAGTACACTCGTACACTATGAGCTACATTGTAGGGAGATGTCAATCTGATATTAGTGGTGGCTACAATACTTGCTAGGGAATGATTTTTATTGCGTGAGTAATGTATATAACGCAAGCAAGGATCAATATGTCTAATTATTATAGAACTCTAGCTTTGGTTGAATTACTGGGAATTTGTTCAAAATCAAATTCTTCATCTTGAACTAAATACAAAATTGGGTACTTCTAACAATTTAGCCATACAGCAGAAGCATCGCTATTCCCGAATTCCTTCTAGCTTCCGAAATATTCGCCCCGGAGGAGAGATGCCGGAGGAGTTCGTGCCTGTTGAAGACGGCACAATATCTTTCATGGCTTCACAGGATTTGTACGAAAAATTCATAAGATTGGCTCTCTGTGTTGTTTTCGGTGTAGAAGATGGAAAAAAGGAAATATCTTTCGACATCGTGCCACATGTTCGAGGCCAAAGGCGGAATGCGCTATCGGGAACTCTCGGTTCATTTGATTCGGATCACGTGTGGATCCAGCATCTCCAACCAAATAAGCTGTGGGGGCTGTTGGGGGGAGCAGTTGATTTCGATCAATTCGAGAAGAGCTATTTACGGTTTAGTCTTACTGTTCGAGTATCGGGTGGAACTGTGAAAAAGTTGGGATATATGCTAAGATGTAGGTGACTAGAGGATGATTTGAAGGTTGTGCTTGAAGAGAATCAATTAGTGAATCCAGCTTCACTATTTGAGGAATCTGATTTGACGAATGACACTTTGCCTAACCGGAAAGATCCGCATATAACACACTTGCGCCTTCTAAATAAATGCTTTCGCAACATTTGCCGTATTATCGAACTGAACTGGGACAGCAGTGACAGTGAAACAGATTAAATGGGAAGAGGCGAGTGGAGTAGTGTTGGCTTACAACTCCCAAGGAAGCAATCGTCAAGCCAGCAAAACAAAGTAGGGGTGGCATATGTTTCTTGATATGTGAATGGATAGAGGGTGACTTAGCAGTTGGCACCCAACATTCACAGCGAGGGTGTTTGTATTTCCATATTTCCCTTGTCGATCGGATCGCGATCTCACTAATAAATGTCATGTTCTGCACAACATGCTTTGCTGCATGTCGTTTACCGATTTCAGTGGCGTTAGCTTATTCTTGTAATAATCTTGAGAAGTCAGCACTTTTATCTGAACACTGCAGATCATTTTTACCCCAACTGCACCTACTGGCTACCAGGAACATTGTTCCGAGCATGGTAATTTTCTAATACGGCTCGTAGATATTAAACCCCGTTGGTAAAATTATATAACTGGCGACCTACTAGTGGTCAGGTATGCTCACGATGATTTAGCAACAATGTCAGCAACTTATGAACATGAAATGCAATGGTTAATTATCAACTTTTTTCATATATTTACCACTCAAAGCAAAAATTTAACGGCAAACATATTTACCACATAGTTCCAGTAGGGAATTTATTGACTTTAAGTGGAAAGCAAATCATCTACATATTATGTAGATAGTTACCGCTCGAAGCATAAACTTAATAGTGAAATCAGCAACTTACCAATATAGTCCGCTTACAAACTAGTTAGTTATCACTAAAGTAAGGAATTTGCCATTATAGATAAAATTGAAGTTAGTAAATCATCGTTGGATTAAGTAACTTGCCAATGTAGGCCCACTTTTACTGTAATATGTTACCAATAATTTTGAGGAATTTAAGAAAGCCAAATTCAACAGTAAGTCGTCAAGCTGTCTAGAAATTTGCTATTGAAAGTAAAATCTTACTATTCAAGTTAGTAAGTCGTAAGCTGGACGGAGGGAGAGTAGGAGGAGTTGCGTGGCCGTTGGATCACATCATAAGTTGGACACGTGTTGTCCATCGGGTAAGGGGACAGTACAGGGTACACTACGAGCATTGCCCTCGGCCATAAGCCAATCATGTCACAGAAATAATACAATATGGCCACATCTCGTATAGAAGTTTTCACACGATACGTTAAGAATTTCTTACTCAAAAGTTTAAATTATTAGGAATGACCGTAAATAAAGACCCCGTTTGTTTCGCGAAAATTAATAAGTCGAAAAGCGTTATCCTAAAAGTGATCGCTTGAAATAATCGATTAATAAAAAATATTTTTATTATTATAAAAATAATTTATATCAAACAATTTTCATGAACGATGATAATATTTTCATTTATTTATTTTTGTACATGATACAAGCGATAGTTTATAAAAAAAATATTTTTTAAATTATTAATTTAAGCGAAAAAAAAAATACTAAATATGATTATAAGAATGTTGCGAGCATATGCCGCTCCTACCAAGATAGAGCCCGCTATAGTTGACATTGCCACCTCAGAATTCAAATTGGGAACAATATTTTTTAACAAGAAATTGTTTGTGGGCAATTGGGGAGGTTCCTTAAGAAGCGAAGCCCGCGTGAAGAAGCAACAGAGACTCTTGGCTTGTAATCTGTTGTTGGGTCCACTTCACATAGCGTTGAATGAAGTTCATGCCCTGTTAAATTTCATCGACGAGAAAGAGCGACCAATCAAATCACACCCTAGCGTTGATCAAAGCATATGATTAATTTTCAAAGATTGATGAAGGAATAGTTTAATATTATTGCGTGAATTTATTCTCATGAGATTTTGCTCATTTTCTGTTCTGAAAAATAATATTTAAGTATAGCATGACGCGAAAGTACAAAATAAAAATTTGAAAGAGAAAAAAGAACGTTGCATTGAATACAACATGTTCCGATAGTCATAGAATGAGCCTATCTAATATCTTCTATCATATGATATATGTTATGATGGCGATTCATTCCTTTAAAATTCCATTTTAATACAACTCCTTTTTACTGCTTTAAAGCATCAATGAGGTCTCTGCCTCATTTTAAGTTCAAAATCTTCAAGATTACAACAAGAGGGTAACTCTCTCTCTCTCTCTCAAAATGAAGAATGTCAACAACAGCAACACAAGGCTCATCCTCCTCCACCCTTACATCCAGAAGCAAGGAAGCTCCAACTTCAATGTATTATGAGGGGCATTTTCATCTTCATCTCTTCCTGAAATTCTCTCAAACTTGGCATTGGTGTAGACACCTTGAAATTGTTTGTCAATGCCAGAATGTATCATGAGGGGGATTTTGGAGTTAAAAGAGTTAGTCCTTCTAAGTTTTTTTCTTTTCCACCTTATCCCTCAAGGCATTATTGTCTTGCTTGACAAAGTGCTTCAATGTGATATGGCGATTGACATACCCATGAACAAAAGAATTCATACTTCCATTTCTTTGCGTGGAAGACATTTTCGCCCAAAAACTGCCTTTCACATAAATGGAAACTCATTGATATCGCTCATTATGTGAGTATGCATTGACCATTATTAGATAGAATATAAATAGCCCAAGTGTTTTAACTTCCCAAAGAAGGATCAATTCATGTAGGCTTCTTCACGAACTAATCAATCCTTTATCTAATCAATTGGTGCAGACTTCTTCATGAACTAATCAATACTTCACACTAATCCATACGTAATATCTTTCGCACACCGACAATGTATGAAATCATGCACTATCGCCTTTTATTTTTAGTAATTTGTGCAATGTTAAGTCCAGCTTGATCACTAGCATGGTAGTAATATTAAATCAAAAAAGTTTCTTAAACCTTATACTTGTTAAATTTCTTAAAAATTTTGGTATTGAAATTTTTACAATCTCATTATCGAAAAACGAAACATTTTACAAGTTTCTCCCATTTTTTGTAATGGCATTGAAATTCCGATTCTCAAAGTATTCTTTTCTCTTTTAAAAGGTTTTTATTTTCAGTTCTTAAACCATGAAAAAAAATATTGACCAAAAATAAAAAAACCAAGAAAAAAATTCAAAAATAAAAACAGTAGAAGAAGAAGAAGAAGAAGGTGTGCAGTAGTGTCACTGATACGTTCGGACTGATACTTCTTCAACTTCCGAAGCAAAATGGCCGTTCGACGTCTTCTTCAGCTCCAGAGGCGAGGACGTCCGCCGCGGCTTCCTCCCTCACCTCGACGAGGCTCTGCTCCACATAGGCATCAACGCCTACATCGACAGCGACGACTTGAGGCCCGTGCTCATGAATCGCCGCGCTCATCTTCTTCGAAAACTTCGCTTCGTCTGGGTGGTGCCTGGATAGCTGGTGTTGCCTGTGTTCTACAGAGCGAAGCCGAGGCAGATTCGAGGGCAGAGAGAGAGAGTTATGGCAAGGCATTGGCCAGGCATGAGGAGATTTTGGGAAAGGATTCTGAGAAGGTGAGGAAGTGGCGGCAAGCCCTAATTGAAGCCGCCAATTTGTCCGGTTGGCATTATTATGTCCATGGGTAATCATAGTATTCCTGTTCGACCCTGTCAAAGCATATGGAATTCTCTAATTTGTTGATACATGATGGCATCGATTAGTGCGTTAGAGTCATGCTTGGGAATGTTGCATAGTGATTGATTACTTCGTGGTAGTTTTAGTTAGTTCGATGGATTGTATATTGTCATTCATTACCTTTCCCCTTTGCTACTTTGTTTTGGCAGAGATGAGACCAAGTTCATCGAGAACGTCGTCAAAGATATCTCCACTATGGTAGGGTGAGTACCCTTGAGTGTTGCCAAGTATCCCGTAGGTGTAGGTTGCCGGGTAGAGAAAGTAAATTTGTTGTTAAGTATAGGCTTGGATGGCGTTCAAATGATAGGAATATGGGGCACTAGAGGTATAGGGAAGACCATTATCGCTAAAGCTGTCTATAACAGTATCGCTAGTCAGTTTGGTGGGTGTAGCTTTCTTGCAAATGTTAGAGAAACTTCCAGTAAACCTAATGGCCTTGTTCATTTGCAAAAAGTATTGTTATCTGAGATATTGTGTAAAGAAAATTTAGTGGTCTTCAGTGTGGATAGAGGTGTTAATCTGATACGAGATAGACTTTGCTGTAGGAAGATTCTGCTTGTGCTTGATGATGTGGATCATGGGGACCAGCTAAATGCATTAGCTGGAGAATGTGAATGGTTTGGAAAAGGGAGCAGGATCATTATTACGACGAGAGATAAACATGTACTAACTTCTCACGGGATAGATCAAGTGTATGAAGTTAAAGAATTAGATCAAGGTGAAGCTTTTGAACTTCTCAGTTCATATGCTTTTCCAAGAAACCAGATAACAGACATAAGCAGGGATCTCATAGATGATATTTTGGGCTATGCTAATGGCCTTCCCTTAGCGATTGTGGTGTTGGGTCCGTTTTTATGTGGTAGAAGCAGAGGGGAATGGGAGAGTACATTGGGTAAACTTGTTGAAAGTCCTAAAAAAGATATAAACAGTGTTCTAAAGATAAGTTTTGATTTGCTGGAGGACAATGAGAAGGACATTTTTCTTGGCGTTGCTTGTTTCTTTAAAGGGAGGGACAGTGATTATGTAACGAGAGTTCATGATAGTTGTGGTTTAAAGACATTAATTGGGATTCAAACTCTAATGGAGAGATCTTGAATAACCATTGAGAATTAGAGAACAGTACAAATGCATGACTTGATTCAGCTGATGGGTCAGGATATCGTTAAACAAGAGTGTCCAGATGACCCTGGGAAACAAAGTAGATTATGGTGCAACGATGATGTTTTTGAAGTATTTTCGGAGGATACGGTAAGAGCTTCTCATGAAACCATTGATAATCTTATCTTCTTTACTTCACACACTATTATGTAATGGGGTTGGGTAATAATGATTATTTATTTTTCCTTGATAGAAACCAGTGCTGTTAAAGGCATAGTGCTGGACTTGCCAACACAGGAAGAGCTAGACATTAGTCCCAGTGCTTTCACACATATGAGGAGACTGAGATTGCTCATAGTTCTGGATACACAAATCAGCAGAGGTCCCATATGTCTTCCTAACGATTTAAGGTGGCTTGAATGGCCTGAATATCCTTTATCAACTCTGAAGTTTAGTGCTGGTCCAAAGAAACTTGTTTGGCTTGATGTGCATAACAGCCGGATTAAAGAATTAGGAGGGAACTTGTAGGTACATCATACATGCTTTTATTGATGATTATCATTTTAGGTGCCTTTAACAAAGTTAAATTGATCAAAATCTTATTCGACTGTTCTTTTTAATTTGCAGCATTTTAGAAACTTGAAGTTCCTAAATTTCCGCCACTGTAAGTCCCTGATTAGTGTTCTAGACTTCTCAGAGGTACCAAATTTGGAGACATTGAACTTAAGTAGGTGCTCGAACCTCAAGGAGCTTCCAAGCAAACTGAAGCTGAAATATCTTCAAACACTTGATGTAACTGGCTACTCTAAGCTTGACAAGTTTCCTGATATTGAGGAGATGGAGAGCTTAAGAAAACTTTATATGTCTCAGACTTCTATAAAAGAACTTCCTACGTCAATTGAAAAACTAATCTCTGTTAAGGTTTTGCTTTTGAATTCGTGCAAAAGTCTTATCAGTCTTCCTAGTAGAATTTACGAGATGCAAAGTCTAGAGCACCTTTCTCTTGAAAATTGTTCAATGTTTGGTTTGTTTCCAGAGAACAGTGAGAGCTCCAATCTCCCTAATGGTAGACGTGGATTTCCAAATCTGAACTCCTTGAAGCTTAGTGGCTGCAATCTGTCAGAGGCTCAATTCCTTCAAAGTCTTACCTGTTTCTCTACTTTAAACATTTTGGATCTCTCAGGAAATAACTTAGTCAGTCTTCCTACATGCATTAACTAGTTTGAGGAGTTGATGGTCCTCAAATTAGATGATTGTAAGCAGCTAGAGGAGATCCAAGAGCTTCCATCAAATATTTGCTCCCTTGAAGCAAATGGCTGCAATGCATTATCCGGATTTCCAAAGTTGCCTATTCAGTGCATTCAGTCCTCCATGTTAGTGTATGTTCGCTTAGATTCATGTCATGGATTGGTTCGTGAAGGTATCGACCTGGCTAAGATTTTATCACTAGAGGTCTCTCTCTCTCTCTCTCTCTCTCTCTCTCTCTCTCTCTCTCTGCCACCACATGCGTGAGCTGGTGTGATTCTGATTTTATAGATTTGCTATAGCAGGATGTTTGTGAGATGGGTCACTACATGGATACTATACTTCCTGGAAGAGAGATTCCATGTTGGTTATCCAAAGTCGAGCATTCTGTCTCTTTCTGGGTATGTCGACATTTGCATGCAGAAATCCTTGGATTGGCTTTGTGTATTGCTTTTGAATTGGAGGAGGGAATCGAGGCTACCGTTTCATGTGAGGTTCAAGTATTGGTGAATAATATTCAAAGTAACTATGATACAAGAACTTTCTCTTCATTACAGTCTGATCACTTGTGGTTTAATTATTTTCCATGTTGTTCATTTGTTGAACTGGATGAGATGTTGGAGATTGAGTGGAGTCTCTTCCAGGTTTCATTTGAAGTATCAGAAGCAACACTGAGAAGGTGTGGGTTTCGCCTTATATGCAAGCAAGTGGAGGATGAACTAAGGGTTCTATGCAAACATGAATTGCCCTTAGAAAGTGCCTCAAGCCTTTAAAGATAATCTCAATTATCAAAGATATTCTTGGATCATTGAATAAATGTTCACCTCTGGATTGCAGTCAACTTTGAATGTTTGATATAATGCTTACTATAATCTGTCACGTTTGCTAAATGAGTCCTTGCCCTTCAATTTCAACAATTTCAGTACTTGTGCTGTTTCCCGGCGAGAGTGGCCCTTTTGTCCATTTTCTGATGGGTTTCTAATGGAATTGTCATATGTGATGACCATAGTGGCTGTCACATCAAGCAAACTCATCTAGGTTTGTCACGAAAGATGGTTGGATGGGACATTTGTTGATTTGGCTAGTACTAATGCTAAATTATGGAAATTAAATTGCGAGGGATTACTTTGCAGATGTCCAAAAGTATACATATAACCCTGCATATTATTTAGCAGTCACAAATTTTAAACTTTTTGCAGCCGAATTTAGCTTTAAGCAGTTAGGAATTATTTAAATGCTGAGATATAAAGGGATATTGAAAGAAGCTATGTAGGTCTTGTTTTTTGGCCTCCATGTAAGTATTGTTTTAGTCACTATGATTTTGAGCTTTAAAACGTGCTTCATTTTTTTATTGCTCTTCGCGCTTCACTCCCGGGATCATATTATTTCTTCAAGATTGCTTATTGCGTCACCAAACGAAGTACTAGTGTCAAAACACAAGAAGACTGAACATTCTAGCTCTTTGCTCTATCTTTCATATTTATGTGTCTATTGATCTCTTTCGGTTTCCCACTTTCATGCTAGTTGGAGTGCTTATAAAGCAAGATTATAAAGTAGCAATTTGCTGTGTAAGTGAGCTTTCCAAGTTTCTCAAATGTATCTGAGTCTGCTTTTTACCAAATTAAGGCAGAAGTTGTTAATTTTACTCTTCTGCAGAGCTTTTGGATGTTCTGTCTTTATGGAAGTTTGAGCAAGTACGAGTTTCCCAAGTTCCATATGTTTTATCCCACAAGTATCAATTGTGTGAAATCTCTCTACTTTTCAATAAATTCATGATGTTTTTACCTTCAAACTCTCTAAATCATTTTGAAATACCTTTCTATTTCACAGAATGGTATTTCGTCGTGCATCCACATCATTGCCCTTCTATTTGCCATTTTCTTGTCTTATTTCTGTTTTTGTGACAAGAGTGTGGGATTACTTATGTAAGAGGATATTCTATGAAGGATCGGAAGAAAGAGCTTGAAAGTAAGAGGCGTCTGGAACAAAGTTGATTCCTTCAATTGCATTTTTTTTTGTTTTTTTTTCCTTCAATTGCATTTGCAAGATACATTCGTGGGTAGAATCCCATCATGAAGTTTGAGCATCGTGCATATGTGTTGTCTGATTATCTTAGTTGGCATGCCATCCTAGTGTTGGCACATGCAAACTTAAATTGAGAGAGGCGAAGGGCTATGTAGAAGTTTTTTGTAACAAGTGGTTGATTGAGCCTGTACTGGATCTGTGTTTCTCCATCGCTGGCTGATTTGTTAATTTGGGGGTGTGCTCAAATCTGTATTTGTTGGTTCTACATTTGTAACAAATATTGTCACTATTTCACTCATAATTATGAATTATGTCTTCTCATTTCCTAAATAACGTTTGATTTGCTGTTCTCTGCGTTATTATGCTTTTATTGACTCGTTGGTTTGGCTAGAAGAGAATATAATATGTCCAAAAAGGATAATTTTCGCAGAATGTATCACCAATTCAATTAACCGTAAATATATTGTCAGCAGGACTCATGTTACTAGCATTGTAATATTTTTTATATCTTTCAATTTCCTTATATTTTACTTTCACACACTTTCAACTCCTTGTAATTTCATATAATATTTTTTCAATTCAATGTATTTCCATTCAACATAATCTCAATTCCTTGCACTTAACTTTGTAGTTTCATCACTCCATCAAGGTCCCATTCACACACTTTGTGCTCAAGTGAGAAACCACGGAGCAATTTCGATCGACTTCAATCACATGAAATTTAGATTACCTACAAATAGGTCCATTTTCACCAACATTGTTTTTTATGGCACACCCGGTGGGTGAAGCGAAATCCACTGAACTTAACTGCTAAGAGAGGAGTAAATCGGTTGTGCAAAACTTAGTAGACTATGAAATAATATTTGTAAACAAAATACGCTACTCATAGGGGTGTCGGAAAGACCCAGCCTGAAAATTTCAAATATTTTCAAGTCGGTTCTCTTTCCTGTTTGAATAATAGGTAAAAAAATTGGAATCGTGACAGTTTGGTTCCAAACCGAAACACATTAAACACTAAACACTCTCACTCCGAGATTGTATGATCTGATTCTTCTCCTCTTCTTGCACGGTCTCTCTCACTTCTCATTCAGGTGCAGCAGATGGTTAGAATCATCTGCCAAGCGGCGAACGAGATCCCATTCTCTGCTGAAGAGGAACGCTTCTCTTTCCTCTCGATTGATTCATAATTTTGAGTTTTTGCTACAGCTGATCGCTAGCTTTTTTGGGGATTACGCATGAGTTTTGGTGAATTTCGATTGTGCTGTATTGAGGCGAGTGAGATTCTTTGTCGCTAGAGTTTAGCATCAAGAAGTTGCAATTAGTGGAAGCAGAGGAGAAGATCAGAGAGGAGCATGAGAGCACAAAGAGAAGCGAGAGGAAAATTCTGGTTTGAATAAGGGTGCGAAAGTGGCTGCTGTGATTCAAAGGAACGAATGGAGAAGGCCTTCTCCTAGATCAAATGATTTACTAGAGATACAAGACCCGATTCTCGTGAAATGCCTCTATGTACTATATTTGGAAAGAAATGAATGGTGTCTTGCATGATAAGATTCATCCTCTGGATAATAGAGTTATAGCTGATGTTATGTTTACTGTTAGGATTGCTTCTGAGGCACTTCTTTGCAAGGGAAAGGAAGTCCTATCAGCCGAAGTATAAGATGAATGGATTGCTTTGGTCGATTGCTTCCCGGCAAATTGTTGCAATTTTGTGCTGGAAAAGTGTTGGTTCATAAATATGGGGGTTGATTCACCATTCACTACCCTATGAATGGGCTAAAAAAAGGAAAAACAAAAAACCCTAATCGAGTTCTAATCAGTTCAGGTTTTATGTGGGTCGGGTAACGGGGAATATATATTCTTCATGTTGAGACCTCGACGTCTAGCATTTCCAGGCTGAGACTTCAAAGGCTGCTCAACTTTAGTGAAGTTTTCAAAGTAGAACGTGAACTCAACCGCTTCGCATTTCCAAATCTATCCTTGCTAGACTTAGGGGAATGCAATCTGTCCGAAGTTTGAGTTCTTTGAGAACCTTGTCTTGTTTTCCCAAATCAAAGTGGGCTGACGAACATTATAAAGGGCCCAAATCACTTGGGCTTATTCTGGAAACTTAATTGAGATGATGGTCCAACGTCAGATTTAAGGTATTTTTGTGCAAGTCGTTTTGCTTCCATTTAGGTTTCTGGCCCACTTGGATCTTTATGGAAAAATTGTGCGACGACTCTTTGCTTTCTAACAAGTGTCTCCTTTTGTTTTGTCCCTGCAATCCACAATTCCATTTACATAAAACTGGTACACAAGAACAAAAGACCATGGCCTTCATGCTCAATTTACCATTGCTTCTTTGGGTATCAAAGGAGGACTATCCCCTGTAGTACATCATAACCAGACTTGGTACGCAAACACCGCACAACACGTGAATTAGATCTCATGGCGGAATGTAGCCAAGATAAAAATATTAACATCTGAGCATCTGTAGTCTAATTACATTAGCAAGGAAAAGTATCTTATAGATTGATTTTTTGAATTTATGTATGGCGTCATTTGATTTCCAGATAAGCCTAGGATGAAAATGACTGATAGTGTATATTTATGTTTTTTGGTGCACCGAAAAAGTAAAGAGTATGTTACAAAGTACACGAGTACATGGAAAAGGAAAGGACCCCTAGGCAATAATGTTTCCACCGAAAGCTAATCCTCGGAATCGGGTAAAGGAAAAGTCCCGCTAATTTTTTTTTTTTTCACGGATTGAAAAAGGGCACACAAGATGACAAATGGAATCACGTGAAGGAGCAAATTAGAAAGTAGAGTTTTTTTTTTCGAATTTTTCCTGTTTTCTCAAATTAAAAAGTAGCCTTCCTCAGCAAAGGCATGATGGCCATCACTTATCATGCATGCGCTTTCAATTCAAATCGTTCCAATTTTCTTATCGTAGCCTACCGTGTCGGATCAATCAGAAATTTTTTTAAGGGAGTAGTAAGAAGGGAAGCGAGCTGCTTTTGGCTTTTTCTCCTTTTGATCTCCCTTTTGTACTGTTCATTGTGTGCTCCACTTTCTGTGCTAGAACATATGGTTGTATAATTAAGTACTTGTTTTGTGCCCACTTCATTCGATTGATATCTAAATCACGTGGTGGGGTCACGCATGTCACGAGTCCATCCAGAAAAATTGTGATGAACAAATATTTATGCTTGTGACATCGGTGAATTTTACGCACAAAAAGTTACGGTGCACTTTTTCTACTCCTTTCTTCATGATTTTGTAAAGATATGTTTCACACCTAGGTTGGACGTATGCTTCCTCAATGACTGCATGAGATTGACATTCCAATTTTTCCTTGTGATATCTCAAAAATAAAAGGCTCCTACTGCAATAAATTATGTTCCTATAGTCCTCGTTTGGATAATGTATAGCACGTTTTGGTTTTCTTCTTTTTCCCTCAATCGAATCACAATCTCATAGATTGATGCCATTCTCGATGATGTTTATTACTTGGATCAATTACATATGGTAGCTGAAATAGGCAATTGATTGGGGAAAGAAAATTGAGTTATTGCTACGAGATGAACATTTGTTATTGACTTCTCATGTCACTGTCACGTATATGATGTTGAAGCTTCAAAATATAAACCTTTTGGTCAATATGGTCTTCTCCTTCTTCCTTTTTCGATTTTGTTTTGATTGGTTATGTTGATTTTGCTAGATCAATATAATTGGAGAGGCCTGACATTTCTATTAGTTGCTACATCTCATTGTAGGATTTCGATGTTTGGTATTCAATCCATTCTTTTATTGATGCAACTTATGTCCTCGATGAAATTTAAATCATAAGCTCCCCCTGCAATAATGCTCATTAATGCAATCAAATATCACACCCATTCTCCCCCTTTTTGTCATAACATCTAAAACTGATTTCAAAAATCCAACAAACTCAAGGTCAAACGTTTACATACGCTCACATGGCCACATGATAAAAAGCATTTTAAACACATCTTCAAGTAAGAAACAAGCCCACATGTTCTTGAAATATACGATGAGACATAAAAGCCTAATAAGGCGGTGGAGGAGGAGGATATCGTGGAAATAAATGAAGATTTTGGAGGAAAATTTGAGCTAATTGGTTGAACGATTTAGGGCACAAATTACAACATTTCTCTTCCCTGACTCTATTTCTAGCTATAAATTAAAAAATATCTTTCTCTTTTTCAGACGAGTTTCTAAGTAAAAAATAGTGCTTGATAACGGCATAAAATTTCTATTTTCGGAATAGAAATTCATTTGATGATGATGCAAAATTTTTATTCCCACTGGCCGATGAGCAGCGACGACAGTGGGGGGCGGCCATCGAGCGGCAGTGGTGATGGGCGACCGCAAACGGTTGGCAAGTGGCGGTGGGGACAGTTATGGCTGGCGAGCAGCGGAGTAGCGGCGGGCGAGCAGCAATGGCAGATAACTAGCGAGCGACAGTGGTCGAGTAGCAACAGGGGGCGAGCGGGCGACAAGCGACGGCGGTGGGTGGGCAGCAAGCAGTGGCGGTGGGCGAGTGGTTGGCTAGCGGCTGTGACGTAAGGCCGACTAGCGAGAGGCGGCGAATGGCCGACGGCCAGCGGAGAGTGGGCGGCTGCAGGCGACAAGGGTGAGCAATAAAAAAGAGTTGTTATTTTTGTTTATGTTCCAGAAATAGAATAGTAAAAAATTTTAACTTCTCATTTCTATTCTAAATTATTTCTAGGACAAATTTTGTCCCAGAAATTAAAAAAAAGAAATTATTTTACCAAATAAATTTCTGTTCCAAGCCTTTTCTAGAAAACAAAAAAAAATAGAAAAATAAGGTAACACAATGGTTATCATTCGTGCCCTTAAGTTCCTCTCGAAATTCCTGCGAATCCTCGTTACATCTCATTGCAGAACATGTGTATGTTCCTCCAAAAGCGAAGGAAGCTCGGTGGAGAGAGTCTCATCTTCATTTTCGTCTTCATATCAACTTCGACGGCTCGCCTAACACGACGATGGTGGCGATACATTTTGCGTTCGGGTTGGCCATTCCAAGCATTCTTCCTTATCCAAACTTCTCTCCTTGCGGACTCTCCAAAAATTTGGCAGCCGGTCAGGACTCTAGGAGTCTCACCCTAGAGATCGACATCAAAAGTTTTAAAAATGTGAGTTAAGGCCATCCCATGCGGAAAATAATCGACTCCTTGTAATCAACAAATGTTGAAGTTTGATCGGTTCACTCAGTTTGGTTAATAAGACTGACATGGGGAGAATCGACAAACACGTCGCTTAATTATTGACAGCTACATCATGTTCGTCAACGACTACATGGCCTGGTTATTGACAAAGGATGGAGGACCATCGACAATCATCATGATTTAGCGATTAAGTTTATGGATGGCCAATTATCGTGAAATTGGCTGAGTGTTGGGTATGTGGAAGGGAAATGCATGGACCAAAGATGTCGAATGAAGGCACCAGTGCCAAGTGATGGTTAAATATCCTAGGTGTTTTTACAAGTTGTAACTGATTATGGATAAGACTGGCATACTAATAGGGAGCCTGAAATCTCGAAAATGCAGTTGTAATAATACTTGGGTAATAACTACTAATTCAATTTGAGATAAGTGTGTCCTGTGTTACTAATTTGAAATTTTTTATGATATTAACCATTCAATTTATAATGACAAGAAATTAAGTAATTAATTAATTGATTAGTGTCCGATTTACCAATCTATAGGTACATCGATCATCACTCATTAAATTTTGGGTTAATACCATGAAAAACCCTAAACCGGTACACTTGTGATAAATTTACTCCAAACTAATTTTTTGATTACCGAAAACCCCAAACTGGTATGTCCGTGACAAATTTACTCTCCATTGATTTCCGTTAATTGGATTAATGACATGAAAAATCATAAAATGGTAAACTTATGACAAATGGAGGGTAAAATTCCAAACTGGTACATCGATCAATTGTCACGTGTCATTCAATTAATGAATTTGATGATAAAATTTAACAAAAACTAACACAGAATAAATTTGTCGCTGGTGTACAAGCTTGAGGTTTTTTGTAGTCAAAAAATTAATTTATGATAAATTTATCATAAATATATCAGTTTATGATTTTTCGTGATATTAACTCTTAAATTTTCATATAGCCACAATGAAGTACTTTTTAATGAGATGAGATGCTTTATTTTCCATGAAAGAAAAAACGAGAAAAGGACACGGAAGTCATTTCCCGATGGCCAATGATCGACCGATTAGAAAACTAGCCTCCAACCAGGACGGTACAGCCATGAAAATTTATCTTATGCCTGTCGGTCAAATTCATTAACAATTCAAGTAACTATAAATCCAACTTTAAATAAAGCGGCAAATGTGATCTTCGAAAAGTTTCGCGTGCATTTGTCAACACTTGGTGCGCCTGAAGCGCGGAATAAAATCTCCTGTCAAGATGTGGGCTCATCCTCAAGCAGCTTTATTAAAAGGAAAAGGAGAAGCTGCCTGCACCGCTACTTTTGGAAGTGTGTCGATGCAAGTTTGCACCACATATTTTCCCAAGGACTTCGGGCCTGTTTGGTTCGGCTTTGGGGGAATGCATTTGGGAAAATGCAAATACCTTTGGGTGAAAGCCCGTTGGGGAAAGGCAAATGGTGTTTGGTAAAAATATTTTGCAAAGTTACTTTGGCCAAAGTATAGTGTTTGGTAAATTTTTTTTTACAAATGGACTTTGAGAATTATTTTATTTATTAAAAAAAAACAAAACTTACTCATCGCCGGAACCGGCCGCCGGCCGCCGGAGCTGGCCGCCCGCCGCCGTCGCCCGAGCTCAGGCGACCCCCGGCGAGCCAGATCCGCCGCCGGCGGGGGTCGCCCGAGGCCAGGCGACCCTCGGCGGGGTCGCCCGAGGCCAGGCGACCCTCGGCGGGGTCGCCCGGCCGCCTGGGTCGCGCGACCCAGGCGGCCGTCGCCTGGGTCGCGCGACCCCAGGCGGCCGTCGCCTGGGGTCGCGCGACCCAGGCGACGGCCGCCTGGGGTCGCGCGACCCAGGCGACGGCCGCCTGGGGTCGCGCGACCCAGGCGACGGCCGCCTGGGGTCGCGCGACCCCAGGCGGCCGTCGCCTGGGTCGCGCGACCCAGGCGGCCGTCGCCTGGGTCGCGCGACCCCAGGCGGCCGGGCGACCCCGCCGAGGGTCGCCTGGCCTCGGGCGACCGCCGGCGGCGACGGATCTGGCTCGCCGGGGGTCGCCCGACCCCAGGCGACCTCGCCGGCCCTCTCCCTCGCCAGCCACCCTCGCCGGCCGCCGGCGCTTGCACGAAGAAGAAGAAGATGAACAGATCCAGCCCTAAAAAAAAAAAAAAAGTGAACAGTAACAAGAGCATTCCGAGAATGCTCAAAGCTCAAGGCACCCCCTAGGGTGCCTTGAGCTTTCAGCCTTGGGAAGGCCAGCATTTGGCCAAGGAGCCTCCAAAATATTTTGCCAAACACAAAATATTTCCCCCAAGGGGCTTTGGAGGCCCAAAGCCCCTTGCAAAAGCCGAACCAAACACCCCCTCCGTCTGGTTTCTAGGGAAATTAAGAAGGATCCCACTCTGGGAAAAGATATTTGGTGCTTTGCGGCCCCATGTTTGACTTTATCTTTCTCTTCTCTCGATAAATATGAAAGAGATAAATGAGTGAAAAACAGAAAACATACAACAGGAGAATCTCAAGTCAGTCACAACTTCAGGGTACCAGAAGGAACAGTTCTTATTGACCAAGAACACGAAATAGTCCCCTCGCCTTTTTTTGTTTTTTTATCACAATCACGCCAACGTACACAGAAAGAAAAAAAACACACAGCTTCATTCCTTCTTGATCTCCCAACTCAGTAAGCGAATTCTAATGGACTTCGTATGGTCTCAGAATTTACGAAAAGAAAGACACATCATATGTAATTCCCCTGGCATGAATAGCTTGACAAGAACTCAAAAAAAGGAACAACAAAAATGAATGGAAAAAACGAACGCTGGCCAATCATTTCCTCTAGTGAAATGGACGCTGCCGCCGTCGGAGCATCGCCCATCGCCAGCTGCAGCGTTGGCGGAGACGGCGGGGAAGAAGAGGGTGGCGGAGACGGAGCGCATCGAGGGGTCGATGGCGGAGGGGATGGAGGCCCAGTTGCCAAAGTCGCCGGAGCCGAGTAAGGCATTGAGGATGTCGCTGACTTGCCGGAGACGGATCATGGAGAAGAGGAGGAAGAAATTAAAGTGAGAGAAGTGAGAGAGTAGCAAGAGCAGGGCAGTGCAGAGTGAGAGATGGAATCAGGCGACGTGGGGTTAGTCATGTACACGTGGCTCCTGATGATTGGGCTCAAGTAAATTCTACACGATTTTTTCTCCAAGTAGCTAATAGTAATATTTTCTCCCCGTTCGGTTGTCCATCCTTTGCAAAATAGAACGTGCGGTCCAGCTTGCACCGTTGCTAATGGCCTGTAGAATATTCTCCATTGACCCACGAGAAAAGGAAGTCTTGCTTCTGGGTAGGAAGAGTATATAGAGAAGATCATCTGAAACTACCTCAAACCAAGTAGTAAATCTTAGGCAACTCATTCTTATCGTTAACCTCCTTTATTTCTGATTCTAATGGCTGCTTCTCCTTCCACGGCCGTAAGGAGTTACCATGTCTTCATGAGTTTTAGAGGTCCCGATGTACGTAATAATTTTCTCGGTCATCTCTACACGGCTCTAGACCAGACGGGAATATACACTTACATCGATAGTGAAGAATTGAGGAAGGGTGAGCAGATATCATCGGCACTTATGAAGGCGATCGAGGAATCGCGAATTGCGATTGTTATTTTCTCCAAGGACTATGCTTCCTCACAGTGGTGTTTGGAAGAATTGGCGAAAATCATGGAGTGCAGGGCACAACAGGACTTAATTGTGTTGCCAGTGTTTTACAAAGTAGAACCAAGAGAAGTGAGAGAGGGGAGACAAAGTTATCGGAGAGCTATGGCTAAGCATGAGCTACGGAAGGATTCGGAGACAGTGAAGAGATGGAAGAAGGCTCTCTTTGACGCCGGTAGCTTGTCGGGGTGGGACTTGAATGATGGGTAAGTTGTAATCGATGTGACGCATAGCTTTGTCAATTTAATAGTCCAAGTTCTTTCTTTTTTTCTTTTTTCGATGAAACTTAATCATATCGTAATGTCATTTTTGGATTTTGTCAGAGATGAAGCAGATCATATAAAGAGAATTGTGAAGGAGATCTCTATGCGGTTAGATCGAAAACCCTTGCATGTTGCTAAGCATCCGGTTGGGATACATCCCCGAGTGGTAAAGCTAGAATCAATGTTAAATCTTGAGTCTAATGATAAGGTTCTCATGATAGGCTTATGGGGACAAGGAGGCATAGGAAAGACGACACTAGCTAAAGCCCTTTACAGTGCTATCTTTAGACAATTTGAGGGTTCATGTTTTTTGGCAAATGTTCGAGAAACTTCAAAAGATTCCAAGGATTTAGCTCCTTTGCAAGAAAAATTGTTGTTTGAGATACTACGAAAAAAATTATCAGTGTTCAGTGTTGATGGAGGTATTAATTTAATGCAAGATAGACTTTCCCACAAAAAGTTCTCCTTGTTCTCGACGATGTCAATGACAGAAAACAGTTAAATGCTTTAGCTGGAGAGTGCGAGTGGTTTGGTAAAGGAAGCAGAATCATCATTACGACTAGAGATAACCATTTGCTAACTTCCAATGGGATAGATAAAGATCTTATCTATGAAGTTAAAACTCTAGAGCACGATGAAGCTCTCGAACTTTTCCATAAGCATGCTTTTCAGAGAAACAACAAAATGTTGATAAGGAGGGATCTGGTAGAGAGTGTTCTACGTTATGCTAATCGACTTCCTTTAGCACTTGAGGTATTGGGCTCCTTCCTATGTGGTAGAAGAGAACGCGAATGGGAAAGTGCATTGAATAAACTTGCCAAAAGTCCTGACAAATCCATCAACGATGTTCTTAAGTTAAGTTATGATGGACTAGAGGACTACGCAAAGGAGATCTTCCTTGATATTGCCTGTTTCTTCAAGGGGCGATCTCCAGAGTACATTGTGAAAGTTCTTGACAGTTGTGATTTTGACACAATTATTGGAGTACAAGTTCTTATTGAGAAGTCCTTGATAATTGAAGAGACAGGGGCCTTACAGATGCATGACTTGATTCAATTGATGGGCATAGACATTGTTAAACAGGAATATCTTGATGATCTTGGAAGACGTATGTCACGCCCCGTACCCCACGAAGCCTGAACATCCGCAAGTAGGTCGACTTGAGGTGCGACGCTCCCAGGATTGCGTCACCGACCCGAAACCCGAATCAGAGCAAATGCACGTCACATGCGGAAGCAACGTATATATATATATATATATATATATATATATATATATATATACACCCAGACATGCAAACATAACCATGAATAGTAATAGGCATTAATATGCTAAAGAAATACTATCATATATGCACTCCTTTTAAAAACTTACACAAACTATTTATTTACAACCAAAAAGAATACATCAAAAGGCCACTAAACAAAAAGGATCGGTGGCCTAGGGTTATCAGCTTACTATCTGGGAGAGGTTACAACAAAAGAGGGTTAGTCTAACTCCTAACACTAAAACCAGCTCTACGGCTCCCGGTTTGGATCGGATGGTGCTGCAGATTCTTCAGAAGAATCCTCCTCCGATAGTATTTCCTCGTCCGATCCAACTTCTGCTACTTCCCCAGCTGCTTCAGCATTCTCTCCTACTACTTCCAAATTCTGTTCTTCGTCTTCCTCCTCGATCACATCGTCAGCTATAACTTGCTCGTCTCCTTGCACCTCGTCCATAGCTATCGGTCCATCCATTGTATCGCCTACGCTGCTCACACTAAGGGAGGCTGGAGGATCAGAAACTTCACCACTCACCATTTGGGGAATCATCACGCCATTAACGTCTACTGGAACATCAAAAGTTCTGATCGGGGGTCCAGTTACACCATTAGTTCCCCTATAACACCAAGCTACATACTCATGGGTTTGGTTAAATTGCTCTCCCACGTCTACCAGCACAACTGAGTGATATCTAACGTACGCTGACCCGTCTCCACATGGATGAACGCTAACATCTCTCTGAATCCGATGTGGATATCCAAAAAGAGGGGCCCTCCTCGGCATCCTATGTACGGGGGTCTGAAAATCGGTTTTACCACAACCGTGAGATAAACTCAGCAAGTAATAACCCTAATTCTAAACTAGGCTAAAGTGCACCTCCAGAAGTAAATAAAATGCATGAATTGCTGAACCAGTAATTGAATCACATTAAAATCGCTCGGGCCCTCAGCCCCAATTTCTCTACTCCAGCCCTGCAGGTTAGGCTCTCAGTAATAATACAACTCATGAACAGTTTAATCGACCCGAAGGCCATGACTCAGTGGTCATATATCATTCGACCCGAAGGCCCGACCCGAAGGCCCACAGTTGTATAAATCGACCCGAAGGCCATGACCCAATGGTCATCACAATTAAATCGACCCGAAGGCCTGACCCGTCGGTCACAATTATATTCGACCCGTAGGCCCGACCCGTCGGTCACAATTATATTCGACCCGTAGGCCCGACCCGTCGGTCACAATTATATTCGACCCGTAGGCCTGACCCGTCGGTCATCAACAGTCTCGGTCATATCAAACCAAACATGGAAATCCACATTTCAGGGTTTCACACCAATTTGCCATGCCTCGCTGTACCAAACATACTGAACCATAAACCCAACTTCCATAGAGCATGAATGGCACATTTAACTCATTTGATTGGAATCTATTTTTATACGGCAATTAGCACACAACTCAATGTTACATAATTCCAATCCACTGTCGATTAGACGTGCCCAACCAGTCACAATTATTAGATTCACAGGCACGGCATCATCACTCAAGGCCCTAACAAATTCCATTTGGCCTCTAACATGTTTAATTTCAAGCCATTAGTCACTAAACCATCAAGTGACCACATTAGGCAATATAAATCAAATTCGGTTCTATAGAGGACCGCCCCTAAACAGCCACTAATTTGGCTCCAATTCACCCTTAAATCACCACAAATAATCCCAATTAGGTCCCCTAATCATCCAATGCACAAAACACACCAAATTAGGTCCTAATTAGTCTAATTACCCTAATCAAACCCCTAATCTAGCACAATTAGACTAATTCCAGGATTAGGGATTTTACTCGCCTATTAACGACGCGAGGCGACGGGAATGAGCGGCCGATCACCGACAAGCGGTGCAATCGACGGCGGCGTCCCAAGGCAAGCCGGCGGCTCACGGCGGTCCGGCGAAGCTCACGGCCACCTCTCGGCCAAACCAGGGGAAGCGCCGGTAAGGCTAGGCTGTGGTCAAGGGAGAGAGAGACGGTAAGGGTGAGGCCGGACGGAGGGGAGGCGCACGGCGGCGCGGCCTGGCTGGACTCGCCCGGCGACGGTGACGGCGTCCTGCTCGTCCCGGCTGGAGCGGCTGCCACGGGCGGTGGGAGTGGGGAAAAACGGTGCGACAAGGCTGGGGACGGCACCAGGGGACTGTGCACGGCGGCTAGTGACCAGCAGCTCCGGCGAGGACCACTATTCCGACGTGAACAGTGGCCGACGGTGCTGTTCGGTGAAGCAGCCGAGAGAAAGAGAGAGAAGCGGGAGGAGAGAGAGTGAGACGCGGGGAGTGAGGGAGCTGAGGAGAGAGAGAGAGGGTCAAAGATGGTCAAGAGAGGTGAGTGGAGGACACATGTCAAGACCCTAGCCTAAATGACCAAAATACCCTTAATCCGAAGGCTAAAAATGCTTCCAAATCAATAATGCAAGGGTAAAATGGTCATTTGTCCTTAACCATGGTTAACCAACCCTAGTTAACCTTAACCAACCTTGGTTAAATCCCAAAATTGCCCCAAAATTCGGAATTAATCAAAAATGGCCTAGGGGCATTTTGGTCATTTTTCCGTCCCGAACCGAAATTCCAATTTTCGCTCATACCGGTCCTAAATATTCATGTGAGACCTAATCCAGAGTCGGAATCACGAAATTCACTTTCTAAGCCCTCGTAAATCGTCTGCGAAGTTTCCGGGAATAAAATAATATTATTTTCTAATTTTTGTCGAAATTCTACTTTTTGTCCATAATCACTCCAAACACACTTGGCTACCCCAAAATGGCCTTGGCCGCGAAAAATAACTTGAAACGGCCTCCGAATTCGGCCTTGGTGTCTCCAGGGGCAAAATTGTCCTTTTTCTCAATTTCTGTCAAAACTTCAATTTTCAACCATTTTAATCCCAAACATGAATGGCCATTCCAAATTGACGTCCGTCTTGCAAAATAGTCGTAATTACCCTTGAAATTTTGATATCGAAGTCCGGGTCCAATATCGCGATCTAATTTACTCGATTTGTCGTTTTAGGGTCTCTCACTAACAGGCGGCTGTTTAGGCGTTACGCGTATCGACCTAAGATTGTCCAATTTGTGAGGGTCTTAATATCGAGAGAACGAGAGGAATTATCACTAGCACCTGAGGTCACGATCGTTTGGATTAGAATCGGGTTTCCTTTGTCAGGCGCACTTTCGGTCATGCGAAATCACTCGCGATCCGATCATGCGTTACTGACAATATCAACCTGTCCTTTTTCCTGAGATCGGCCTATAATGGTTCAAAATACTTCCTCAACGTCCTTTGAAATCGGCGCCCTATCACGATTGGGTTCTCGGTCCACGTACCTGATCCTATTTAGCCTTTCCCATTTGGTTAGTATCCCGTGATTGATCAATTCCGGGCGAGACTTACTAAAATTACACGAGAATCAATATACACTTTATTGGTCCCGATAACGGGTCAAAATTCAGGATGTTACAACTCTTCCCCCCTTACAAAAATTTCGTCCTCGAAATTTGCACTTCAAACCTGTTCTTCGAACAACTGGGGGTGTTGACGTCGCATAGCTTCCTCGCTTTCCCAAGTAGCGCCCTCTGTCCCGTGGTGCTCCCAAACTACCTTAACCATCGGGATTGTCTTATTCCGAAGCACTCGATCCTTTCTATCTTCGATTCTGATTGGTCTCTCCACGTACGACACCCTGTCGTCCACGTCTATTTCTTCGTATCTTAGAACGTGTGTCGGATCTGGTTCATACTTTCTTAACATTGACACGTGGAAGACATTATGTATCTGGGACAAATTTGGTGGCAGGGCCAGCCTATATGCCATATCACCAATCTTTTCCAGAATCTCAAACGGGCCAACAAACCTTGGACTCAATTTTCCTTTCTTGCTAAATCGGGATAACCCTTTCATAGGCGACACCTTTAAAAATACATGGTCTCCAACTTGGAATTCCAGATGTCGTCGTCTCCGATCGGCATAACTTTTCTGTCGACTCTGCGCTGTCTTTAATCTCTCTCGAATGATCTCAACAGCTTCCACCGTTTGCTGTACTAACTCTGGGCCCGTAATGCTCCGTTCTCCCACTTCATCCCAGCACACGGGAGTCCTACACGCTCGGCCATACAAAGCTTCAAATGGGGCCATCTGGATACTCTGCTGATAACTGTTATTATATGCAAACTCCACCAGATGCAGCTGTTCTTCCCATTTACCCTGAAAATCCACTACACAAGCCCTCAACATATCCTCAAGAGTCTGGATTGTTCTTTCTGATTGCCCATCAGTCTGCGGATGATAAGCTGTACTGAACTGCACCTTTGTCCCCAAAGCTGTCTGCAGACTTTTCCAAAAATTCGCTGTAAACCTCGGATCACGATCTGAAGTAATCGTCACTGGTACTCCGTGCAGTCTAACAATCTGTCTTACATACAATTCTGCATACCTTTCTAACTCAAAATCCTTGCGTACTGCCAGAAAATGCGCTGACTTAGTCAGTCTATCCACTATCACCCAAATGGAATCGTGCCCTCTCTGACTCCTTGGTAGTCCCGTTACAAAGTCCATGGTGATATGTTCCCATTTCCACTCGGGGATTTCCAATGGTCGCAGCAATCCTCCAGGTTTACAGTGTTGTGCATTTACTTGCTGACACGTTAAACACTTAACCACATACCTGGCCACATCCGTTTTCAATCCGTTCCACCAATAATGCTGCCGTAGATTCTGATACATTTTCGTACTGCCAGGGTGAATACTGTAATTGCTGCGATGAGCTTCTCTTAATATTTCTTCCTTAAGCTCAATATCATCCGGCACACACCATCGTCCTCTATACTTCAGGACTCCATCTTCTGACACTTGGAAGTCTGGCTTCCTTGCCGAGGCATCCATTCCCACAATTTTCTGAATTTCCTGATCCGTGGGTTGTAGAGCCTTAATCTTAGTTTGAATCTCCGGCTCGATCCTCAAAGTAGCCAGCAGATTCGACACATGGCTTAATTCCAATTTAAATTCCGAGTCTCGGAGCTTTTCCAATAACGTCCATTCCTTAATCATCAAGTGTGCCATGCTAGACTTGCGACTCAGTGCATCTGCCACTCTATTCGCTTTTCCAGGGTGATACAGGATGTCGCAATCATAATCCTTAAGAAGCTCCATCCATCTATGCTGTCTCATATTCAACTCTTTCTGCGAAAACAGGTATTTGAGACTCTGATGATCCGTATAGATCTGAAACTTTTCCCCACATAAATAATGTCTCCAGATCTTGAGTGCAAACACGATGGCAGCCAACTCTAAATCATGTGTCGGATAGTTCACCTCGTGAGGTCTCAACTGGCGTGACGCATACGCAACTACTTTTCCATGTTGCATTAACACACAACCAAGTCCTTTGAACGAAGCATCACTGTACACTTCAAATCCACCAGGTCCAGAGGGGATAGTCAAGACTGGAGCTGTCGTCAGTCGGTGCTTAAGTTCCTGAAAACTTCGTTCGCACTTATCGTCCCATTCAAACTTAGTTTCTTTTTTCAGTAACCGTGTCAAGGGCGTGGCTATCGACGAGAATCCTTCCACAAAACGTCGATAATAGCCAGCCAGTCCTAAGAAACTTCTGATCTCTGTCACTGACGTCGGCCTGGGCCACTTAAGCACTGCTTCAATCTTAGTCGGATCCACTGATATTCCATCTCCCGACACGATATGTCCAAGAAAGGCTACCTTGCTAAGCCAGAATTCACATTTGCTGAACTTCGCATAAAGCGCATGTTCCCTCAACGTCCGTAGAACTTCCGTCAAATGCACTTCATGTTCTTCTAAACTCTTCGAATACACCAGAATATCGTCAATGAACACTATGACGAACTGATCCAGAAATTCCTTAAAAACTCTGTTCATCAGATCCATGAAAGCTGCAGGGGCATTCGTTAAACCAAAGGGCATGACTGTAAACTCATAATGCCCGTACCTCGTCCTAAATGCAGTCTTGGGTATATCCTCCTTCCGAATTCTTAACTGATGATACCCTGTCCGTAGATCAATCTTGGAAAATACTGACGCCCCTTGCAACTGATCGAACAAGTCGTCGATCCTTGGCAGTGGATACTTATTCTTTATAGTCACCTGATTCAACTGCCGGTAATCTATACATAATCTCAACGTCCCGTCCTTTTTCCTTACAAACAGGACTGGCGCTCCCCATGGAGACGCACTAGGACGAATAAATCCCTTGTCTAATAACTCCTGCATCTGGACTTTCAGCTCCTTCAGTTCCGACAAGGACATCCGATACGGGGCCTTAGAAATTGGCTCAGTTCCTGGGGCCAACTCTATTACAAATTCCACTTCTCGTTCTGGTGGCAAACCCGGCAACTCTTGAGGAAAAACCTCGGGGAAATTACATACTACAGAGATTTCTTCCAATTTAGGCTCCGCCAATGTCGGATCCTTAACATTAACCAAATACCCCTCACAACCTTCCTCAAGCATTTCTGTTGCCTCCACTGAGGAAATCCAAGGGATCGAGGTTCCTCCTCGGTTTCCCTGAAATTCAAACTTAGGACGACCAATCGGATTAAATTGGATCGTCCTGCTGCCGCAATCCATAACGGCTTTATGTTTAGTCAGCCAATCCATACCAATGATCACATCAAAATCATACATGGCTAACACAGCTAAATCAATCCTTTCCTCAACATTTCCAATCAAAATTTTACAGTCCAAACATCCCAATGATACTAACACCCTATCATGCAGTGGGGTCGTCACACACAACATAATCTCAAGTAAAACAGGCTCCAGATCAACCAATCTAACAAACTGCTCAGAAATAAACGAATGGATTGCCCCGGGATCAAATAACGCATAGGCCGCATGATTGCAAAGAGAAACGGTACCTGTGACCACACCCGGCGCGTCCTCAGCATCCTTTCGCGCCATAGCATATACTCGTCCTTGTGCCGGTGGTCTACCCTGAGTAGTCTGTGGGGGATTCCCGACCTGATTTCCCGCTCGGGGTTGCTGCTGTGGTCCTGGGGGTCCCAAAACTCGTTGCTGGGGGCAATTCTTTATCTGGTGTCCCAAACTCCCGCAACGAAAACAGGCTCCGATTCTATTTGGCGCTTGACTGGGTTTCCCGATAATCCTTCTCGGGGGCGGAACAAACCGTCTATTACTGGCCATTGGTCTCCTTACAAAGCGACGATTGTCCCGATTAGGAATAAACCTCGAACCCGATGCAGATGCCCTTTCAATCTGATCCCGCTCCATAGTCTGGGCTCGCTCATATAACTCTTGATAATCTTTGATATTCAACAAAAGCATCTGAGTGCGAAGTTCCGGTTTCAGTCCATCCCGGAACCTTCGAGCCTTGTCCAAGGGATTCTCAACCATCCTCGGGGCAAATCTGGACAATCTGGTAAACTCTGCCTCGTACTGTACCACTGTCATCGATCCCTGACGAAGCCTCATAAACTCTGCCATCTTCTTCTCCTGGGCACTCTCTGAGAAAAACTGCCCATAGAAATGCTCAACAAATATCGCCCAGGTCGGTTCCATAAATTCTGGAAACACTCTATCCTTAACCGCCTTCCACCAATCGTGGGCATTATCCTGCAGTTGATACGATGCCAAGGAGATCTTCTCCCTCTCAGTACACTCTAACAGCTCAAATGCTTTTTCCAACTCCTCCACCCAACGCGGGGCGGTTTCAGGGTCACCTCTACCCGTGAACTTGGGCGGTTTCAGCTTAAGGAAATGCTCCACCAACTGGTGCATTGGTCTAGGTGCCACCATTGGTTGAGCTTGCACTGGCTGTGCTTGAGCTTGATTCTCAGGGACGGCAGCAACTGCTGCGGCCTCAGCAGCCTGAGCGGTCGCGTTCTCTCTTTCCTGCGCTTGCCTATCCATCACATTCCCAATTCGGTCTAACGCCCTAAGAACTCCTTCCATGCGCGGGTCTTCCGCCTGCCTAACTTCAGCTCTGGGGTCCACTGCAGCCCCAACACCAACTCTAGGGTTCTCTCCCTCTCTAGCACCCGCAACTATGTTCTCTATTGCTCTTGCTCTACCACGACCTCCACCTCGAGTTCCTCTTCCTGCGCCCCTCCTTGGGGCCCTTCCCACTCTTCCTCTTTCACTGCTCATCTATTCACTCTGAGTGCTCAACTACCTGACATAATTCCATCTAGGAATTAGAGACCTAAACCAACTAACCGGTCTAAGTCCTAGGCAGGTATAAACACAGAAACAATTAAGCACTCAGCATGCGGCTAACACAACAGCACATGAATTTCACCCAAGGACTTGCAAACTTACCTTGGGTCCTGCCGCACCTGCACAATACTGGTTCAATCAATCACCACAATAATCAAACACAAACATTCTGGAGGTACACTTAGCACACTAAGTCACCCTATAGCTACCCATGGTCATTTCTCCTTATCACTCCAAGGCTCAACTAGATCAAACAGAGCTGTCCTTGCTCTGATACCAATTCGAACGGGGATGTCACGCCCCGTACCCCACGAAGGCTGAACATCCGCACGTAGGTCGACTTGAGGTGCGACGCTCCCAAGATTGCGTCACCGACCCGAAACCCGAATCAGAGCAAATGCACGTCACATGCGGAAGCAACGTATATATATATATATATATATATATATATATATATATACACCCAGACATGCAAACATAACCATGAATAGTAATAGACATTAATATGCTAAAGAAATACTATCATATATGCACTCCTTTTAAAAACTTATACAAACTATTTATTTACAACCAAAAAGAATACATCAAAAGGCCACTAAACAAAAAGGATCGGTGGCCTAGGGTTATCAGCTTACTATCTGGGAGAGGTTACAACAAAAGAGGGTTAGTCTAACTCCTAACACTAAAACCAGCTCTACGACTCCCGGTTTGGATCGGATGGTGCTGCAGATTCCTCAGAAGAATCCTCCTTCGATAGTATTTCCTCGTCCGATCCAACTTCTGCTACTTCCCCAGCTGCTTCAGCATTCTCTCCTACTACTTCCAAATTCTGTTCTTCGTCTTCCTCCTCGATCACATCGTCAGCTATAACTTGCTCGTCTCCTTGCACCTCGTCCATAGCTATCGGTCCATCCACTGTATCGCCTACGCTGCTCACACTAAGGGAGGCTGGAGGATCAGAAACTTCACCACTCACCATTTGGGGAATCATCACGCCATTAACGTCTACTGGAACATCAAAAGTTCTGATCGGGGGTCCAGTTACACCATTAGTTCCCCTATAACACCAAGCTACATACTCATGGGTTTGGTTAAATTGCTCTCCCACGTCTACCAGCACAACTGAGTGATATCTAACGTACGCTGACCCGTCTCCACATGGATGAACGCTAACATCTCTCTGAATCCGATGTGGATATCCAAAAAGAGGGGCCCTCCTCGGCATCCTATGTACGGGGGTCTGAAAATCGGTTTTACCACAACCGTGAGATAAACTCAGCAAGTAATAACCCTAATTCTAAACTAGGCTAAAGTGCACCTCCAGAAGTAAATAAAATGCATGAATTGCTGAACCAGTAATTGAATCACATTAAAATCGCTCGGGCCCTCAGCCCCAATTTCTCTACTCCAGCCCTGCAGGTTAGGCTCTCAGTAATAATACAACTCATGAACAGTTTAATCGACCCGAAGGCCATGACTCAGTGGTCATATATCATTCGACCCGAAGGCCCGACCCGAAGGCCCACAGTTGTATAAATCGACCCGAAGGCCATGACCCAATGGTCATCACAATTAAATCGACCCGAAGGCCTGACCCGTCGGTCACAATTATATTCGACCCGTAGGCCCGACCCGTCGGTCACAATTATATTCGACCCGTAGGCCTGACCCGTCGGTCATCAACAGTCTCAGTCATATCAAACCAAACATGGAAATCCACATTTCAGGGTTTCACACCAATTTGCCATGCCTCGCTGTACCAAACTGTCGCGACCTAAAAATTTTCCTATCAGGCTAATGGATTGTTAAGACTAAGCCTAACTCGGGCCCTCCCAAGCCCTACCAATTCGCAACTTAGGATTTAAGTTCTTAACGTGCAAATGTTTTCATGCTTGGAGTCGCCACTAATCTATTTGTGGTAGGTCGATTAGAAACCTAAATAAAACATAGGGAGATATGTTTTATTCCTACGAACCAGAGATTCTAAGCTCGGGGACTTGATTACGCTAGATCTAGTCTAACGCCCTTTCGGTACCTTTTCTTCTCAAAAATATTTATGCAGGCAGTCTGGATCCATTTTATTATCTAATTACTAACATGTGAGGTGTTCATGCGGGTGCGCAAACCACCAAAGTAACACCCAATAATCAAAACATTAAATAAATTGCAAGATTGGGAGAATTACTTACCTCGAAGCAACGTAAGCATCTGCATTGTTAGCTAGAAAATCACATCAACAATCTTAATATGATTTCTAATTAACAAGCAATTCACTCAATATTTTTTTGGATTTTCCTTTATTTAAATGAGAACTAACCTATATGCAGTGCATGTAATACGATTACTATAATGCGATGACGTACAAAGCATGCCTATTTTAACGTGACTCGCAATTTCATGATCCTAACATATAATCACTAAATGATATGCAAGCAATGACATGTCATATATGATGACACAGCAAGTTAGGAATGACGCGGCAAGTTATGAATGACGTGATAAGATGACATGCGACGTGACAAGTAGCAATGACATAGCAATGATAATGCAAGCATGATGCAATTAATCTATATGACATGCACATGATACCCTTTTTGTATTTTTTGTTGAAATTCGGAATAAAAAAAATGCCTAAAATAACATGCAATCTAACAACTTCTTTTTTTTGTTTTTTTGGTATTTTTTATTAAAATTCGAAATCTTAAAATAACCTAAATAATCTATTAGGAATAAAATAACACCTAATTTAAACTAGGAAATAAATCATCTCAAGTCCCAATTTAAATTAAATAATTATCCTATCTTCTAGATATATTTAGGGTTCCCTAAACATGCAAAATTTCTAATTTAAATCTAACTAACAAATTTTTGGATTTTCTTTACTTAAAAGGAAAACAATTAAACAAAGATAGCAACCACATTCAAACAAAACACGCAATCCGCAAGATTTATTCAAATTCGGATAAGGCAAAGAAATCAAACTGACAATCATATCTATAGGGTTATAGATATTGACGGAAAGTTGATTGGTCAAATTTGGAAAGCAAATAAAATCTATTATCGTATCCAAGTGATTATGGACAAGATAACGATTTTCCGTATCGCCGCGTATCGTACCTTAGGGATAAGGTCGGATAGTCGTCCAGATACGTTGCCAAATTAGGAAAATTTCCCAATTTTGGGTATTTTTTGAATATTGCGGATATCACAAAATTACCTTAAGATATCTAGCTATCCACCAAAATATTCACGAAATATTCAAACACCCGAAAACTAGGAAATTAAATATTTGAAAGAAATATTCGGATAATCTTACCTAATTGGCGGATAGTTCCAAATTTGAACTCGGATCGAACTCGGGCTTGCGGATCGGGACGGTGTGTCTGGCGGCGGGCGCGGCCACGAGGACGGCGTTGGCGGACCGAATGGACTCGACTCGGTACTGGCGGTGTGGCTCCGGTGTTGCTTGGTGAAGTATCGACCTCAGCTAGTTTGCAACGGTGGAAGCTTATCGGAAGAACCTGAAATAAAAGAGCCAAGCACCATAGAGAGTAATGCTTGTTGGATGATCTGCTCGCGGTTGTGCAATTCACCAAGGCGGAGGAACGCGGACGAACACGGATGGCGAGGCCGCCAGACGTGTGAACAGTCGCAAAGAATTGTGGACTCTGTCTTTCAGAATGAGCAAAACGTCCACTTTGTCTTTCACCTCCCTTTCTCAGTAAATTTGTCGTCGTCTTTCTTGTCTCTTTAGTGTGTAGACTTTGACCGAGAAAGAAAGTTACTGATGGAGGTCTTCTCCATGCCAAAATCTCGTGTGCCTTGCGTGACCAACAGGAAGGAAGAAAACCTTTTTTCTTTCTTGTGGTCGTCTCTGTGAAGCCCTAAAAGCAATCGTCTCTTTCTCTCTATGTTGTGTTTCTCCCTTGCTTCCTTGTGGCCGCCTATGAAATTGTGTGGCCTCTCGCTCTCTCTAAAAATTCTGATTTCCAAAATTATGAGAGCCCCCTTGATTATGATGCATAACGACGTATTTATATCGCAACCCTAGGTCAATTAACTGGGCTTCCTAGTCCTAATGGGTTTTGGCTTAGGCTTTATCCTTTAATTTTTATTTGATTCTAAATTGGCTGAATTAATTTGGGCTTTTCTTTAATTAAGCTTAATGGGCTGATTTAAGCTCAAATTAAGACAACCAAGGCCCTTTAGACTTGTGATTTTCGGCCCCTGTCTTCCGAGTGAGCCGAGTTTCGTTCAGTGCTCGAGCTCGGTTTGCGCGGTGGATTTTTAGTTCACTTGCCACCTCCGGTTCGATGTGGAATGCAACTAACCTACATGAACTTAAACTATATGCTATGCAATTTTAATATTTTTGTTTAGGGGTTAAAATTTAATCCCTAATTTTTCTATACAATATTTACCTAACGGGATCACCAAAATTTAGGTGTCAACAGCTGCCCCTCTTTGAAGGTGAGCTCGAAGAGGTTGCATTCAAAGACTAAATGATGCCTAAATTTTGACCATGAAAATGCAATGAATGTTATTTTTGGTGGGAGTATTAATCCCATTTTGGTATGCAATATGTCATGATGTATGCTGGCGTAAAATAAGAAACATACCTGGAATTACTTACCTAACTTGAGTGGTGAAGTAATTTGAGGCATTGTCATGATTCTTGAGATTGTTTGGCAAATGTTTGGACTCTATCCCAAAGGTATTGCCTGATGAATGCTGATGAACTCCAGTGACCTGGATTTCTCCTCAGGCACTCTGGTGAGATATCCGGATTTCTCCTCGGATACTCGGATGAGATACCTGGATTTCTCCTCAGGCACTCGGATGAAAAATATGATGAGATATCCGGATTTCTCCTCGGATACTCGGATGAGACACCTGGATTTCTCCTCAGGCACTCGGGTGAGATATCCGGATTTCTCCTCGGATACTCGGATGAAAAATATGATGAGATATCCGGATTTCTCCTCGGATACTCGGATGAGACACCTGGATTTCTCCTCAGGCACTCGGGTGAGATATCCGGATTTCTCCTCGGATACTCAGATGAGACACCTAGATTTCTCCTCAGGCACTCGGATGAAAAATATGATGAGATATCCGGATTTCTCCTCGGATACTCGGATGAGACACCTGGATTTCTCCTCAGGCACTCGGGTGAGATATCCGAATTTCTCCTCGGATACTCGGATGAGACACCTGGATTTCTCCTCAGGCACTCGGATGAAAAATATATAGACGTCTGGACATTGTCAAAGACGCCGAATGGCTGCAACAAAACTGATTAGATATGGAGTCTGTTGATTGCTCGAACAGGTGAATGAATACTTGGATAAATACAGGCACCTGAAGGGGTAGAGACATACTTACCTGTTGATATCTTTGACTCTTGAGTGCGTGTCTCCTGCTAGACACGGTCATAGACAACAAGTAATATGCATTCATGGGCAATCAAGAACACATATACTCATGCACTATAAATTGAACTGGTTTTCATGCACGACGGTTTTGTCAAATCAGCATCGCTAAATTTCACTGGGGAAAATCATGATAAGACAACCTGAACTCATAAGTGGGTGTCTTGAAAATGTTAAATGAGGGACCTCCGGTCTGAAAGGGCTTTCACTCACTTTCATCGAAAGAGGCTAATTTATGAGAATCACTCCATCTCACCATTATCATGTCGACAAGGGTCTGAGTATTCTCGCAAGCGGTACGACTTTGCCAATCTGAGAGGTCTTTGCTGGGACCGTAACATGGGCTTGGTCAATGGCTTAGCAAAAGGGGACTCTTTGAGTCAAGGCTATTGAAAGAAAATACTCCGCAATCATCTCCGGGTTTACAAGTCAAGAACCCTGCAAAATGAGATAGAAATGGACTTGCTCGCACTTCTTCGAGCTAAGCTTATAAACATCCGAATCCTACGTTAGTTCAAGTGCCATAATCTGAAGAGACTTTGCAAGGGACGTAACGTAGGCTGGGCTCATGGGTTGAGAAATGAAAGGATCATTAGGCTCAAAAATGTGTATAAATAGGGTGAGAGTTGGTGATCATCTTGGCATTGTCACTAGTCTTTTTCTTCATCCTCAGGCATTGTCATTTCAGTAAATGCTTCATTGGGCTTGAATTCACCACTTGATTCCTTTGAGACTTGTAAGACCACTGCTCCACTGGGATTCATGACTTTGACATGTCGTATCTTGACATTTTTTCGCTAAAGTTCTCCTTTTTTTTCGATTTTCTTTTCTCTTTTTTTTTATTTTTTCTTTTTTTTTCTTGGGCATTGGCCTTGCTTTTACCAGGCACACTGCTTTTTCATGCCCCCTAGTTTTTTTTTTTTTTTTTTCGTTTTTGACTTTTGACACACATTGTCTACAATGCATATATTGGCCAGCCACATTTTGGCTTGTTTTGACCGAATGACTAACATTTGGATTTTCAGGGTCTTCGTCTTCTATCGGCGCTCCAAATATGCTGTGTGGACAGTGATGGCTTTTACCTTGCCCCAGTGTGGGGGATGATCACCAACTAGGTTTAAGAAATGAATTTGCAGGCTCAATTGGGCTTAGCAAAGGATAAAGTGTGTATAAGATAGAGAAATAAATGCTCTTCGTCATCCTAAGGCACTTGAACTTCGTGTGAATTCTTCTGAAAAAGCAACACTCGAAGATTGATGCAAGTGAGAGCAAGAAAATCTCTATTCATTTTTCACCTTATAATGCTGACTTACCTCCAGTTTGCCCCGATGTGGGGTGGTTCTTGACAGGGTAATTTGAAAGAATTTCTCCAAGCGTTTAGGCTCAAAGTGGTGAAACAATGGATAACCTGTAGTGTTTGGGATAGAGAAATGAACTGCCTTTCGTCACTTCAGTTGCCGTACCTTTTGCGAGATAACCCTTTACCTTGCAGACATGAAATTTTTCCACTCAACTCACTGGGGATTAGCGCAAGGGACTGTGTATAGGATAAGGCTTGCCTTTCATCATCCCGATGTACCTCATTCAACACATTCAATTCATTCCACATGAGTTATCAGATTATCCAATTAGATTCCCCTTTTGAAAATGATCAAGCAGAATTTAAAGCCAATGCACACATCTTAACTTGAAATTGATTGAAATCATTTATTCATCAGTGAAATGTTTGCAATTCAGAATATAAAACCAAACATTTGAAAAATTTTGCTTCAAAATGTTAGATTCTATCAAGGATAATACATCCTCACAGCATCAGAATTAACCGGAGTGGAGAACTCACGACCATCCATTTCTACGAGAATCAGGGCACCTCCGGGAAGCACCTTTTTGGACCACATATGGGCTGATGTATTTTGGGGCAAATTTACCCCCAGGAACAGGAAAGACTGGCAGTACATTTCTTAGGACTAGATCATTTACCTCAAAGTGTCTTTGACGCACTTTTTGGTTGAAAGACTTACCTACTCATGCAGCAATTGGATCGGGCGTTTCATCTCACTCTCAGGGGGATTTGCCCCACTCTTCACTTCTTTGGGTTCTCCGGAATCACTCAGGTTGACGGTGATAGTTTGGTCTGCCGTCAGGACTTTAGGTCTTTCATGACGCTCTAGATCGCGATGAAGGTCTGAGGAATCTTCGAGTTCATCGGTGTCATCGAAATTAGGTTCGACAGCATATAATTCGTTAGATTGGACCGTTCCCATACCCTCACGTGTCACATGATTGCCCCTGAAACATAAAGTAAGGGATTCAGAAGGACAAACAGGGCTAAATATTGCATTTTTTTTAATTTTCTCCCTTTAAAAAAATTGAATTTTTTTTTTGACTGATTTTTTCGAAATTCTTTTCAAAAAAGTTTTAACACGAGGAAGCATGAAGAAGCCCAGGCCTCAGAATTCTCCTTGGACAATATTTTTCTCTTATCGGTTGGATATCATCACCGGGCTGGTTTGATATACCTCAACATGTCCTCAAAAATGAAAATAATTTGTAATTTCATTGATTATTACTAAATGAATTACATTTATTGAATGGAAATTGCAACGATCAAGTCCTAGAAATGAAAAGTGCTAAAAAGAAGCTCCCAAGACGGGGCAAATCCTAAAAAGCAGTAAAAATTCCCACGCAAGGGAGTGTGCGAAAAAAGTAAAGGTGTTACTCTTGCGGGCCAGTGCCCATTCCCTCCAACGGTCCTTCCTCAATAGCTCCAATGAAGAAATCATCGAATAGGGCAGTGATTCCCTCCATTGCATCATCAGGATCTTCTGTCATTGGAGATGTTGGATCATCCATACCTCCCCATCCATCTGGGACAATGTCACAGGGATCAACATAGAAGCTCGGGGGCGCCGAGTATTTCACATAGTAATCGAACTTGCCGCTCGGTTGCCCCAAAGTGTCGATCACCTCTTTTCCTTCATCAGCTTTAGGCGTGCTCTCTACGATCTCTTCATCATCGGACACGTCTTCGAGCGGAGGCATGTCTTCAGGCAGAGGGTCGCCCTTGTCCTTCCCGGTGTTCAATGTAGCAAACTCCTCCTCCCAATTAATAACTTCTTCGGAGATAGTGGAAACGATGCCAGTGTGGTCGGCATAGACGATCATCCCAGCTTCTACCATTCTTGAGATTCTTTCTCTCATGACAGCCAGGGGAGGCGTCTCATCACTCGGGTAATAGCCAGCTCTTACTAACCCACCGTAGACGTGAGTGGTATACACCTTGACATTCTTGATTCGACTAGCATCGACACTAAATATAGCATTCACATTGCTCGCGTGATCAGGGAGCGGGTTGCTCTGAACATTCGGCTTAGTGGGTTGAAAGGAAAATGCCTTCGTGTCCAGAAGGTTCTGGATTTGGTGCTTGAGGGTAAAACAATCGTCGGTTGAGTGCCCCACCTCACCCATATGATAATCGCATTTCTTAGATGGATCGTAGTTATAGAACTGCTCAGGATTGGGCCGCTTTGGCTCAGTGGTAAGCAAGCCTTTCTTTCGGAGGACCGCCAATACTTGAGACAACGATCCGGGGAGGGGAGTGAATTGCCTCTTGTTATTTTTCTTCTGAAAGGGTTGACGACCCGTGCTTTGTTGTTGAGCTTCTACTACCTGGATTGCTGGGATAGGATTAGCATTCCGTCGGCCTGGTTGGGTATAAATCACATTCACTCCAGCTGCCGACTCTTTCTCCTTTCTTGCACCAAATCTTTTGGTCGAGGAAAATGGCTCCACAAACCACCCATCTTTCAGCCCTATCTCAATTTGTTCGCCTATAGGGATGAGTTGATTGAAGTTGTCAGCCGGAGTGGCTACCATCCGATTACGGTATTCGAACGGAAGAGTTTTAATGAACATCCTCTTCAATTCACTGTCTATGGGTTCTGGGATAATCTGTGCGGCTATGTTTCTCCATCTGATAGCATAATCCTTGAATGACTCATTCTTCTTCATCTGAGCACGCTCGAGGTCATCGCGGGTGGGAATGATGTCTGTTATGAACCTGTACTGCTTTAGGAATGCTTCACTAACTTCCTTCCAGGTTTTGAGGCCATTTATCTTCTTCATGAGATACCAGTTCAGGGCAGGACCCGTCAAACTTGCCTGAAATGCGTGAATCATCAGGAGTTCATTATCAACGTACGGTGTCATTTGTACGTGATATAGCTGCAGGTGAGCTTTCGGGCAGGAGGTGCCGTTGTACTTGTCAAAGTCTGGCATCTTGAACTTCTTCGGGATTTTGATCTGTGAGTACAGAGACAAGTCGATTGAGGGCGAATCATGTGAGCCTTCCAGCTGCTTCACTCTTTCTTCAAGTTTGTTGACCCGTTCATCAGGTTTTTCCTTGTTGACGATAATCTGGACAGGGTCATCTACTAAGTCGGGAAGATCGTCATCTTCCTCACTATCGGCATTTTTCCCACCTTTATGCTTTGGGGCTGATGCCTCAGGGGACGCAGGAACAGGAGTCAGCCGAAGGGTTTTGATCTCAGCGGACATCTGTTGCATTGCGACGAGGAGTTGCTTCATTTGGTCCTCAATGCCAACGACACGATCTCGTAAGTCAGTTTGATCGGCCATTCTAGTTCTCGACCGCGTGCGAATAGGCGATCGTGATCGGTCCGTAATTACCTGATGTAAAAGAAATGAACCAAATAAGCACATGATCAAGACAAGGTTGGTCCATGACATGCTTCTAGTCCTTTTTGTTTATTCATGAAAATATTCGTATATGGTCGAGACTTTATGAAAAGTGATCTAAGCAAAGAAATGTAAATAACGCCCTAGACACAACCTAGGAAATAAAAGCACCAAAATCCCTAATCATAAAACTATGAAAAACAAAAAACGAGACTCCCTAGAAATTATGACATGAAAACAAATTCTCTAAAGCCCTTTTTTTTGTAAAAGAAAGACGACGGTAAACTTCTTAGGAAAATAATTACCTATGACACATCTAGGAAAATAAAGACATAGATTGAAAATAAATTCTCTAAAAGAGCTTTCTTTTTCTTTTTCTTTTTTTAAAAAAAAGGACTCAATGATTATTACTTTCAAATTTAAAATCAACCTAGACCTATCATGGACCGACCCGAAAAATGCAATAACTAAATTAATTGCAAAAAGGAGAGTTCAGAAGACTTACTTCACCCAATAGGACCATGACAACCACATAGACATGCGCATGAAACGTGAGGTTCGATTTCTATCTAGACTCTGGCTTGCAAAGTGGAGACGCGAGGATTACCGGGCTAAACCAGTCATGGTTGTGGTTAGGCCGAGGTTCCCCTGACTCCGGCTTAGTCAAGGAGCCGACCCGGGTTGCAAAGGGTGCAACCGTGGTGGGAACTCAATGACACCGTAAAAAAACTTTCGGGACCAAGAAGGGCGACCCATACCACGCGGGTGTGGTCGGGGTGTCCGCTATCTCAGTACCATCCTAAACCTGTGCCGCCCAGGTCCGGCAGCGGGTAATGTGTGCGGTGTAGTGTAAATGCAAGGCATGCACAGCAGGTTATATCATACGGCACTTCGTGCATAAAATAAACCATACATCCAAACACCTCCCTGCAAAACAAGGGTTAACAATCACGCCTCCCCTTATACCTCCCATTCTGCAAAAACATTTAACACCTAAAATGTTAGGGACGTACCTGGGATCCTCGCTGCCAAGCAAAAATATTTTTTGAAAAGAAAAATTGGCCTAAGTCCACTAAGAGTTTTAACTCAAGTCCCCAGCGGAGTCGCCAAGCTGTCGCGACCTAAAATTTTCCTCTCAGGCTAATGGATTGTTAAGACTAAGCCTAACTCGGGCCCTCCCAAGCCCTACCAATTCGCAACTTAGGATTTAAGTTCTTAACGTGCAAATGTTTTCATGCTTGGAGTCGCCACTAATCTATTTGTGGTAGGTCGATTAGAAACCTAAATAAAACATAGGGAGATATGTTTTATTCCTACGAACCAGAGATTCTAAGCTCGGGGACTTGGTTACGCTAGATCTAGTCTAACGCCCTTTCGGTACCTTTTCTTCTCAAAAATATTTATGCAGGCAGTCTGGATCCATTTTATTATCTAATTACTAACATGTGAGGTGTTCATGCGGGTGCGCAAACCACCAAAGTAACACCCAATAATCAAAACATTAAATAAATTGCAAGATTGGGAGAATTACTTACCTCGAAGCAACGTAAGCATCTGCATTGTTAGCTAGAAAATCACATCAACAATCTTAATATGATTTCTAATTAACAAGCAATTCACTCAATATTTTTTTGGATTTTCCTTTATTTAAATGAGAACTAACCTATATGCAGTGCATGTAATACGATTACTATAATGCGATGACGTACAAAGCATGCCTATTTTAACGTGACTCGCAATTTCATGATCCTAACATATAATCACTAAATGATATGCAAGCAATGACATGTCATATATGATGACACAGCAAGTTAGGAATGACGCGGCAAGTTATGAATGACGTGATAAGATGACATGCGACGTGACAAGTAGCAATGACATAGCAATGATAATGCAAGCATGATGCAATTAATCTATATGACATGCACATGATACCCTTTTTGTATTTTTTGTTGAAATTCGGAATAAAAAAATGCCTAAAATAACATGCAATCTAACAACTTCTTTTTTTTGTTTTTTTTGGTATTTTTTATTAAAATTCGAAATCTTAAAATAACCTAAATAATCTATTAGGAATAAAATAACACCTAATTTAAACTAGGAAATAAATCATCTCAAGTCCCAATTTAAATTAAATAATTATCCTATCTTCTAGATATATTTAGGGTTCCCTAAACATGCAAAATTTCTAATTTAAATCTAACTAACAAATTTTTGGATTTTCTTTACTTAAAAGGAAAACAATTAAACAAAGATAGCAACCACATTCAAACAAAACACGCAATCCGCAAGATTTATTCAAATTCGGATAAGGCAAAGAAATCAAACTGACAATCATATCTATAGGGTTATAGATATTGACGGAAAGTTGATTGGTCAAATTTGGAAAGCAAATAAAATCTATTATCGTATCCAAGTGATTATGGACAAGATAACGATTTTCCGTATCGCCGCGTATCGTACCTTAGGGATAAGGTCGGATAGTCGTCCAGATACGTTGCCAAATTAGGAAAATTTCCCAATTTTGGGTATTTTTTGAATATTGCGGATATCACAAAATTACCTTAAGATATCTAGCTATCCACCAAAATATTCACGAAATATTCAAACACCCGAAAACTAGGAAATTAAATATTTGAAAGAAATATTCGGATAATCTTACCTAATTGGCGGATAGTTCCAAATTTGAACTCGGATCGAACTCGGGCTTGCGGATCGGGACGGTGTGTCTGGCGGCGGGCGCGGCCACGAGGACGGCGTTGGCGGACCGAATGGACTCGACTCGGTACTGGCGGTGTGGCTCCGGTGTTGCTTGGTGAAGTATCGACCTCAGCTAGTTTGCAACGGTGGAAGCTTATCGGAAGAACCTGAAATAAAAGAGCCAAGCACCATAGAGAGTAATGCTTGTTGGATGATCTGCTCGCGGTTGTGCAATTCACCAAGGCGGAGGAACGCGGACGAACACGGATGGCGAGGCCGCCAGACGTGTGAACAGTCGCAAAGAATTGTGGACTCTGTCTTTCAGAATGAGCAAAACGTCCACTTTGTCTTTCACCTCCCTTTCTCAGTAAATTTGTCGTCGTCTTTCTTGTCTCTTTAGTGTGTAGACTTTGACCGAGAAAGAAAGTTACTGATGGAGGTCTTCTCCATGCCAAAATCTCGTGTGCCTTGCGTGACCAACAGGAAGGAAGAAAACCTTTTTTCTTTCTTGTGGTCGTCTCTGTGAAGCCCTAAAAGCAATCGTCTCTTTCTCTCTCTGTTGTGTTTCTCTCTTGCTTCCTTGTGGCCGCCTATGAAATTGTGTGGCCTCTCGCTCTCTCTAAAAATTCTGATTTCCAAAATTATGAGAGCCCCCTTGATTATGATGCATAACGACGTATTTATATCGCAACCCTAGGTCAATTAACTGGGCTTCCTAGTCCTAATGGGTTTTGGCTTAGGCTTTATCCTTTAATTTTTATTTGATTCTAAATTGGCTGAATTAATTTGGGCTTTTCTTTAATTAAGCTTAATGGGCTGATTTAAGCTCAAATTAAGACAACCAAGGCCCTTTAGACTTGTGATTTTCGGCCCCTGTCTTCCGAGTGAGCCGAGTTTCGTTCAGTGCTCGAGCTCGGTTTGCGCGGTGGATTTTTAGTTCACTTGCCACCTCCGGTTCGATGTGGAATGCAACTAACCTACATGAACTTAAACTATATGCTATGCAATTTTAATATTTTTGTTTAGGGGTTAAAATTTAATCCCTAATTTTTCTATACAATATTTACCTAACGGGATCACCAAAATTTAGGTGTCAACACAAACATACTGAACCATAAACCCAACTTCCATAGAGCATGAATGGCACATTTAACTCATTTGATTGGAATCTATTTTTATACGGCAATTAGCACACAACTCAATGTTACATAATTCCAATCCACTGTCGATTAGACGTGCCCAACCAGTCACAATTATTAGATTCACAGGCACGGCATCATCACTCAAGGCCCTAACAAATTCCATTTGGCCTCTAACATGTTTAATTTCAAGCCATTAGTCACTAAACCATCAAGTGACCACATTAGGCAATATAAATCAAATTCGGTTCTATAGAGGACCGCCCCTAAACAGCCACTAATTTGGCTCCAATTCACCCTTAAATCACCACAAATAATCCCAATTAGGTCCCCTAATCATCCAATGCACAAAACACACCCAATTAGGTCCTAATTAGTCTAATTACCCTAATCAAACCCCTAATCTAGCACAATTAGACTAATTCCAGGATTAGGGATTTTACTCGCCTATTAACGACGCGAGGCGACGGGAACGAGCGGCCGATCACCGACAAGCGGTGCAATCGACGGCGGCGTCCCAAGGCAAGCCGGCGGCTCACGGCGGTCCGACGAAGCTCACGGCCACCTCTCGGCCAAACCAGGGGAAGCGCCGGTAAGGCTAGGCTGTGGTCAAGGGAGAGAGAGACGGTAAGGGTGAGGCCGGACGGAGGGGAGGCGCACGGCGGCGCGGCCTGGCTGGACTCGCCCGGCGACGGTGACGGCGTCCTGCTCGTCCCGGCTGGAGCGGCTGCCACGGGCGGTGGGAGTGGGGAAAAACGGTGCGACAAGGCTGGGGACGGCACCAGGGGACTGTGCACGGCGGCTAGTGACCAGCAGCTCCGGCGAGGACCACTATTCCGGCGTGAACAGTGGCCGACGGTGCTGTTCGGTGAAGCAGCCGAGAGAAAGAGAGAGAAGCGGGAGGAGAGAGAGTGAGACGCGGGGAGTGAGGGAGCTGAGGAGAGAGAGAGAGGGTCAAAGATGGTCAAGAGAGAGGTGAGTGGAGGACACATGTCAAGATCCTAGCCTAAATGACCAAAATACCCTTAATCCAAAGGCTAAAAATGCTTCCAAATCAATAATGCAAGGGTAAAATGGTCATTTGTCCTTAACCATGGTTAACCAACCCTAGTTAACCTTAACCAACCTTGGTTAAATCCCAAAATTGCCCCAAAATTCGGAATTAATCAAAAATGGCCTAGGGGCATTTTGGTCATTTTTCCGTCCCGAACCGAAATTCCAATTTTCGCTCATACCGGTCCTAAATATTCATGTGAGACCTAATCCAGAGTCGGAATCGCGAAATTCACTTTCTAAGCCCTCGTAAATCGTCTGCGAAGTTTCCGGGAATAAAATAATATTATTTTCTAATTTTTGTCGAAATTCTACTTTTTGTCCATAATCACTCCAAACACACTTGGCTACCCCAAAATGGCCTTGGCCGCGAAAAATAACTTGAAACGGCCTCCGAATTCGGCCTTGGTGTCTCCAGGGGCAAAATTGTCCTTTTTCTTAATTTCTGTCAAAACTTCAATTTTCAACCATTTTAATCCCAAACATGAATGGCCATTCCAAATTGACGTCCGTCTTGCAAAATAGTCGTAATTACCCTTGAAATTTTGATATCGAAGTCCGGGTCCAATATCGCGATCTAATTTACTCGATTTGTCGTTTTAGGGTCTCTCACTAACAGGCGGCTGTTTAGGCGTTACGCGTATCGACCTAAGATTGTCCAATTTGTGAGGGTCTTAATATCGAGAGAACGAGAGGAATTATCACTAGCACCTGAGGTCACGATCGTTTGGATTAGAATCGGGTTTCCTTTGTCAGGCGCACTTTCGGTCATGCGAAATCACTCGCGATCCGATCGTGCGTTACTGACAATATCAACCTGTCCTTTTTCCTGAGATCGGCCTATAATGGTTCAAAATACTTCCTCAACGTCCTTTGAAATCGGCGCCCTATCACGATTGGGTTCTCGGTCCACGTACCTGATCCTATTTAGCCTTTCCCATTTGGTTAGTATCCCGTGATTGATCAATTCCGGGCGAGACTTACTAAAATTACACGAGAATCAATATACACTTTATTGGTCCCGATAACGGGTCAAAATTCAGGATGTTACAACGTAGTAGGTTATGGCTTTTTGATGATGTTCATGATGTTCTGTTAGCGGATATGGTAAGACTTGTTGGTATAGACAATGATTTTACTCTCTTATTCTTTGACTTTGTATATTAATTGCAAAGACCATTCTATAAATACAGGGAACAAATGCAGTAAAAGCCATAGTTTTGGATTTACCCGAGCCAGAAGAGATAAACATAGGTCCTAATGCTTTCACAAACATGAGAAGGTTGAGGGTGCTTATCCTAATCAACGTGCATAGCTCTTTCCGAGGTCCTATATGTCTTCCAAATGAGCTAAGATGGTTTGAATGGCCTGAATGTCCACCTTGGTTTCCAGAATTTTCGCTCTGGTCCAAAGAAGTTAGTTGGACTTGATCTGCACAAAAGCAACATTCAAGTAGTGAGGGACCAATTTAAGGTGCGCATTTATATGAATGCTCTTTATTTCCTTATCCTTTATACATCCATGTCCATATGCATATGAATATGAATATGTACTGTTGAAAACTATGAATGCAACAATTACTAACTCTGATGATGCTTTAAGAAACATCTACATCTATTAAATTGTTTATATATGATTAAAGCGCTACATACACGATGTCGATCCACTATTTGAAGTCTTGAACCAATTTAAGTGGACTCTTCCCGTTTTAGGGAAGTATTAACACTTATCCTACGTGAATCTTGATGTCGATTCGAACATACAACATTCAAGAAAAAAGTACAATCTCGTTTCAAGATATTACAAGTACTGAAACAAACAATGAATAACTTTTGAGTGCTGAATATTGAAACAAAAACTATTAGTGACATAATTCAACGATTGAATGATGAATGTGCTTAAGTTTTTAATAGACGTGAACTGAGGATTTAACTTTTGTGTCTTTAAAACGATAGATTATGAACATGTTATTAAAGATTCTATACCGTATAGCAGAGACAAGCTAACTGCACTGTTTTTAAAATTGCCTATGGAAAGAGAGAGATCTTTCTTGCTTATTTGCTTGATCATTGAAGTGAGTGTGCGGTAAATACTATTGACGGAACCACTGCACCATCTGTTCTCTCTCCGATAGCATGCAGCCGATAATGAAAAGAGATATATAGAAAGTGTGCAGTGAAGGATCTTTATAGGAAGCCAGTCTTTACTTAAGTCGGTCCAAGCTTGACAACTCTCAAACAATGGCCAAAAAGTCCCATGTCTTTTTTGGTTGGACTAACCTAACCGGCGATTTCTGACAAGTCTTTCTTCATTTTTAGAGGGAGGAAGAAGCGGAACTACAAGAAAGCTTTCTTTATCTTTATGAATAATAAATTCATTTTCAAATATTTTGGGAGACTTTATCTAAGAAATCTTTCCTTGTTCTAAGGCTCCGTTCGTTTGGGGAAAAATATTCTCCTTTTGGAAAATATTTTTCCGGAAGTCATTTTCCTGAAAAATATTTTCCCAGAACATAATTTTCCGGTGTTCGGCGATCAATATGAAAAAGTTTCGGAAAATATTTTTCGGCGGCGATCGGTGGCCGGCGTCCGGCGTCCGGCGTCCGGCGTCCGGCGACCGGCGGCGGCGGCGGCCGGCGTCCGGCGACCGGCGTCCGGCGACCGGCGGCGGCGGCGGCCGGCGTCCGGCGACCGGCGGGCGGCCGGCGTCCGGCCCGCCGGCGGTGCTGGGGACCGGCGGGCGGCGGCGGCGGCGGCCGGCGGCCGGCGGCCGCGCGGCCGGCGACCGGCGGCGGCGGCCGGCAGCGGCGATGGCAAGCAGCAGGCGGTAGCGGCCGGCAACCTTAATGAAGAAGAAGAAGAAGAAGTTCCGGAAAATGATTTCCACTTTTGAAGAAGCGGAAATCATTTTCCATAAACTTAGGCTATTTTGTAAAGGGGGAAGGAAAACATTTTCCGCCCCCCGAACACCGGAAAACCCGGAAAATATTTTCCGGGAGAATATTTTTCCCCAAACGAACGGAGCCTAAGTATGTGACTCATTCCCCTCCTCTCCTTTCAATCGAGCAATCCATCAGCGCCCTTACTCTATTTCTTCCTGGAGCAAGAAATCAAGGCACGGAAAGCGACTCCTCACATTGCCTTGTTGGCGGTCCTCTTGCCTAGTGGTGGAACAGTAGGAGAAATAGATTGATCTTCCAATTCCTTCTCCCACTTTTTAAAACAAGGCTTGTTGAGTACGATTCTATAGAAGAGCCTTACTCTATAGAGGAGCTAGTGCGCTAGTAGCGTGCAATGACTTTCAAGTTTGACTAATACGTCTTTCTATAGAAAAGTAAGTAAGGGACTCGCTTCGCTAATTTAAATAAATTTAATCCTAAATCTAATATAAAGTTAAATATGTATGTATGTATATGTAATTATATTTTTATTCATAACGTCTATATACTATATAAAGAAAAGAGTACCTTCTACGGGATCTCAATTTCTTTTCTTCCCCAAAATATGGTCGATTACTTATTTTGCAAATACTCTATCCACAGAGAAATAAATAAATCAATAAGCTTATTTAATCTATCACATGTTTCAATATTAGAATTTGAATCTTTTCTATCCTACAATGAATTTCTTATTGAAATTTTCAATATTGAATTTTTTGTTTCGTTCCACATATTTAATGTTTTTGTGTATTGTGTATTTTAATCAACACTCTCTTTCCATTAAATATATCTAATATGGTGGTTTCGCTCAATTTGCAAGTATCGATTTTGTGCATACACGTAACCCGTGTGCACATAATAGTATGTGTAAAAACTGTCTTATATATTTCTCTTCCTACGCCTCATGCGAGACCAACTTTGTGGTCTTGCAATTTTCCTGTCATGCTGGTCAGTCCACTGACGTCGGAATGTGTTGAATGAACAACAAATAAGAGGATCTTTCAATCTTAGTGGGGTGGAAAACCACACTATGGAGGATAGGAAGGAACAGACTAGATCATCTAGGTCTCCTTTTGCCTTGTAAACACCTTGGTAGGCCACTCCACGGATACAACACTCTCCTGATCAATCATGAACTCTAGGAATCCACCAAAGGGACAGAAAGAAAGGCAGAGAAGATAACAAGGGACAACACCCAAGAATGAAACCTCATTTACTAAATCGTGTTAACCAGTGGACTCATGGGGTGTTTATAGCTAGTAGCCTAGGAAACCTTTGCGTAACCTCCAAGCAAAAAAAAGACAACCAACCTAAAACACAGTATTCAAATAGGCAACAATATTTTGACCAAAAAAAACGTAGGCAACAATATTATCAACTATCTAATCGAGATAAAAAGCAATCCCAAAAATATTATATACAAACTTACATATCAAGAAAATATATTATATCCCTATTATTCTAATCACTAGAGAGAATCTTGAAAATCTTCAGATATGGATTCAAAATATATTTGATACCTATATTGGAAAAGACTTGTCCTCGAGGCCAACTTTATGAAGTTATTTGTCTTCATGTTATGGTGATAGATCTGCAACATAATACTCTCCACGAAGTTCACATTTGCAGGCATTATTGTTAAGGGTTGTACAATTAAAAATCTCAAACTGGTATACTAAGATATATTTACCTCAAAATAAATTTTGATTTCACAAAAAATCTAAAATTTGTATCCCATAACACATTTATTCAAAACTAATTTTTATCTCATGAAAAATTCCAAACTATTACTCCTGACCCGATTTTTAATGAGTTCCAAAACTAGAAAAGGACCATTCGCCCGTGGAGATAACTCCGTGTGATGACTAGGTGGAAAATGCTTTTCTCAAATGAATCCACACAAGATCACCTTCTTTAAAAAGACAAGCCTTTTCTATGCTTGTTTGCTTGATGGTGATACTTGTCAGTTTGCTTCAAAATTCTCTTCCTCACTTCCTCATGTAACTGCCTGATTTCCTTAGCTCTTTCTTCAGCATCTCCTAAATTGGCGCTAAGTGCGCATTGGTATGAAATCCAAAGGACTTAAAATATGCTTTCAGTACACACCTCGAAATGGGCATTTTCCAATAGTTTGACTGACCGAATTATTATATCCAAATTCAGCTTGAACCAATAACAAATCACATTGTTTGTCATGTTTTCCAATAAAACTCCTCAATAAATTGCCTAAAATTCTGTTAACAGCCTCAACTTGTACATCGGTTTGAGGATGGGTAGCGGAACTAAGCTGAGGTTTTTTTCGTTTTTTGGTCAAAAAACTAACTAAGCTGAGGTTGAGTCCTCATTTTTTGCCGTAATATAAGCCAAATAGGACTCATAAACTTGAAGTCACTATCATAATGGGATGTCTTTGTAAAGCCATGTAGGGGCACAATTTCATGAAAATAAAGCTAAGCAACATGTATCGCATTAAGGGTCTTACTATAGGTACAAGATGTGCCATTTTGGGAAAATCGATCAAGCACCACCATGACCTAATAAGTGATGATTGTTATGATTGAAAAGTTGCATGTGTAACAGTATGAATTTTCGATCCTTTTCCCGGGATTTAAGAAATGAAATTGATCAATGCACTATAGTGAGATCTCACCCGAGACCCGCGCATTCTCGGGATGCTAACCTTAGGGGTAAGGCCAGTACGGGATTGAGTTCGCACGATCAAAGAACTTGACCTTGGTTCGATCTTCGACCATATGGATTGACGAGGGAATGTTTTGAGCCAACCGAGACCGATCTATTTGATTGATCGTGTCCAAAGGGCACTAGTGACAGACCCTCGCAATTATATGACAATCGAGGTTGCCTTGGTTTGAGTAAACTTAAACGTGATTTGACTTAGTGTCGGTCACGGGTCGAGAGCGCGTAATTCCAATGAGCCACCCGTTAGCCAGAGATAAGCTAAAGTTGCGATTGCTCAATTTTAGTCATTTCTTGGAATTCGGGCCCGGGAATCGAGAATTTTGAAGGTGACAATTTTGAGCGGCCGATGATGTTTTTGGCTTGGCCAACCTTGGGGCCACCCATTTCTGCAAAAAAAATGGATTTCGATTCAGGACCGGGAAGATTACGGTTTTGCCCCTGTGGGCGCAGAGGCTGGATTCGGAGGCCGTTTGAGGTTATTTTTCGCGGCCAAGGTCATTTTGGGGTGGCCACGGACATTTAGAGTGGTTTTGGTCAAAAATTGGAATTTCGACAAAAATTGGGAAAAATAATATTATTTTATTCCCGAAACTTTGCAGTCGATTTCCGAGGGCTTAAAAAGTGAATTTCGCGATTCCGACGCCATATTATGTTGGCCACGCACCTATGGAACCCGTATGTGCGAAAATTGGAATTTCGCCCCGGGACCGGAAAATTACCATTTTGCCTCTGGACCCGGTACTGGGTATTCCGAATTTTGGACTGGAGAATTGGGAATTATTAAATTGGATATCAGCTGCATTATTGGACCTTGGACGCTTTTACCCTTGCATTATTGGATTGGAACGAACGAGGACCGTCGGATTAGGGGCATTTTGGTCAAATCGCGTAGGATCGCGACACGTGGCGCCCCTAGGCCACTATTTTTGACCAGCTGACCTCCTCTCTCTCTCCTCCCTCATTTCATTCGGCCAAGGCACCCCATCAGCAGCCCCCTCTCCCGTTTTCCTCCTCCTCCGTTTTCCTTCTTCCTTGGCCATCACCGTTGGAGCTGCTGCTGCTGCTGCTGTTGCTGCTGCTGATCCGCCCGATCCAGCCTGTTCTTCTCGCCTTTCTTAGGTAAGTGACCTCCCCAAATGTCGCCTAGGACCTCGGGTATTGTTAGGCTCGTTTAGGGCTCGGTTTAGGGTGAATTTCGTGGCTGGATGTGCTCGGTTGTGTGTGTTGGCTGATTTCTAGATTAGTTGCTGCTGCGTCGCTGGTTTTTTTTATTTTTACTGTGACTTGTGTGGCCCGAATTTTAGGAAGTATTCTTCATGAAAGTTGTTCCAAACTTCTTGAAGTATAACATATTTTAATTTGGGAATTTTTGGAGATCATTTGATGCCATTCGGAAGTCCATCTTTGGACCGAAATAAAACTGCCCGATTTACTGTTCACCCGACCTTCGGGTCTGTTTGAATTTTTATAAATTTTTCCAGGCCTATTTTCAAAATACTTCCTTCACAAAGGTTGTTGGGGACATTCGTGGATATAACATATAAAACTTTCAAAGCTTTTCAAGGTGATTTGGATGTTGAAAAAAATATATTTTGAGGACACAACGGTCTGTTTGAGCAAACTGATTTTGGTCTGACTTCGAGGGACAAAAAGGCATGGTTTCAGATTGAACTGGATTTTGTGTTCTCATAAGAAATGTTTATCAAGAAGTGTTTTATGACATATCCAAAATTTATAATTTTTGGAGTTCGTTTACTATTTATTTCAAATGGATTTCTGTCACTGCGCAACTGCCCAGTTTGGACCCGGTTTAGACGAATTTGTGACTATTTTGTGACTGATTTGGTGGCTGTTTAGAACTGAATTAGGGGCTGGATAGTTGATGGTTATGGACTGATTGGCGAGGGAAATTAGAGGTTTAGGAGGCTCGGTTAGGACTGTGATATTGAGGATCGATCGGGGTTGAATGGTGTGATTAATTGGAATTGTATTGGCTTGATCGGGTTTATTGGATTAATTATTTTGTGTGCTGTGGTTGGCTGGTTCTGAATTGTGTATTGGACTGAATGTGATGCGGTGGTGTGCCGTGTGTGTGGCCGTGAAGTGTGGTGGCGTGGAAATGTGAATGTGCATTGAATTCGTGTGATAAGTGTATGTGGGTCGTGGAATGTGTTCGTGTGATGAGAATATGTGCATTTGTGATGTGTATGGGAGGTGTGAGATTGTGTGTGATAGCGGGTTTGAGTGGCCGTGTGGTACGTGTGGTATGAGTGGAACGAAGGTACGGATGTGTAGGATTGGTTGGAAAAGTGGATCCGTCCTGAGGTGTGTACGTTTACGCGGGACGATGCCGTCCCTGACGAGGTGACGATGCCCGGCCCGACGGGGTGACGATGCCTGACGTGGTCAGAAGACCGTTGGCCTGATGCGTTTTACGCGGGCGCGGTAGAAGGAAAGTGTGTGTAGGATTCCGTCCTGAGGCGTGTACGTTTACGCGGGACGATGCCGTCCCTGACGAGGTGACGATGCCCGGTCCGACGGGGTGACGATGCCTGACGTGGTCAGAAGACCGTTGGCCTGATGCGTTTTACGCGGGCGCGGTAGTGGTGGAAAGGTCGAGAATGAGCAAGAATTGGCAGGACGAGTGAAATTAAGAAAGTGACGTGTGGTGTGAGTTCGTATGCGAGTGTGTTTGTATCGCCTGATGTGATGCTTAATTATGGGGTAAAAACTGCTAGGCACGGTATAGGACGTGCCCAAGTGGGTTTTATTTTATAATTGAGACACGTGCGCGTTTGTGATTCATTGCTGCAATATGTTGGCTGTGTTATTGTCTAACGTGCAAGGGCGTGTATGTTGGATTCCAGATAGAGTCGTGTGTGGTTGTTAGTTTAATTGATGGTCATGTGTTACGCGTGTTTTCGTCTGGCGGTACGTGAGTGCCTACGTGGGGTTTGGGGTTGTACACTTACTGAGATTCGTCTCACGGTTGTATAACCGCCACTTTCAGACCCCCAGTCGTAAACCCGGGAAGTGCACCTTTTCTTTTTGGAAGTTCGAGGAAACGCTTTTGGTGCCCGGTGGAACTGCAGGCGAGTGTCCAAATATCCAAGCCAGGGAAACAGGAGCGGATTGGATAGGAGGCGACCAGTAGGCTTTCCCTAGGGTATTTTAGGGGTTGTTTGTTTTGGGTTATCCGATAGTGAAGTTAAGATAACCAAACCCCTGAACTCTTGTTAAAACGGTGACGGAGAATGTTCGTCTGTATTTATGTCTGTAATACGATGTTTGTATATATTTGTTGCTGTGTGATTGTTGTGGTGTTCTACCCCGTTGTCGTCATCTTTCTGTCTGGGGTTTTTATATTCGCTTCCGCATGTGGCTCTGATGTTTGGGTTGGGTCGGCGATGTTCCTGGGACGTCGCATTATTTCGACCGGAGCAGGGGATGTCGCGAGCTCGATGGGGGTTCGGGGCGTGACATCCCCGTTTTGAATTGGTATCAGAGCAAGGTTAGCTCGATATCGGTAAGGTCGAGACCTGGAGTGATAAGGAGCGACGACTTCAGGGTAGCTAGTTAGGGAGCCGTTTGTAGACGCATGTTTATGTTGATTGTGCGTGTTTTGTGAGTACGCGCCTGTGATTGTTGAGTGGTTTATCATGATTGTGCATGTGATGTTGATTGAGACGAAGGTGCGGCAGGACTTGAAGTGAGTACGAGAACCCTGTTGAGTGCTTAGTAGTGTTGATTTGATGTTAGGTGATCGGTTTGATGGTGGGTTGTTGGTTGTCGAGTGCTGGTTGTCGGGATTGGTGCCTAGGGTTTAGACTAGTGTAGTTGGCCTAGACCTCTGATACCCGTGTGGACTTATAGCAGGTAGGAGAATAGTAGGAAGCTGACACAATGAGCAGCCAAGGAAGAGGTGCAGGAAGAGGAATAGGAAGAGGTACAAGAAGGGGTGCAGGAAGAGGAGTACGGGGTCGAGGTGGTGCTAGAGCTAGAGCTGTAGAGGATCTGGGTATGGATGCTAGGGTGGTAGGAAACCCTGGAGTTGGTATTGGAGCTGCAGTGGACCCCAGAGCTAATGTTAGACATGTTGAAGATCCGCGTATGGAAGGAGTCCTCAGAGTATTAGAAAGGATTGGAAATATGATGGATAGACAAGCTCAAGAGAGAGATAATGCGACAGCCCAAGCTGCTGAGGCTGCAGCTGCTGTAGTTAATGAAAATGCTGGTGTTGGAGGAAATCAAGCCCAGCAAGGGCCGGTTCAACCAGCAGGGGTTAGGCAGATGCCCCAATTAGTGGAACAATTCATTAAGTTGAAGCCGCCTCAGTTTCATGGTCGTGGTGACCCCGAGACCGCACCAAGATGGGTGGAATCATTGGAGAAAACTTTTAAAGTTTTAGGATGCACCGATGAAGAAAAGGTAACATTGGCGGTATATCAGTTACAGGAAAATGCTCATGATTGGTGGAAGGCCACTGAAGGTAGGGTATTCCCCGAAGGAACGGCTCAGACTTGGGCTGTGTTTGTTGAGAATTTCTATGAGAAGTATTTTTCGGAAAATGCCCAGGAAAGGAAGTTGATGGAATTCATGCGATTACGCCAAGGACAGATGACAGTTGACCAATATGAAGCGGAGTTTGCGAGGTTGGCAAAGTTTGCCCCGACAATGGTAGAAAATCCACGGGATAGAGCTCGAAGATTCCGAGATGGATTGAAGCCGGATCTTCGAAGTCAGATATTGTCGCACGATCTTAAAGATTATGGAGAAATGTATAGGCGGGCTCAGATTATGGAGCAGGATATGACGGAAAGAGCCGCCGCGTTTGGATCACAACATATCTCAGCCGGAGATGATCGTCAGCAAGGAAAAAGGCCGATGATAGAGAACCGACGTTTTGTCCCTCCGGCAAGAAGGAATATTGGGAAGTCGGCACATTCGTCTAATTCCGCCTGTAGACGATGTGGGAGATACCATGGGAATGGTCCCTGCCCAAGTGTGACTGGGGCATGTTTTGGGTGTGGTGGAATGGGCCATCACATAAGGAATTGCCCGAACCTTCAGGTTCGACCGCCTCCAGCATCACAGACACCTCGGATTGGGAATTCGACTAGTGCAGCCCCGCCGGCTAATTCGAGTAGATCGCCGGCACAAGGACGTGTCTACGCCTTGACGCGAAAGGGAGTTAAGGATGCGCCAGGCGTAACCCCAGGTATGGTTTCTTTGCATAATTATGTGGCTTTTGTTTTATAGATTCGGGGGCGTCGCACTCGTTTGCGTTTGCTTGATCTGTTATAAGGCTGGATTGAAATTGTTTTCAGAAGTATCAGCGTGTGTGATTATGCCATTGATGAATAAGATGTGCATGTTGTTGGGATGCTCAGACTGTGAAATGGTGTTTGGTGGTGTAGAAAGTGGAATAGATTTGGCTTTGTTGGTTATGTGTGATTTCGGCTTGATTGTAGGCTTGAATTGGTTAGTCGAACAGAATGCTGTAATGGAATGCAGCATCAGAGTGATTCAGTTTAGTCCGGCTGGACACATTAGATTTGAGGTTGTAAGGAGTGGAGAAGGAACCTCGATAGTTGCGCTGTTAACGGGATTTAAGTAAGAGATCTTATTGGATGACTAGTTTGGAAGGACTATACGGACTGTAGAGGATATGTTGGAAATATGTATATTGGATTTTAGGGGCAAATGGGAAGGAACCGGTTTTAAGGATTAAGACGGCCCCATTGGTCAAAGATATTTGAGATTATTACGGGACAGAAGGTATCATTTGGGAAAAAGGATAATGAGACGTCATCTCCCCCACCTGTTTGGATAGTAGGAATAGTTGTAAATTTCGAGGACGAAATTTTTATTAGGGGGGAAGAATTGTAACAGTATGAATTTTCGATCCTTTTCCCGGGATTTAAGAAATGAAATTGATCAATGCACTATTGTGAGATCTCACCCGAGACCCGCGCATTCTCGGGATGCTAACCTTAGGGGTAAGGCCAGTACGGGATTGAGTTCGCACGATCAAAGAACTTGACCTTGGTTCGATCTTCGACCATATGGATTGACGAGGGAATGTTTTGAGCCAACCGAGACCGATCTATTTGATTGATCGTGTCCAAAGGGCACTAGTGACAGACCCTCGCAATTATATGACAATCGAGGTCGCCTTGGTTTGAGTAAACTTAAACGTGATTTGACTTAGTGTCGGTCACGGGTCGAGAGCGCGTAATTCCAATGAGCCACCCGTTAGCCAGAGATAAGCTAAAGTTGCGATTGCTCAATTTTAGTCATTTCTTGGAATTCGGGCCCGGGAATCGAGAATTTTGAAGGTGACAATTTTGAGCGGCCGATGATGTTTTTGGCTTGGCCAACCTTGGGGCCACCCATTTCTGCAAAAAAAATGAATTTCGATTCAGGACCGGGAAGATTACGGTTTTGCCCCTGTGGGCACAGAGGCTGGATTCGGAGGCCGTTTGAGGTTATTTTTCGCGGCCAAGGTCATTTTGGGGTGGCCACGGACATTTAGAGTGGTTTTGGTCAAAAATTGGAATTTCGACAAAAATTGAGAAAAATAATATTATTTTATTCCCGAAACTTTGCAGTCGATTTCCGAGGGCTTAAAAAGTGAATTTCGCGATTCCGACGCCATATTATGTTGGCCACGCACCTATGGAACCCGTATGTGCGAAAATTGGAATTTCGCCCCGGGACCGGAAAATTACCATTTTGCCTCTGGACCCGGTACTGGGTATTCCGAATTTTGGACTGGAGAATTGGGAATTATTAAATTGGATATCAGCTGCATTATTGGACCTTGGACGCTTTTACCCTTGCATTATTGGATTGGAACGAACGAGGACCGTCGGATTAGGGGCATTTTGGTCAAATCGCGTAGGATCGCGACACGTGGCGCCCCTAGGCCCCTATTTTTGACCAGCTGACCTCCTCTCTCTCTCCTCCCTCATTTCATTCGGCCAAGGCACCCCATCAGCAGCCCCCTCTCCCGTTTTCCTCCTCCTCCGTTTTCCTTCTTCCTTGGCCATCACCGTTGGAGCTGCTGCTGCTGCTGCTGTTGCTGCTGCTGATCCGCCCGATCCAGCCTGTTCTTCTCGCCTTTCTTAGGTAAGTGACCTCCCCAAATGTCGCCTAGGACCTCGGGTATTGTTAGGCTCGTTTAGGGCTCGGTTTAGGGTGAATTTCGTGGCTGGATGTGCTCGGTTGTGTGTGTTGGCTGATTTCTAGATTAGTTGCTGCTGCGTCGCTGGTTTTTTTTTATTTTTACTGTGACTTGTGTGGCCCGAATTTTAGGAAGTATTCTTCATGAAAGTTGTTCCAAACTTCTTGAAGTATAACATATTTTAATTTGGGAATTTTTGGAGATCATTTGATGCCATTCGGAAGTCCATCTTTGGACCGAAATAAAACTGCCCGATTTACTGTTCACCCGACCTTCGGGTCTGTTTGAATTTTTATAAATTTTTCCAGGCCTATTTTCAAAATACTTCCTTCACAAAGGTTGTTGGGGACATTCGTGGATATAACATATAAAACTTTCAAAGCTTTTCAAGGTGATTTGGATGTTGAAAAAAATATATTTTGAGGACACAACGGTCTGTTTGAGCAAACTGATTTTGGTCTGACTTCGAGGGACAAAAAGGCATGGTTTCAGATTGAACTGGATTTTGTGTTCTCATAAGAAATGTTTATCAAGAAGTGTTTTATGACATATCCAAAATTTATAATTTTTGGAGTTCGTTTACTATTTATTTCAAATGGATTTCTGTCACTGCGCAACTGCCCAGTTTGGACCCGGTTTAGACGAATTTGTGACTATTTTGTGACTGATTTGGTGGCTGTTTAGAACTGAATTAGGGGCTGGATAGTTGATGGTTATGGACTGATTGGCGAGGGAAATTAGAGGTTTAGGAGGCTCGGTTAGGACTGTGATATTGAGGATCGATCGGGGTTGAATGGTGTGATTAATTGGAATTGTATTGGCTTGATCGGGTTTATTGGATTAATTATTTTGTGTGCTGTGGTTGGCTGGTTCTGAATTGTGTATTGGACTGAATGTGATGCGGTGGTGTGCCGTGTGTGTGGCCGTGAAGTGTGGTGGCGTGGAAATGTGAATGTGCATTGAATTCGTGTGATAAGTATATGTGGGTCGTGGAATGTGTTCGTGTGATGAGAATATGTGCATTTGTGATGTGTATGGGAGGTGTGAGATTGTGTGTGATAGCGGGTTTGAGTGGCCGTGTGGTACGTGTGGTATGAGTGGAACGAAGGTACGGATGTGTAGGATTGGTTGGAAAAGTGGATCCGTCCTGAGGTGTGTACGTTTACGCGGGACGATGCCGTCCCTGACGAGGTGACGATGCCCGGCCCGACGGGGTGACGATGCCTGACGTGGTCAGAAGACCGTTGGCCTGATGCGTTTTACGCGGGCGCGGTAGAAGGAAAGTGTGTGTAGGATTCCGTCCTGAGGCGTGTACGTTTACGCGGGACGATGCCGTCCCTGACGAGGTGACGATGCCCGGTCCGACGGGGTGACGATGCCTGACGTGGTCAGAAGACCGTTGGCCTGATGCGTTTTACGCGGGCGCGGTAGTGGTGGAAAGGTCGAGAATGAGCAAGAATTGGCAGGACGAGTGAAATTAAGAAAGTGACGTGTGGTGTGAGTTCGTATGCGAGTGTGTTTGTATCGCCTGATGTGATGCTTAATTATGGGGTAAAAACTGCTAGGCACGATATAGGACGTGCCCAAGTGGGTTTTATTTTATAATTGAGACACGTGCGCGTTTGTGATTCATTGCTGCAATATGTTGGCTGTGTTATTGTCTAACGTGCAAGGGCGTGTATGTTGGATTCCAGATAGAGTCGTGTGTGGTTGTTAGTTTAATTGATGGTCATGTGTTACGTGTGTTTTCGTCTGGCGGTACGTGAGTGCCTACGTGGGGTCTGGGGTTGTACACTTACTGAGATTCGTCTCACGGTTGTATAACCGCCACTTTCAGACCCCCAGTCGTAAACCCGGGAAGTGCACCTTTTCTTTTTGGAAGTTCGAGGAAACGCTTTTGGTGCCCGGTGGAACTGCAGGCGAGTGTCCAAATATCCAAGCCAGGGAAACAGGAGCGGATTGGATAGGAGGCGACCAGTAGGCTTTCCCTAGGGTATTTTAGGGGTTGTTTGTTTTGGGTTATCCGATAGTGAAGTTAAGATAACCAAACTCCTGAACTCTTGTTAAAACGGTGACGGAGAATGTTCGTCTGTATTTATGTCTGTAATACGATGTTTGTATATATTTGTTGCTGTGTGATTGTTGTGGTGTTCTACCCCGTTGTCGTCATCTTTCTGTCCGGGGTTTTTATATTCGCTTCCGCATGTGGCTCTGATGTTTGGGTTGGGTCGGCGATGTTCCTGGGACGTCGCATTATTTCGACCGGAGCAGGGGATGTCGCGAGCTCGATGGGGGTTCGGGGCGTGACAGCATGAGTATCCATTATGACAAAGTATTATGTCGTAGTTCATAAGTAAATGATATTAATGAATCCATACAAAATTATAAAACACGATAGTCCATGTTTAACAAATAAGTGACATAAATATGTACTAAATATGTGCTAAATAAGATGCTCACTAAGAGCTGAACAATGTAGAAATCATTATAGTGTAAATTTGGCACACAAATGTTGTTAGTGGATTAATAAAAAAATTATCCATCATAAAAAGTTATATTACATGCTTTACAAATAAATAAATAATATTAGTTGATTAATTGAAACTATTTATCCATTATTACTAAAGTCTCTATTGGATGAAAATGATATATGTTTGAGGGTTATATTACATAAGTGCGCAAATACCATAAATAAATATAATTAAGTGCATAATTATTGATAATTCTTATGGTTAAAACATCACATCTGGTAAAAATAAAGTCCTATATTTGGTATTATTCCCATCACTTTACAGTGGATAAGAACAAAGTAAGTTGAATTAACAATGTATACCTATTTGACAAAGGATGTTTGCTATATTCAACTGATAATATTAAAATACCAATAAAATATTACATGACATGATAGCCCATTTTAACAAACAAATGATTTAAAACAAAATCAATATATAATAGCCCATATTTTACTTAAAAATTAAAATGATACGCCCTAGAGGATAATTGTTATATGAGACAATCCCTTCTAAGAGTTGGATAATATATAGATACACAACATAAAAAAATATAAATGATAGGCCGTATTTGACGAATAAATGATATTTGAGGATTATTCAAAATTACATGTCATTTTCACAAATAAATTGATCAAGACAAAACGTTACGTGTCACTTATGAAAAAATTGATATTAAATAGGTATTGGCTCAAACTTTTTGAAGGAAAAATAAGACAATTTCAACTTACTTGTAAAGCGATCAATATTTAGTGTTATCCGATAGAGTTCATTACCACACTAAAATTATTTTCATTCGTGTTTTGGTGTTAGGATGATTTTGTTAATATTTTCAATTGTCTTTTGTTTAACTCATATTACTATTCCATATTTTTATAGCAGCAACAAACTCGAAGTATAGTCTGCATTACATGTTAAGATATGTCTTAGTGAAATTTTATTGTGACTTCTAAACAATATCTCATGCTTCTTTTAATTTAGTATTAATTAATCCTCATAGAGACTTAAAGTATGGGGCTGCCAGTATTTCCCTATTGTGATATGAATGTCTATAAAACATATTAAATAAAGTAACATAAGTAAAAAGATATTAACACATAATCATTATACAAACAAATTAAAATTACAAAAGTTGCACAAAATAATTAACTTGAAGTATCATTAAATGCAAAATATATCAACAATCATACTGTCGGCAACAGAATTTTCAGAAGAAAAGAAAGAAATATGTGAATATTCTTATTCTGAAAGTAAATTAAGGGAATTCTAGATATGCATTGTTGGGGAATCAAATTTTATGAATTTCTTCAAAAATACAAATTGAACATTGCATACAATTGCAGGATATCTAAAAATTCTTTTTGTGATACATCGTCATGGATGATGAGATATTTATTAATTCTTGCCAAAACTAAAGATAGACTTTGAATGTTTAGCAAAAAGAAAAGAGAGAATTCTATAAAAAAGAAAAATTAAATATATGGAATTGTAAGATGATCATGAAGAAATCACATCTAACTCTCTAGAAATAGAGAGTAGCAAATGGATGAGAGAAAAGAAACCATTTTATTTTCCAGATAATTCTACAAAAATAGCTTGCTCGCCTTTTCTACGACGGCATAGGTGATGGTTTTCACAAAATCGAGGAAAGCTATTAAGAGGGGGGATTTATGCTCTTATTTTATATATGCTTTTGTCCTTTTCACTAATTCATATTATTTTAGATGCTCGAAATATTGCATATACTTATATTATTTTTCAATAAACATTACAATTTTATGTGTTATGGCTTTATTAATTAGAGAATAAACCCATATAATGAGATTTGGATCAATTTTAAATAAAATTCCACGTATGCTCTAGCAAAAATTTTGATTGATGTGAATATTTAATTTGTTATAATTTTCTGCATATATTACTTTTCTCTTGTGGAAAATTAACGTTGATATCAACTTTTAAAATAACATAACAAATATAGGCTTAGATCCATGCAACACGCGGGTATCTTACTAGTTTTCTATAAAATTTAGTAACTTTAACATATTGATAAGCTACATAAAAAATATTGGTCAATTATTGAAGTCGTTGGTAATTTAAAACTATCTAGTAACCGGAAGTACTTTCTTAAAAGTGTCAGTAACTTACTAACATGCTACCGGCTAAACAAGTTTCCCGTCAAAATTTGTTAGCTATGGAAATTGGCCATAACCAACGTTCCTTTTACTAGCTCGGAACATTTTTCCGGTTTTTGCACTACGAAACACCATCATCGTTCCTATGTAATTTGTTTAGGAAAATTGTAAGGACAATTTATTTGCCCGTGGATAAATAGAAGTCGATACTTGTTATCAAAGTTTTGTCATAATGCTTACGAGTTACGATGTGTGAATATTTTTGTATATGTAGGTTCCCAGTATATGGACATATCACTAGTTTTTTAATAAAAAATAAGAGCCAGATTTTGAATTGAATATTTATCTCTTTTTTTTTTTTCGTCCGAAATGTCTATAAGTTGGTTTCATTGTTCTTGCAGGACTTTAAAAAATTGAAGTTCATTAGCTTTAGAGATTGCCAGTCGGTGATTTGTATGCCAGATCTCGAATGTACTCCAAATCTCGTGGAATTGGATTTCCGCGGGTGCAAAAACTTGGAGCATGCCCACGAATCAGTTGCATATCATGGCAAGTTACAATTCTTGGATTTAAGTGGGTGCTCTAAACTTCATCATCTCACTGATGAGCTCCGGTCCAAGAATCTTCAAAATCTCAATCTCAATCATTGCTCAAAATTACAAAGATTCCCTGATATTCCGGATAAAATTACAGGCATAGAAACACTTAATTTAGAAAGCACTTCAATTGAGGAACTTCCTTCATCCATAGAAAATCTTATCTCTTTGGAGCGTATGGATTTAATGTATTGCACGAAATTGACAATCCTTCCACCTAGCATTTACAGGTTACCAAATCTTCAAAATCTAAATCTTCGAGGCTGTGCAAAACTAGTCAAGTTTCCAAAGGAGAAGGAGGATTCGAGTGATGCCCATACGGAGACGGGATTTCCTAAGTTAGATTATTTAGACCTTAGTGGATGCAATCTAACAGAAGTGGAGTTCTTGGAGAATCATTCATGTTTTCCCTTATTAAGATATTTGATTTTGCGTGGAAACAATCTTACAAAACTCCCTACATGCGGGCATCTATATAAGTTGCACTGGTTGGATGTTTCGAATTGCCAACAACTACAAGAGATCCTCAAGATTCCAAGACAATTGCATGAGCTATCTGCAGTTGGTTGCGAATCTCTGAGTAAAATTCCCTCCGACGTATGTCACGTTGACAATATTGACTTATCTCTTGTCATGAACTGGTCCGTAATGGGTTCATCATTAATGAATTATCCAATCCCGAGGTTAGACTCTCTCTCTCTCTCTCTCTCAGTCTTGTGCATGTTGGCTGTATCCGAGTGTTTGTATATTGCGGAAGGCTAACAGCCCTGGATCGGTGGGCTAATTAAGAAAAGCAAACATATAGAGTGATTTTTCATATATATGTAGTGGAGGTGGCTGTAAGGCAGCGTAAAGGATATTGCATTTATTTACAGAACTCTAGTTCGCCGTGAATTTGTAAGGATCACCCATTGAAAACTTCAACAATACATGTTCGTTCAATTACAAAATCTTCGACAATACATATTCTGTTTCCACCAATTAAGTACAGAAAATTTTCCACAATACATATTCTGTTCCATTGAAACTTCTCTTTTTAGGTGCCAATTTTAAAAAAAAAACTGACAGTCTACATTTGTGGCAGCATTTTCCTCCCACAATTGGTTGTCGAGTTCTTCTACCTGGAGGAGAGATGCCAAAGTGGCTGCTCCCCAATGAAGAGGGTGATATATCTTTCATGGCTTCAAAGGACTTGTATGAGGCGTTCCTAGGATTAGCTTTTTGTGTTGTATTCCAAGTAAAAGAAGGAAAGAAGGATGTCAAATTCCAGCTTCTAGCAAACGTTAACGGCAAAAAGACGAGCGAAGAGTCAAAGACTTTCCGCTCAGTGGATTTGGATCATGTGTGGCTTGAGTGTCGCAAACCAAAGCTGCTATGGGGAGTAGACGCTTTTGGTCCAAATGACTGGAGTCATTTCCAGTTTAGCATTATAGTATCTAGAGAACAATTTGTTGATGAAATTGTGAAAAAGTTTGGATTTCGACTAATATGCAAGCCCCTAGAAAATGATTTGGAGGTTTTGCTTCAAGAAGATCAGTTGCTGGATCCAGCTTTACTCTACGAGGTTTGGCATGACGATGGTCAAACGAGCACAGAGGAAGAAAGTTCAAGTGAAACAGAAGATTAACTGGATAGTAAAAGTAGCACAGAGGAAGATGATTCAAGTAATTTAGTCCACAAAAGGTTGAACACGGTAGACTTCTCACTTCAGGTCTCTCTCTCTCTCTGATTTGATACAGAGTCTGTACTTGGTGCACAGTGTGTTTATATAACGCAAAACCTTAAAATGCTTGATAAACAAACTAAATAAGGTGATTTTGCACCGATATGTAATAGCTGTGGCTAGAGCATGAAGATAATCAAATAAGCACCGAAAAAGACAGTTCAAAGGAAATAGAAGATTTACAAGACAGCAGATGAGCATGGAGGAAGATAGTTCAAACAAGTTAATCTACAAAGGATTGAACATGGTTGACTTCTCAATTGAGGTTTGTGTGTGTGCCGGGCGCACACGTTGATACGGATGTTATGCTAGGCACATTGTATTTGAATAATGCTAAAGCTGAAAATTGTAGACAAACAAACATATCTGATGTGATGCGATTCTGCACATATATGTCATAGGGGAGGCTACAACACTTGCAAGGGAATGATTTATATCGCATGTGTATTGTATATAACACAAGCAAGGGTCAATATGTCTAATTATTATAGATCTATCTCTAGCTTTGATTGAATTACAAGGAATATGCTCGAATCAAACTCTTCTACTTGAACTTATACAAATTTGGGGATTTCTAGCAGTTTACTAATAGAATAGAAGTATTGTTTTTCCCGGATTTCTCCTGATTATCGAAATGTTCTCATTGGAGGAGAGATGCTAGAGGAGTTCATCAACAAGACCATACTTTATCTTTCAAGGCTGCATAGGACTTGTATGACAAGTTCCTAGGATTTGGTTGTTTTTGGTGTGGAAGATGGAAAAAAGGAAATATCTTGCGATATTGCGCTGCATGGTATTTAACTCCAATGTTGCTGAATTTCATCTGGCCAGTAATTGTGATGAGTGACCGCACATGATTGATTTTGACAAACTTTTGATTGTGATTGTGCAGGCCGACATTTAGAGTGGCTAATTCTGCACGATGACGCTTGACACCAAGATCTTACCAAGCTCATTGTCAGCGCTCTTAATTAGGAAATACTTGTCTGGATTCGTGTCTGATGGATTAAGTGCACGATAACCGCCGATCGATCTTGTGAAACTCACAACATCAACGATTGTGAGGATCTGGATCCATAGAAGAAATGTCCCACCTTAATGGATCTTACAGTGAGTGCATTGGTATTCTATTTTTTGTGAAAGCTTGGAATAGTCAATTATATGAAATCAATCCATCGACTCAATTTGTGGGAGATAATAGGTTTATTTTTTTCTATTTAGTTGGAGAGTTATAAAACATTGTAAATCAGCTTCACATTTCAATAATTTTTTTTATGTAGTTTAGTTGAAGATGATCAATTTTTTTAATATATTTTTTCTAGTAGGACCCTAATCGGTACGTTGCTAGTTTTTGTATGTCATTTTGCATTTGATTTTTCACCTTTTTTTTTCAAATATTACAAGAAAAAACTTTTGACTTTAAAAAAAAATGCTCGAAGCTCTCAAAATAGAATTATCTGAGATGTAAATTCACATCTGATTTGTTTATGTGCTTTGAATAATTTTAGAACGTGGCAAGTAAAAAGAAGCTACGTTTCGAATTTCCTGACTCGGTGCGACGTTGGATGTCACTGAGTCAGCATCGATCGCTGGACCAACTTCGCGCATTTTTCTTGAATTGACCCGCCATGTCGAGATCCAGACGAAGCATCACATTCTATCTTCCAATGTCGTCGTCGTCTTCTTCTTCTTCGTCTTCTTCTTCTTCTTCCAATGTCGTCGTCGTCGTCTTCTTCCTCTTCTTCTTCTTCTTCTTCTTCCAAAAGTAAAATGGCCGTTCGATGTCTTCCTCAGCTTCAGAGGCGAGGACGTCCTTCACGGCTTCTTCCCTCACCTCGACAGGTGTCACGCCCCGTACCCCACGAAGCCTGAACATCCGCAAGTAGGTCGACTTGAGGTGCGACGCTCCCAGGATTGCGTCACCGACCCGAAACCCGAATCAGAGCAAATGCACGTCACATGCGGAAGCAACGTATATATATATATATATATATACACCCAGACATGCAAACATAACCATGAATAGTAATAGGCATTAATATGCTAAAGAAATACTATCATATATGCACTCCTTTTAAAAACTTATACAAACTATTTATTTACAACCAAAAAGAATACATCAAAAGGCCACTAAACAAAAAGGATCGGTGGCCTAGGGTTATCAGCTTACTATCTGGAAGAGGTTACAACAAAAGAGGGTTAGTCTAACTCCTAACACTAAAACCAGCTCTACGGCTCCCGGTTTGGATCGGATGGTGCTGCAGATTCCTCAAAAGAATCCTCCTCCGATAGTATTTCCTCGTCCGATCCAACTTCTGCTACTTCCCCAGCTGCTTCAGCATTCTCTCCTACTACTTCCAAATTCTGTTCTTCGTCTTCCTCCTCGATCACATCGTCAGCTATAACTTGCTCGTCTCCTTGCACCTCATCCATAGCTATCGGTCCATCCACTGTATCGCCTACGCTGCTCACACTAAGGGAGGCTGGAGGATCAGAAACTTCACCACTCACCATTTGGGGAATCATCACGCCATTAACGTCTACTGGAACATCAAAAGTTCTGATCGGGGGTCCAGTTACACCATTAGTTCCCCTATAACACCAAGCTACATACTCATGGGTTTGGTTAAATTGCTCTCCCACGTCTACCAGCACAACTGAGTGATATCTAACGTACGCTGACCCGTCTCCACATGGATGAACGCTAACATCTCTCTGAATCCGATGTGGTTATCCAAAAAGAGGGGCCCTCCTCGGCATCCTATGTACGGGGGTCTGAAAATCGGTTTTACCACAACCGTGAGATAAACTCAGCAAGTAATAACCCTAATTCTAAACTAGGCTAAAGTGCACCTCCAGAAGTAAATAAAATGCATGAATTGCTGAACCAGTAATTGAATCACATTAAAATCGCTCGGGCCCTCAGCCCCAATTTCTCTACTCCAGCCCTACAGGTTAGGCTCTCAGTAATAATACAACTCATGAACAGTTTAATCGACCCGAAGGCCATGACTCAGTGGTCATATATCATTCGACCCGAAGGCCCACAGTTGTATAAATCGACCCGAAGGCCATGACCCAATGGTCATCACAATTAAATTGACCCGAAGGCCCGACCCGTCGGTCACAATTATATTCGACCCGTAGGCCCGACCCGTCGGTCACAATTATATTCGACCCGTAGGCCCGACCCGTCGGTCACAATTATATTCGACCCGTAGGCCTGACCCGTCGGTCATCAACAGTCTCAGTCATATCAAACCAAACATGGAAATCCACATTTCAGGGTTTCACACCAATTTGCCATGCCTCGCTGTACCAAACATACTGAACCATAAACCCAACTTCCATAGAGCATGAATGGCACATTTAACTCATTTGATTGGAATCTATTTTTATACGGCAATTAGCACACAACTCAATGTTACATAATTCCAATCCACTGTCGATTAGACGTGCCCAACCAGTCACAATTATTAGATTCACAGGCACGGCATCATCACTCAAGGCCCTAACAAATTCCATTTGGCCTCTAACATGTTTAATTTCAAGCCATTAGTCACTAAACCATCAAGTGACCACATTAGGCAATATAAATCAAATTCGGTTCTATAGAGGACCGCCCCTAAACAGCCACTAATTTGGCTCCAATTCACCCTTAAATCACCACAAATAATCCCAATTAGGTCCCCTAATCATCCAATGCACAAAACACACCCAATTAGGTCCTAATTAGTCTAATTACCCTAATCAAACCCCTAATCTAGCACAATTAGACTAATTCCAGGATTAGGGATTTTACTCGCCTATTAACGACGCGAGGCGACGGGAACGAGCGGTCGATCACCGACAAGCGGTGCAATCGACGGCGGCGTCCCAAGGCAAGCCGGCGGCTCACGGCGGTCCGGCGAAGCTCACGGCCACCTCTCGGCCAAACCAGGGGAAGCGCCGGCAAGGCTAGGCTGTGGTCAAGGGAGAGAGAGACGGTAAGGATGAGGCCGGACGGAGGGGAGGCGCACGGCGGCGCGGCCTGGCTGGACTCGCCCGGCAACGGTGACGGCGTCCTGCTCGTCCCGGCTGGAGCGGCTGCCACGGGCGGTGGGAGTGGGGAAAAACGGTGCGACAAGGCTGGGGACGGCACCAGGGGACTGTGCACGGCAGCTAGTGACCAGCAGCTCCGGCGAGGACCACTATTCCGGCGTGAACAGTGGCCGACGGTGCTGTTCGGTGAAGCAGCCGAGAGAAAGAGAGAGAAGCGGGAGGAGAGAGAGTGAGACGCGGGGAGTGAGGGAGCTGAGGAGAGAGAGAGAGGGTCAAAGATGGTCAAGAGAGAGGTGAGTGGAGGACACATGTCAAGATCCTAGCCTAAATGACCAAAATACCCTTAATCCAAAGGCTAAAAATGCTTCCAAATCAATAATGCAAGGGTAAAATGGTCATTTGTCCTTAACCATGGTTAACCAACCCTAGTTAACCTTAACCAACCTTGGTTAAATCCCAAAATTACCCCAAAATTCGGAATTAATCAAAAATGGCCTAGGGGCATTTTGGTCATTTTTCCGTCCCGAACCAAAATTCCAATTTTCGCTCATACCGGTCCTAAATATTCATGTGAGACCTAATCAAGAGTCGGAATTGCGAAATTCACTTTCTAAGCCCTCGTAAATCGTCTGCGAAGTTTCCGGGAATAAAATAATATTATTTTCCAATTTTTGTCGAAATTCTACTTTTTGTCCAGAATCACTCCAAACACACTTGGCTACCCCAAAATGGCCTTGGCCGCGAAAAATAACTTGAAACGACCTCCGAATTCAGCCTTGGTGTCTCCAGGGGCAAAATTATCCTTTTGCTCAATTTCTGTCAAAACTTCAATTTTCAACCATTTTAATCCCAAACATGAATGGCCATTCCAAATTGACGTCCGTCTTGCAAAATAGTCGTAATTACCCTTGAAATTTTGATATCGAAGTCCGGGTCCAATATCGCGATCTAATTTACTCGATTTGTCGTTTTAGGGTCTCTCACTAACAGGCGGCTGTTTAGGCGTTACGCGTATCGACCTAAGATTGTCCAATTTGTGAGGGTCTCAATATCGAGAGAACGAGAGGAATTATCACTAGCACCTGAGGTCACGATCGTTTGGATTAGAATCGGGTTTCCTTTGTCAGGCGCACTTTCGGTCATGCGAAATCACTCGCGATCCGATCGTGCGTTACTGACAATATCAACCTGTCCTTTTTCCTGAGATCGGCCTATAATGGTTCAAAATACTTCCTCAACGTCCTTTGAAATCGGCGCCCTATCACGATTGGGTTCTCGGTCCACGTACCTGATCCTATTTAGCCTTTCCCATTTGGTTAGTATCCCGTGATTGATCAATTCCGGGCGAGACTTACTAAAATTACACGAGAATCAATATACACTTTATTGGTCCCGATAACGGGTCAAAATTCAGGATGTTACAACTCTTCCCCCCTTACAAAAATTTCGTCCTCGAAATTTGCACTTCAAACCTGTTCTTCGAACAACTGGGGGTGTTGACGTCGCATAGCTTCCTCGCTTTCCCAAGTAGCGCCCTCTGTCCCGTGGTGCTCCCAAACTACCTTAACCATCGGGATTGTCTTATTCCGAAGCACTCGATCCTTTCTATCTTCGATTCTGATTGGTCTCTCCACGTACGACACCCTGTCGTCCACGTCTATTTCTTCGTATCTTAGAACGTGTGTCGGATCTGGTTCATACTTTCTTAACATTGACACGTGGAAGACATTATGTATCTGGGACAAATTTGGTGGCAGGGCCAGCCTGTATGCCATATCACCAATCTTTTCCAGAATCTCAAACGGGCCAACAAACCTTGGACTCAATTTTCCTTTCTTGCCAAATCGGGATAACCCTTTCATAGGCGACACCTTTAAAAATACATGGTCTCCAACTTGGAATTCCAGATGTCGTCGTCTCCGATCGGCATAACTTTTCTGTCGACTCTGCGCTGTCTTTAATCTCTCTCGAATGATCTCAACAGCTTCCACCGTTTGCTGTACTAACTCTGGGCCCGTAATGCTCCGTTCTCCCACTTCATCCCAGCACACGGGAGTCCTACACGCTCGGCCATACAAAGCTTCAAATAGGGCCATTTGGATACTCTGCTGATAACTGTTATTATATGCAAACTCCACCAGATGCAGCTGTTCTTCCCATTTACCCTGAAAATCCACTACACAAGCCCTCAACATATCCTCAAGAGTCTGGATTGTTCTTTCTGATTGCCCATCAGTCTGCGGATGATAAGCTGTACTGAACTGCACCTTTGTCCCCAAAGCTGTCTGCAGACTTTTCCAGAAATTCGCTGTAAATCTCGGATCACGATCTGAAGTAATCGTCACTGGTACTCCGTGCAGTCTAACAATCTGTCTTACATACAATTCTGCATACCTTTCTAACTCAAAATCCTTGCGTACTGCCAGAAAATGCGCTGACTTAGTCAGTCTATCCACTATCACCCAAATGGAATCGTGCCCTCTCTGACTCCTTGGTAGTCCCGTTACAAAGTCCATGGTGATATGTTCCCATTTCCACTCGGGGATTTCCAATGGTCGCAGCAATCCTTCAGGTTTACAGTGTTGTGCCTTTACTTGCTGACACGTTAAACACTTAACCACATACCTGGCCACATCCGTTTTCAATCCGTTCCACCAATAATGCTGCCGTAGATTCTGATACATTTTCGTACTGCCAGGGTGAATACTGTAATTGCTGCGATGAGCTTCTTTTAATATTTCTTCCTTAAGCTCAATATCATCCGGCACACACCATCGTCCTCTATACTTCAGGACTCCATCTTCTGACACTTGGAAGTCTGGCTTCCTTGCCGAGGCATCCATTCCCACAATTTTCTGAATTTCCTGATCCGTGGGTTGTAGAGCCTTAATCTTAGTTTGAATCTCCGGCTCGATCCTCAAAGTAGCCAGCAGATTCGACACATGGCTTAATTCCAATTTAAATTTCGAGTCTCGGAGCTTTTCCAATAACGTCCATTCCTTAATCATCAAGTGTGCCATGCTAGACTTGCGACTCAGTGCATCTGCCACTCTATTCGCTTTTCCAGGGTGATACAGGATGTCGCAATCATAATCCTTAAGAAGCTCCATCCATCTACGCTGTCTCATATTCAACTCTTTCTGCGAAAACAGGTATTTGAGACTCTGATGATCCGTATAGATCTGAAACTTTTCCCCACATAAATAATGTCTCCAGATCTTGAGTGCAAATACGATGGCAGCCAACTTTAAATCATGTGTCGGATAGTTCACCTCGTGAGGTCTCAACTGGCGTGACGCATACGCAACTACTTTTCCATGTTGCATTAACACACAACCAAGTCCTTTGAACGAAGCATCACTGTACACTTCAAATCCACCAGGTCCAGAGGGGATAGTCAAGACTGGAGCTGTCGTCAGTCGGTGCTTAAGTTCCTGAAAACTTCGTTCGCACTTATCGTCCCATTCAAACTTAGTTTCTTTTTTCAGTAACCGTGTCAAGGGCGTGGCTATCAATGAGAATCCTTCCACAAAACGTCGATAATAGCCAGCCAGTCCTAAGAAACTTCTGATCTCTGTCACTGACGTCGGCCTGGGCCACTTAAGCACTGCTTCAATCTTAGTCGGATCCATTGATATTCCATCTCCCGACACGATATGTCCAAGAAAGGCTACCTTGCTAAGCCAGAATTCACATTTGCTGAACTTCGCATAAAGCGCATGTTCCCTCAACGTCCGTAGAACTTCCGTCAAATGCACTTCATGTTCTTCTAAACTCTTCGAATACACCAGAATATCGTAAATGAACACTATGACGAACTGATCCAGAAATTCCTTAAAAACTCTGTTCATCAGATCCATGAAAGCTGCAGGGGCATTCGTTAAACCAAAGGGCATGACTGTAAACTCATAATGCCCGTACCTCGTCCTAAATGCAGTCTTGGGTATATCCTCCTTCCGAATTCTTAACTGATGATACCATGTCCGTAGATCAATCTTGGAAAATACTGACGCCCCTTGCAACTGATCGAACAAGTCGTCGATCCTTGGCAGTGGATACTTATTCTTTATAGTCACTTGATTCAACTGCCGGTAATCTATACATAATCTCAACGTCCCGTCCTTTTTCCTTACAAACAGGACTGGCGCTCCCCATGGAGACGCACTAGGACGAATAAATCCCTTGTCTAGTAACTCCTGCATCTGGACTTTCAGCTCCTTCAGTTCCGACAAGGACATCCGATACGGGGCCTTAGAAATTAGCTCAGTTCCTGGGGCCAACTCTATTACAAATTCCACTTCTCGTTCTGGTGGCAAACCCGGCAACTCTTGAGGAAAAACCTCGGGGAAATTACATACTACAGAGATTTCTTCCAATTTAGGCTCCGCCAATGTCGGATCCTTAACATTAACCAAATACCCCTCACAACCTTCCTCAAGCATTTCTGTTGCCTCCACTGAGGAAATCCAAGGGATCGAGGTTCCTCCTCGGTTTCCCTGAAATTCAAACTTAGGACGACCAATCGGATTAAATTGGATCATCCTGCTGCCGCAATCCATAACGGCTTTCTGTTTAGTCAGCCAATCCATACCAATGATCACATCAAAATCATACATGGCTAACACAGCTAAATCAATCCTTTCCTCAACATTTCCAATCAAAATTTTACAGTCCAAACATCCCAATGATACTAGCACCCTATCATGCAGTGGGGTCGTCACACACAACATAATCTCAAGTAAAACAGGCTCCAGACCAACCAATCTAACAAACTGCTCAGAAATAAACGAATGGGTTGCCCCGGGATCAAATAACGCATAGGCCGCATGATTGCAAAGAGAAACGGTACCTGTGACCACACCCGGCGCGTCCTCAGCATCCTTTCGCGCCATAGCATATACTCGTCCTTGTGCCGGTGGTCTACCCTGAGTAGTCTGTGGGGGATTCCCGACCTGATTTCCCGCTCGGGGTTGCTGCTGTGGTCCTGGGGGTCCCAAAACTCGTTGCTGGGGGCAATTCTTTATCTGGTGTCCCAAACTCCCGCAACGAAAACAGGCTCCGATTCTATTAGGCGCTTGACTGGGTTTCCCGATAATCCTTCTCGGGGGCGGAACAAACCGTCTATTACTGGCCATTGGTCTCTTTACAAAGCGGCGATTGTCCCGATTAGGAATAAACCTCGAACCCGATGCAGATGCCCTTTCAATCTGATCCCGCTCCATAGTCTGGGCTCGCTCATATAACTCTCGATAATCTCTGATATTCAACAAAAGCATCTGAGTGCGAAGTTCCGGTTTCAGTCCATCCCGGAACCTTCGAGCCTTGTCCAAGGGATTCTCAACCATCCTCGGGGCAAATCTGGACAATCTGGTAAACTCTGCCTCGTACTGTACCACTGTCATCGATCCCTGACGAAGCCTCATAAACTCTGCCATCTTCTTCTCCTGGGCACTCTCTGAGAAAAACTGCCCATAGAAATGCTCAACAAATATCGCCCAGGTCGGTTCCATAAATTCTGGAAACACTCTATCCTTAACCGCCTTCCACCAATCGTGGGCATTATCCTGCAGTTGATACGATGCCAAGGAGATCTTCTCCCTCTCAGTACACTCTAACAGCTCAAATGCTTTTTCCAACTCCTCCACCCAACGCGGGGCGGTTTCAGGGTCACCTCTACCCGTGAACTTGGGCGGTTTCAGCTTAAGGAAATGCTCCACCAACTGGTGCATTGGTCTAGGTGCCACCATTGGTTGAGCTTGCACTGGCTGTGCTTGAGCTTGATTCTCAGGGACGGCAGCAACTGCTGCGGCCTCAGCAGCCTGAGCGGTCGCGTTCTCTCTTTCCTGCGCTTGCCTATCCATCACATTCCCAATTCGGTCTAACGCCCTAAGAACTCCTTCCATGCGCGGGTCTTCCACCTGCCTAACTTCAGCTCTGGGGTCCACTGCAGCCCCAACACCAACTCTAGGGTTCTCTCCCTCTCTAGCACCCGCAACTATGTTCTCTATTGCTCTTGCTCTACCACGACCTCCACCTCGAGTTCCTCTTCCTGCGCCCCTCCTTGGGGCCCTTCCCACTCTTCCTCTTTCACTGCTCATCTATTCACCCTGAATGCTCAACTACCTGACATAATTCCATCTAGGAATTAGAGACCTAAACCAACTAACCGGTCTAAGTCCTAGGCAGGTATAAACACAGAAACAATTAAGCACTCAGCATGCGGCTAACACAACAGCACATGAATTTCACCCAAGGACTTGCAAACTTACCTTGGGTCCTGCCGCACCTGCACAATACTGGTTCAATCAATCACCACAATAATCAAACACAAACATTCTGGAGGTACACTTAGCATACTAAGTCACCCTATAGCTACCCATGGTCATTTCTCCTTATCACTCCAAAGCTCAACTAGATCAAACAGAGCTGTCCTTGCTCTGATACCAATTCGAACGGGGATGTCACGCCCCGTACCCCACGAAGCCTGAACATCCGCAAGTAGGTCGACTTGAGGTGCGACGCTCCCAGGATTGCGTCACCGACCCGAAATCCGAATCAGAGCAAATGCACGTCACATGCGGAAGCAACGTATATATATATATATATATATATATACACCCAGACATGCAAACATAACCATGAATAGTAATAGGCATTAATATGCTAAAGAAATACTATCATATATGCACTCCTTTTAAAAACTTATACAAACTATTTATTTACAACCAAAAAGAATACATCAAAAGGCCACTAAACAAAAAGGATCGGTGGCCTAGGGTTATCAGCTTACTATCTGGAAGAGGTTACAACAAAAGAGGGTTAGTCTAACTCCTAACACTAAAACCAGCTCTACAGCTCCCGGTTTGGATCGGATGGTGCTGCAGATTCCTCAGAAGAATCCTCCTCCGATAGTATTTCCTCGTCCGATCCAACTTCTGCTACTTCCCCAGCTGCTTCAGCATTCTCTCCTACTACTTCCAAATTCTGTTCTTCGTCTTCCTCCTCGATCACATCGTCAGCTATAACTTGCTCGTCTCCTTGCACCTCGTCCATAGCTATCGGTCCATCCACTGTATCGCCTACGCTGCTCACACTAAGGGAGGCTGGAGGATCAGAAACTTCACCACTCACCATTTGGGGAATCATCACGCCATTAACGTCTACTGGAACATCAAAAGTTCTGATCGGGGGTCCAGTTACACCATTAGTTCCCCTATAACACCAAGCTACATACTCATGGGTTTGGTTAAATTGCTCTCCCACGTCTACCAGCACAACTGAGTGATATCTAACGTACGCTGACCCGTCTCCACATGGATGAACGCTAACATCTCTCTGAATCCGATGTGGATATCCAAAAAGAGGGGCCCTCCTCGGCATCCTATGTACGGGGGTCTGAAAATCGGTTTTACCACAACCGTGAGATAAACTCAGCAAGTAATAACCCTAATTCTAAACTAGGCTAAAGTGCACCTCCAGAAGTAAATAAAATGCATGAATTGCTGAACCAGTAATTGAATCACATTAAAATCGCTCGGGCCCTCAGCCCCAATTTCTCTACTCCAGCCCTGCAGGTTAGGCTCTCAGTAATAATACAACTCATGAACAGTTTAATCGACCCGAAGGCCATGACTCAGTGGTCATATATCATTCGACCCGAAGGCCCGACCCGAAGGCCCACAGTTGTATAAATCGACCCGAAGGCCATGACCCAATGGTCATCACAATTAAATCGACCCGAAGGCCTGACCCGTCGGTCACAATTATATTCGACCCGTAGGCCCGACCCGTCGGTCATAATTATATTCGACCCGTAGGCCTGACCCGTCGGTCATCAACAGTCTCAGTCATATCAAACCAAACATGGAAATCCACATTTCAGGGTTTCACACCAATTTGCCATGCCTCGCTGTACCAAACATACTGAACCATAAACCCAACTTCCATAGAGCATGAATGGCACATTTAACTCATTTGATTGGAATCTATTTTTATACGGCAATTAGCACACAACTCAATGTTACATAATTCCAATCCACTGTCGATTAGACGTGCCCAACCAGTCACAATTATTAGATTCACAGGCACGGCATCATCACTCAAGGCCCTAACAAATTCCATTTGGCCTCTAACATGTTTAATTTCAAGCCATTAGTCACTAAACCATCAAGTGACCACATTAGGCAATATAAATCAAATTCGGTTCTATAGAGGACCGCCCCTAAACAGCCACTAATTTGGCTCCAATTCACCCTTAAATCACCACAAATAATCCCAATTAGGTCCCCTAATCATCCAATGCACAAAACACACCCAATTAGGTCCTAATTAGTCTAATTACCCTAATCAAACCCCTAATCTAGCCCAATTAGACTAATTCCAGGATTAGGGATTTTACTCGCCTATTAACGACGCGAGGCGACGGGAACGAGCGGCCGATCACCGACAAGCGGTGCAATCGACGGCGGCGTCCCAAGGCAAGCCGGCGGCTCACGGCGGTTCGGCGAAGCTCACGGCCACCTCTCGGCCAAACCAGGGGAAGCGCCGGCAAGGCTAGGCTGTGGTCAAGGGAGAGAAGAGACGGTAAGCGTGAGGCCGGACGGAGGGGAGGCGCACGGCGGCGCGGCCTGGCTGGACTCGCCCGGCGACGGTGACGGCGTCCTGCTCGTCCCGGCTGGAGCGGCTGCCACGGGCGGTGGGAGTGGGGAAAAACGGTGCGACAAGGCTGGGGACGGCACCAGGGGACTGTGCACGGCGGCTAGTGACCAGCAGCTCCGGCGAGGACCACTATTCCGGCGTGAACAGTGGCCGACGGTGCTGTTCGGTGAAGCAGCCGAGAGAAAGAGAGAGAAGCGGGAGGAGAGAGAGTGAGACGCGGGGAGTGAGGGAGCTGAGGAGAGAGAGAGAGGGTCAAAGATGGTCAAGAGAGAGGTGAGTGGAGGACACATGTCAAGATCCTAGCCTAAATGACCAAAATACCCTTAATCCAAAGGCTAAAAATGCTTCCAAATCAATAATGCAAGGGTAAAATGGTCATTTGTCCTTAACCATGGTTAACCAACCCTAGTTAACCTTAACCAACCTTGGTTAAATCCCAAAATTGCCCCAAAATTCGGAATTAATCAAAAATGGCCTAGGGGCATTTTGGTCATTTTTCCGTCCCGAACCGAAATTCCAATTTTCGCTCATACCGGTCCTAAATATTCATGTGAGACCTAATCCAGAGTCGGAATTGCGAAATTCACTTTCTAAGCCCTCGTAAATCGTCTGCGAAGTTTCCGGGAATAAAATAATATTATTTTCCAATTTTTGTCGAAATTCTACTTTTTGTCCAGAATCACTCCAAACACACTTGGCTACCCCAAAATGGCCTTGGCCGCGAAAAATAACTTGAAACGGCCTCCGAATTCAGCCTTGGTGTCTCCAGGGACAAAATTATCCTTTTTCTCAATTTCTGTCAAAACTTCAATTTTCAACCATTTTAATCCCAAACATGAATGGCCATTCCAAATTGACGTCCGTCTTGCAAAATAGTCGTAATTACCCTTGAAATTTTGATATCGAAGTCCGGGTCCAATATCGCGATCTAATTTACTCGATTTGTCGTTTTAGGGTCTCTCACTAACAGGCGGCTGTTTAGGCGTTACGCGTATCGACCTAAGATTGTCCAATTTGTGAGGGTCTCAATATCGAGAGAACGAGAGGAATTATCACTAGCACCTGAGGTCACGATCGTTTGGATTAGAATCGGGTTTCCTTTGTCAGGCGCACTTTCGGTCATGCGAAATCACTCGCGATCCGATCGTGCGTTACTGACAATATCAACCTGTCCTTTTTCCTGAGATCGGCCTATAATGGTTCAAAATACTTCCTCAACGTCCTTTGAAATCGGCGCCCTATCACGATTGGGTTCTCGGTCCACGTACCTGATCCTATTTAGCCTTTCCCATTTGGTTAGTATCCCGTGATTGATCAATTCCGGGCGAGACTTACTAAAATTACACGAGAATCAATATACACTTTATTGGTCCCGATAACGGGTCAAAATTCAGGATGTTACAACAGGCCTCTTCTTCATGGGGGGCATCAGTGCCTACATCAACAGCAAGGACTTGAGGCCCAGGGACGAGATCCCACCGGCGCTTACGACGGCCATCGACGTGCTCGTCTTCTCCGAGAACTACGCTTCGTCTAGGTAGTGCTTGGACGAGCTGGTGAAGGTAATGGAGTGTAAGAGCCTCAAGGGACAGCTAGTGTTGCCCGTGTTCTACGGAGGTGGAGCTGAGAGAGAGAGAGAGAGAGAGAGAGAGAGAGAGAGTGATGGCAATGCATTAACCAGGCACGAGGAGAAATTGGGAAAGGATCTCAGAACGTGAAGAAATGGAGGCAAGCCCTAATTGAAGCCGCCAATTCATCCGGTCGGCATTATGTCCAAGGGTAATCATAGTATTCCTGTTCGACCCTATAAAAGAATATGGAATTCTCTAATTTGTTGATAAATGATGGGATCGATTAGGGCGTTAGACTAATGTTATGGAATGTTACAGAGTGATTGTTTTCTTCATGTTAGTTTCAGTTAGTTCAATGGATCGTATATTGCCATTTATTCCCATTCCCCTTTGCTACTTTGTTTTGGCAGAGATGAGACCAAGTTCATTGAGAGCATCGTCAAAGAGATTTCGACTATAGCAGGACCAGTACCCTTGAGTGTTGCCAAGTATCTTGTCGGTGTAGGCTGCCGTGTAGAGAAAGTAAAATCGTTGTTAAGTATGGGCTTGGATGACGTTCGGATGATAGGAATGTGGGGAACTGGAGGTGTCAGGACGACCATTATCGCTAAAGCTGTCTCTAACAGTATCGCTGTCACGCCCCGCACTCTTCGGAGCGCCACACCCCTCGTAGAGGTCGATTCGTATGCGACGTCCCAGGACGCGCCGCCGACCCAACGCCCAACACAGAGACTTAAAGCACATGCGGAAGCAAATCAAAATCACCCGTACAATAATATACACATAACCAAGGATAGCAACAAAAACAAATATCAACGACTATGGAATAAACGTTTGTACTATCACGGGAAACCATCTACAACATCCATAAACAGCCCGACCATCAAAATTCAAAAGCGGGCACGTGGCTCGGCGGTCGAGCACTATGTCTAGCCGGGGCTCCTCCCACAACGTTTCAGTGCACCTGGCATCCTCAAGATTGGGGGTCTGAAAAATCGATTTTCAACAACCGTGAGAATAAATCTCAGTGAGTAATTCCCTAAACCTAAACTAGGCTAACGTGCACCTCCCGACAAGCAAAACAACACAACAACAAACCTAGGCCCTTGGGCCCAGATCAAACATACAACTGACCCTGCATGTTAGGCATTTTATATAAATCACGGCACATACGCGACACACTGGACACACGTACGCCATACGCATGCTCATGCTTCAAAGTGCCTGTCTCACACATGAATCACCGGCACGCACATTAGCCACATACTCTGGCACACATTTGCCACGCTTATGAATTTTCTCAAATCATGCACTCTGGCACACAGCTCATTTTACAATTATAAACCGACCCGAAGGCCACGACCCGAAGGCCAACAGTTATTCCGACCCGAAGGCCCGACCCGAAGGCCAATAATTATTCCGACCCGAAGGCCCGACCCGAAGGCCAACAACACTTCACGGCCCGCGCCGAAGCACATATGGCCCGGTGTCTCTAGCCCTCAGGCGCAACACCGATCTCCTCAATCTTCCGGACAAACCGGGCATCGTCCCGCGTAAACGCAGCAGACGGAATCGACCCGAAGGCCACGACCCAAAGGCCTTAAGTGATCACATGGCACACTGCCAATTTTATCTGAGCCCCGCGTAAACGCATTAGGCATTTAGGTGATCACACATGCTCATGTCAGGCACGCATATCCGCACAAAATTCCGTATCATGCTCACTCTCAGCATATAAAATGCGTGGCCATGCAATTCCCACACTCGGGACAATGATGCAATACACATGAGCATTTAACTTCAGCACGGCATTTCAATAAACATGCTAAATCAACGTGCTGAAACAACCAATCAATTGCCCATACTTATTCACATAACATGCGCGCTTGGCCAACTAGTACCATGTGGCCCAAAACATAATTCATGCGCTTGGGCAATAATCAATCACGCCAATGATTGGCCAATCACACACCGCAGTCAGTCGATCACACGAACACGCGGCACGGCAACGCCCCAATTGGGCCTCAACAAGCAACAATCAGCGATAATCCAGCAACCCGGGCACACCCGGCAATCACACAGTCTAATTTCCAACTTGCTAATTTCTAATCCACTGAAGTCCCAAAGCGGACAGCCACTATTCAATTCACCACGCAATAAGCTCAATTCACATTCAATATGCCCAGCCAAAATACTAGCCTGTCACAACATTACCGAATCACTTCCGATCGAGGACAATTTAGTCACTAACTCGATCTTTCCAATAATTTCGCCAATTACACCACTAAACCTCAAATCAATCGCGCCTCGCCCAACACGAATCGGGTCATGGACAGCCACTAATCCACTAATTCTAGGCCATCGATTATCCTTAAAACATTCCATTTGACTCCCCAAAATATCATCCAACTCAGCCACCATGAGGACCAAACTAAGCGTGCTCTATAATTCCCAACTGAATCCGAATTTAACTCGAACTCGGGCCGATTCAATTCAACGCTACCAGCCATCACACAGCCCAATCTAAGCCTCCAAACCTCCATTAAAATTATCACACTAAGCCTCGAAGCATCCACAAGATCAGCCATCATACGATCCACAAATTTCATCCGCCAAGTCCACAAATTCGATCCGAATCGAAGCGCCCAAGCTCAGTCAACTCACAACACACTACGGGCCTCTAGATTTCAATTAAATCCTCACACTAAGCCTCGAGATCAGCCACAATATCCGCCTCCAATAATTTCCACAATTTAATCCCTAAAACACCCTAATTACCCCTAAAACCTGTCTAGAAATGCAATTCATCCTAATTAGGGTTTAGGGTCAAACTCACCGGGTGTCCTACGCTTCAAACCGAGCCGAATGCGCGGCGACAGCGGCTGGGCAGCGGCAATCCTTCGCCGGAACAGTAACGGCGGTGGTGGCTCCGGCGAACGGTGCGAACAAAGCCGACGAACTAGACGATTCCGCGGCTTAGGGAGTGGGAAGGGACACGGCCAGAGAGTATGGGATGGCTGAACGAGGCTAGACGAGACGGTGGTGGCGGCGGAACAGCTCCGGCGACGGCGGAGCTCCTCCGGCGAGCGGTGGCTTGGGCGTCCAGAACAGGGGAAGTGTCGGGGAAAAGAGGAAGAAGAAGAGAGGGGAGGTGGTGGCGGCCAACGGGGCAGCGGTGCGGTGGAGGCGACTGAGGGGAGCGGCTGGACGGCTAAGGCGAGGCGGCGGCGGCCGGAAAGGCGGCACGCGGCGGCGGCGACGCTAGAAGCCCTAAACAGGGGAGGGCTTCGGGAGAGAGAAAATCAGGGGAAAGAGGGGGTCGAGCGGCGGCTGGAGGTGGCACGGCGGCTTCACGGTGGCCGGGCGACGGACGTTAGACCGGCGGGTGGCTGAGCGGCGCTGAATCGCGGCGATCGCAGCATCGAGCTACTGTTCGCGCGCCTCGCGAGCAGACCGGCGGCGGGCAGTCGCGGCGACCGACGGCGGCAAGGCTCGGTCGGGGCGACGGCGGCGACGGCAGCGAGGCTGGGGCGAGCTTAATCGGCGGTCGGACGGTGCACGGTGGCTGGGCTGGTCGAGCAGAGCAGGAGCAAGAAGCAGACATGGCGTCGGGGGGGAAAAGAGAGGAAGGAGAAGAAAGAGAAGAAAGAAGAGAGAGAAGAAAGAATAAAGAATTAGAAGGAGAGAGAGCAGAGGACAGGTTTGACCGGGGAACGTGCGCGGCAGGTGGGGGTGAGAGAGAGAGAGAGAGAGAGAGAGAGAGAGAGAATATCATAAAAAAAATAAACTTCATTCTTATTTTAAATGCGACCCGATGGCCCAAATTCAAAACCGAAAATTATCTACCGATCCATAAAAGGCCTCGCACATAAAAAGGGACAAAGGCCAAATTAATAAAACCAAACTATAACGAGGGAGGTCTACTAGTTCAAATTCACACCTGGTCAAAACTCCCCCTTTTTCCATTATTCCTGAATATCTTGATATTGGCCACATTAATATCGACACCGTCCAATTTATTTCGTTCCGACACTCCCGAAAATCGACTACCAAGTCCGGGGTCTAAATAACGGCCAAATTTGATCGAGTGCGATTCTAGCGAAATCTCAAATTTAAAATGATAACCGGGAGTGATCAGCTCCTGGGCGAGATTTTACTATAAGCACACTGACAAATTACGCGTTTTATAAATCCCAAAAATGGGCCGAAATTCGGGATGTCACAATCGCTATTCAGGTTGGTGGTTGTAGCTTTGTTGCAAATGTTATAGAAACTTCCACTAAACCTGATGGCCTAGTTCATTGCAAGATATTGTGGAAAGAAAATTTAGCAATCTTCAGTGAGGATAGAGGTGTTAATATGATATGAGATAGACTTTGCTGCAAGAAGATTCTACTTATGCTTGATGATGTGGATCTTGGGGACCAGTTAAATGCATTAGCTACAGAATGTGAATGGTTTGGAAAAGGGAGCAGGATCATCATTACGACAAGAGAGAGATAAGCATGATCATGGGATAAATCAGGTATATGAAGTTAAAGCATTAGATCAAGGTGAAGCTTTTGAACTATGGAGTTCATTCGCTTTTCCAAGAAGCCAGATAAAAGACATAAGCAAATATCTCATAGATAACATTTTGGGCTATGCTAATGGCCTTCCCTTAGCTATTGTGGTCGGGTCCCTTTTTATGTGGTAGAAGTAGAGGGGAATGGGAGAGTACATTGGGTAAACTTGCTGAAAGTCCTAATAAAGATACAAACAGTGTTCTGAATATAAGTTTTGATTCACTGGAGGACAATAAGAAGGACATTTCCCTTGACATTGCTTGCTTCTTTAAGGGGAGGGATAGTGATTATGTAACCAGAGTTCTTGATAGTTGTGGTTTAAAGACATAGGATTCAAACTCTAATAGAGAGATCTTTAATAAACATTGAGAATCAGTGAACAGTACAAATGCATGACTTGATACAGCTATTGGTCAGTATTCTCTCATATTGCCTTAAAGTTCTATCATTGAGGTTTTGCAGATTGAATTCTGCATCTGGCGTAATTAAAACTCTAATTTGCCTCATTTAGGTGGTATGCCATCCTAGCGTTGGCACATGCAACTAAATCGAGAAAGGTGAAGAAGGGCTATGACTGGCAAAAAGGGCGCATTCTTATGTTCTTGTAGATGGTTGGAATTCTGTGGCCCAGTTTTTTTGGTATCTGAAGTGCATGGCTATTTTGATAAGCTAAACAGTACAATCTAGAAGTAGGAGTATTTTGTGAGAAGCGGTCGATTGAGCCTGTGCTGGGTCTGTGTTTCTCTATCACTGGATGAGTTGTTAATTCAGAGTGTGCTCAAAGGTAAAGGTTTGATTACCAGTTTTCTGCGTTAATGTGCTTTTGTTGACTCGTTGGTTCAGCTAGAAGAGGTTATAATATGTCCAGAAAAGATGATGTGCGCAGAATGTACCATTAATTCAATTGTTTGTACTTGGTTTATGTCACGTCCCGTACCCCACGAAGCCTGAACATCCACGTATAGGTCGAAAAGAGGTGCGACGCTCCCAGGATTGCGTCACCGACCCGAAAACCTCAAATCAGAGAAAACACACCACATGCGGAAATAACGTATATATATGTATATAATATATATACACCCGGACAATTTTAAAACGTAACTATGAGTAGCAAGAGACAATAATTTACAATAGACTGAACCAAAATATACATTCTTTGCAAACTTACAAACTCTACCCATATAAAAAAAATGTACATTTAGAGGGCCACGAAGCAAAAAGGGATCGGTGGCCTAGGATAATAACTATCTATCGGGAAGAGGCTATTGTCAAAAAGGGGTTAGCCTCTACTGCTGACACTGGGACCTAATCTAGGGCTCCCCGTCTGGATCGGATGGCACTAAAGACTCCTCAGAAGAGTCCTCCTCAGATCTTATCTCCTCGTCCGATCCAACTTCCGCCACTTCGCTGGCTGCATCGGCATTCACGTCCATTGCTACAGGATCAAATTCTTCGTCGTCTACTGGATTTACATCCACAGCTATGACTTGCTGCTCTCCCTCCTCTTCTTCGTCCATAGCCACTGGTCCATCCACAGTCTCGTCTTGACTACTCACGCTGAGGGAGGCTGGGGGATCCGAAATTTCACCACTCACCATTTGAGGAATCATCATTCCATTCACGTCCACCGGAACATCAAAAGTCCTAATAGGGGGTCCCGTCACACCATCCGCTCCCCTAAAACACCAGGCTACATACTCCTGAGTATCGCTATAATCCTCTCCCACGTTTATAATTACAACTGAATGGTATCTAATATACGCTGATCCATCTCCACAGGGATGCACACTAGACGATCGCTGAATCCGCTGCGGAAATCCAAAAAGAGGAGCTTTCCTCGGCATCTTACGGACGTGGGTCTGAAAAATCGGTTTTACCACAACCGTGAGATATACTCAGCAAGTAAAGATTCCTAATCCTAAACTAGACTAACGTGCACCTCCAGAGGGTAAAGAAAATATATAAATCAATGAACCAGTAAATCAATCGATATAAGTTCACATGGGCTCACAGCCCAATTCCACTACTCCAGCCCTGCAGGTTAGGCTTTCAATATTATTATAAAACATAAGCAAGATATCGACCCGAAGGCCACGACCCTAAGGCCAATAACAGTTAATCCGACCCGAAGGCCATGACTCAATGGTCATAAATCATTTCAACCCGAAGGCCCGACCCGAAGGCCACAATTTATAACGACCCGAAGGCCCGACCCGAAGGCCACAATTTATAACGACCCGAAGGCCCGACCCGAAGGCCACAATTTATTCACATCAGACACGTGCATCAACATATTCAAATTCAGCCATATCAAGGCATGATGTGAATTCACATGTAATGGGACTCAAGCCAATTGTCATGCCACGGTGTGCCAAGTATAATAAATCACAATTTCAACTCATATAGCGCATTATTGGCGCATCTAACTCATTTCATTCTAGCCCATTTACACTCGACACTTAATTGCACAATTTAGCATTACAGAATTTCAGTCCACTTAGGACTCGACATGACCAACCAGTCTCAACCATTAAACCCACGGATATGGCATCATCCCTCAAGGTCCTAACAAGTCCCATTTAGCCTCCAAAAATGCCTAATTTCAAGTCCTTACTCATTAATCCATTTAATGATCACATTAGACAATTTAATGCAAATTCGGTTCTAATATGAACCACTCCCAAACAGCCATCAATTAATCTCCAAATCACTCTTAAATCATTCCATTAAGCCCCAATTAAGTCCCCTAATCATCCCCCATACAAAACACACTTAATTAGGCCATAATTAGCATAATCAACTCTCAATTAACCCTAAATTGCACAATTAGGCTAATTTTGGGATTAAGGATTTTTACTCGCCTAATATCGACGCGAGGTGACGGGAGCAAGCGGTCGATTACCGACGAGCGGTACAAATCGACGGCGGCGCTCTGGCGGCAAGCCGGCGGTCACGGCGGCGCCGGTGGGGCTCACGGCGGCGCCGGTGGGGCTCACGGCTACCTCTCGGCCAGAACAGGGGAGGGCTAGTCGGCGGCTGAGGGTGGCGGAAAGAGAGATGGTGAGGGTGAGACTGGCCGGCTGGGACGGCGCACGGCGGTAGACGGCGGCGCGGCACCGGCGGGGCAAGACCGGCGGCGTTCCTTCTCACCCCGGCTGGAACAGCGGCTGCGGGCGGCGGAACAAGGTGAGGGCTGGTCGACGGGGGCTGGGTGGCGCCAGGGGGTGGCACACGGCGGCTCGGGGTCAGCAGCTCCGGCGGCACAGCTGTTCCGGCGTGAACAGTGGCCGGCGAAGCTAAACGGCGAGGAAGGAGCAGCCGAAGGAGAAAACGATCGGGGGGGGAGAGAGAGACGTGAGCAGAGAGAGAGAGGTCTGAGGAGAGAGAGAGAGGGTCAAGGGTGGTCAACAAAATTGGTTAGTGGGGTCCACATGTCAAAAATCTAGGGTTTATGACCAAAATACCCCTCATCCAAAGGCCTAGATCTCTCCTTATCCATAATTACAAGGGCAAAATGGTCAAAAGCCTCTGAACCATGGTTAACCAAGTCTAGTTAGCCTTAACTAACCCTAGTTAAATCCCAAAATTGCCCCAAAAATTCGGAATAAATCAAAATAGCCTAGGGGCATTTTCGTCATTTTTCGATCTCGAACCGAAATTCCAATTTTTGCCCATACCGGTCCTAAATATTCATGGGAGACATAATCCGGAGTCGGATTCGCGAAATTCACTTTCTAAGCCCTCGAAAATTGTCCGCAAAGTTTCGGGAATAAAATAATATTATTTTTCAATTTTTGTCGAAATTCCACTTTTTGTCCAAAACCACTTTAAATGTGCGTGGCTATCCCAAAATGACCTTGGCCGCGAAAAATAACCTCAAACGGCCCCCGAATTCGGCCTCGGTGTCCACAGGGGCAAAACCGTCCTTTTCTTAGTTTCTGTCAAATTTTCAATTTCCAACCGTATTAATCCCAAACATGAATGGCCACTCCAAAATGATGTCCATCTTGCAAAATAGTCGTAATTACCCTTGAAATTTTGATATCGAAGTTCGGGTCCAATATCGCGATCTAATTTACTCGTTTTGTAGTTTTAGGGTCTCTTACTAACGGGCGGCTGTTTAGGTGTTACGCGTATCGACCAAAGATTGTCCGAGTCGTGATAGTCTCAATTTCGAGAGAACGAGAGGAATTATCACTAGCACCTGAGGTCACGATCATTTGGATTAAAATCGGGTTTCCTTTGTCAGGCGCACTTTCGGTCGTGCGAAATCACTCGCGATCCAATCGTGCATTACTGACAATATCAACCTGTCATTTTCCTAAGATCGGCCTATATTGGCTCAAAATATTTCCTCGACGGTCATCGAAATCGGCGCTCCATCACGATCGGGTTCTCGGTCCACGTACCTGATCCTATTTAGCCTTTCCCATTTGGTTAGTATCCCGTGATTGATCAAGTCCGGGCGAGACTTACTAAAATCACACGAGAATCAATATACACTTTATTGGTCCCGATAACGGGTCAAAATTCAGGATGTTACAGTTTACATAGGTATCCCATTTTCTCCGTGTCATCTTAGTTTCGAGATCCAAGCCTTTACTGCGAGTTTGGTTCGTAAGAACAGCTATTATATTTCTGGTCTATTCCTGATGAAACAGCTTTTTCTTTGTTTGGTTCAAAAGTAGATTAGAAATAGTCAATTATTTCAAAATCAGAAATAACTATTCCTTGAGGGGCTAATGAATAGCTATACCCTGCGTTTAGAAATAGCAAGACTAGTTTCAATTTTTATATTCCAATCCTTGTATTTATGTCAACCAATTGTATTTAGAGCAAATCAAAACTATTAAATAAGGATTTAATTTATTTTATTTACTATCATACTTTGATTAATAACATATCAAATTATATTGTATAATTAAATTAGGTCATGATTCATTTTTTTATTATTATGTTAGTTATTTGTGATTGTAAATATAAGTTATTATCTATTTTCTTTTATAGCTTAGATTTACTCTTAATTAAAGATTCATTCATCACGTCTCCCCTTCCAAAGAACAGAGATGCCGCTATCTACACATGCGTGTCACTGTATATATACGTCTGCTACAACTTGCGATCTCTTTCTACTGTTCTGATAAATTTGACCTTCCAGCAACACGAATTCTGGGAAGAAAAGGAATGAACCTTCTTCGGCGTCAAGTTGCATGAAGCGTTTTAAATGCATGCATCTTGACAACGAGGGCTAATAGGAGAAAACATTCCCAGACGAAATTATGATGTCTTCCTTAATTTCAGAGGCGAAGACATCCGCAGCAACTTTGTGGGTCATCATCTATGCAAGGCTTTGGATCAGACTGGCGTGAGGACGTTCATGGATAGCGAGGAACTGAGGAAGGGAGAGAGGATATCGCCCTCGATCACGAGGGCGATCAAAGAATCGCGCATTGCAGTTGTCGTCTTCTTGGAGAGCTATGCTGCATCTGCGTGGTGTTTGGAGGAGCTAGTGAAGATATTAGAGTGCAAGAAGATGAATGAACAGGTTGTGATAGCCTGTATTTTACAAAGTGTAACCGAGGAAAGTAAGAGGAAGGCACGGGTGTTACGGGAGGGCACTGGCAAAGCGTGGAGTTAAGTATGGGAAGGATTCAAAGAGAGTGAAGAAATGGAGGGAAGCTCTTGTTGAAGCTGCTAATTTGTCTGTGTGGCATCTGGACAGCGGTTAATTCTGAATATCTAAAAACATGCAAATAATGATAGATCGACCGAGACACGCCTGGCCCAGTCACCCGCTGGGCCATACTTGCCTTCGCTTCATGAGTTCGAATTTTCTTGTGCATTTTTTTTTATTGTTTTTGGTTAGTGATACAATTACAGTAAAAGAAGTCAGGTTATCATTACAACAAGAGACAAACATTTTTTTTTTATGACCGAGGTGTCCGCGTGGCCGGCGAGCTTGCACTCAAATCAGCGGTGAAGCCCGACTAGTCTTTGCGGGGGCTAGCGCAGCATCCCACCGCCACAACCCTCCACTTAAATCACCGGCACCTACGAGTTTTGAACCCAGGACCTCTCATGAAAGGAATTGAGCGCAAACCATCGCGACCACCGATGGGTGGGTACAAGAGACAAACATTTGCTAACTTCTCATGCCAAAAATGAAATATATGAGGGCAAACCTTAAATCACAACGAATCTCTTGAGCTCCTTAGTCGTCATACTTTTCCAAAGTATGAGAAAATGGAGATGAGTAAGGATCTGGTGGACGGCGTTCTGAGGTATGCAAATGGGCTTCCTCAAGCGCTTGTGGTGTTGGGTTCTTTTTTGCATAGTAGAAGCAAAGACAGTGGAAGAGCGCATTAAATAAACTTGCAGTGCATCCAAATGAATCAATCGATATTGTCCTGACAACAAGCTTTGAGGCCCTAGATGATCAACGGAAGGAAATTATTCTGGACATTGGTTGTTTCTTTGTAGGGAAGGATCAAAATTACGTAAACAAAGTTCTTGATGTATCGGCTTGGAACCAATAATTGATGAGCAAGTACCAGTTGAGAGGTCTTGATAAGTATTGAAATATAGGATGATTCAAATGCATGACTTACTTTAACTAATTGCCAAAGTTTTTGTCTATCAAGAATGCCCTGAGGAGCCAAGTAAATGCAGCAGGTTATGTTCGTATGATGATACTCGTGAAGAATTGGCTTTAGATACGGTATTAGAGGTATGTCCAAACTTTGTGAATGTCCAACAATGTTGCCACTGTAGAATGAACCGGTGAAATCTATTGAAGACATTATGGGGTTTGATTTTTTGATAATCTTGGACTGCTATACCTCTCTTTTACAGGCATCAAATGCAATCGAAGCAATTGGACCGTCATAGTATAATCCAGAAGAAGATTTTCGGGCAATGTCTCACTCCAGAGTTGAGATGGTTTGAATGGCTTGGATACCCTTAAACAATCTTGCCGACATTTCGCAATCCAGAGAAGCTTGTGGGACTTCATATTCTGTACAGTCTCGTTCTAGAATTGGGGAGTGAATTCAAGGTATGTCCCTAGTATTGGTAGGTTAAACAATATAATTAAGTCCATGGGAAACTAACTATTGCATTTTCATTTTTCATATTTTGCAGAATCTTAGAAATTTGAAATATGTCAATGTTGGTGATAGCGAGTTCCTCAAGAAGATTCCTGACCTTTCATTGGTCCCAAATGTTGAAAGTTTGATGCTACATGGATGCGTTCGTTTAGTTGAGATCCATGAGTCTGTTGGGCATCTGGAGAAATTTGTTGATTTGGATCTTGAAACTTGTTTAAGCCTCAAGACTTGTCCTGCTACATTGAAATCAAAATATCTCAAATTCCTGCGCTTCAATAGCTGCTCCTGTCTCGGGATTCAAGGACAGCACAATTGAAGAGTTGCCGGATTCAATTGAGAATCTCGTTTCTCTCCTAATTCCCTAATTCTATTTATGAATGAGTGCAAGGAATTTTCAGTTCTTCCTAGCAGCATTCACAGGTTGCGAGCTTTTAGGTATACTTATGCAAATGGTTGCTTGAAGCTTTGTAAGTTTCCACGTATGATGGAGAATAAATCATGTCGATTCGGATTGCGCTGTTGGATTGCCGAATCTAGTTGATCTGGATATAAGCAATTGCAGTCTATCGGAAGTGGATTTTCTCATGGATGTTACCTGTTTTTCCACTTGTTCTCCTCGTCCCTAGTAGGTAATGCTATCACTACTCTGCTTGCGTGCATCAGTAAGTTTGACAAATTGAATGTTCTTGATTTGTCGAATGGTGAATAGCTTCAACCGAACTTTGAACTTCCACCACTTCTACAGTTACTGTAGAGATCGACTAAATTGTTTTGGAATTTTGTTGAGGATTGGTTGGCTTCCATTATTGAGAGAACTATTTGGGAGATATTAATTGACTGGTATGCACTTGTTTGGATACATATAGATAGAGCAATGATTCATATGCAGAAGAAATATGCCGACTTCTCCGTCCAATTGACGTGGCCTGTCTTCAATTGCACTACTGCCCTTATATAACTCTTCAAGCAAAGAAGACACAAGGACATGGAATACACGGGCAAGAAAAAGAAGGGATAGAAGTTGAGCAATACCAGGAGAGCCTATCTCGAGTAGACAACTTGTTCAAGATTAGCAGCCAGGCTATAAAACAATGCTTAAGAGTACATGGATTTTGGGAGAAGTGCCAAAAAAGTTATAAACCTTTTACATTAGTGCTAATTTAGTCCTAAATCTTTTTTTGATGCCAATTCAGTCCTCAACCTTTTGCATTGGTGTAAATTTAGTCATAAACCCTTTTTTGATATCAATTCAGTCTTAAACCTTTTAAATTGGTATCAATTCAGTCCTAAACCTTTTTGTTTTTGTGCCAATTTAGTCTTTCCAGCCAATTTTGGGCCGAATTTGCCAACGTGTACGCCTGCCGTTTGGCAGCCGATCACCGACGCTAACGTGGACAACTTAAATAATATTTTCATATTTTTTGAATTTTTTTGTTTTTTTTCCTTTTTTCTTTTTTTTTCCACTTTTTTCTTCTTCTTTTTTTTCTCTCATCCTTCCTCCGGCCGGTCGGCGGTCCAGCGACTGGCCAAAGGCCAGAGGCCGGCGAGCTCGACCTCACCGACCACTAGCGAGGGCAGGCTCGCCCTCACCGGCCACTAGCGAGGGCGGCCTCATCCAGCGAGGGCAAGCCTCGCCTTGGTTGGGCGAGGCTTGACCTCGTTAGATCCGGTGAGGTCGGGCCTCGACCATGGCGAGGCTCGAGCCCTCATCGGAGGCCGCGGCGAGGGGTCGGCCTCGCCATGGTTGGGCGAGGCCCGACCTCGCTGGAGGCGACGGCGAGGGCTCGAGCTTCGCCGGGCGAGGTCGCCCTTGCCGGTGGCCGGTGAGGGCGAGCTTGCCCTCGCCAGTGGCTGGCAAGGTCGAGCTTGCCGGCCTCTGGCCGGTGGCCGGATCGGCGACTGGCCAAAGGAAGAGGGAGAGAAAAAAAAAGAAGAAAAAAAGTGAAAAAAAAAATAAAAAAAAGGAAAAAACAGAAATATTCAAAAAATATTATTTAAGTTGTCCGCGTCAATGCCACGTCGGCGCCGGTGACCGGCCGCCGGCCGACAGGCGTCTACGTCGGCAAATTCCGGTCAAAATTGATCAAAAGGACTAAATTGACACAAAAACAAAAGGTTTATGACTGAATTGGCACCAATTTAAAAGGTTTAGGACTGAATTGACACTAATTTAAAATGTTTAGGACTGAATTGACACCAAAAAAAAGGTTTAGGACTAAATTGGCACCAATGCAAAAAGTTTAGGACTGAATTGGCACAAAAAAAAAAGGTTTATGACTAAATTGGCACTAATGCAAAAGGTTTAGGACTTTTTTGGCACTTTTCCCCATGGATTTTACCAGACACATTATGCCGACTAACAAACTGCCCCTTCTCTCTAATTGCATTCCATGTACTAGCAGAACTATACCTTCCATTAGAGCAGCAATGGTAGGATCAGGAAAAAAGATCCCACATTAAACAGCCTGCACTTGCAGCAAATCGTCAGATATTGAATCCATGCTTCCCGGCAACTGCTGATTAAAATCAAGAGATAGACCTGAACCATAGACAATCTTTGTTGGGGAATTACCAAGCAAAGGGCCATAAGAAGCCGAGGTCAAACCATAAGAAAACGAACTGTCCACCACTCGATTTATAGGTCATTAGCTGGCTCGCTTTTTAACGAGTCTTTGGAAAATGAAAATCTCCCTAATAAGCGCCAATGTTTTTGTCATGACTAAAATGATCCGCTAGTCCACCATCACGAACTCAAAGACAATCGCTCGACATGAACATCGCAGAACGCACAATTGATGACCCTTCAATATGCAAAAAACCATCGTGATGGTGAAACCTTCCGTATGAACTCTCAAGAGTCAACTTACATTTCCAAAACTCGGATCCTCTTCATACAAATCTTTCGCTACTCCAAATCCACCAACATTGACTTAAATGGTAAAGAGGAGCGCATATCAGTGGCTTAAAGCATCCTTGACTGGATTTTGAGTGCCCGACTTATGTTTGAGAAAGGAATGGAAAGGACTGCGGAATTTCATTCCAAGTTGCATGTATGTCGGCGATTAAGCTTCCGTTGAGAGTTCAAGTGTTTAAGTGGTTAATGGTCAGAGTAGAAAACAAACTCTTTTGTTAGCAAATAGTGGCTCCACTGATTGAGGGCACGGACTGCAGCATAAAACTCCTTATCATAGGTTGAATACTTTAGCTTGACATCGTTCAATTTTTCATTGAAAGGGACAAATGGACAGCCTTCTTGATTGAGAACGGCGCCAATGCCAACATTGGACACATGCAATGAACCTCGAAAACCAAATCAACATTCGGTGGTGCTTAACACTGGAGCTTAAGTCATTTTCTTCTTTTAAGGGTTCAAAACTCTTTTGTGCCCTTTCACTCCACCGAAACCTCTCTCCTTTTAAGCATTCTGTAATTGGTGCTGCAATGGGACTGCAATTCTCTATAAATCTCTTCTAGAAAGGGGCGAGGCCATGAAAGCTTCGAATCTCATGATGCAACTTTAATTCACAAGCTTCCCCTGCAGGAATGCTCATTAATCCAATCATACACACGCATCCTCCCCCTTTTTGTCGTAACATCAAAAAGGGCTTCAGGGGCAAATAAGTAGATCAAATGCTTTCAACATTTCAACGTGCTCGAGCAAGTGCTTATATAAGCTCACAAGGCAGCACGATGAAAAGAATCTTAAACACATCTTCAAGTAAGAAACAAGCCACTGTGTTCTTGAAAAATAAGAGAACACGTAAAAACTCCAAGAAGCTGGTGGAGGAGGAGGATATTGTGAAAAGAAATGAGGATTCTGGAGGAAAATTTGAGCAAATCGACTGAACAATTGAAGTTCCTCCCGAATTTCCCGCGATTCCTTGTCTGCATCTCATTGCAGACCGTGTGGATCTCCCTCAAAGCCAAGTAAACTAGGTAGAGAGAGCCTCTACCAATGGATCATCTTCATTTCCGTCCTAATATCAACTCCGACGGATCGCCTCATAGAGTGATGGGTTGGTTATACCCCTCAAGTTTGGTTTGGCCATCCCAAGCATTCCTCCTTATCCAAACTTCTCCTCTCTTCTTGTGATGTCCATACTTTTTAGTGTGGACTCTCCAATAAATTGGCGGTCCTTTAGGACTGTGGGCGTCTCCCCTTCGAGTTCGACATCGAAAGTTTCAAAAATGCGAGTTAAGGCCATCCCCGCACGGAAAATTCAGTCCTTTTGGAGGTCACTTCGGGAGACCTTAAAACCATTCTTGGATCTTGAACGTCAGCTTAATTTGTTCCTCAGACAAATCAGCTCTATGGCCAGAAATGGGAAGCAGGCAGTATATCACAATTGTATGGAGACTTGCGCATATTTACATCCAAAATGCAGCGCCTTAGGATCATCATATGAACTAACTGCCTCACTTGTTCGGAAAAAATCATCATTTTTCTCATAGTCATGTAAGTATCACCGACGGCCAAACGCCGCAAATCACCCTCAGGATTAATGTTCAAGAATAATCAACGTTCCATTCACAAAAGACTCGTAAATTTTTTTCCTTCGTATCATTTTCTCACCTTTGATCGAATTAGTATAGATTGTTTCACAGCTACAGGATGAATCTCCTCGGACACCGACAGAAAATCAATCCGACCCAACCGTCTAACCCATTGCCTAAACGGAAAATCTCTCCCCTGTGAAAAACTCAGAGTCTATATTCCGTCCCTCCCAGCACATTTCTAGAAGCAAACGTGTGATATCTACCAAAGCAAGCTTGGTTTCGTTCGTGGAACCCAACTTGCAGAGGAGTCGATGCGACCTCTTCTTCGCTTTGTTATGCCCTCCAATGCGATGAAGAACTGCTCCCCCTCTTTCCAGCTATGCGTTTGATCGGCATCCTCACTCCGAGAGGGAGGATTTCTAGAGGATTTTTTGGTGTTTGGGATGGAATTGAATGGATTTGGAAGAAATAGGTTAGATTCCAGGAAGATTGAAGCTAAAAAGAAAGTGATTGTGGCTTTGATTCGAAGAAATATGAAGCAAAATCTAAGTGGGTGAGATGATTTCTGTATTGAGAGAGAGAAATGAGAGTTTTGAGTGGAGCGAGAGAGAGAGAGAGAGAACCGTGAAAACAGATGCAGGGCTTCGACGGCCAAGCATAATTCGGCTTCCGGCCTTTTGCTGGGAACCCATAGACAAACATTTTAAAAACAATTTTTTAAGTATTTTTTTCGATTTTTTTATTTTTTTCTTTTCTTCTCTTTTACTTCCTTCTTTTCTTTCTTTCTTTTTTTTTTTTCTATTATGGCCTGCGAGGGTCGTTGGAGCTTGCCAGCCATTGGGTGAGGGTCATAGCCGCCTTCACCCGCAGTCGGCAAGGCCATTATGAGGCCGGGCGAGGGCCGCAACCCTTGCTGGGGTTGGCGAGTTTTGGTGACTCTCGCTGGCCACAGTGGGAATAAAAAAAAAGAAAAGAATAAAGTAAAAGAGAAGAAAAGAAAAAAGAAAAAAATCAATAAAAAAATTCGAAAAAAATATTAAAAAATTTAAAAATTTGTTCACGCTAGCGCCGATCGTGCCACATAGAACGGCCGGCACCCACATCAGCGATTTCCGGTTAAAATTGGCCGGATGGACTCAATTGGCAAAACGTGAAAAGGTTTAGAACTAAATCGACATACTTGAAAGGTTTAGGACTTTTTTGATAATTTTTCCCTAATTTAGTAGGTACCGAAATATCAATGTTATTATCGCAGCTTTCTTATCCTTATTATTTACTTCTTATATAGAAAAAGCATGTGTAGTTCTATTAGCAATAAGCAACATTTCCATTTTATTAATAATTTTCAAGATGCCGAGTAACTTTTAATATCTCGTTAATTAGAATCTCCTCATCTCCTTAGTTACTTGTAACATTGAAATAGTAAGTGTAAATATGCAAAGTAATTGCACTCAGTAACTTCTTCGCAATAATGGTAGCTCTTTATATCAGAAAAGTAAGTACAGACCAAAAACAAAAAAAATCCGGAAAAGTAAGTGAGCATGTTTTTACTAGTGCCGGATGGAGAAAGATCAGGCTGCTCTCTCCTCGGTTAGAGTCTAGCCGTGAAGATGGGGTGCAACGATAAACGAAAATGGGTTATTTGAAGAGGAAGAGAATGAACAGAGATATATGCAAGTGGAGGAAGATGTTGCTGGTGAAAAGAGTAGGGGTTGGTGGTGGTTAGCAGCAATCGCTTTTCAATTGGCTACTTAGAATGAAAGACGATTAGCTAGATGCGGCAAAAATGGCCCTTTTAGATTCAACCAGCGCCGGAAGTATATAGAGAGATTATCATACCCGGGCCCATAGAGATTAGCTCCCTTCTATATAAGTTAGTAACTTTTCACCTGAATAGGCTTTCAAAATATTAGTCAGGGGTACATTTCCATCTAATTAGTGACCTCCAATTGGCAAATATGTAATTACACGAAGTAGTGACTTTTCATTTCATTACAAACCTTTATATAGAAAAAAGGAAGTATGTACCTTTCACAATAGCTAGTAATTTCTTGGTTTGATTATTAATTTTTCTTTAGGAAAAGATAATTTTCAATCCACTGGGAGTCCGTAAATTTTAAAAGTCAATATATACTTTCCACGTATGAAAGTAAGCTTAAACCTTTCAGTAACTAGCAATTTCTCCAAGAAGTTAGAAATTCTTAATTTACAAAAGTAGGAACTTTAATTTAATTTAATTATCCTTACCAAAAAAAAACTTTAATTTAATTAGTAATTAGTTGGTATGGCTAATAATTTTAATATAATAAAATACCTACTAGTATATCAAGAGTTGGTAACATTCACAAGTAGTAACTATTCTGAAACGTTTGATAACCAAATATATTTATGTAGTCATCAACTATACAACTTCAATAATTTCTTCAATGATCCAGCAATAGACAGTAAAAACGGCAAGAATTTCCTCCATTTTTAAGCTCATGACACCATAGGATCACCCATAATGGGAATCTGACACCTCAACAAGAGCATGACTTTGGTTCCGAGGAGGTTCTTTAATGTTTTGTTTGCCAGAACATAGTACAGGCAAACATATTTTGAGCATATAAGTAGTTCATGTAACGTTCGGATAGACTCGTATATTTTTTTCCTTTGTTATATGTGTAGTTCAAGGCACTGAATACGAAGTCGCGGGAAGATTGTTGCTGGGAAAAGGCTCCATCTTTTTTCCCTGGAGGAGAGATGTCGAAGTGGTTGCTTATGGCTTCACATCGATGACAAGTTCCTAAGATAAGCTTTCTGTTTCGTATTCGGGCCAGGAGGAAAAGAGGTTGCCACAGTCCAGATCCTACCACACATTAATGGCAAGGAGGGAGAGGGAGTGCTCTGTATGCACCATACAATCAAGTGAATTCTGATGACATGAGGCTTGCATATTCCGAACCAAGATTGCTATGCAGAAAAGTCGATTTTGGTCAAGATGATTTGAATCATTTCCAGCTTATAGCCTTAGAGTAATGGGAGAAGTCTTGACAAAGTGGGGATTCCGAATAACGTACGAGCAATTGGAGGACGACCTGAAGGCTGTGATTCCAGACAATCAGTGCCTTGACTCGATCCAGCTTTTCTCTATGTGGTTGGTCACAAACTTACACTCTCCGAGGCTTGTCATGCTCATGTATCAAACAAATTAAAAGGAAGAGATTTCAGGAGAAGCAGATTTGCAGAAGAGGAAAGTGGGCTATGGCGGATATTGTATCAAGAGCTATGGCGGATATTGCACTTTGGGAAAATGGGCCCAAGTCCAACCGATCAAGAGGAAAGTGGGCTCATGTATCAAACAAATTAAAAATGTATATCCGCTTGTTTGCTCAACGCTTTAAAAACAAGTCAATAGGTAAGTCGCGTGATTCATTTGATAGCTTTCTGTGTTGTATTTCGGGTAGAAGGAAGTTCGTATTTCCCATTTGAGCTTATAGGATCCGTTAATTGCAAATGTGCGAAACACACCAGGCATATCTGGCAATGTGATTTGGATCATGTGTGGCTTGGGTATATGGAATCAAAGGAGGTGTGGACAGTAGACGGCTTTGGTCCAAATGACTCGGTCATTTCCACGTTAGCATTAGAGTAATCGAACCTGATTATGGTCCACATAACAGAGTATTTGTGAAAAAGTGTGGATTCCGACTACTATGCAAGTCACTAAGCAACGATTTGAAGATTTTGTTTCAAGATGATTAGTTGCTAGATCCAGCTTTACTCTACGAGGTTTCACATGAAGATAATCCAGCGAGCATAGAGGAAGAAAGTTCAAGTGAAACAGAAGATTTACAAGATAGTGAAATGTGCACAGAGGAAGAAGGATTGAACATGGTTGACTTTTCAATTAAGGTCTCTCTCTCTCTCTCTCTCTCTCTCTCTCTCTGCGTGTGTGTTGATGCGGAGTGTACGTTGGGCGCATGTAATGCAAAAGCTGAAAAATCTAGAGAAACAAACAAATTTAATATAAAGAGATTCTGCACATATATATAAAGCTTAACAAAATCTCAAATTGATGCGATGACAGACCTGATATTCGTAATTCCCATATTGAAGAGTAATGTTGAAATCCTAGAAAATCTAACGAACAATGGACACGTGGTTCTTGATGTTACGGTTGACCATAACAACCAACACCAATAATAGTACTAGATCAACTCCACAGACCAAGATAAAACTACACAACAATAATAATTCAATAATTCGACACTAGACCTTTTTTACTCTTAGGTGTTTGTTGCTATTATGATAGGGGACCGTCACGCTACATGTCTTGCTAGCCACATGTGGATTGCTTGGACAGTTTGATTTAATTTTATTGATAGAGTATCAGATTTGAGATTCTTCTTCTATATAAAGTTAAAGCAGACATAAAAGATGCAAGTGGTTGGATGAGGCTGGTCTGTGGAGAGGGCATGCATTGGATTTTCCTTTTCAAAGTTCCATTAGTTTGAGTGCAAGTAGAAGTTTTTTTCTTTTGTTTATTTTAATAATGTTAAGTTCGTTGCAAGAAAGTTGGAGTTCAATTAGGACAGTTTGTATTGAAGAATAGGTGATTTCTAAAGTGAACACACAACAATGAACATTAGACAGTGGGTTCTGACGAGGACGATTAATTTTTTGGATATGCTGTTCTATTTTCCATCAATTTTTTTCACTTCCTATATTGCACACTTGTATTGTATGAGCTACGTTTAGGGGGATTCAATCTAATATTAGGGGTGGCTAGCACTTGCAAGGGAATGATTTCCAACGTAAGCAAGGATCAATATGATATGTATAATTATACCACCCGCCTGGGTGGCGCTGCTGGAGCGCGCACTCTTCCTCTCGCAAAAGGTTGAGTGTTCGAATCCCGGGCGCCGCAGGGTGACTTAACCGGTGGCACGTGTGTGGTGGCTAGCACGTGTCGCCCCCAGGGTTTACTCCCCGGCTGTCGGCCGTGCGGGGGTTCCCTGGGTTATCAAAAAAAAAATCAAAAAAATAAAAAAAAATATGTATAATTATTATAAAACTCTGGCTTTAGTGGAATTACTAGGAATATGCTCAAATCAAACTCTTCTTCTTGAACTAATTACAAACTTGGATACTTCTAACAATTTACCCATATAACAATTTCCCCATAGCATCGCTATTCTAGAATTCATTCTAGTTGCCTAAATATTCGCCCTGGAGTAGAGATACCAAAGGAGTTCGTCATTGCTGAAGACGGTACAATATCTTTCACGGCTTCACAGGACTTGTACAACAAGTTCCGAGGATTGTATCTCTGTGTTGTCTTCGGTGTAGAAGATGGAAAAAAGGAAATAAATATCTTTCGACATCGTACCACATGTTAACGGCTAAAGGCAGAATGAGTTATCAGAAACTCTCGGTTCATTTGATATGGATCACGTGTGGCTCCAACGTCTCAAGCCAGATGTGCTTTGGAGAATGTTGGAGAAATCAGTTGACTTTGGTCAATTTGACGAGAGTTATCTACGATTTAGCCTTGATATTAGAATAGCGGGTGGAACCGTGAAAAAGTTGGGATACACGATAGACTCCTGGCAACTAGAGGATGCTTTGAAGGTTAAGCTTGAAAAGAATCGATTAATGGATCCAGCTTCACTATGGGAGGATGATGAGTATCCATCTTCAGACTGGAAGACAGGACATCCTTCCAATTATGTTTTCAGTTTTCGCAAGCGTGGAGGGTGAGACTCAAATATATGGGAATGGATAGCGGGCGACTCGGCACACAAGACGCTTCAATGTAATAGAAGAGGGCATCTTGTCTGGCTCATGTGTCTTCAGCATGGGGCGCTACGGGAGGTAATATATGGGTTGTGAAAGTGCGTCTTCTTTTTGTTTTTTTTTTTTTTATTTCTTTGTTTTTTCTCTTTTGTGGCCCAATGGGCGGGCGGGTAAAATCCCTCCCTTAGTTTTTTTTCTCCTTTTTTTAAGAAAATCATTTAATTAAAAGATCCGTTCCAAAAAGAAATTGTTATTTGTATTATTAATTGAGCCAATCCAATGAGCGTTTCCATCTCGACCTTCTGCAAAAAAATTATATAGACACCCCATGCATACATGTAGAATACACTATGCTCATGCATAATTATAGATGAACGAAATCATAAGATAATGAAGATGATTCGCAGGTCACCGATTAGCGTCTTATCTTCTAAATATGAATTTGAAATAATTCTCTAGTATTTATTGTCCGACCTTCTAAAAGGGGTTAAAATCTCTACGTACTAGCAAATATCATGGCGTTGCGTCTACGCAAGAAAGTGATATTTGCAGGTTTAACAAAGTAATGATATTATTTGCATGTGGTAAACATGACAGTACCATGTTTCTATACTTCTTGTCTTGTTTCATTGTACTTTAGCTTCGGATCCTAAATTTTTTTAGCATTTAATACTAAATGCTACGAATTTTAAGAAATTTATACGATGTTCTAGTAATTAAAAAACATTTGAAATGCTTTTACATGCTTGCTTGTTATGGATATATGTGATCTAAAACAAACGAAAGAATTATATAATCAAATCTACCGTAAAAGTTATAGGTGATGTCACGTGACTGATTTGAATTATATTGTTACATAGTAGTCAGGATTACCTTATTTCGTAATATTTAAATCATTAAATCATGAAAAGAAATAGTTGGTAAAATACACGACATGAAAAATGTGATTGAGGATGTAACGACGAGCTCGATTCATTACTACTTCCGATAACAAAATTAATCAATACTTGTGGAAAGTACACAAGAAAATATAACTGTGACCACTTATAACCTATTTAGCTAGCTAAAAAAATGTATGAAGCTCATATATAACTAACCCTCAAGTGATATAATATACGGAACTTCATGTACTCGCTAATCTGATAATTAATTTCGCAAAACCGCCAACCTCATAATTGGCTTATATAGAGTTTATTTAGCTGAAAGTACGATCGCTTGCAGAATATCATTGGTTAACTCTCATTACAAATTTATGGAATTAGCTAATTTGAACTGTTACTCACCGTCGACACCAGAATTTTGCCGACGTATCGAACACCCATTTTTGTAGTATGTGCAAAAATAAATAAATAAATAAATGGGCAATAAAAAATGATGGATGGATAAAAATAACCACCGTAAAAGAGGCCGCTTCCTTTCAGCTCCATCCGCCATCGATCCATCGTCTACCATCTCCGATCAGCAACAGCCGCCGTCAAATCTCCCTCGCCGGTCACCGCGGCCTCGGCCGTGACGGAACAGAGCATGGATGCTCATCACCACCAATCGAACTTCTCTCCTGCTCTTTCTCTCTCGTCTAGCGCATCGGAGATTCCTTCTGAGCTAACGATTTCACACTCTGGCAGGAAAAATTTCACGACGACCGCCACGATACACTCGCTGAAGCTTTGGTGCGTGCGCGAGAACAAACACGCACAGACCGAGAAAAATGTCTCTCTCTCTCTCTCTCTCTCTCTCTCTCTCTCTCTCTCTCTCTCTCATCTTCAGCGCTCTGGACCAAATCCAGTGTCTACGCCCGCGGTCGAAGCCAGTGGCAGCTGAATTGCTTCATCGCCTAGCTTCGTCTTCGTGAGATTCTCCAAGTCTTTCAGTGTCTTTCATATATTAGCAGGTAACCATTCGGATCTCCCCCAAGGGAGGATGCGGTCGATTCATGGAGACTCGATCATACGATTGTTCTGTATTGCCTTTTGCCGAGAGCTTCAAGTTTGTTATCTCAACTGTTGTCTATTATTTGGTCTCGGATTCGTCGATTCCTCTCTAGCAAATTTTTAGCTGGATTTCTCATGTTTATATTCCTCGCCAATTGATAGGAATTCCTATTTGTAGAACATCTCACCCTTCATGATCACCACCTGTTCGACGTTTTGCCTCAGAGATGATAATGATGATTTTTTCATCGTTGATCAATCTGAGATCGAGTAGAGTGGATTTGGATGCTGTTGTTCGACATGCTGATCATATATATTGCGAATTGATGCTTCATCCTTTGATGGCAGGAGAGTTCCCTTTCCCTTGGTGCTTCGACGCTAGAAACCCTGCCAAAATTACTGCTGATTTCCCTTTTAGTAGTGTTGTAACGTTTCATGTCAATGTTTTTATTCGAGCGTCATTTTGTACAAACCCGTGATCAATTTCAATTCCAGCAATGTTTATGTCCTAGTAATCTCGTTTTCAGTTAATTTCATTCGGCTCTTTCCTTCGAGTCTAGTGTTCTTTGCTTTGATTTCCTTTATTCCTTGCGTTGCACCTTTAGAGAATTCACGGTACTTCCATTTTAATTTCTGAGCAATTTACTGTACTTGTCGTTTAGATCGATTTCCATCAAATCATTTTATGCATTGCTTTCGGGAGCTGGTCGCATACGCGCACAGACAAATTTGATCGATTTAGAGCCAGGCTAGAATCAAAAAGTAAGCTTGTTATTTGTTTTCCCAACCGCTTGACAACCGGATCAACTTACATGGCATTGTTGTAGCAAATTTAGAATCCTATCATGATATCGTTTTTGTTTGTCACTGTTGCGTTTGCTAACTTTAGAATCCTATGATAGTGCGACCACTTGTGTACATCAGCGTGTTTAGCCATATGATATTGTTGTAACAAATTCGCTCGACAGTGGTTGTCATTAATTTCTCCTTCTTCTTTATGTAACATCATTTACTAATAAATAATATAATAAAACTACCGAATCGTAGAAAGAAATTATTACATTGACTGCATATATTTCAACAATAAATTAGCTCTACGTTGGAGGACCAGATGTTTACTGCATCATCATCCATCCAAACTACTTGGTTGGTCTTGTTGTCAAGCGGTTGGGAAAACAAATAACAAGTCGGAACTTGTGTGAAGATCAGTGGACCAATCTCTTCCGTATCACAAATCCAAGCAAACGCAACAGTGACGAAACAAAAACGAGAACAAAGAAGGAGAAACGCTTGACAGTGTTGTCAAACTTGTCATTAATTTCTCTTTCTTCTTTGTTTTCGTTTTTGTTTCGTCACTGTTACATTTGCATGGATTCGTGATACGGAGGAGGGGATTGGCCCATTGATCTTCATACAAGTTCTGACTTCCGAGTGAGATTGATCATCAGAGGAGCTTGATTTTACCCTGTACCGAGTGACAAAGTTGGTGTAAGTGAGGAGCTCGATTTGGAAATTGGTTTTTTTTTGGTGTTATACTAGCCACTAGGGAAGGAAGAACCACAAAAAAAAACCACGAAAAAATGGCGATCCAACAACCCGAATCGACCCGAACTTAATTTTTAGTTCGCGTTATATTCAGGTTAGTCTAATCAAAATATGAAAAAGTTGTGAACTAATAATTTTTAAATTGTGGAAATGTCATATCCCTTAATTTGGTTGTCAATTGATTTCAGAATATCATACTTTTCAAAATTGAAGATATGTCTCCCCATCTCACATTCTTTCAAATTTCTTTCCAATTGCTTTTTTAAACACTTGTCTCTTTTGCACACAATTAATGTTTTTTCCTTTCTTCCGTATGCGTTTCTTTTCACGGGCATACATGTGGTTTTAATTGTTCACAAATATGATGATTTACGATGATTTACATGGGACTTCTCTATTATTTTGGGCACTGCACCTCCACGACCGGAGAAACACCACCCGCAATCAGTTTCATTTTTCACACTGATATACTGAAACACAATTGGTTAAATAAAAAACAGAAACTTTAGTAACGGCCGGGGTAATGAATTAGCAATTTTTCATATGATTAAATAATGATCAGAAGATGATAAAAACAACATCATGAAAACATAATCCAAGAGTAGTCATTGAATAATTTATTATGTGCTTGCCGGAAGGCAATCAAGGATCATGCAAGGCCGATGAGGCACGAGTAGGCGTCGGCGTTCCTGATCAGCTTACTTCACACCATGATCAAGATTGGGTTTGTCATGACGCTCGTTGGCTGCATCTGCTCATCGTTCTTGGAGCTTCGGTACCCTTGCTCTCCGACGGCGGAGCTCAAGGCTGAGCTTGTTGAGCTCGGCAAGCCCCACCACCTCTTCTGTGCAATTGCCTCATCACTTTTTCATCTGCTTCGCCCATTAATATAACTTCATTTCCTTAATTAATGCTATGTTATTTTCTTAGATGCTAATTATCCTATTTTCCGTGGTGGACACTGTTGCAACCTAACGGTGCTGTGACAAATCGTAATTTCATTCCCTACATTAGTCATAGATTCGGGGGAGATAAGAATTCAATTGTTCAACGTACCTTGTAGGATTTCGCTTTTTGGTCACTTTTGAAAAAAATGAAAAATATGATTGATCAACTTTTGAAGCAAAAGCGCATGAGGGCTAGTAATTGATATTTCTTTCAGAGTAGCCGTGAATTGTTATTTATATAATTTGTATGAAAAGGGAAAGAAAAGAAAGAAAAAAATCTCATTGGTTGCGAACTAGGGGTGATCGGTTCCTGATCCGGTTCGATTCCAAGGTGGAACTGGGAACCGGACCGAGAGAACCGGTTCCCAATTTTGGGAACCGCATGTAGGGTTCAACAACGATAACAATGCAACGGAATATAGAACCCTAGACAGGATCCATACGTATATTGAAATCGAAAAGGAATTTCGAAACGTACATTTTGCAAATCGAAGATAAATCAGCAACTGATTGTGCCTAATTTAGCGCCCCAAGTGTTGCGCCTCTACCGGTATCCACACACACGAACGAAATTCTCCAACGATCCACGTGCTAGCGAAAGATCTTGAAGTTCTCTTTCCTCAACGCCTTTTGATTTTCGATGCTGTATTGAAAAACCCTAGACAGAGAACAATTCTCTATCTATTTATACAGCCTCATTATCCAGCGGAATTAAAAGAAGTGGGCCAAGCGATTTGGGCCCACGTTTAATCGTTATCTCATAACGCGCACGACCGCATAAATAATTTAAATAAGAGAATAAATTAAAATCTGCTTCTTAAGTAGATCAAGGCGCATAAAAAATATTAAGTTCGTTCGCTATTGTGTGCGACCCTGTAGGTTCATTAAACATTAGCAGTGTGCTCAAAACCCTTTTGGCCCACAAGTCATAAGCGGTCTCTAGCAAGACATGTCACGCCCCGTACCCCACGAAGGCTGAACATCCGCGCTAAGGTCGAAGTGAGGTGCGACGCTCCCAGGATTGCGTCACCGACCCGAAAACCCAAATCAGAGAAAATGCAACATATGCAGAAACGTCGTATATATATATATATATATACACCCAGACATGGAAATATAACCATGAACAGCAATAGGTACAAAGATACTAAAGATTATACTAACATACATGCACCTTTTTAAAACTTATACAAACCATTTAATTACAACGAAAGGAATACATCAAAAGGCCACTAAACAAAAAGGATCGGCGGCCTAGGGTTATCAGCTAACTATCTGGGAGAGGTTTACATCAAAAAGAGGGTTAGTTTAACTCCTAACTCAGGAATCTACTATAAGGCTCCCGGCCTGGATCAGATGGTGCTGCAGATTCCTCAGAAGAGTCTTCCTCCGATCTCATCTCCTCATCCGATCCAACTTCCGCCACTTCTCCGTTTGCCTCAGCATTCTCACCTATCACTTCCATATTTAACTCTTCATCTTCCTCCTGGTTGGCATCGACAGCTATCACTTGCTGTTCCCCTTGCTCCTCGTACATGGCGATCGGGTCATCTACGGTATCGCCTACACTACTCACACTAAGGGAGGCCGGAGGATCAGAGATTTCACCACTCACCATCTGGGGAATCATCACCCCGTTCACGTCTATCGGAACATCGAAAGCCCTGATCGGAGGTCCAGTTACGCCATCAGCTCCCCTATAACACCAGGCTACGTACTCCTGAGTGTCGCTGTAAGCCTCCCCCACATTCACATGCACAACAGAGAGATATCTAACGTACGCTGTTCCGTCTCCGCAAGGATGCACACTAACATCTCGCTGAATCCTTTGCGGAAATCCAAAAAGAGGGGCTCGCCTCGGCATTCTATGGACGGGGGTCTGAAAATCCGGTTTTACCACAACCGTGAGATAAACTCAGCAAGTAATAACCCCTAATTCCTAAACTAGGCTAACGTGCATCTCCAGAGACAAATAAAACACATAATTCACTGAACCAGTAAATAAATCATTATAAGTTCACATGGGCTCACAGCTCGATTCCAATACTCCAGCCCTGCAGGTTAGGCTATCAATATCATTACAACTCGTAAGCAGTTAAATCGACCCGAAGGCCATGACCCAATGGTCATCACAATTAAATCGACCCGAAGGCCATGACCCAATGGTCATCACAATTAAATCGACCCGAAGGCCTGACCCATCGGTCACAATTATATTCGACCCGTAGGCCTGACCCGTCGGTCACAATTATATTCGACCCGTAGGCCTGACCCGTCGGTCCTCACAAATAAATCGACCCGAAGGCCTCGATGTGCCAAGCATCATGAATCACAAATTCAATTCCTATAGAGCATTATTGGCACGTCTAACTCGTTATACTATAGTCAATTGGGAATTCAACGTGACCAATCGATCTCAAGTAATAATTCCGCAAACATGGCATCATCCCATAGCCTTCCAACAACTTCCAATGGGCCTCAAACAAGTTCAATTCAAGTCCTCACTCAAAAGCCCATTTACCTCTCAATTTGGGCCATTTGTGCGAATTCGGATCCCTTGAGGCCCACCCCAAAACAGCCATCATTTCCTCTCTAAATCACCATTAAACCACTATAATTAGTCCTAATTAGGTCCACTAATCATCCCTTGCACAAAACACATCCAATTAGGTCCTAATCTAGCCTAATTACCCTAATCAAACCCCTAATCTAGCACAATTAGACTAATTCAAGGATTAGGGATTTTACTCGCCTATTAGCGACGCGAGTCGACGGAAGCGAGCGGCCGATCACCGACAAGCGATGCAATCGACGGCGGCGGCGCTCCAAAAGCAAGCCGGCGGACACGGCGGCTCCGGCGAGCCCACGGCCCCCCTCTCGGCCAAAACAGGGGATGCGCCGGCGAGGATGGGCTGAGGTCAGGAGAGAGAGAGACGGTAAGGGTGAGGTCAGTCGGAGGGGAGGCGCACGGCGGCGCGGCCTGGCGGGGCACGCCCGGCGACGGCGACGGCGTCCTTGCACGCCTCGGCTGGGACGGCGGTTGCGGGCGACGGGGACGGGAGAAAGCTGACCGACTGGGCTAAGGGTGACGCCTGGGGATGGGACACGGTGGCTGGTGGCCAGCAGCTCCGGCGAGGACAACCAATCCGGCGAGGACAGCAGCCGGCGGTGCTGGAACGGCGAGAAGGACACGACCGAGAGAGAGAATCGGGAAGAGAGAGAGTGAGACGCGGGGAGAGAGTGAGCTCAGGAGAGAGAGGGGGTCAAAGATGGTCAATATACCCCTTAGTGGAATCCACATGTCAAGATCCTAGCCAATAGGACCAAAATGCCCCTCATCCAAGGGCTAAAAATGCATCTTATCCAATAATGCAAGGGCAAAATGGTCAATAGCCCCTAACCATGGTTAACCCATCCTAGTTAACCTTAACCAACCTTGATTAAATCCCAAAATTGCCCCAAAAATTCGGAATAAATTAAAACCACCTAGGGGCATTTTCGTCATTTTTCCGCCCCGGACCAAAATTCCAATTTTTGCTCATACCGGTCCTAAATATTCATGGGAGACATAATCCGAAGTCGGAATCGCGAAATTCATTTTCTAAGCCCTCGAAAATCGTCTGCGAAGTTTCCGGGAATAAAATAATATTAAATTCCAATTTTTGTCGAAATTCCACTTTTTGTCCGAAACCACTCTAAACGCACTTGGCTACCCCAAAATGACCTTGGCCGCGAAAAATAACCTGAAACGGCCTCCGAAATCGGCTTCGGTGTTTCCGGGGGCAAAACGGTCTTTTTCTCACTTTCTGATGAATTTCCAGTTTTCAATCGTTTTAATCCCAAACATGAATGGCCATTCCAAATTGACGTCCGTCTTGCAAAATAGTCGTAATTACCCTTGAAATTTTGATATCGAGATTCGGTCCAATATCGTGATCTAATTTACTCGTTTTGTCGTTTTAGGGTCTCTCACTAACAGGCGGCTGTTTAGGCGTTACGCGTATCGACCTAAGATTGTCCGAGTCGTGAGGGTCTCAATATCGAGAGAACGAGAGGAATTATCACTAGCACCTGAGGTCACGATCGTTTGGATTAAAATCGGGTTTCCTTTGTCAGGCGCACCTTCGGTCTTGCGAAATCACTCGCGATCCGATCGTGCATCACTGACAATCTCAACCTGTCATTTTCCTAAGATCGGCCTATATTGGCTCAAAATATTTCCTCAACATTCATCGAAATCGGCGCTCCATCACGATCGGGTTCTCGGTCCACGTACCTCATCCTACTTAGCCTTTCCCATTTGGTTAGTATCCCGAGACTGATCAGGTCCAGGCGAGACTTACTAAAATTACACGAGAATTAATATACACTTTATAGGTCTCGATAACGGTTCAAAATTCAGGATGTTACAACTCTTCCCCCCTTACAAAAATTTCGTCCTCGAAATTTGCACTTCAAACCTGCTCTTCGAACAACTGGGGGTGTTGACGTCGCATAGCCTCCTCGCTTTCCCAAGTAGCGCCCTCTGTCCCGTGGTGCTCCCAAACTACCTTAACCATCGGGATTATCTTATTCCGAAGCACTCGATCCTTCCTATCTTCGATTCTGACCGGTTTCTCCACGTACGACACCCTGTCGTCCACGTCTATTTCTTCGTATCTTAGAACGTGTGTCGGATCCGGTTCATACTTTCTCAACATCGACACGTGGAAGACATTATGTATCTGGGATAAATTCGGTGGCAGGGCCAGTCTGTATGCCATATCGCCAATCTTTTCCAAAATCTCAAACGGCCCAACAAACCTCGGACTCAGCTTTCCTTTCTTGCCAAATCGAGATAACCCTTTCATAGGTGACACCTTTAAAAATACATGGTCCCCAACTTGAAATTCTAGATGTCGTCGTCTCCGATCGGCATAACTTTTCTGTCGACTCTGTGCTGTCTTTAACCTCTCTCGGATAATCTCAACAGCTTCCACTGTTTGTTGTACCAACTCTGGGCCCGTAATGCTCCGTTCTCCCACTTCATCCCAACACACGGGAGTCCTACACGCTCTGCCATACAAAGCTTCAAATGGGGCCATTTGGATACTCTGCTGATAACTGTTATTATATGCAAACTCTACCAGATGCAGCTGTTCTTCCCATTTCCCCTGAAAATCCACTACACAAGCCCTCAACATATCCTCAAGAGTCTGAATCGTTCTTTCTGATTGACCATCAGTCTGTGGATGATAAGCTGTACTGAACTGCACCTTTGTCCCCAAGGCCGTCTGTAGGCTTTTCCAGAAATTCGCTGTAAATCTCGGATCACGATCTGATGTAATCGTCACTGGCACTCCATGCAGTCTAACAATCTGCCTTACGTACAATTCTGCATACCTTTCTAACTCGAAATCCTTGCGCACTGCCAGAAAATGCGCGGACTTAGTCAGTCTATCCACTATCACCCAAATTGAATCATGCCCTCTCTGACTTCTCGGTAATCCGATCACAAAATCCATGGTGATGTGTTCCCATTTCCACTTGGGGATTTCCAATGGTCACAGCAGTCCTCCAGGTTTACAGTGTTGTGCCTTTACCTGCTGACACGTCAAACACTTAGCCACATACCTGGCCACATCCGCTTTCATTCCGTTCCACCAATAATGTTGCCGTAGATTCTGATACATTTTCGTGCTGCCAGGGTGGATACTGTAATTGCTGCGATGAGCTTCTCTTAATATCTCTTCCTTAAGCTCAGTATCATCAGGCACACACCATCGTCCTCTAAACTTCAGGACTCCATCCCCTGACACTTGGAAATCTGGCTTTCTTGCAGTGGCATCCATTTCTACAATTTTCTGAATCTCTTGATCCGTGGACTGCAGAGCTTTAATCTTGGTTTGAATCTCCGGCTCGATCCTCAAAGTAGCCAGCAGATTCGTCACATGGCTCAATTCCAATTTAAATTCTGAGTCTCGAAGCCTTTCCAATAACGTCCATTCTTTAATCATCAAGTGCGCCATACTAGACTTGCGACTTAGCGCATCCGCCACTCGATTCGCTTTTCCAGGATGGTACATGATGTCGCAGTCATAGTCTTTTAGAAGTTCCATCCATCTACGCTGTCTCATATTTAACTCTTTCTGCGAAAACAAGTATTTGAGACTCTGATGATCCGTATAGATCTGAAACTTTTCTCCACACAAATAATGTCTCCAAATTTTGAGTGCAAAAACAATAGCAGCCAACTCTAGATCATGCGCCGGGTAATTCAACTCATGGGGCCTCAACTGACGTGACGCATACGCAACTACTTTCCCGTGTTGCATTAATACACAACCCAGTCCTTTGAGCGAAGCATCACTGTACACCTCAAATCCACCAGGTCCAGAAGGAATAGTCAAGACTGGAGCTGTCGTCAACCTATGCTTAAGCTCCTGAAAACTTCGCTCGCACTTGTCGTCCCATTCAAACTTAGTTTCCTTTTTCAATAATCGTGTCAAGGGCGTGGCTATCGACGAGAATCCTTCCACGAAACGTCGATAATAGCCAGCCAATCCCAAGAAACTTCTGTTCTCCGTCACCGACGTCGGCCTGGGCCACTTAAGCACTGCTTCAATCTTAGTCGGATCCACAGATATTCCTTCTCCCGATACAATATGTCCAAGGAATGCTACTTTGCTAAGCCAGAACTCGCATTTACTGAACTTCGCATAAAGCGCATGCTCCCTTAATGTCCGTAAAACTTCAGTCAAATGCACATCGTGTTCTTCTGAACTCTTCGAATACACCAAAATATCGTCAATGAACACGATAACGAACTGATCCAGAAATTCTTTAAAAACTATGTTCATCAGATCCATGAAAGCTGCAGGGGCATTTGTCAAACCAAAGGGCATGACTGTAAACTCATAATGCCCGTATCTCGTCCTAAATGCAGTCTTGGGTATATCCTCTTTCCGAATTCTTAACTGATGATACCCTGTCCGTAGATCAATCTTGGAAAATACTGACGCCCCTTGCAATTGATCGAACAAATCGTCGATCCTTGGCAGTGGATACTTATTCTTTATAGTGACCTGATTCAACTGCCGATAGTCTATACATAACCTCAACGTCCCGTCCTTTTTCCTCACAAACAGGACTGGCGCTCCCCATGGAGACGCACTAGGACGAATAAATCCTTTGTCTAACAATTCCTGCATCTGAACTTTCAGCTCTTTCAGTTCCGACAAAGACATCCGATACGGGGCCTTAGAAATTGGCTCTGTACCTGGGGCCAATTCTATTACGAATTCCACTTCCCGTTCTGGCGGTAAACCCGGCAATTCCTGAGGAAATACCTCGGGGAAACTACACACTACAGGGATTTCTTCCAACTTAGGTTCCGTCAATGTCGGATCCTTAACATTAACCAAATATCCCTCACAACCTTCTTCGAGCATCTCAGTTGCTTCTACTGAGGAAATCCAAGGGATCGAGGTTCCTCCTCGATTTCCCTGAAATTCAAACCTAGGACGACCAATCGGATTAAATTGGATCGTCCTGCTGCCGCAATCCATAACGGCTTTCTGTTTCGTCAGCCAATCCATACCAATGATCACATCGAAATCATACATGGCTAACACAGCTAAATCAATCCTTTCCTCAACACTTCCAATCACAATTTTACAGTCCAAGCACCCCAAAGATACTAACACCCTATCATGCAGTGGGGTCGTCACACATAACATGATTTCAAGTAAAACAGGCTCCAGGCCAATTAATCTAACAAACTGCTCTGAAATAAACGAATGGGTTGCCCCGGGATCGAATAACGCATAAGCCGCATGATCACAGAGAGAGATAATACCTGTGACTACGCCCGGCGCGTCCTCAGCATCCTTTCGCGCCAACGCGTATACTCGTCCTTGCGCAGGTGGTCTGCCCTGAATAGCCGGTGGGGGATTTCCGGCCTGATTCCCAATTCTAAGCGGCTGCTGTGGTTGACCTGGGGGTCCCAAAAGTCGTTGTTGGGGGCAATTCTTTATCTGGTGCCCCATACTCCCACAACGAAAACAAGCTCCGATTCTATTTGACGCTTGACTGGGCTTCCCTATAATCCTTCTCGGGGGCGGAACAAACCGTCTATTGCTGGACATTGGTCTCTTTCCAAAGCGACGATTGTCCCGATTCGGAATAAACCTCGAACCCGATGCTGTTGCCCTTTCTATCTGATCTCGCTCCATAGTTTGGGCTCGCTCATACAGCTCTCGATAATCTCTGATATTCAACAAAAGCATCTGAGTGCGAAGCTCCGGTTTCAGTCCATCCCGGAACCTTCGAGCCTTATCAAGGGGATTCTCAACCATCCTTGGGGCAAATCTAGATAATCTGGTGAATTCTGCCTCATACTGTACCACTGTCATCGACCCCTGACGAAGCCTCATAAACTCTGCCATTTTCTTCTCTTGGGCACTTTCAGAGAAAAACTGTCCATAGAAATGCTCAACGAATATCGCCCATGTCTGTTCCATAAACTCCGGAAATACCCTATCCTTAACTGCCTTCCACCAATCATGGGCATTATCCTGCAGTTGATATGATGCCAAAGAGATCTTCTCTCTCTCAGTACACTCCAACAGATCAAACGCTTTCTCTAACTCCTCCACCCAACGCGGGGCTGTTTCTGGGTCACCTCTGCCCGTGAACTTGGGCGGTTTCAGCTTAAGGAAATGCTCTACCAACTGGTGCATTGGTCTCGGCGCTACCATTGGTTGAGCTTGCACTGGCTGTGCTTGGGCTTGATTCTCATGGACGGCAGCAACTGCTGCAGCCTCAGCAGCCTGAGCGGTCGCGTTCTCTCTTTCCTGCGCTTGCCTATCCATCACATTCCCAATTCTGTCTAAAGCTCTGAGGACTCCTTCCATGCGCGGGTCTTCCGCCTGTCTAACATCAGCTCTGGGGTCCACTGCAGCCCCAACATCAACTCTAGGGTTCTCTCCCTCTCTAACACCCGTAACTATGTTTTCTATCGCTCTTGCTCTAGCACGACCTCTACCACGAGCTTCTCTGCCTGCGCCCCTCCTTGGGGCTCCTCTCACTCTTCCTCTTTCACTGCTCATCTTTTCACTCTGAGTGCTCAACTACCTGCTATAATTCCATCCGGGAATTAGAGACCTAAACCAACTAACCGGTCTAAGTCCTAGGCAGGTATAAACACAGAAGCAATTAAGCACTCAGCATGCGGCTAACACAACAGTACACAATTTCACCCAAGGACTTGCAAACTTACCTTGGGTCCTGCCGCACCTGCACAATACTGGTTCAAATAATCACCACAATAGTCAAACACAAACATTCTGGAGATACACTTAGCACACTAAGTCAACCTATAGCTACCCATGGTCGTTCATCCTTATCACTCCAAGGCTCAACTAGATCAAACAGAGCTGTCCTTGCTCTGATACCAATTCAAGAGGGGATGTCACGCCCCGTACCCCACGAAGGCTGAACATCCGCGCTAAGGTCGAAGTGAGGTGCGACGCTCCCAGGATTGCGTCACCGACCCGAAAACCCAAATCAGAGAAAATGCAACATATGCAGAAACGTCGTATATATATATATATATATATATATATATATATATATATACACCCAGACATGGAAATATAACCATGAACAGCAATAGGTACAAAGATACTAAAGATTATACTAACATACATGCACCTTTTTAAAACTTATACAAACCATTTAATTACAACGAAAGGAATACATCAAAAGGCCACTAAACAAAAAGGATCGGCGGCCTAGGGTTATCAGCTAACTATCTGGGAGAGGTTTACATAAAAAAGAGGGTTAGTTTAACTCCTAACTCAGGAATCTACTCTAAGGCTCCCGGCCTGGATCAGATGGTGCTGCAGATTCCTCAGAAGAGTCTTCCTCCGATCTCATCTCCTCATCCGATCCAACTTCCGCCACTTCTCCGTTTGCCTCAGCATTCTCACCTATCACTTCCATATTTAACTCTTCATCTTCCTCCTGGTTGGCATCGACAGCTATCACTTGCTGTTCCCCTTGCTCCTCGTACATGGCGATCGGGTCATCTACGGTATCGCCTACACTACTCACACTAAGGGAGGCCGGAGGATCAGAGATTTCACCACTCACCATCTGGGGAATCATCACCCCATTCACGTCTATCGGAACATCGAAAGTCCTGATCGGAGGTCCAGTTACGCCATCAGCTCCCCTATAACACCAGGCTACGTACTCCTGAGTGTCGCTGTAAGCCTCCCCCACATTCACATGCACAACAGAGAGATATCTAACGTACGCTGTTCCGTCTCCGCAAGGATGCACACTAACATCTCGCTGAATCCTTTGCGGAAATCCAAAAAGAGGGGCTCGCCTCGGCATTCTATGGACGGGGGTCTGAAAATCCGGTTTTACCACAACCGTGAGATAAACTCAGCAAGTAATAACCCCTAATTCCTAAACTAGGCTAACGTGCATCTCTAGAGACAAATAAAACACATAATTCACTGAACCAGTAAATAAATCATTATAAGTTCACATGGGCTCACAGCCCGATTCCAATACTCCAGCCCTGCAGGTTAGGCTATCAATATCATTACAACTCGTAAGCAGTTAAATCGACCCGAAGGCCATGACCCAATGGTCATCACAATTAAATCGACCCGAAGGCCATGACCCAATGGTCATCACAATTAAATCGACCCGAAGGCCTGACCCGTCGGTCACAATTATATTCGACCCGTAGGCCTGACCCGTCGGTCACAATTATATTCGACCCGTAGGCCTGACCCGTCGGTCCTCACAAATAAATCGACCCGAAGGCCTCGATGTGCCAAGCATCATGAATCACAAATTCAATTCCTATAGAGCATTATTGGCACGTCTAACTCGTTATACTATAGTCAATTGGGAATTCAACGTGACCAATCGATCTCAAGTAATAATTCCGCAAACATGGCATCATCCCATAGCCTTCCAACAACTTCCAATGGGCCTCAAACAAGTTCAATTCAAGTCCTCACTCAAAAGCCCATTTACCTCTCAATTTGGGCCATTTGTGCGAATTCGGATCCCTTGAGGCCCACCCCAAAACAGCCATCATTTCCTCTCTAAATCACCATTAAACCACTATAATTAGTCCTAATTAGGTCCACTAATCATCCCTTGCACAAAACACACCCAATTAGGTCCTAATCTAGCCTAATTACCCTAATCAAACCCCTAATCTAGCACAATTAGACTAATTCAAGGATTAGGGATTTTACTCGCCTATTAGCGACGCGAGTCGACGGAAGCGAGCGGCCGATCACCGACAAGCGGTGCAATCGACGGCGGCGGCGCTCCAAAAGCAAGCCGGCGGACACGGCGGCTCCGGCGAGCCCACGGCCCCCCTCTCGGCCAAAACAGGGGATGCGCCGGCGAGGATGGGCTGAGGTCAGGAGAGAGAGAGACGGTAAGGGTGAGGTCAGTCGGAGGGGAGGCGCACGGCGGCGCGGCCTGGCGGGGCACGCCCGGCGACGGCGACGGCGTCCTTGCACGCCTCGGCTGGGACGGCGGTTGCGGGCGACGGGGACGGGAGAAAGCTGACCGACTGGGCTAAGGGTGACGCCTGGGGATGGGACACGGTGGCTGGTGGCCAGCAGCTCCGGCGAGGACAACCAATCCGGCGAGGACAGCAGCCGGCGGTGCTGGAACGGCGAGAAGGACACGGCCGAGAGAGAGAATCGGGAAGAGAGAGAGTGAGACGCGGGGAGAGAGTGAGCTCAGGAGAGAGAGGGGGTCAAAGATGGTCAATATACCCCTTAGTAGAATCCACATGTCAAGATCCTAGCCAATAGGACCAAAATGCCCCTCATCCAAGGGCTAAAAATGCATCTTATCCAATAATGCAAGGGCAAAATGGTCAATAGCCCCTAACCATGGTTAACCCATCCTAGTTAACCTTAACCAACCTTGATTAAATCCCAAAATTGCCCCAAAAATTCGGAATAAATTAAAACCACCTAGGGGCATTTTCGTCATTTTTCCGCCCCGGACCAAAATTCCAATTTTTGCTCATACCGGTCCTAAATATTCATGGGAGACATAATCCGAAGTCGGAATCGCGAAATTCATTTTCTAAGCCCTCGAAAATCGTCTGCGAAGTTTCCGGGAATAAAATAATATTAAATTCCAATTTTTGCCGAAATTCCACTTTTTGTCCGAAACCACTCTAAACGCACTTGGCTACCCCAAAATGACCTTGGCCGCGAAAAATAACCTGAAACGGCCTCCGAAATCGGCTTCGGTGTTTCCAGGGGCAAAACGGTCTTTTTCTCACTTTCTGATGAATTTCCAGTTTTCAATCGTTTTAATCCCAAACATGAATGGCCATTCCAAATTGACATCCGTCTTGCAAAATAGTCGTAATTACCCTTGAAATTTTGATATCGAGGTTCGGTCCAATATCGTGATCTAATTTACTCGTTTTGTCGTTTTAGGGTCTCTTACTAACAGACGGCTGTTTAGGCGTTACGCGTATCGACCTAAGATTGTCCGAGTCGTGAGGGTCTCAATATCGAGAGAACGAGAGGAATTATCACTAGCACCTGAGGTCACGATCGTTTGGATTAAAATCGGGTTTCCTTTGTCAGGCGCACCTTCGGTCTTGCGAAATCACTCGCGATCCGATCGTGCATCACTGACAATCTCAACCTGTCATTTTCCTAAGATCGGCCTATATTGGCTCAAAATATTTCCTCGACATTCATCGAAATCGGCGCTCCATCACGATCGGGTTCTCGGTCCACGTACCTCATCCTACTTAGCCTTTCCCATTTGGTTAGTATCCCGAGACTGATCAGGTCCAGGCGAGACTTACTAAAATTACACGAGAATTAATATACACTTTATAGGTCTCGATAACGGTTCAAAATTCAGGATGTTACAAGACATTATGACTACCTAACTATAGTGAATGTCGATTTTTGCGACACAACCTAATCTACAACTAATATTAGAGTATCAACATTGATTGATTCTTAGGGCAGACCACTATCACCGTGGACCGAACCGATTGGTTCTAGGACCGGGAACCGGACTGGACCGCCGGTCCGGTCCGGTTCCGGTTCGGTCCAATGGAACCGGTCACTTAGAGTTTAGTTTTTCTTTTTGGTTAAACACTTAAGGTTTTGTTCATATTTTACTAATTTTTGTCAATGAAGTTCACTTAGGGTTTAATTCACATTTTACTAATTTTTATCAATAAATTTATGATAATGAAGTTCACTTAGAGTTTAGTTCACATTTTATTAATTTTTTAAAGAAAAAATAACAAAAATATATATTAAATAGTTGGTTCGGTCCGGTCCGGTTCCCCCTTGAAACCGGGAACCGGATCGCTCGGAAACCGGTTCCGCTTTTAGGAACCGGGAACCGGATCGCTCGGAAACCGGTTCCGCTTTTAGGAACCGGGAACCGGATCGATAGTCCCGAGAACCGGATTAAACTGTCAGTCTGGTCCCGATTTGGGCGGTCCAAGTTGCTCACTCTTATTGTGAACGACATTTCATGGAAGCCACAGCGAAGTATTTATTGAGGAGCCAATGGAGTAGCTAACCTCTTTTAATGATGTGAAGTACTTTATCTGCCGTATAAGCAAAAGAAAACAAAGGACGAAAGATGTTTATTATTTTTATTTATTAGAATTCAATATCCACGCCTTTCCTTTGAGGGGGCCCAGATGGGGAGAGAAGACTAGAGGAGAAGACTTGGGTACCTGTGAAAACGCGTGAACAAGTAAAAGTCTTCCCTTTTTTTTTATTAGAATTCGAAGTTGGTGTCGATGTCGATGTCGGAGCGTCGATCCAAAGTTGGTGGGGGCTTCTGGAAAGGATTAAAAGACAAATGGATGACATTATGTTTGATTGAGTCAGTTTGGCTTTTAGCTTCTCCAAGGAACACGGCACTATTATTGAAGGGATAAGTATTAAGAACTAAAATTTATCGTAAAAGTATAATCTGATCTTAAATTTTTTAAAATATATAATAAAAATTTATCATGAAAATATAATTGCGTCCTAAAACTTGATTGCATTTTTTTAAAGTTTTAGGATTCGATTATACTTGCATGATAAATTTTAAAATTTGATTACACTTTTTGAAAGTTTTATGACTTGATTGTACTTTCGTCATAAGTTTTTAAACTTAATTATATTTTTTGAAAGTTTTATAATTCAATTTTACTTTCGAGATAAATTTTAAATCTTTTAGTACACTTGTTCCATTATTGAACGTTTGGATTGGATCATCATTTTGATATCTACCTCATTCCGATTTTTCAACACTTTTAAAAAGGCTTTCTTGCCCCAAAGCCAATCAATCAATTCATTAGAAAGCTCTGCTCCAGCCTCCAATCAAAGACCGTATGATATTATGGTTATAGAAATTTATTTTACGTTGACAGGAAAATTCTTTGACAATTCAATTTACAATAATTGCAACATTGAACAAAGATTCGTGTCCATTAGATATGCAAATCTAATTTTCAAAGAAGAAAAGTTTCACGCGCAAATCGTCAGCACTTCTTGTCCTAGAAAAGTTCTACATGATGTCGTGTGATATAATATACAGAACTTCATGTACTCGATCATCTGTCAATTAATTTCACAAAACTACAGACATTATAATTGGCTTATATAGAGTTTTATTTAGCCGAAAGGACGGTCGTTTATAGAATATCATTGGTATACTCTCGTTATAAATTTATGGAATTAGCTACTTTAAACTGTTACCTACTGTTGACACCTGAATTTTGCCGACAAATCGAACACACATTTTTGTGATATGTGTAAAAAAAAGTAAATAAATAAATGGGCGATAAAAAATGATGGGTGAATAAAAATAAGGGAAAAGGCCACCAAAAACCCCAAACTTTACCCCCTGTGACACATTTACCCTGAACTTTTTTTGTGACACCAAAAATCCCAAACTTTTTTATTTGTGACACATTTACCCCAATGTACATTGTCTATGGGCATTTTCGTCTTTTCCGCTTTTTCTTTTTCTTTTTTCTTTTTTTTTTCAGATCCGGCGAGGGTTGCCTCGCCGGCGTCCGACGGCCCTCGCCAGCGAGGCCCCCCTCGCCTGGGCGAGGGCCGCCCGACGCCGGCGAGGCCCGCCCTCGCCTGGATCGGAGCAGAATTGCTTCACAAAAATTACTATATCGGTTTAAGTCTACGCCATGCCCGCGGTGGAAGCCGGTGGCAGCTGAATTGCTTCATCGCCTAGCTTCGTCTTCGTGAGATTCTCCAAGTGTTTCAGTGTCTTTCATATATTAGCAGGTAACCATGAGGGAGGATGCGGTCGATTCATGGAGACTCGATCATACGATTGTTCTGTATTGCCTTTTGCCGAGAGCTTCGAATTGTTATCTCAACTGTTGTCTGTTATTTGGTCTCTGATTCGTCGATTCCTTTCTAGCAATTTTTTAGCGGGATTTCTCATGTTTATATTCCTCGCCGATTGATAGGAATTCCTATTTGTAGAACATCTCACCCTTCATGATCACCACCTGCTCGACGTTTTGCCTCAGAGATGATAATGATGAATTTTTTTTCATCGTTGATCAATCTAAGATCGCATAGAGTGGATTTGGATGTTGTTGTTCGACATGCTGATCATATATATTGCGAATTGATGCCTCATCCTAATTTGATGGCAAGAGACTTCTCTTTCCCTTGGTGCTTCGGTTTACTTTTTACTTTGGTTGTGAGACTGAATTGTCATCTAATAGTAACAATAAGTCACAATACATTGGTGGTGAAAAATCACAGCCAAGCTATATCAAGTTCAATCTCGTTTTTATGATCATGAAAGACCCTTCCACCAAAGTTTGAGAAAGAAAGTCTTCGACCTACTTCGAATTCAAAAGAAGCGGGAACGGTTACAAAACTTTACCAAGCTTGAACGTGACAAAGTTTCTGACGAGAAATGCTAAGGGATTGGAAGTTTAGTTAAATTGAGAAATCATGAATACATGAAAGCATTTAAGTTAAGAAATCATGGATATATGAAAGCAGTCAAGTTAAGAAATGGAAATTGGCCAAGTAACAATCGAAAGCAATTTAAGACTTACAAATAGAAGAAATGCAGTTAATTTCATTCGGCTCTTTCCTTTGAGTCTAGTGTTCTTTGCTTTGATTTCTTTGTTCCTTGCATTGCACCTTCAAATAATTCACAGCACTTCCATTTTAATTTCTGAGCAATTTATTGTACCTGTCGTTTAGATCAATTTCCATCAAATCATTTAATGCATTGCTTTCGGGAGTCTAGCACGCATACACGCACAGAAAAAATTGATCGCTTTAGAGCCAGGCTAGAAACAGAAACTAAAAGCTTGTTATTTGTTTTCCCAACCGCTTGACAACCGGATCAACTTACATCGAGCGAGTTTGCTAGGACAATATCATATAGCTAAACATGCCAATGTACACAAGCGGTCACACTATAATAGGATTCTAAATTTAGCCACCATCGGTTCAAGAGGTGGCTCCCACAATGTAGAACTTTATCCTAACGAGGTTCAGGAGGCGGCTTCCATGACGTAACACTTTGTCCTGCATGGCATTTTGGTTTGCATTGTACACAAATGTCGGTCCATCATATTCGATGCACATGCAAGATGTCATCCCTTCACGTATCTCATGCTCGATATCTCACACAATGAATAATGATTCCTCCAGCAGATTTGTGGTATGTGGCTATGTACTTGCTTTCCGACCCCATATGGTATTCAAGAAGAGTAATGATTCCTGAGCCGAAGGAATGTGCCGAATCTACATACCAAATTGATCTGGCTCTAGAAGAACTTGTTACATGTCTGATTGCTAAATTCCAATGCGAAATCCGTAATTGATGCAAGCTTCGCCATCAAATTACTGATATGCCAAGAGAATTGTTGGGTGCAAACGTTACAGAGTGAATTATGGCTCAAAAATATCAATCAAAAAGCACGATATATAGTTTCTACCTTTTCTTATGATATTATGAAGAGCAGTGTACTAGACCTAAATTTTGTGATAGCAACTTCGAATTTTCTTTGCGGGATTTCGGTGCATAGACTTAATTCTTACTCAGCTCATAAATCCGAAAATTCTCAATATTAATGTATATATTTTTTGGCTTGACCAACATGAAAATATGAGAGAGCAAGCTTGCTTCATGTCACAGGGTGTGTTTGATAGATACCTTCCATGACTTTGATAATGCCATATTCTTGGATGACCGATTCAGTGGTTATTTTATGAGCGAAGTGAATAGATGATGTGTGAGGATAATCCGTCCGCTGGCTTTACTAAATGAGATAATATGCATGTTACGTTTTTCTCAAATGAAAAAAGAAGAAGAAGTTAGATTAAAAAGGTAATTTGGTTTTATAATGTTACCATCAGTTTTTAAACTTTTCATAGCAAATTGAGATCTCAAACAACCTAATTTTATTTTAACGTTACTAGAGTTACTAAAGATTTACTATCTCGTGGTGTACAAAGTGAGGTGACGGTTGACGTGGCGGATTGCGTTGGCGTTTGATATGTCCCCTGGTAAACGCTGAGTCTGTAAAAATAATAGATAAAAAGTAAATCAGAATAGTTGAAGATCACGTCTTGTATTTATCCTCTTTGGCCCCGTTTGGTTCAACATTTCAGAAAAGTCTTTGGCCAAATGCAAGGGTCTTTAGCCTAAAAGACTTTCAGAAAATGCTAGACTGTTTGGTAAACTATAACTGAAAATGACTTTGGAGAAATGCTAGACTGTTTGGTAAACATATATTTGCAAAGCTCTTTGGTGTGACCAAATTAAGTTTTTTAATTTTTAAATTTTAAAAATTGAAAAAAAGAAATAATGATAGTAACTTTTATATTTTCGCGTTGAGAGCAATGTAAAACATACATATTGACATTTATAGAAAAAAAAATCGCATCCTACAACGTTGCAAGACATTATTGTACGTTGCTCTATCACTATTTAACCACCAAGTGTGGATTTTTTTGGGACGATTGGGTTGTGGCCGTGTAATTTGATTCATTAAGGAAGGTAAAATTCATTTGCAAACGAAACCAGGGAGTCATTTTCTTTGTTCTTACACGAAAACCCCTACAAACAATACCGTCTTACACGAAAACCCCTGCAAAAATCTTTTACTGCTAGGGGAATTTGACTAGAAGAAAGTCATTTCATTACAAATTGCAGCACTGGTGATTGAGACGAGATCCCAGGATTCCTTGTCCTCTTGTTCATCCATAATGCTTCAAGCAAAGGTACGTTGCTTGATAACAAATTGTAGCACTGGTGATTGAGACGAGATCCCAGTATTCCTTGTCCTCTTGTTCATCCATAATGCTTCAAGAAACAAAATATAGTTGCGTAAGAGAAACAATGAATAATCTTGATCATCCATGAAGAGAAACAACGTATTAACCATCATATATGCGAACTCAATCACATAAAGAGAAGACAAATTGAAAACAATTCTCACATTTGATGAACTTGCCATCTACTAGTTAAGTAACAAAACAAATTTGACAGGCAAAAGAAAAAGAGATTAACCATGAAGCTACAAATAAAAACTAACAATGGCAGGCCGAGAAAACATATATGCTATCTAATTCACCTATTGGCTCCATATTGCAGCAAACTCATCCAAACTTTACTAAGAAATTGGCTCCATATTGCAGACTTAGACTAAATGGATCTACTGACAATTGTAGAGTACATTCAAATGATCTGAGCAGCTGAAAATGTAATCTCAGAATATTGTCAAGAAGACATTAATAAGTCTAGACGATAACAATTGGCAAATGCCAATGCATGCAAGAACTTTTCAAGAGCTTAAAATGCACACAAAGACCTCTGCAATGTAGGCATCGTGTAGCAACAACAGTGGATCTGTCAGTGGATAAAAGCGAAGGTACTTGTGGAAAATTGCTTTGTTTCATTACATCTCAGACATGCTTAAAGCAATTTCATGTACAGAACATAACAGCTAATTTTTCTAACTCCCCCTCAACGTGTAAATGCTGATTTTTCTGACTTCCCTCCTTGGAAAGGAGTGGATAACAACAAGGCAGAATGAAAAGCAATCAACTTTAACAAAAGCATACAAACATCTACCTCATCAACTCTACTGAGACATACAATGAAGCAAATTTTCATGTCTCAATCTTAAGCATTTATCATTTCCAGTTCATCAAGTTCATATATCTCCGGTACAAGAAAAAGTTAATATTTCTGCAAGGTTCCACAGGGCCTGTATAAATTTGGTCACCTCATAACACCATATTCAGTTCTATATGCAATAGGGTACCTCATGCGGTGAAATTTAATGTGGAGCTTGCAGCATATGTTTCACTCTACATGAGGTGAAATTTAATGTGGAGCACGGTTCCCTATCTTCCACAACTACTCATGCACCAGAAACCCGCTGAAAAAGACGAACTTCCCCAGAATTTGCATTAGTTTTTGGGTCATCCTTTCTTACCAATACAGGGAATACCAAGCAAAGCACATAAGCAATCGAACATATAGAATCGATTTGAGCAAAGCGAATCAGCAACAATACGTCTGATAACAACACACTCTCCGTCGCTCAAGAACTTCATCAAGAACAACAACAATAGGCAACAGAATCAAAATCAGGCTTTTACAAGTTATGCTCAACACGAAGTTATCCAAAAATCGGAGAAACTACCATACCTTTAGGGAAGAGAGGCGAGTGGCGAAGTGGCGAGTGGCATCGTGAGCGGGGAAGAGAGGCGAGCGACGTTGAGGCAAGCGGCGTTGAGAGCGGGGAAGAGAGGCGATCGGGTGTCGAGAGCGTGGAAGAAAGGCTAACAGCGAAGTGGCGAGCGGTGTGAAGGAAGAGAGGCAGCGACGACGCGGCGAGCGGCGAGAGCGAAGAGAGGTGAGCGGCGTCACAATGAAGATGATCTGTGAAGAGTGAAATAGCAAGAGAGAACAGATGCGAAAGAGCAGAGTGATTTTTAGGGTTTGTTTTAAAAAGGGGTAAAAATGAAAGTAAGTTTGATAAATGAGGGTAGAATGGGTAGTTTCGAAATTTTCATTAAACCAGGGATCAGCATTCCGAGAATGCAACTTTCCAAGACACCTTTCACCTTGCATTGGCCAAAAGTCCCTTAGAGAGTATTGGATATGCAATTACACCTCCTCAAAGTGAGTAAAAAAAATTGTCAAACGCCATTTACATTTGGCCAAGGGACTTTAGAGTCCAAATGAACATTTCAAATGCTGAACCAAACGGGGCCTAAATGGATTAGCATCCAAAGTACAATACAACATGTTCATTGCCCTAGCAGTTAATCGAACTAGTTTAATATCATTAGCACTCCATTCATTTACATTTGGGACAATAGCACAAATGATCCCTGATTTTTGGTCTAATATGTCATGTCGTTCCAAAATTTTTAATTTATGCAATGTGGTCCCTGAACTTTGGCCTAACGTACAATGTCATCCTTAAACTTTTAATTTGTTCAATGCGATTCTTGAATTATTGGTAAATATTCAATATAGTCATTAGAATATATAAAAATATTTTAAAATGCAAGGACAGCATTAAACAAATTAAAAATTCAAGGATCAAATTACACATTGGACCAAAGTTTGAGGACCACATTGAACAAAAATTCAGGGATGACATTGCACATTGAAACAAAGTCCAAGGACCATTTGTGTCATTTTCCATTTTCATTTTAATGTATGATAGTTTCACCTTCGGTTCTACTAGGCACATAAGGGCCATTAGCAATGCATTGGCACATTTCATGGTCTTATCTCATATAAGCCTTCAAATAATTATAATTTTCTCCAAAAAATAAAGTTGCTCAATAATAGATTGACCTTCGTCTAAAGAACTACTAACAGCATATTATGCCATGATATTTAGCTCCAAAAATTCAAATAAACACAAGAAATACTAAGGAAGAATTGATTGAGAACCCGCTGTGATACCATTTTTGGGCCCAAATGTAGAATATGCACCACAATATCAAGTATTTAGGCACAAATATAAGTTAAACAAGTAATAACCATATATATATATATATATATATATATATATATATCTATATAAGGAGTATGATAGATGAGTGCTCTGCCGATTTAAAGTTTCCCTGATACTGCTCAAGAGTTATGTCCAATCCGCTATATCCTTGAAGTCTCGTATAAAGGTTGGTTTAGGGCGGAGCCAACATTCTCTAACAAATAGGGTGCATTCTTTTACAAAGAAATGCTCTTACAAGATTTATCTCTAAAAAGTTGACTGCAAAGTGTATACAAGAGGGATTCTACAAGTACCGGTAGTGTACATAATTACCCAATACAATGAGCTATCCTATTTATAGGGAAAAAAAACTAAAAAATGACGTTACTAACGCTTCAAACGGTTAAAAATTCGACCATTAAGACTTCTGAATGTCAGGCTAAAAACGGCCCAGACAACCACTGGATTGGGTAGACAAACCCAAATTCAAAACTAGAGGAGCTATCCGGAGGTTAACACTGGACAACTGGCAGGCCAGATGCACATTACTTTGGCCAGGTACCCAGCCTTGTGTTTTTCGGTAAGAACGGTCTTTTGTACACTTTCCGAAATCCTGCAAAAAATTCTTGTATACAACAAATATAAGTCCAAATAATAAATAACATATTTGAGTGAGTTTCATAATAACAAAAATTAAATTAGGGTCAACATCGATCTAGTTCTATAATTCTTGAGGATAGTCGTGAAAATGCTTTGAAGTGCAAGGACCGTCAACGTCCCAAATGGTTTGGTTTAACGCTTGGGGCCAAGTCCCACTTGACTCTCATGTGGAATATTTCTTTAATGAAAGGGTAGATTTTTATTCAAGTCCTGAAAATGAAATAGGCCGAGTTGATTATTTGTGGCCGAAGAAGCGACACTGGCATTAAGACTCATTTCAGAAAGCTCACCAAACGAATTTGAATAAAACTATTAGATTGAAATCACAGTGAGCATCTTTGAAAAATAATAAAGTAAGGTCATTTTCTTAAAAGATGACCTAGAGTGTACATTATTTGAATAAGAGTTTGAAATTACTAAAATAGTCTCAAATAAACACCTCAGCTTGCTGGCCGGCCAAATGTTTGCTGATTGGCGAGCACGTGAAATTTTCAACCACCATAATGGGGCATTTTTGTAATGGAAATACAATGGAAATGAGCCACTAGACAAGCCTTTGGATTCGGTCTAGATATGAGCATGTAAAAGGAACAAGGTGATGAGCAAATATTCTCTTGCGCTTTTGACTAAGCAAAAAGGACAAACAAAAAAGGGAGAGATATCATCAAATCACATGGAATTCATAATGATCCGTGTAATTAGTGCGCTCGATTAACATTAGTGATGTTCATATGTAACATCGATTTAGATAGTAACAAAATAAGCTAAACTCTAGACGCAATGCGCTTTACACTTTCGAAGTGCCATTCTTCATCATAGTCCAAAAGAGGATCGGACTAAATAATCTGAATGGAAAGTGTTCTTTCACACCTAGACGAAGTCTTTCTTACGAACTCCTGTATGAAGTATCCAATGCTTTTGAAAATGACTTGCACTTTGATTTGCCGGGAAATAACATTGCTAAGCAACTGAATTCCAAAATAGAATCCAATGAAAAAGGCCCTACTCAAGTGATAGATCCTTTGTTCCAAAGTAACTAAAAATTAGCTATTGGCGTACCAACCGCATTACTTTCGATTGAACAAAAAGCTTGTTCTATTTTCATGCTTGAGCTATGAAAGAAAAAGGTAAACCTTATACCATTTTAACTAGAATGCCTAACGCACAGAAAATATGACGCACCAATTATTGGTGAAGACATACTCAGATCAAAACCCTTTTCTCTAATCAGCATAACTATCTTCATACTTGCATAACTAATACATCTTGTGTAGGATATTACAATTGATTTACATGTCAAAGCTATCCTCTCGAGTTACCCAATAGGCTTGCACTCTAAATTTGAATTTCTTCATTCCCCTCGTATACTAATATATCTCCAGTAAGCAGATTATTTAAGCAAACGATTACAAAAAATGGAAGCACCATCCTTTTGCATGAAGGGCATAGCAAAAATAATGCAAATTTTAGCTACCAAAATAGTTTTTGTGCCTAAGGCTACGTTTGTTTCGCGAAAAATATTTTACTCATTTTTCAGTATTTGGTTCACTTATGACTGAATTGGTATTAATGCAATAAATTTAGGACTTTTTTGGTACTTTCCCTCAAACTTCCACAACAAGTTAGAGACTTCAATTACATCAAAATAGCCATTGTAAAGACTGTTTTTAGCTCTGAGCAGTCACTATCGAAAATGGTCTAGCAAGTTTCTGAGCGTTGCAAAGTCTGTTCTTAGGCAAATTCCACAGGAACTTGTTAATTGGGATAACTTGTCTATAATTTGCAGAAAAAGAAAGAAAAGAAAGACAAAAAGTCCCTGGTTGCGAATGCCATTTCCTGGAAGCCCCAGCGAAGTACTTTTTTTGGGAGCCAACGGAGGAGCTAACCTTTTCCAAAGAGGATACACTTTACATTCCAGATAAGAAAAAGAAGAACAAAGGACTAAAGTACTTTTTTTTTTTTTTGGTCAGATGGGACTAAAGTACTTTTAAGGGGAGCCAATGGACGAGCTAACTTTTCTTAAAGAGACGAGATACTTTACTTTCCATATAAGAAAAAAAAAAAGGGCAGAGGACTGAAGAGATGGAAGCCATTTCCTCGAAGCTAGTCCATTAGTTACGGAAGATGCACCGTCAATCATGCCTTTTGGTGATGATTTGCCAACACGAAGGTTTGTAACCAATCAATCAGAAAACTGGCCCCCAACGAGGACTGTATGAAATTATGGTCGTACGAATTTATTGTACGTTGACCGGTCAAATTCATTAAGATTCAATTAATAATAAATTTAACATTAATAAAAATTATTGTCTATCAAACATCTAACTAATGCGACAAAGGTGATTTGTTAGCGCAAATTGTCAACACTAACAGGCGCGTGATGCCCACAATTATATTATTAAAATACCTAATAATATTCATCTTTGGCCCACGAAAAAATGAAAGACATGCGTCTGGGTATAAAGAACATGCCGAGAAGATCAAATGGTGAACAAACTGCCTCAAACAAAGTACCAAATCTTAGGCAATTCACTGCTCATTGTGAACCTCCTCTCTTCCTTGATTCTAATGGCTTCTTCTTCCTCCAAGCCTAGAAAGAGTTACCACGTCTTCTTGAGTTTCAGAGGCCCGGATGTCCGTAAGTACTTCCTCGATCATCTCTACATAGCTCTAAACGGGGCCGGAATAAACACTTACAAGGACGATGAAGAACTGAGGAAGGGAGAGCAGATACCACACGCGCTTACGAATGCGATCGAGGACTCACGAATCGCAATCATCATTTTCTCCGAGAACTATGCCTCTTCGCCGTGGTGTTTGGAAGAGTTAACGAAAATCATGGAGTGTAGGAAGCAAAATGACCTGATTGTGTGGCCGGTGTTTCATAAAGTGGAACCCCATGAAGTGAGAACACCAAGAGAGAGTTACAGAAAAGCTATGGCTAAGCATGAGGTCAAGTTTGGGAAGGATTCAGAGAAAGTAAAGAGATGGAAGAAAGCTCTTTTTGATGCTAGTTTCTTGTCGGGGTGGCATTTTACAGATGGGTACGTGAGAACACTTCTACTACTTCAATTAGTGTAAAATCTTTTGATACTTAATATGCTCTAAGGTTTGGGAGGCTACAAACTTGGGGGTAATTTTGCCCCTAAATCTCTCCCTCACGCAAACCCACTCTCATCATACACTCACGCAGCACACGAAACAGAGCACCATGTGCGAGCCGTGTCCTCTCCGAGCCTGCGCTGAATCTCGACACGCCTACAGCCGAGTGCTCACGTCCCCGCACTGCTCCACCTGCCTCACCTCAGCCCCTCTCCATCTGTGTCAAGCGCATTTAGGTGACTTTCTAGGCTCGCGACTACAGACCTGGGGGGTCGAGCGTAGGTCGGCGATCGGTAGCCTCGGGCGATGGTCGCCGGAGGCTGCCCGTGATGGCTGAGACTTTCCTCTGTCTTCGGTGATAGGGGGACAAAAACAGAGATAGAGGAAGGCTTGTTATATTACTAGTATCATTACCATTGAGATTAGCCGCTCTCTTTACAGGATCTAAAATGAATGGTTTTACCTTTTCTTGCTGCTTTCTTTGGACATCAAGGATGTGAATTGAAGCTTGTCCCTCAGGCTTCTTCAATTTCGTCTCGTTTTTAAATTACATCAAGCCTTTCATTGACCAATAGAGCATTTTCCCCTTCTTTCGTATCCACGGTCATTTTCCTGAGCGAGAAATTTTGTCCAGAGAGTATTTACTTCATCCCATTGCACATAGGAGAAGATAAATCTGGTATTCTATCAACCTTTTTTATATGTTAGAAATTTTTATTTTATTTTTGATTAGAAGAATTAATGAAAAGCTAGTTTTTCTAAAGAAAAAACTGCCTAATGGCATTGTTGTATATGCTAGAAGCCCTAAAGAGGAAAAGAGTAGTAGATCGTGACAATTCCAATCAACATTTAGTATATCCATTACTAACTTGAATTGTTAATAAATACACAATGGATTATCAAATAACATTTAGAATAACATAAGAATTAGTCTTAGACTCGTGTGGACTCTGGCATCTTGCTAGCTGAACATATTTGGACATTCATCTCCAAATATATTGCAAACTAGTTTCTTGCTCATCGATTCCCTTTGAACACTTATTCATTTGTTTGGATTGTTCTAAAAGCAGTTTCAACTATTTTTCCCTTGTCAGATATGAAGCGGTGCTTGTGCAACAGATTGTACAGGAGATCTCAACTCAACTAGGTCGAACGCTATTAGATTTAACCAAGTATCCGGTTGGGATAAATTCCCGAGTACAAGAGCTTAAATCAATCTTAAATCTACAGTCCGAGGATGTTCTTATGGTGGGTTTATGGGGACAAGGAGGTATAGGAAAGACAACCCTTGCTGAAGTGATTTATAACGCTATTTTTAGAGAGTTTCAAGGTTCTTGTTTCTTGGAACGTATTAAAGATAATTCCAATGATTTGGCCTCCTTGCAAGAAAAATTGCTCTCAGAGTTGTTGCTGGGTAATAAATTAATGGTTGCCAATGTTGGCAAAGGAAGTCAATTGATTCAAGAGAGACTTTGTAATAAGAAAGTTCTCATTATTCTTGATGATGTCGATGTTAGACACCAGTTAGATGCTTTAGCAAGACATTGTGAGTGGTTTGGTAAAGGAAGTAGGATAATTATTACAACAAGAAATCAGCATCTGGTAACTTCTCATTGGGTAAATTCGCATCGTATGTATAAAGTTAAAGCTCTCCAAGATGATAAAGCTCTTGAACTTTTTAAAAGGCATGCTTCTCTAAGCAATCAAAAAATAGAAATTAGGCGCAATCTTATTGATAGGGTTTTACATTATTGCAAAGGCCTTCCTTTGGCACTTCGGGTGTTGGGCTGTTTCTTGTGTAACAGAGGAGAAAAAGAATGGGAAGATACCCTGAAAAAACTTGCTGACGGTCCTAACCGAGAGATCAATGATGTGCTCAGGGTAAGTTGTGATCAATTGGAAGACAATGAAAAGCAGATTTTTCTCGACATCGCCTGTTTCTTCAAAGGGCAAAGGAAAGAGTACATTACAAAAGTTCTTAATAGTTGTGGTTTTTACACAACTATTGGTTTGCAACGTCTCATTGAGCTCTCCTTAATTAGTGAAGAGTATGGGACCTTACAGATGCACGATTTAATACAATCAATGGGTATGGATATTGTTAAAGAAGAATGTCGTGATGATCCTGAAAAGCGCAGTAGGTTATGGTTTCATGGTGATGTTCTTGATCTTCTATCAAGAAATGAGGTAAGACTTGTTAGTGTGTACAAATTCATATTCTATTTTTATCTTTGACTTTGTTTACTATAGTTACAAAGTAACCTAAATTTATTTGAATACATATACAGGGGACTAATGTGATAAAAGCCATTGTTTTGATGCTACCAGAGCCAAAGGAGATGTATATTGATCCTCATGCTTTCACAAACATGAGAAAGTTGAGGTTGCTCATCTTACATAATGTAAACAATTCTTTCCAAGGTCCTATCCATCTCCCAAATGGGTTAAGGTGGTTTGAATGGCCTCATTGTGCCTCGATTCCAGAATTTAGGGATGGTCCAAAGGAGTTAGTTGGATTTGATATGCGGAATAGCAAGATCGAAGTAGGGCTGGGACAATTTAAGGTACGCATTTATTCGATCCTTTTTTCATTTCTTATAACTATAGGTATTCAATCTGATGATGTTTAATATTGTCCTTAGGAAAATAGCTGCAATGATTTTATACTTTTTACACATATTAAAGCATCAAATGTAGGCTGTCAATCTATATGCACCTCAACTGCTTTTCTAATTAAGTCCATGTTTTTTTAATTTTCCCAATCAAGTTATTTTTCTTGCATAAATTGTATAATCAAGTCTCTCCGGCATCAAATCTAGCCAAATTCAACAGACGCGGTCTTTGGAGGACGCCGGAGTGTGATGTGGATTGAATATTGCCCACGTGGAAACCCCCTATGGATAGTGAATGGTGGGAGACGCCATAAGCTGTTTGACTAGATTTCGCTTTAAGCTAATTCTAAGAGTGCCCTATGTATGTGCAATACTTAATCCACATCACACTACGTGGTAGTTCAATGGTCACATCAGCTAGGTTTGGCTAAATTTGATACTAGAGAGACTTGATTATAGTAAATAGGACTCCATTAGAAAAATTAAGAGTATAGGGACTTCATTAAAAAAATTTCAGGGATGAAAAGTAAAAAAAATTCATGCATATATGAAAATGGCCAAAATTGAGCTCAAACCATCATGACTTTGGGCTGAAAATTGAAACAAAAACTTCTTAGAATGTAATATAACATTTAAATGCTGAATGTGCTTAAGATATACCATGAAATGTTTTATTTGATTTGTAGGTTTTTGGTATATAGTTGGTAATAGTCTAAATGTTTATAAAGATCCTGCACCTTGAGAAAATTGCGAAGCCACGTCTTTAAAACTCTTTGGATGGTAGGTAAATCTCCTTTACTTGTTAAGTTTCAAGCAGTGTACTAGATAAAATATTAAAATGTCATAATGAAATTTAACGAATTCGAAGAGAATCAACAATTCTATCAATGTGATTGAGCTTGCTCCATCTCTTATTAGAAAATTTAAAAATGCTATATTCGTAATTAAGTACAAAAAAACATTTAGAGAAAAAGTCATCGTTCTGTTTTAATTAGTTAAACCCATTCTAAAGAAGTACCTGCAGCATTATGTAATGCAAATTTCGACATCACCGTGCGTGAAAAAAAAAAAGAATATTGTTTCATGCTAGTAATTTCTTAAAAGTATTGTAAATTTCAAAATAGTTTTGATCGGCAACTTATTTTGCGTGTCACATGTTAGTAAGTTAACTAAAACTACCAATACTTATTTAGCCTGGAAACATGTTAGTAAGCTACCAAAAATTTTATGGAAGTACCAACAATTACTTCATCATTTTAAATTACAAACTATTTTTTGTAAATAACCGATATTACTTGGGCAACTTTCCAACGTATTAAATTACCAACTTTTATGAAGAATTACCGACTCCTATTTGAGTCTAGTTAGTAACTATAGCAGGAAGTTACCAATTGTTCCAAGAACTTATCAATATTTTTTTTACTAGAGTTACCATTATATTAAAGTTAGTAACTATTATAGCAAGGTACCAATATTAATTTGAGTGATTTTGCAACTCCCCACACGTTAGGTTACCGTCTAGTTTTAATTTTTCTAACTCTTATTTGATTCGGCTATAGACGTTTATTTAATTGTTTCGAAATCATTTCCCCATTTAATAATTCCCCAACATTTAATTTGCAGATGTTATCGCATGTTAAAGTTACCAACTCTTACAAAAACTACCGATATTTATTTGAGTCTATTTAGTAGTGTTTATTTGATTATAAATTAAAGAAGTTGGAGCGTTCCCCAAGAAAATGTGGTACATTATGTGAATAGTTGATAATTTTGAAACAATCAAATAAAAATTGGTAAGTGACTCAAATAAGAGTGTTTAACTTAATCGCTAGAAATAAGTGATGGTAAATTATTGTAATGATGTCAGTAATATACAACAGAATTGGTAATCTCATAATAGACTAGTAATGTTAACATGCTAGCAAGCTTTCCAAATTACCTTGGTAAACTATAGAAACAGTGGGTACTTCTTAAACAATAAAATAAATGTTGGTAATTAACTCAAATAAGAGTTGATAATTTCAGATTTGAGTTATCAACCTTTTCCACTTGGTAAGTTACCACAAATGTCGGTTTTATTATTGGAATGGTCGGTAATTTTGAAACAATCAAATAAATATTGATAACGAACTCAAACATCCACCGGAAGTTTCATGTAAGAGTTCCTAAATTAGCTATGCATATAATTGTTGGTAAATTATTGTATGTACAGTATTGAAAAAACGGTTGGTAATTCCAAAAATCAAATAAACATTGGTAAAAGGACTCAAACAAGAGTTGGTAGTTTTATTAAAGATAGTAAATTTAACATTTCGGTAAGCTCTGCAAACAAATGTTGCTAAATTATTATACCCTTTGGTAATTTCGAAATAATAAAATAAATGTCGGTAACTCACTCAAATAAGATTTAGGGCTCATTTGATAAAACGGGGAATCGACTAGTGAGAACAAATTGAAGCATTAATCATCAATGAGAAATCAAATGCAGAACATTAGACACGTGCACAAGTACTTGCATGGTGTCCCGTGTCCGGTCAATCGTGCACACATCCTCAAAGAGAAATTGAGTTTTCAAAAGATTAAGTTCCTAAGGTCTCATCGAATTTCGAAAAACGCAAAATAAATTTGCTATGGGCACGCTTTTGCGTGTTGTTGCTACCGCTAGAACTATTATATCTTCCCTTTAGGTTTGCTCGGGACACATTCGCGGGTATTACCCCACCCCTAACCTCCACGTCACAAAGCATGCTTATTCAAATTTTGAGGTTAAGCACATCGTGTTAATAATTTAGTGTTTATGTTCCATCCAACACATGAGTATTCTCTTGGGGCTACTCCAGAAATTATCCGATCTGTGCAGGACTATTAATAACAACACTCGGAAAAATTAATCGATTACTAAAAGAGTCTCAGACCTCCCAATTATATATACGAGAAATCTCCCAAATTTGTCACTAACTTTTGACAAATAGGCCGGCCCATCATATTTTAGTTAAATAAGCCTACCTCAGACAATTACTTGCATGGTGTATCTATAGAGAAATGCCTAAGTAAGTTTAACACACTGGTAACTTTTTACACGTTGGTTGCTCCGCAAAGTAAGTTATATACGTATGTATGTGTGTGTAATTATATTCACATTCATATCATCTATAATACTATATAAAGTGAAAAGGATCTTTGATGGGATCTCATTTTTTTCTTCCCCGAAATGTTGTCAATTACTTATTTTGCAAATGTGTATCCATATATAGAATATGTGTAAGTTAGTAAGTTTATTTGATCTCTAACATGTTTCAAAATCAAAATTTGAATGTTTTTTTATCCAAAAATAAATTTTTTATCGAAATCTCGAAATATCTTTTTCTTTTCACGTACATTGATATGTTTCTATGTATTGTGTATTTTATCAACAATTTCTTCCCACAAAATATTTCTAAATTGGTGGTTTTGCTCAATTTTTCGAGGATCAATTTTGTTCATACACTTAACCCGTGTGCATGTAGTACTATATTTATAAAAAGTCTCTTATATTTTTCTCTTCCCATGCTTCATATGAGACATTGTCTTTCAGTTTTCCTGTCCAGCTCTTGGGTCCCGCGAACTTCGGATTGTGTTGAAGAAACAAATAATAAAAAAAAGGGTTTTTTTTTTTTTTTAATCTTAGTGAGATGGAGAACACTACAATGAATAGGAAGGAGGAGACAAAATAATCTAGCTCTCCCTTAGCCGGATCACCACTGTCGCAAGCCACTCCAAGGACACAACACTCTCTTGATCACTCGTGAACTCTAGGAATACACTAAAGGGGCAGAGAGACAGACAAGGGAAAATAATAAGGGACAACATCCGAGAATAAAACTTCATTTAATAAATCAACCATGTTTACAACGCGGGACCCAGAGGGTGTTTATAGCTAGGGGCCTAGCTATAAAATCAACCAACCACCGCTAGAGATGTCAGAACCGAATCGAAAAATCAAACCGAGAACCGAACCGAACTGAACCGAAAATTTTGTGCATTTCAGTTCGATTCGGTAACATTGTATGGCCGGCGTTGACATAGACAATTTTTAATAATATTTTAATATTTTTCGAATTTTTTAGTTTTTCTTTTCTTTCTCTTTCTTTTTTTTTTCTTTTCCTCTTCCCCTAGTCGGTCGTCAAACCGGCCAGAGGCTAGGGTCGACAAGGTTGCCCGCGATAGCCATGGTGAGGCCCAACCTCGCCACCAAGAAAGAGAGAAAAAAATAAAAATATATTATTAAAAATTATCCACATTAGCATCAGCCGGCTAAAATTGACTAGATGGACTGAATTGATATAAATGCAAAAGGTTTAGGACTGTTTTGATAATTTTCCCCGGCTTGGATTCTAATATTTTTCATTTTTTTGTTATATATATGTGTGTGTGTGTGACCATTTAGGCGTACAAAATATGCCATTTTTAAAATTAAAAAAAAAACGATCGACCAACTACCACTTCCTAATAAGAGATGACTAGAAGAGATTCCCGACCTTCCACCGCCTCTGCGGGATCTCCAGGCGGGTGGTTGCCAATCTCTAAATAAGATTTCCAGGCGTTAGCTTTTAAATTGATGTGATGAATTTGTTGGCCAAGGATTGACCGCGGCTCACGTGCGCCGCCCAGTGGAGGTTACAGGCTCTCTCTCTGTCTCCCTCTGTGAATTACGAGTCTTTTTTCTACCCGTATATGTATTGGAAGTGGCCACGCCACTCTAGCGCGTGGTGAAATTATGAGTATTATTCTTTTTTACTTCTCTTTTGGCGAATTTACAAGGATTACTTACTAAACTCATATTTACTAAGGGAGAGGGAGTGCTCTATATACACCATATGATCAACTGAATTCTGATCACAAGGGGCTTGAATGATGATGATCAAGTGCTTTTTATTCAAAAATCAGAGCCAGATTTTGAATCAAATATATATATCTCACTTTTTTTCTTTGTTCGTCTGGAATGTGTATGTAAGTTGGTTTTATTGTTCTTGCAGGGCCTTGTAAAATTGAAGTTCCTTAACTTGGGCGAATGCCAGTCGCTGGTGAGTATGCCAGATCTCGATTGTACTCCAAATCTCGAGGAATTGGATCTCCATGGATGCATAAACTTGGAGCGTGTCCACGAATCGGTTGCATATCACGGCAAGTTAAGGTCATTGGATTTAAGTGGGTGCTCTAAATTGCGAAGATTCCTCCCTGAGATTCCGAATAAAAACAAAAGTTTGCGAAAACTTCATTTAGGGGAGACTTCAATTGAGGAACTTCCTGCATCTAGAGGAAATACGATCTCTTTAGAGGATATGAGTTTATACAAAGGATGTGATGAATTAGTTGGCCAAGGATGGCCCATGGCTCACGTGCGCCCATTGAAGGTTACACGCTCTCTCTCTCTCTGTCTCTCTCTGAATTACGAGTCTTTTTTCTGCCCGTACATGTATTGGAAGTGGCCACGCCGCTCTACTACCTGGTGAAATTATGAGTATTATTCTTTTTTACTTCTCTTTTGGCGAATTTACAAGGATCGCTTACTAAACTAATATTTAATAAGGGAGAGGGAGTGCTCTATCTATACCATATGATCAACTGAATTCTGATCACACGTGGCTTGAATGATGATGATCAAGTGCTTTTTATTCAAAAATCAGAGCTAGATTTTGGATCAAATATATATAAATCTCACTTTTTTTCTCTGTTCGTCTGGAATGTCCATGTAAGTTGGTTTTATTGTTCTTGCAGGGCCTCGTAAACTTGAAGTTCCTTAACATGAGAGAATGCCAATCGCTGGTGAGTATGCCGGATCTCGACTGTACTCCAAATCTCGAGGAATTAGATCTCGGTGGGTGCAAAAACTTGGAGCGTGCCCACGAATCAGTTGCATATCATGGCAAGTTATGGCGGTTGGATTTATATGGGTGCTCTAAATTGCGAAGATTCCCAGAGATTCCAGATAAAAACAAAAGTTTACGAGAACTTGATTTAAGTGAGACTTCAATTGGGGAACTTCCTGCATCCATAGGAAATCTTATCTCTTTAAGGCATATGAGTTTACAAAAATGCAAGAAACTAGCAATCCTTCCGTCTAGCATTTACAGGTTGCAAAATCTTGAACGGCTAACTTTTGATTACTGCTCAAAACTAATAAAGTTTCCAAAGGTGGAGGATTTGAGTGATCCCCATACGAAGACGGGATTTCCAAAGTTATGGACGTTAAGTCTCGGTGGATGCAATCTATCAGAAGTAGAGTTCCTGGAGAATGTTTCTTGTTTTCCCCGCTTAAGTCTATTGTTTTTGTCGGGAAATTTTACTAACATTCCTACATGCGAGAAACTATATAACTTGGAATGGTTGGATGTTTCTAATTGCCAACAACTACAAGAGATCCCCAATATTCCAGAGAACATTTGGAGAGTAAGTGCAGCTAATTGCAAATCTCTGAGTAGAATTCCCTTCAACATGTGTGACGTTGGGGAAGTTGACTTTGAATCATGTCATGAACTGGTCCGTAATGGGTATGGCGTGAATGATTGGTTCAAGCATAAGGTTAGACACACACACACTCTCTCTCTCTCTCTCTCTCTCTCTCTCTCTCTCTCTCTCTCTCTCTCTCTGATTAATACGGAGTCGTGATACATGTTTGCTGCAGTGAGTGTTTGTGTATTGCAAAAGGCTGGAAAATCTTGCATTGGTGGGCTAATTAAAAAAAGCAGGCATATGGATCTACATGAATATGTGGTGGAGGTTGCTATAAGGCAACGCTAAAGATATTCTCTTTATTTATAGAGCTGTAGTTCACTGCTGTATCACAAGGATCACCCAATGAAAAACTTTAACAATACACGTTCATCCAGTTACAAAATCTTCAACAATACATGTCCCGTTTCCACCAATTAAGTATAAAAAATATTTGTAATGATATTGCTAACTATATCTAAAAGCTCTAGGATTACCCACTTAACTCATTGAAACTCCTCTTTCTGGGTGCCAATTTCAAGAAAAAACTATCTAACAGTCTACATCTATGACAGAAATTTCATCACTGGGCAAACGAAGCTTTTCTACCTGGAGGAGAGATCCCAAAGTGGTTGATCCCTAATAAAGAGGGTTATATATCTTTCGTGGCTTCAAAGGGCTTGTATAAGAAGTTCCTAAGAATAGCTTGCTGTGTTGTGGTTTGTTCGAAAGAAGTGGGGTGGTTCGGGTTGTCAGCTGAAGGATTCGTTAATGGCAGACGAAGTAATTTTGTAAGACGCACTCAGTACGATTTATCTAATTCAGATCATTTGTGTCTTCAACTTTGGGAACCAAAGAGCCTGTGGAGAGTGGACGATTTTGGTGCAAATGACTTGATTCATTTCCACCTTAGCCTTAGTTTAGGAAATTATCTAGATAGTAGGGTAACTGTGAAAAACTGTGGATTCCGACTATTATGTAAGCCACTAGAGAATGATTTGGAGGTTTTGCTTCAAGACAATCCGTTGCTGGATCCAGCTTTACTCTACGAAGTTGGGTATGAAGATAGTCAAACAAGCTTAGAGGAAGAACATCCAAGTGAAACGGAAGATTTACAAGATAGTCAAGCGAGCACCAAGGAAGATAGTTCAAGCGAATTAGTCCACCAAGGATTGAACATTGCTGACTTCTCAATTGAGGTATCTCTCTCTCTCTCTCTATATAAGTGTGTGTTGGGCGCACTGTGTTTGTATAATGCAAAAGCTGAAATTTCTAAGCACACGAACAAATCTGATATAAAGTGATTCTTTACATATATAAAGCTAAACAAAATCTCACAATGACTAGGAAATATTCAGTGGTTTGCACGTGCCACGTCAACGGCTGACGCGGCGTGCATAATTTACTCTCATCCACTAACAAATGGACCCATGGCTGCTGATGTGTATTAAAAAAACGACGTGGAATTTCTTTTTTTTCTTCGTTCTTCTAAACTCCTTCAACCTCCGCTCCGCTGGGCTTGGCACCTCCACCGCCAAGCTGCCGCCGCCATCCTTGAGCCATCGCCCCACCGTCGCCACCACCGTCCGCGGCAAAGTTGTTGAGCTTGTCGCCGGCAACCATGGACGAGCCAAGACTCGAGCTGAAAGCTGTTAAGCAGTAAACCAGATCTAGCTGTTGAGCGACGGTTGATCACCGCATCCAGGCCAACCTCCGCGTCCAACCTCTCCGTTGTCCCGGCGGCTAAGTCTTGGCCGCGAGCGCTCGTCCACAGATATGGAGATGCAGAGTAACGGTCGGCCATGGACGGCCTCTCGTCCACAGATCTGAGCGACGACCTCCGCGGCCAAATTTGGCGTTCTTTCAAAAACCTCGCGGCCATACACGGTGGCTCGAGTTATTTGACCCTACCGACAGGATGAAGTTTTGGGAATGAAGTTCTGTGAATTGCGTGGGGTTTTCTCGATTTGTGTTTCAAGATGCCTACTGCTCCAGATTTGGATTTCGTTGGTGAATGAACAGAGGAAGAAGAAGCGCTCGTCCATGGCCGACCTCCGCGCGATTTATGGACGAGCCACCGTCCATGGCCACCCAACCTGCTCAAGTCATGGCTTTAGATCTGGTGTTCTCTCGCGGCCATGGATGGTGCCTTGAGTCATTTGGCCCTAGTTTTAAAGTTCGGCCACCTATTGCTCCAGATCTGGAGTTCGTTCGTGGATGAACAGAGGAAGACAAAATGCTCGTCCATGGCCGACCTCCACGCGATTTCTGGACGAGTCACCGTCCATGGCCACCCCTCCTGCGCGTCTTCAGATTTGTGACGAGAAGTCGTGCCGTCGTCGCCAGTGGATGAGCGGCCGTCCATACCAGCCGCCGCCGCCGTGGAAACCCAGATGAAGAAGGAGTGCGTTGTTGAAGAAGGAAGAAAAAGAAGAAATTCCACGTCATTTTTTTAATACACATCACCAGCCATGTGTCCATTTGTTAGTGGATGAGAGTAAAATATGCGTGCCACGTCAGCCGTTGACGTGGGGCGTGCAAACCACTGAATATTTTCTCCCCATAATGACGCAATGTTCATAATTCCTATATTAAAAAATAAATGCTAAAATCTAAGAAAATCTAACAAACACTAGACACGTAATTCTTGCTGTTACGGTTGATCATAACAACCTACACAACTAATAGTACTGGATCAACTCTATTGATCAAATTAAAACTGCACAACGACAATAACTCAATAATTCGACTTGAGAATTTTTTCACTCTCAGGTGTTTTATGTTTGTAGAGTTGGATTAAGTTTAGTTTTTTTTTTTTTTTTGCAATGAATTCGTGCGCCATAATATCAAGCCAATATTATTTGTCTATGTCTTTACGGTGAGCATATCTCTGTTCACTCTTAGGTGCTTTGCACTTCTACGATCAAATCCAAAACAATTATAATCTCACAACTGTGAAAAAGGAATGTTAAATTTTTAACCATGAAAACGTTACTATCGCGTTAAGGTAACTGAAAACGAGATTATAATAATCGAATTTACCTTTGATTTTTGAGGCAATTTGGTAAATCTTTTCAATGCACCACGTGCAGTGCAATTCCAGCTTCAGGACCGCCGTGGTCACCGGAGGCTGAAATGTATTGCCATTAAACAACACACAAACAAGCTCAATTAAAATATTTATATAAAAATATAATAAATTACTTAATATACACATTTTATGAGTTAATTTTAATAAGTCTAACATCATTTTATAGTATAACGGATAAAAGTTCTAAGCAAATAATTCATCCCTGGATTGCCAAAATCTCACTTTGATATAAAAACAAAAAAGAAGACGAGCAGCATCAATCGATCAAATCGATGTCATCAAAACAATAATCAAAATAATGGGGCGAGACAAAACGAAAAGGCGTAAAAGCCCAAGAGCCTCTCTTTTGAGAATCAAATCTGGTTGGATTTTCATGAACTTTAACATCGGATAATTGCTGAGCCTAATCGACATTCCTATTTTTGAGCATCAAAACTTAGTTTCATCTACTAAGCTCGAAGAAGCAAGGGTACACGAGTTGCTATTGTGATAAGGAACCATCGCACAACCTTGCTAGGTGACATGTGTCAAGCGGCACATGGGGATTACCTGGGACAATTTGCTTTAGTTTACCTAATTGAGAGTATCGGATTTAAGATGTTCCTTCTATATAAAGTTTGAGCAGAAGTTTTTCCTTTTCGATTTTCCATTCATATAAATGCGAGTAGAAATTTTTTCTTTTATTTATCCTAATAATGTTAAGTTTGTTGCATTAAGTAAGTTGGAATTCAATTAGATCAGTTTGTACTGAAAAATCAGCGATGTCTAAAGTGAACACATAATAATGAACATTAGACTGCCGGGTCTAACTAGGATGATTAATTTCTTGGATATGCTGTTCTATTTTCCATCATTTTCACTTCCTATATAGTACACTCGTACAGTATGAGCTACATTGTAGGGAGATGTCAATCTAATATTAGTGGTGGCTACAACACTTGCTAGGGAATGATTTTCATTGCGTGAGTAATGTATATGACGCAAGCAAGGATCAATATGTCTAATTATTATAGAACTCTAGCTTTGGTTGAATTACTGGGAATATGTTCAAAATCAAATTCTTCATCTTGAACTAATTACAAAATTGGGTACTTCTAACAATTTAGCCATACAGCAGAAGCATCGCTATTCCCGAGTTCCTTCTGACTTCCGAAATATTCGCCCTGGAGGAGAGATGCCGGAGGAGTTTGTGCCTGCTGAAGACGGTACAATATCTTTCATGGCTTCACAGGACTTGTACGACAAATTCATAGGATTGGCTCTATGTGTTGTTTTCGGTGTAGAAGATGGAAAAAAGGAAATATCTTTCGACATCATGCCACATATTCATGGCCAAAGGCGGAATGCGCTATCAGGAACTCTCGGTTCATTTGATTCGGATCACATGTGGATCCAGTTTCTCGAACCAAATGCGCTGTGGGGGGTGTTGGGGGGAGCAGTTGATTTCGATCAATTCAAGGAAAGCTATTTACCGTTTAGTCTTACGGTTCGAGTATCGGGTGGAACCGTGAAAAAGTTGGGATATATGCTAAGATACAGGCGACTAGAGGATGATTTGAAGGCTGTACTTGAAGAGAATCAATTAGTGAATCTAGCTTCACTATTTGAGGAATCTGATTCGAAGGATGACACTTTGCTTAACCCGAGAGATTTGTATACAAGACGCTTGCGCAATCGAGATGAATACTTGCGTAGCGTTCGCTGTTTTATCGGATTGGAAGGCAGTAACAGTGAAATAGATTAAATGGGAAGATGCGAGTGGCGTAGCGTTGGCTTACAACTCCCGAGGAAGCAATCGTCAAGCCAGCGAAACAAATTAGGGGTGGCATATGTTTCTTGATATGTGAATGGATAGAGGGTGACTTGGCAGTTGGCACCCAACATTCATAGCCAGGGTGTTTGTTTTTCCATATTTCCCTTGTCGATCGGATCATGATCTCACTAATAAATGTCATGTTCTGCACAACATGCTTTGCTGCATGTCGTTTACCGATTTCAGTGGTGTTAGCGTATTCTTGTAATAATCTTGAGAAGTCGGCACTTTTAACTGAACACTGCAGATCATTTTTATCCCAACTGCACCTACTGGCTACCAGGAACACTGTTCCGAGCATGGTCATTTTCTAATACAGCTCGTAGATATTAAACCCCGTTGGTAAAATTATATAACCAGCGACCTACTAGTGGTCAGGTATGCTCATAATGATTTAGCAACAATGTCAGCAACTTATGAACGTGAAATGCAATGGTTAATTATCAACTTTTTTCATATATTTACCACTCAAAGCAAAAATTTAACGGCGAACATATTTACCACATGGTTCCGTTTTCTTAAGGGAGCAAGTGATTGCCAAAGCAAGGAATTTACCGACTTTAAGTGGAAAGTAAATCATCTACTTATTACGTAGAAAGTTACCGCTTGAAACAAAAACTTAGAGGTGAAATTAGCAACTTACCAACATAGTCCGTTTACAAACAAGTTAGTTATCACTAAAGTAAGGAATTTGCCATTACAGATAAAATCAAAGATAGTAAATCATCGTTGGATTAAGTAACATGCCGATGTAGGCCCACTTTTACTGTAATAAAAATGTTACCAATTATTTTGAGGAATTTAAGAAAGCCAAATTCAACAGTAAGTCGTCAAGCTGTCCAGAAATTTGCTATTGGAAGTAAAATCTTACTATTCAAGCTAGTAAGTCGTAAGCTGGACGGAGGGAGAGTACGAGGAGTTGTGTTGCCATTGGATTGCGTCGTAAGCTGGACACGTGTTGTCCATCGGGTAAGGGGACAGTACGGGGTACACTACGAGCATTGCCCTTGGCTATAAGCCAATCGTGTCACAGAAAAAATACAATATGGCCACATCTCGTATAGAAGTTTTCACATGATACGTCAAGGATTTCTTACTCAAAAATTTAAATTATTAAGAATGACCATAAATAAAGACTCCGTTTGTTTCGCGAAAATTAATAAGTCCGAAAACGTTATCCTAAAAATGATCGTTTGTATCGCTCGAAATAATTAATCAATAAAAAATATTTTTAATATTATAAAAATAATTTATGTCTAAACATATTTTTATGGACAATGACAATATTTTTCATTCATTTATTTTTATACATGATACAAGCTGTAGTTTATAGGAAAATATTTTTCAAATCATTAATTTTTACGAAACAAAAAAGTACTAAATATGATTATAAGAATGTGGCGTGCATATGCTGCTCCGACCAAGATAGAGCCCGCTACAGTTGACATGTCCACCTCGAAATTCAAATTGGGAACAATATTTATTAACAAGAAATTGTTTGTGGGCAATTGGGGAGGTTCCTTAAGAAGCGAAGCCCGCGTGAAGAAGCAACAGAGACTCTTGGCTTGTAATCTGTTGTTGGGTCCACTTCACATAGCGTTGAATGAAGTTCATGCCTTGTTAAATTTCATCGACAAGAAAGAGCGACCAATCAAATCACACCCTAGCGTTGATCAAAGCATATGATTAATTTTCAAAGATTGAGGAAGGAAGAGTTTAATATTATTGCGAGAATTTATTCTCATGAGATTTTGCTCATTTTCTATTCTGAAAAATAGTGTTATAAGTACAGCATGACGCAAGAGCACAAAATAAAAACTTGAAAGGGAAAAAAAAACGATGCATCGAATACAACATGTTCCAATAGTAATAGAATGAGCCTATCTAAAATCTTCTATCATATGATATATGTTATAATGGCGATTCATTTATTTAATATTCCATTTTAGTACAACTCCTTTTTACTCCTTTAAGGCATCGATGAGGTCTCTGCCTGATTTTAAGTTCAAAATCTTCAAGATTACAAGAGGAGGGTAACTCTCTCTCTCTCTCTCTCTCTGAGACGGAGCAAAATGAAGAATGTCAACAGCAGCAACACGAGACTCATCCTCCTCCACCCTTACATCCAGAAGCAAGGAACCTCCAACTTCAATTTATTATGAGGGGGATTTTCGTCTTCAACTCCTCCTGAAGTTCTCTCAAACTTGCCATCGGTGTAGACACCTTGAAATTGTTTGTTAATGTCAGAATGTATTATGAGGGGGATTTTGGAGTTAATAGAGTTAGTCCTCCTAAGTTTTTTCTTTTCCACCTTATCCCTCAAGGCATTGTTGTCTTGCTTGACAAATTGCTTCAGTGTGATAGGGCGATTGACATACCCGCGAACGAAATAGTTCATGCTTCCACTTCTTTGCGTGGAAGACATTTTCGCCCAAAAACTGCCTTTCACACAAATAGAAACTCAACAAGATCTCTCATTATGTGAATATGCATTGACCATGATTAGATAGAATATAAATAGACCAAGTGTTTTAACTTCCCAAGGAAGGATCAATTCATGCGGACTTCTTCACGAACTAATCAATCCTTTATCTAATCAATTCGTGCATACTTCTTCATGAACTAATCAATACTTCACGCTAATACATATGTAATATCTTTCATACAGCGACAATGTATGAAGTCATGCACTATCGCATCCTATTTTTGGTAATTTGTACGATGTTAACTCGAGTTTGATCAGTAGCATGGTAGTAATATTAAATCAAAAAAGTTTCTTAAACCTTATAATTGTTAAATTTCTTTAAAATTTTGGTATTGAAATTTTTACAATCTCATTATCTAAAAACGAAACATTTTACAATTTTCTCCCATATTTTGTAATGGCATTGAAATTCCGATTCTCAAAGTATTCTTTTCTCTTAAAAAAGGTTTTTTTTTTTTTCAGTTCTTAAACCATGAAAAAAAAAATTTGACCAAAAATAAAAAACACCATGGAAAAAATTCAAAAGAAAAGACAGAAGAAGAAGAAGAAGAAGGTGTGCAGTGGTATCCCTGATACGTTCGGACTGATACTTCTTCGACTTCCGAAGCAAAATGGCCGTTCGACGCCTTCTTCAGCTTTAGAGGCGAGGACGTCTGCCGCGGCTTCCTCTCTCACCTCGATGGGGCTCTGCTTCATGTCTGCATCAACGCCTACATTGACAGCGATGACTTGAGGCCCGCGCTCACGAATCGCCGTGTTCGTCTTCTCCGAGAACTACGCTTTGTCTGGGTGGTGCCTTGGACGAGCTGGGTGAAGGTAATGGAATGTAAGAGGCTCAAGGGACAACTGGTGTTGCCCGTGTTCTATAGAGTGGAGCCGACGGAGATTCGAGGGCAGAGAGAGAGAGAGAGTTATGGCAAGGCATTGGCCAGGCGCGAGGAGAAATTGGGAATAGGTTCTGAGAAGGTGAAGAAGTGGAGGGAAGCCCTAATTGAAGCCGCCAATTTGTCCGGTTGGCATTATGTCCATGGGTAATCACAGTAATCCTCTTCGACCCTGTCAAAGAATATGGAATTCTCTAATCTGATTGATGCATGATGGCATCGATTGTTTACTTCATGTTAGTTTTAGTTAGTTCGATGGATCGTATATTGCCATTCATTCCCGTTCCCCTTTGCTACTTTGTTTTGGCAGAGATGAGACCAGGTTCATCGAAAGCGTCGTCAAAGAGATCTCGACTCGACTATAGTAGGATGAGTTCCCTTGAGTGTTGCCAAGTATCCTGTAGGTGTAGGTTGCCGGGTAGAGAAAGTAAATTCGTTGTTAAGTACGGGCGTGGATGACGTTAGGATGATAGGAATATGGGGCACAGGAGGTATAGGGAAGACCACTATCGCTAAAGCTGTCTATAACAGTATCGCTAGTCAGTTTGGTGGGTGCAGCTTTCTTGCAAATGTTAGAGAAACTTCCAGTAAACCTGATGGCCTTGTTCATTTGCAGAAAACACTCTTATCCGAGATATTGTGGAAAGAAAATTTAGTGGTCTTCAGTGTGGATGGAGGTATTAATTTGATACGAAATAGACTTTGTTGTAGGAAGATTCTGCTTGTGCTTGATGATGTGGATCATGGGGACCAGTTAAATGCATTAGCTAGAGAATGTGAATGGTTTGGAAAAGGGAGCAAGATCATTATTGCGACAAGAGATAAACATGTACTAACTTCTCACTGGATAGATCAGGTAGATGAAGTCAAAGCATTAGATCAAGGTGAAGCTTTTGAACTTCTCAGTTCATATGCTTCTCCAAGAAACCAGATAAAAGACATAGGCAGGGATCTCATAGAAGATATTTTGGGCTATGCAAATGGCCTTCCCTTAGCGATTGTGGTGTTGGGTCTGTTTTTATGTGGTAGAAGCAGAGGGGAATGGGAGAGTACATTGGGTAAACTTGCTGAAAGTCCTAATAAAGATTTAAATAGTTTTCTGAAGATAAGTTTTGATTCGCTAGAGGACAATGAGGACATTTTTCTTGACGTTGCTTGTTTCTTTAAGGGGAGGGACAGTGATTAAGTAATGAGAGTTCTTGATAGTTGTGGTTTAAAGACATTAATTGGGATTCAAACTCTAATGGAGAGATCTTTAATAACCATTGAGAATCAGAGAACAGTACAAATGCATGACTTGATTGAGCTGATGGGTCAGGATATCGTTAAACAAGAGTGTCCAGATGACCCTAGGAAACGAAGTAGATTATGGTGCTACGATGATGTTTTTGAAGTATTGTTGGAGGATACAGTGAGAGCTTCTCATGAAACCATTGATAATCTTATCTTCTTTATTTTACACGCTATTACCTAATGGGGTTGGGTAATAATGATTATTTATTTTTCCTTGATGGGGAGCCAATGCTGTTAAAGGCATAGTGCTGGACTTGGCAACACAAGAAGAGCTAGACATCAGTCCCAGTGCTTTGACACATATGAGGAGACTGAGATTGCTCATAGTTCTGAATGCACAAATCAGTGGAGGTCCCATATGTCTTTCTAACGATTTAAGGTGGCTTGAATGGCCCGAATATCCTTTATCAACTCTGAAGTTTAGTGCTGGTCCAAAGAAACTTGTTTGGCTTGATGTGAATAACAGCCGAATTAAAGAATTAGGAGGGAACTTGAAGGTACATCATACATGCTTTTGTTGATGATTATCATTTTAGGTGCCTTTAGCAAAGTTTTGATCGAAATCTTATTCAGCTGTTCTTTTTAATTTGCAGCATTTTAGAAACTTGAAGTTCCTAAATTTCAGCCGCTGTAAGTCCCTGATTAGTGTTCCAGACTTCTCAGAGGTACCAAATTTGGAGACATTGAACTTAAGAAGGTGCTCAAACCTCAAGGAGCTTCCAAGCAAACTGAAGCTGAAATATCTTTGAACACTTGATGTAACTGGCTACTCTAAGCTCGATAAGTTTCCTGATATTGAGGAGATGGAGAGCTTAATAAAACTTTATATGTCTCAAACTTCTATAAAAGAACTTCCTACATCAATTGAAAAACTAATCTCTGTTAAGGTTTTGCTTTTGAATTCGTGTAAATGTCTTATCAATCTTCCTAGTAGCATTTACAAGATGCAAAGTCTGGAGCACCTTTCTCTTGAAAATTGTTCAATGTTTGGTTTATTTCCAGAGAACAATGAGAGCTCCAATCTCCCTAATGGTAGACGTGGATTTCCAAATCTGGTCTTCTTGAAGCTTAGTGGCTGCAATCTGTTAGAGGCTAAATTCCTTCAGAGTCTTACCTGCTTCTCTACTTTAAACATCTTGGATCTCTCAGGAAATAACTTAGTTAGTCTTCCTACATGCATTAGCAAGTTTGAGGAGTTGATGGTCCTCAAATTAGATGATTGTAAGCAGCTAAAGGAGATCCTAGAGCTTCCACCAAATATTTGCACCCTTGCATTATCCAAATTCCCAAAGTTGCCTATTCGGTGCATTCAGTCCTCCATGTCAGTGTACGTTCGCTTACATTCATGTCATGGATTGGTTCGTGAAGGTATCGACCTGGCTAAGATTTTATCACTTGAGGTCTCTCTCTCACTCTCTGCCGCCACATGCATGAGCTGGTGTGATTCTGATTTTATAGATTTGCTATAGCAGGATGTTCGTGAGATGGGTCACTACATGGATACTATACTTCCTGGAAGAGACATTCCATGTTGGTTTATCCAAAGTCGAGCATCCTGTCTCTTTCTGGGTACCCCAACATTTGCATGTATAAATCCTTGGATTGGCTTTGTGTGTTGCTTTTGAATTGGAGGGATATGAGGCTAGCGTTTCATGTGAGGCTCGAGTATTGGGGAATCATATTCAAAGTAACTATGATACAAGAACTTTCTCTTCATTACAGTCTGATCACTTGTGGTTTTATTATTTTCCACGCTGTTCATTTGATGAACTGGATGAGATGCTGGAGATTGAGTGGAGTCTCTTCCAGGTTTCATTTGAAGTATCGGAAGCAACACTGAGAAGGTGTGGGTTTCGCCTCATATGCAAGCAAGTGGAGGATGAACTAAGGGTTCTATGCCAACATGAATTGCCCTTAGGAAGTGCCTCAAGCCTTAAAGATGATCTCAATTATCAGAGATATTCTTGAATCATTGAACAAAGGTCCACATCTGGATTGCAGTCAACTTTGAATATTTGATATAATGCTTACTGTAATCTGTCACAGTTGCTAAATGATTCCTTGCCCTTCAATTTCAACAATTCAGTACTGGTGCTGTTTCGTGGCAAGAGTGGCCCTTTTGTCCATTTTCTGATGGGTTTCTAATTGAATTGTCATATGTGACAACCACAGTGGCTGTCACATCAAGCAACTTCATCTAGGTTTGTCACGAAAGATGGATGGATGAGACATTTGTTGATTTGGCTAGTACTAATGCTAAATTATGGAAATTAAATTGCGAGGGATTACATTGAAGATGTCCAAAAGTATACATATAAACCCTGCATATTATTTAGCAGTCACAAATTTTAAACTCTCTGCAGCCAAATTTAGCTTGAGGTAGTTGGGAATTATTTAAATGCTGAGATACACAGGGATATTGAAATAAGTTATGTAGGTTTTGTTTTTTGGCCTCAATGTGAGTATTGTTTGAGTCACTACGATTTTGTGCTTTAAAACCTGCTTCATTTTTATTGCTCTTTGCGCTTCACTCCTGGGGATCCTATAATTTCTTCCAGATTGCTTGTTGCATCACAAAATGAAGTATCAGTGTCAAAACACAAGCAGACTGAGCATTCTAGCTCTTTGCTCTCTCTTTCATATTTATGTGTATGTTACTCTCTTTCAGTTTCCCCCTTTTATGCTAGTCAGAGTGCTTATAATACAAGATTATAGAAGTAATAGAATTTGATGTATAGGTGAGCTGTAGGTGAGCTTTTCCAAGTTTCTCAGATGTATCTCTGAGTTTGTTTTTAAACAGCAGGTGTTAATTTTACTCTTCTGCAGGGATTTCGGATGTTCTGTCTTGATGGAAGTTTGAGCAAGTATGAGGCTGACAAGTTCCATATGTTTTATTTCACAAGTATCAATTGTGTGAAATCTCTCTGCTTTTCAATAAATTCATGATGTGTATACCTTCAAATGCTCTGTATCATATTGAAATGCCTTTCTATTTTTCATAATGGTATTTTGCTGTGCATCCAATTCATTGCCCTTCTATTTGCCATTTTCTTGTCTTGTTTTGTTTTTGTGACAGGACGTGGGATTACTTATATAAGAGGATATTCTATGAAGGATCGGAAGAAAGATCTTGCAAGTAAGAGGCGTCTGGAACAACGTTGATTCCTTCAATTGCATTTGCAAGTTGCATTCGTGGGTAGAATCCCATCATGAAGTTTGAACATCTTGCACACTTATTGTAATCTGTCTGATTATCTTAGTTGGCACGCCATCCTAGTGTTGGCACATGCAACTTAATTGAGAAAGGTTAAGGGACATGACTCGCAAAAAGGGCACATTCTGATGTTCTTGAAGTAGAAGTATTTTGTAGGAAGTGTTTGATTGAGCCTGTGCTGGTTCTGTGTTTCTCTATCTCTGGATGAGTTGTTAATGGGGGGTATGCTCAAATCTGCATTTGTTGGTTCTACAATTGTAACAAATATGTCTTCTCATTTCCTAAATAAAGTATTTTCGCCAGAAAAGATAATCTGTGCAGAATATATCCCTAATTTAATTAACCGTCAAACTGTTGTCAGCAACACTCACATTACCGACATTGCGATTATTCTCATTTTTGTACTACTTTTGGCTATCTTCCCTATTTTTGTGGTCTTCTAAGATGCTGTCCAAGCGGTAATTAGTAAGTATTACGTTTTCTCCATCTCATCCCTAGGTTCAAGATCCAAGCCTTTACTGCAAGTTTGGTTCGTAAGAACAACTATTATATTTCTGATCTATTCCTGATGAAACTGTTTTCTCTTTATTTGGTTCGAAAATAGATTAGACATGGTTATCCTTTCAAAATCAGAAATAGTTATTCCCTGAGGAGGCTCAAGGGTAGCTGTTTCCATGCGGTCAGGAGTAGCAGGAATAGTTTCGCTTCTTATATTCCAAACTTGCATTTTCAACAATCAATTGTATTTAGGATAACTCAAAATTATTGAATAGGGATTTAAGTAACCCAATTATTTACTGTTATAGTTTATCAATACAACAAGAAACACTTGCTAACTTCTCTCGCTGTAAATGAAATATATGAGGTCAAACCTTTAAATCGCACCGAATCTCTTGAGCTCCTTAGTTGGCATGCTATTCGAAGGAATGAGAAAATGGAGATGAGTAAGGGTTATGGTGCATGACGTTTTGAGGTATGCGACTGGGCTTCCTCTAGCGCTTGTGGTCTTGGGTTCTTTTTAGCATGGTAGAAGCAAAGAGCAGCAGAAGAGCGCATTAAATAAACTTGCAGAGCATCCAAATGAATCGATCGATAATGTCCTGAAGATAAGCTTCGAGGCCCTAGATGATCAACAGAAGGAAGTTTCGCTCAATATTGGTTGTTTCTTTGTAGGGAAGGATCAAGATAATGTGAACAAAGTTCTTGATGCATGCGGCTTCGAACCAAGCATTGATGCGCAAGTACTAGTTGAGTCGAGAGGTCTTTGATAGGTATTGAAAATAGGATGATGCAAATGCATGACTTGCTTCAACTAGTGGCCAAAGATTTTGTCTATCCAGAATGCCCTGAGGAGCCAAGAATGCAGCAGGTTGTGGTCTAAGATGATATTCGTGAAGTACTGGCATCGGATACGGTAATAGCGGTGTGTCTAAACATTGCGAACGTCTAACTTGTTGCAACTATAATGAACCAGTGAAATCTATTGAAGACATTATGGTGTGTGATATTTTTATAATCTTGGACTGCCATATCTATCTTTTACAGGCATCAAATACAATCAAAGAAATCGGACTGTGGGAGAATAATCCAGAAGAAGATTTGTACATTAGACCTGCTTTTTCAGCAAATTTGAAGGGGCTGAGATTGTTCATCCTTCGAAATGCATGATTTCCTGATGTAGCCGAGCAATGTCTCCCTCCAGAGTTGAGATGGTTTGAATGGCTTGGATAGCCATCAACAATCTTGCCGACATTTTGCAATGCAGAGAAGATCGTGGGACTTCACATGCTGTACAGTCTTGTTCTAGAATTAGGGAGTAAATTCAAGGTATGTCCTTTCGACCAAAAAAAAAAAAATTCAAGGTATGTCCTCAGTATTGATAGGCTTAATAATATAATAACCCAATGGGAAACTAACTATTGGATTTTCATTTTTAACATTTTGCAGAATCCTAGACATTTGAAATATGTTAAAGTTTGGTAAAAGCAAGTTTCTCAAGAAGAGTCCCGACCTTTCGATGATTGTAAATGTTGATAGTTTGATGCTACATGGATGTGTTCGTTTACTTGAGATCCATGATGAATCCATTGGGCATATGGACAAGTTTATTGATTTCGATCGTGAATCTCATTTAAGTGTCGAGACTTGTCCTACTACATTGAAGTCAAAACATCTCGAATTCTTGCACTTGAATAGCTGCACCCGTGTTTCGACCAAAAAAAAAAAAAAGCTGCTCCCGTGGGTTTCGAAACCTGCGCATAGTGCATAAGCATATAGAGTGATTTGGAAAATAGAAATAAAACAGAACCAAAAAAAAAATAGAAATAAGATAGGTGATCCAAAAAAAGAAAAAAGAGAGAGAACGAGACCAAAAAAAAAAAAAAATGGCTGCTCCCGTGTCGTGAAGTCCCAGACCATCTCGGCATAAACGGAATCTCTGCTACTGAATTTAAATGGAAGGGCAGAACACGGAATTAGAGGATGCCACGTCATCTCAGATGCTAGGTCAACTTCCACTACAGCTGGAGCTGGGCTCGCAGTGCACGCATCGGCCACATCCATAAACCATTCTGACCAAAAAACAAACAAGCCACTAATCAGTGATTAATAATCACCTCCTTGTTAACCTCCTCTATTCGATGGCTTCTTCTTCTTCTTCTTCTTCTAAGCCCAGAATGAGTTTCCGCGTCTTCCTGAGTTTCAGATACGAGGACGTCCGCCACAACTTCATTGGACATCTCTGCACAGCATTAGACCAGGCAGGAATATTCACTTGCAACGACATTGACACCGAAGAATCATGGATGGGAGAGGATATGTCGACCAATATTGCGAAGGCCATCGAGGAATCCCACTTTGCAATCGATGTTTTCTCTGACGAGTACGCTCTCTCGTCGTGGTGTTTGAAAGTGCTGGCAAAAATCATAGAGTGCAAGGAACAGAAGGATCTGATTGTGTTGCCGGTATTTTACAAAGTGGAACCAGGAGATTTGAGACGTTGGCATTTCGAGAAAGTTGTAGAGGTGCATGAGTCCAAGTTGGGGAAGGATTTGGAGACAGCGAAGAGATGGAAGGCGGCTCTCTATTACGCCGATGACCTGTTGGGGTGGCACTTGGGTTATGAGTAAGTAGTAATTAGGCCCCTAACTCTGTCTGTCTCGCTCGCGCGCGCGAACACAGTCTCATCAGACGTTCAAACAGCACAGAGCACACTTTAGCAGCACACAAAACAAAGCACTGAGTTCAAGCCGTTCGTTCCCACCAATCCTCCGCCGATTATCGACACGCCGCCGCCTGCGTGCTCCCGTCCCCACGCCGCCCCGGCGGCGTCACCTCAGCCCCTCTCTGCCTCTGCGTGTTAAGCGGCTTTTGGAGACGAATCAAGGGTGGCGACCCCATATCTGGGGTCTCAAGCTTAGATCGGCGGTCGCTACCCTCAGGGCTCGTGCGATGGTCGCTTGAGGCTGGCTACGAAGGTTGAGACTTGACGGCGCGACAACGGCTGGGACAGGAGACGGTGACAGGCAAGCCACGGTGGCGGGGACATGATGTTGGGGGAACGCGATGACGGCGGAGCAAAGGCGGAGGGGAGAAGAGAGGGGGGTGAGTGGCCAATGGAGAGGCGGGCTAGCCCAGGCCCTTTTTTGGTTTTTCCAAGTAATTTACAAACTAAGTTCTACCAAAATACCGACCAAAAAAAAATTCTACCAAAATATATAAAATCCACAAAACCCAAAATTTTGAATGTACGAATTGACATATTTGTTAGAAGAAAAATTGCACAAAATTCAAGTAGAATAAGTTTCTCCAATATCAAAGACAGTACATTTATGTATAAAAAGCTGACATATACCTTTCATATCTATATCCTATCCTATATCTACTATATGTATAGTTATAATTGAAGCCGAAAAAATATTCACTCATGTGCCACGTGGTAGGTAGCTTTGCTCTATTATTGTCACCTGGCAAGATACATGGTACAATTGTTTCACTTGGCCCATGCTCGACTAATTAGCATTAGTTAGTGGTTTGTCGTATATCTTGAAATGCATTTTTAGTAGATATATGTTGGTTTGAAAAAAAATCATGACAGTAAAATTATCAATTTAATTTGAAAATTTTATTCAGGCTGATTTGAAATTCCAAAAAATATACGAAAATAAATATCTCGAAATAAACTTTTATCTAACATATATTTAGTTTAAAGCATGAGAAATATAACTCATTATATCAATAACATAGATAATGCAAGTTATTGTGAATATAAATCATGATATCAAACTATATATAAGTATGTAGACAGTACAAATAAATCATAGATAACTTACTCCTAATTGGAAATATAGATTAGTTCATAATGTGATTTAAATTTATTTGGCATTAGCTTAATTGAATAATTAAAATGAAATTAGTTAAAGAACAATTAGAAATAAATATTAATTAAAGAGAACGGAAATCAAGCAAAATAAAGTAAATACTTGTTATTTATTTTCTAACAAGTTTTTTTGGACTCAAATCAAAACACTTGAATGTACTTCAATTGTCTTTTCAACCGACCGGTTTGTTCTTTTGGCAAGTCTTTCACATATTTTCAACATATTGGTTGATGATCAAGGATGATTTGGCATGGGAGTAGCTTAATTTTGTTGGAATCCGATCACGTGTGTCTTGAATATCTCCCGCACGGTAGGTTGTATGAAGTTGAGAAGCTTTTGTGAAATGACTAAAGCCATATCCAAGTTTCTCTCAGAGCATTAAAGGGAGCTTAAAAGAAGTGATGATTCCGTCTGATATGCCAGCAACGGGAGGATGATCTGAGGTCATGCTCCAGCACCGTCAGCCGATAGAAAATAATTGGATTCTCAGGGAAAGAGACCCAGAGGAAGACAATTCAATAAACACCAAGGAACAAGATATTCCAAGTGAAACAGATGTAAAGCTGATCAACTTAACAAAGAAGATAGGATGGTCTTAATTATGGCGAGACCATGGGTTCCGCTTGCACCAACTATTATATGAGTGTTGGCTTGCAAAACATGCCTGTTCGGATTGGTCACAGCTTGTTGAGGAGGTGATTCTAGAGGCAGCGAACTAGGGGGATTTGGGTTCCCATGCCTTTTGTTTTTCCCTTTTTTCGTCTCTTCTAGAAATATTTAAATTTTTCTCCTTCAATAAAATTCAAAAAACTATAAAATACAGGTTTCGCATCATGCTACTTACATGGCTGAGGAACTTATTTTTCCCTCTCTTTATGATTTGTGATGCAGAGCAAATTCATCCAAAATTAAGTGGATGCTTGTCGAATGGCCTTGGTCTTCGAAGTTGCTCTGTGAAATTTGTTACATAGACCTAATCCAATTGAGGATGCCAATATTTCAGACTCTCAAAGTCTGAGACAATAAATTTGTCTCAATCTAATATAACCAATATCTTTAGGAAAGTGTTGATCTAATTGTCTCAAAGATCCAAAGGTCCATACGGGGATGATTAGGGTGCGCATGAATACCATTCTGTGCCTGGAAACTATTTCTGAACATAAATAATTTCTTTTTATTCTGTGCCCGGAAACAATTTCCCAACATTTGAAGGCATTTGATAAACTGTCCAAAATTTCTATTCCTAGAGTAGAAAAGAACAAAAATGCGTTTGGTAACTATACAAAATTTCTTTTTATTAATAATATTTTAATAATATTTTGATTTGTTTAATATTTTTTTTTCTTTCTAAATATTCTCTTCCTTGGCCATGGCGACCGGCCACATCCCAAGAAGAGTAAAACAAAAATAAGAAAAAAAAAGAAAAAAAAGAAAAAAAACTGATTCTCAAAATTGTATCGAGAAATAAGAAGCAACTTTTTTTTACTTCTTGTTTCTCTTCCAAAACTGTTTCTGGGCAAAATTTTTTGTAAAAATGTGTCCGAGAACAAAAAGTTTATCAAATGCATTTCTGTTCCCAAACTATTTTTAAGAACAAAAGAGCAGAAATTTTTACTGTTTGGCACGTTATCAAACGGGCCCTTAGTGGTTTCCTCTATTGGATAGGTACGAAGTCTTATGTCATGACTGGAGGCTTCTTTGCACTGTAATGTTTTGAGCTTGTAGCAGGTTGCTCCCCTGCTTTTGTGCCATTAACAAAACCTTACTTCATTAACGGAGAAAAAAAAAGTAGATAGCATGGAGCTTTATGGTTGACCACATGATCACAAAGCTCCATTCCCCCCTCCCACTTCTTCAACATTAATTAGACATATCACTTACATAGATTTCACAGCGAAGTGTCTTACCATGTCGATGTTAATTCCCAAGTTTCAACAACAGTTTTAAGCAGCTGAAAATCTTGTACACTGAAAGACAACTTCCACCATATTCGTGACTTTCAGATGAAGCGGCAATGTCACACACACCAATCTCTCTAGTGAAATTATTATTCTGTCTGACCAAACTGACTTTTTAAGTATCTTCATCATTGCGTTATTCTGATCTCTGGCATCATTTTCTCTATCTCTTCTTTTTTTTTGGTAAGGTGTTTCTCTATCTCTTCAGCAATGCGAGGGATCCAATCATCTTTACTCCTGTCAAAACAAAAGAGCGAGAGACATATCAATTATCATGAAATATAGAGCAAGAAGTGAACAGCATAATCCGGTAAGAGGAGCATATTCACTGGGCCAAAAGTTTCTGATTTAGTTCAGTCTTTTCTAATAAAAATTGGCTTTTGTAGCAGTAAAATTCATTGGATTGCCAAAAGAAATATATTGGTCGCTTCAAATCGGAGAATGAACCAAGCATATTGAGCAGAGCAACGAAATTGAAGTTTCAATGTATGCTCTTCAGTTCATATTAACGACTTCACAGTATAACAATACCGCAATACGGTTTCCCTTTTACTTATACCCGAAAAAACAAGGCAGAAATCAATGTCATAGGGTAGGTTGACTCGGTCGATGCTGGGACCATTCCTTGGGCATTAAGCTACCCAAGTCTCCACACTTTCTCCCCCAGACAGTAGAAATGGCCAACGTGTCGGTGTCCGACATCGACACGCGTGTCGGACACGTCGACACGCCTCCGACACGCGGTCAACACAGTGTCGGATTTCCGACACGAAATCAACTCTCCGGACACGCCTCCGACGCGCTAGTCCGGTGTGTTCGAAGAATAAATTTGTAAAAAAATAAAAACAGAGAAAATAAATGGCGTCGACCTCCAAATTAGGGCTAAAACACGATTACCCTCTTTACTTCTCTGTTCGACCAACGAACTCCCGTCCTCCGCGCCGCTCCCTCTCCCTCTCCCGCTCGCGCTCGCCGCTCGCTGCAGGTACACCTCTCTGTTTCGAAAGAAATTGTGGTAGCTGGGAACTGGGAAGAAGGGAGAAGTCGGAGAAGGGGGCGTGTGTGGGTGGGTTGGGGGAACAGGAAAAAGTGGTGGGTAGGTCAGATGGGTTGGGGTGCGTCTTTTTTTTTTTTATGGGGAGGTCAGATGGATGGCGAAAAGAAATTGTGGTGGGCTGCGTCTTTTTGTCTTGTTAAGAGCTGTGGTAGGTCATTTTATAATTATGGTGGCCTGATTATTATTAGATATGTCATTCTATATTTGTTGATGATGCCCTTGCCCTTACTGCTTATTACTGCATATACTTTGTTTCCCTAATTGAATTTGTAAATATGCTTCTTTCGATGGATGAGTTTACGGAACCTAAACTAGTCAAGTTCATCTTTTTATTGGAACTTAATGGCTTTATGGGTTATAATGAACCAATTATTTTTGGTCATTACGGTATATTTAATTATTAAAAATATATATTTAATATAGGTGTCCCAACGTGTCGGAAAATGATATTTTTTTGAGAATTGACGTATCGCGTGTCGTGTCGCGTGTCGCGTGTCGGTGTCGGTGTCGGTGTCGGTGCAACATAGGAAATTATTTCTAGGAGAAGGTGAAAGAGTTTGAAATCTTACCCATCATGCAGATGGATTCCCTTCACATTGGCAGCTTCAGAGAGAGCCTGCCTCCATTTCTCGACCGAGCGCTGCCCATACTGGATCTTATGCTCGGCCAATGTCTGTTCCCTCACATCCTCCGGTTCCACCTTATAAAATATCGGTAGCATCGGCTGTTCTCCTTTGTTTGTCCTCCTTAGGATCTGCACCAACTCCTTCAGACACCACCAAGATTCAGTGTAGTTTTCTGAGAAAACGACCACGTACATGTTAGATCGTTCAATGGCGTCCTTCAGTGCCGGTGGGAAATCCTGGGCCATCAATAAGTTCTCGCTGTCCATGAAAGGTTTTCTGCCCTTCTGGACCAAGGCCTCGTGCAGGCTATTAACGAAGTCCCGGACATCCTTACCTCTGAAGTTTAGGAACACATCGAACCTTGTCATTACAGAGATCCTTCTGACGATGTTTGTGATTAATTCGGCCTCACATCTGAAATTACTAACAACAGAGACGTGGATAATATAAGCTGCCCAAGCTGTCGAATTAAATGAAGCAAGCAATAACAATTCGGTCTAAGGAGAACAGATCACAAAAATGACCAAGAGCACAAATTTTAGGAGGCAATTTCATATTGCCGCTCCACATAGGCCGTGATGTTTCTAGTGTGGAAAGAAACACAGAGTTGTCACAGGCACCATATTTGTCTACTGCGTCCTGTTAATGAGTAGCACGAGACATTTGTTCAGCATGCATAAGGAAAACGAAGTATTACTAAAAAGAAGAAAAGAACGACCAAAGGAAAGATAATGCAAAATCCATATGTAGTTATTATTACCTTCGCCTGAGGCCTGGCAAACAACCGACACAATGTAGCCAATTATCCAAGAACAAAAGAAGCGGCGAATATAAAGAAACTGGTTAACCCTTCACGGGGCACCACAAAAGGCTATAAAAGAGAAAACCAAGGATAAGGAAATTTCTTCAATTCCGAGTCCTTTTTTCTCATTTTCGAATGGCAGGGGGAAACGGAAGAGGCCTTGGTATCATCCATCGAAAGACTTGCCAAAAGAAGGAACTGGTCGGTTGAAAAGACAAGTTGAAGTTCATACAAGTCTTTTGATTGAGCCAAAAAGAAAAAATTAGAGGAGAAATCCTTGAAGATGAAAATCATGTATAGAGGGTGGATGATATGTTTGGCAACAAACCTACTTGCAAAGTATAATCTGATTCAGAAATGGTTATTGCGGTGAACCAACTGGCAACTCTGATTATTAGGTCAAATATTCAAAACCTAGGTACAAAAAATGTTGAAATATGTTTCGAATTTGAGGTTGTTATATGAACCGGATCCAAATTGGATTATGTAAAAGTCCAATACATGAAAGTTCAAAGGCAAATAGATTACGGAGATTATTTCCGTGTTGGAGATGCGGTCAAGAATGTAAAGTGGTATCAGCTTGGACTTTGAACTGGATAGAGTCTGTTTCGAACTTTCGTTATTTTTGTCCAAACAGGCCAACAAGATGCTTTTTACTTGGACTTAGCCTAACCAAGTGCAGATGGACTGATTAGATTCCCATCTAATATTTATTTGTCTCGTCTTTCTTGCGAAGCTGCACCTTGAGCATTGGGCACATATTTTCCTTTTAGAAGCTTTTTGAAATCACTAGTAACTAACTTCTTTTTGTTGATTGCTAATATCCATTTTTATCATTTTATAGTATCCATTTAAATGTGAAATATGTGCTATTAGCTTTTTGTGGTGATGGGTAACATTTTTATTGATGCTTTAATCTCATGTATACGTGAAATACACTTTATTGTAATAATTTCTGCAAGAATTGTGGAAACCAATGTAACATTGAAACTCCTCCTAAAGATCATTATAAAAATTATTGCAACTCTTCATTCAAAGTTTGTTCTCACCAGTTATAATGTGATAGATATTATCATCATGACTTATAAAAGTGATAGCAATTATTTTGATAGTTAATTAGTCATATTTGAGTAATTTAAAAATTTAAAGTAACGGGCCCTTAATTTTAGGATACATTAAATTGTCTTGATGTGTAATTTTTTTAATGATTAAATTAAGAAGTTATCTCATTAGAGTTATCTCTATGTACTGAATCATGAGAATCATAACTCGAAAATAAATATTTGTTTATGCAATATGAGAAGCTTTGTAATATCTATAAAAAATGATTTTTTTCCTCAATATTAAGTTAAAACTCGAAACTATTTTCTTTACACTTATTGAGATGAATCGCTAGCTTATGATAAATGGATGTCAAAAGTAAGAATAAATACATAAACAAAAAAGCAATAGATAACTCATTCCCAAAAATATGTATACCAAATTATATATAATATTAAAGTAACAGGAACTATAATAGCACATATTTAAAATCGCTACAACTTAGTAATTTTCCATTCTTGTTTGAATTAAGTTGCTATACTTTGTTATTTTTCATTATTTCAATTTTACTTCGAGTTTATTTTGGAAGGATCAAATTATGTGAATGCAACCTAACTATGAATAAGTTACGCTGTAATTGTTCTTTATATTAAATAATTAAATCAAGTGAATTAATTATAATTTTATCAGTTAATATTACAGTTGCACTTTATATTATGCTTACTTTTTATTGCGAAGATTTATTTTATTATTTTCATATTACTATTTTACTTTAATAATTTTTATCTTTTAAATTTATCTTTAATTAATTTTATTATCATTGGTAAATAAAGCGAGTTTATTTGTTAATTGAATTTGATCATGTAAGAAAATAAAATATACATTTATTTAGAAACAACTTAATAAGTATCTTTTTCATTTTGCTAGATTTCCGTGCTCATTAATATATATTTAGTTTTAATTTTTATTTATCTAATTTCATTGCAATAGTTCATTAAGCTAATACCAAATGAAGTTAAATCACATCGTGAAATCATCCGTATTTCCAATTAGGAGTAGTTTATCTCGGATTTATTTGTATTGTCTAAATGCTTATACATAGTTTGATATCATGATTTATATTCACAATAACTTGCACTATCTATGTTATTGATAATGAGTTATATTTTCCATACTCTAAACTAAATATATGTTAATTAAAATTTTATTTCAGATATTCATTTTCGTCAATTTTTTCGTATCTCAAATCAGCATAAACAAAATTTCTAAATTAAGTTGATAATATAACTATCATGAGTTTTTTTTTTCAAGCAAATATATTTTTGAAAAATATATTTCAAGATATATGACAAATCAATAACTAAAGCTAAAATTAGTCAAACATGGGCCAAATGAAAGAATTATAAAATGGAAGAATTATACCACGTATCTTGCCAAGCGATAATGACAAGCAAAGTTACCTCCCACGTGGTGAACATGAGTGAATATTCTTTCAGCTTCAATTATAACTATCTACAGTAGATATAAGATATAGACATGGATTATGATACTTCAGTTTTTTATGTAGTATGAACTGTCGTTGATATAGGGGAAACTTATTCTATTTGAATTTTTGTGCAATTTTTCTTCTAACAACTATCTCGATTCGCACATTTCGAAATTTTGGGTTTCGTGGGATTTTTTTTTATATATTTTTGTAGAATCTAATTTGTAGATTTACTATAAAAAAACGAAAATGGGCCTGGGCTTGCCAGGGCCTGAGGCCCAGGCCTACCCGTTGGCCACTCCTCACTTTACCCTAAAATCAAACCCTAGTAGTGCCCGCCGCCGGCCGTTGTCGCGCCTCTCGTTCTCTGCTTTTGTCCCTCCGTCCGCGACAGAGGGAAGTATCTGCCGTCGCAGCCGCCGAAGGGTAGGGACCGCCGATCTGGGAAGAGACGGAGGGGGCTGAGGTGAAGCGGATAAGGCGGCGTAGGGACGTGACCGCTCGGGCGGCGGCGTTTCAAGGATCAGCGGAGGCCTGAAGAGGACGAACGCTCGCACATGGTGCTCTGTTTCGTATGCTTAAGTGTGCTCTGTGCTGTGTGTCTAATGAGAGTGTGTTCGCGTGAGAGAATCAGAGTTAGGGGCAAAATTACTACGTACCCGCTATCCAAGTGCCACCCCGCCAAGTTACCGGCCTCACGGAGAGCATTCTTCCATCTATTCACTGTCTCCAAATCCGTCCTCCACCTTTCCTGATGCATCCTCATATGTCTCTCATAAATCCCTTCCACGTGCTGCACGTCGCTTGGTTTCACTTTGAAAAACACCGGCAACACGACCTGCTGCGTTCTCCGCCTCATGATTTCCGTCAGCTCAAGCAAACACCATCTCGAGGAAGCAAAGTTCTCAGAGAAAATGATGATCACGAAGTCTGACTCCGCGATTGCCTTAAGAAGAGCGGCAGATATCTTCTCTCCCTTCCTCGAATCATCAATCTCTTTGTAAATGAACATTCCGGTCTGGTCCAGAGCTGCGTAGAGATGTGTAAGGAAGCCATAGCGGAGGTCGGAGCCTCTGAAACACACGAACACTTGGCTCGTTCTAGGCTTGGAAGAAGAAGCCATTACTATAATCGGGAAACAGAGGAGTTTAACAATGAGCAGGGAGTTGCCTAAGGTTTGGTATTTTGTTAGAGGAAGTTTTCTTCACCATTTCATACATGACTTTTTTTCTTTCTTTTTTTTTGTCGCAGGTCAACAAAGAGTATTGTTAAGTCTTTTAATAATATTATTGTCTCTCTCTACTCTCACCATACTTCAGCCATGGATCAGATGGAGGGCTGGAGAGAGAAAATGGTGCCCTCTGATTCCACCGTGGCAAAAAATGAGGGCCTCTCCATGCGACACGTATCGAGGAACCTCACGGAGAAAACATTAGATGGTCCGGGACTGCCAAGTTAGCGTGGTCCCAGTCATGAAGCTTTTGGGGCCGGCTCGTCGGGATGAAAATTTTGCGCAAAAAAATAATATTCATTAATTCTCCGTAGCCCTGCACGCTAGCCCCCCCCTCTCTCCTTCTGCACGCATTTATTTCTTCTCTCTCTTCTTTTCCTTCATTTTTGCATTGAAAGGGAAAACTCACCGCTCTTTCCTCTCTCTCTGTTTCAAATTTATTTTGAATCTCTGCGATTTCGCTCTCAAATTTCGTTGGGCTTCCTCGTTTCTCCGCCCCTGCTCCGACGAAACCAAGGTTTGGGTCCCTCGTCCTCGCTCTCTGCTCTGGCGCAGCTTTCCTTCGCCCATTAATATGCTGGGCCGGCCGAGATCTGTGGATCCCATTTTCACTTCATTCAGGTACGGATGATGAAACTTGCATTACTCTAATTGTTTACTTGGTTCTACATCTCTGCCCATGCCCAATCAAACACTGAGATATGTTGGAAGTTTTGATTTCTTTTACCCTTTTTTCAATCCTTTTAAGATGGAAAATTTTAATTCTGAGTTGATTGAATTTGAACTTGTTATGGCTGTATGTCGCTGGACAAGTGTGTTTTGATGGTCTCTTTCAAGTCTTGATGTGCGTTCAAGTTTTTAATTGCTTGAACATCCACTGCGCACCATGTGTTTGACAGAATGTTTGGACCAAGGTCCGATTTTGAGTCGCTTCGAATGCGTGGTGATCGGGTTCGCTTAATGATCTTTCACTAACGATTTTTGTCACCGTGGTTCAATATGCTTTTTTTTTTATCCTTTTAGAGTCTTGTCCGGTACCTCCTCATGAACCGGGGACTCTTGAATACTGATTTTTTACGATACTTGACTGCACTTTACTGGTATTCCTTTTTGTATGTTACGCATCATTTTGGAGTCATTATCGAGGGTGGGCGGTGGTCTGGTGACTTGCAGGTGGTAGACAGTGGTGAAATTTCGCATAGTGCTTGAGATGGTGGTCCAGAAGAACGCCCAGTAGTTCTGGCCGGGTGCTTCTGGACGAACGCGTAGGGATGAGCTCAATTATAGTTCCTGACCAGCATCATCAATCCAGCAGCCGATCCAGCCTTGGTTCTGATATGGCTGCATCTCCTTATGCAGGAAGTGAAGATAGCCATTTTTGTAGAGCAAAAGAGGAATTGCAATCAATGGTCAAAAGCCATTTGAAAAGCCTTTCGAGAAAAATTGATTTAAGTATGCGAGTTATATATATGTTCTACTAGATTTTTGGTCCTATTATTATACATTTTATGCTCTAGAATCCCGTACTTGTTCTCTTTATGATGCTTTCTTTCAAGTGCTTATTGCATTTGTTTTTTCCTTGGTGTGCAAGGTGCCTTACATGTGGTGAATTTATCGATATAATCGTCGATGCAGGTCATGGTGAGTTTAAGGAAATAGTGAGGTGTTCCCCTCATACTATATTGGCTGCTTGTGGCCTTGAGCACAGGAGGAGCGAGGTCTGCACGATCCCTCCGCCATCCTTTTGTTCCCACAGACAAAATGGCAACTGGACAGACAAGTCTGATGAGAGGAGTTTGCTCAACATGTTTTGATGTTTTCGTCAGAGATGAAACCCAAAACATAATGTACACAGGACTACCACTGCGTTGGTTAAGTTCAGGTCTTTATGAATTGATAAACATGGGCTGCCATTTTTTGCATGTCCATCCTTCTTTTTGGGGAGATTGGGAGATTTAGATGAGAAGTAGGGGGATTTTTGTCCATATTGATAACTATTCGTGGTCCCAAGAGGATCCATTTTTCTGTGATTACATCGGCGATATTTATTTTTTGGTTGAAGGGGTCCTATTTTTGGAAGAGGTGGGTTAATCAGGGTGCACATGTCAACTTGCCAAATAGTGATAATTTATGTTCTTTTGTTTTCAGAATAAGTTTTGGAATAGAAATTTATTTGGTAAACTTTTTGTTCCCGAGCATAAATTTGCAAAAAATTGTTTTGAGAATTAGTTTTAGAACAGAATCAAGAAGCAAAAAAAAGTAGCTTCTTGATTTTGGGAGCAAGAATTAGAATTAGAAAATAATTTTTTTTTCCATCTTTTTTTTTTTGGTAAAGAAAAATAAATTTTGGTAAAGAAATCTGATTTTTTTTTTCCATCTTTCCTGCTCACTGTTCTTCTTCTTCAGCTCTTCTTGCTTGCCAGGCCACTGGCGACCGGCAACATAGGCGAGGGCTGGACCCTGGTAGCTTGGGCGAGGGCTGCCAGCGACAAGGGTGGCCCTCGTCAACCTTTTCCACCCCTCGAGGCTCACGGCCTAAGCGATGGCTGCCCTCGAATCTGGCAAGGGCGGCAGCGAAAATCTAGCCCTCTTCGACCTTTTTCCAGCGGCGAGGGCAACCCTCACCTGTGGTCGGCAAGGGCCACGACGCTCTGGCCGGCCCTGGCCTGTGGCTGGTCGCCGGCCATGGCCAAGGAGGAGAGAAAAAAAAGAAAGAAATGTTAAAATATTTAAAAATATTATTAATAAAAAAGAAATTTTGTGCTGTTACTAAATATATTTCTGTTCTTTTTTTATTACAGGAATGAAAATTTCGGGCCATTACCAAACGCTTTTAAATATTCAAAATCAGTTCCCGAGCGCAAAATTAAAAAAGAATCATTTCTGAGCAAAATCAGTTCTCGAGTACAAAAATTTTGCCACACCTTCAATCTCAATAGTACTTCCTTTTTCTTCCCAAGCGATTCTCCTCTCTCTTGTCCATCTAATTCAATTGCATAGGAGTGGCTAACTCACTTCTTAGAGAGTAAATTCAGACTCGAACCTAGTTAGAAGTTTTAATGTGGCATGGAATGTTCTCGTTCCTATGCACTGTGATTTGGTCTTATTTTGGTCATCGGAAACATAGGAAGATATCATCAAGCGAGACTAGCATTGACTGATGATAACTTTCCACTTGAATGAATATAACAGTGTCTGAATGCGATGCCTGGTGCCATGAAAATCCTACCCCCACTCCATTCCTATTACTTCCAAGCCCTAACTACAGTAAAATTTGGCGATTCTCACTCAATATTCCTTGCTTTTTTGACAATGCTTTGATACGTTTATGAATAATACATGGTACATAGACATAAAGAAAAGTTCTTCAATATCGTTACTTTTGAGAGGTCTGAGCATCACACAGGAGCTATGCACAGCATTGTTTCCTCGGGTCAAAACCGAAGTCGACAAGCAAAGAATTACATTTTAGCTTATAAACCTTATTCCCTTGCTTCCTATTTTAATACATTAGCAAACAACACATTCACCCCAAGCCAACCATAAAGATTGTAGGGCCGGATTCTCAATCACATAAGCTCTAGATCACCCGCCATTCTTCACCTACTCATAAATTATCGTCGATAACGGTGGATCATAATAGCTCATACACAAATTCACATCTTTTTGCCCTCTCTTCATGATCCTTGTCCGACAAAGGCGATGCTTGACTGTGGCTGGCACAAACAAAAGGCGCATATTAGAAACAAGAACACCACCCTCACAAGACAAGTGATGAAATGTTCCACCAAAACGTTGAGATTGTTACGCGAAGGCCTTTAACAGCAAAACAAATTCACCACGGAATTCAGCCTATCTCTAACAGTAGTAAGAAATTGAAACATTCATGCTTTGCTTGTCATTAACACAAAAGATGCAGCCGGAAAAAAAATAAAAAAAATCTCACAGCAATACTCCACCCGTCCAACATGACCATCAAAATGATCGCTCCAACCAGGCAAATGCTTTCTAGCATTTTTCTTCCAGGCTTGTTCAAATTGAGGCAGCTCATCTAGATAGTCATGAGCTATATGAATGAACCATTTTTGGGAATCCGGCATTTAACAAACAAGAAAATTCAATACCTTCATTCAGGTTGTGTAGAGTCTGCATTATATCCACCTTACCATCAGAATTAAGCTTCCCAGTAATAGCATGCCCCTACAGTAAGTATTGCTTTGAGTGTTGGATGACCAACACCCCATCAGAAGTGTTGGGGTGTTGGTCATCTCTCGAATATGCCTTTTACTAAAACCATTCCCTTCTCACTGAGCTTAAGCTCCTTCCTCATCTGCTCAACAATCTCCGATAGCGTCCGTCTTCTGCCACTATCATCTTTACCTTAATTTGCTCCTTCCACGGTGGCCGCATCCAATAGTGGGCTCCACTGCAAAATATCATATCAAGGGTTCAGCATATTCACAGATGATTTTTGCTCTTCAGAAATGAGTAACACTAGAAATCGGACTCTTCAAGGAAAAACAATCTTCACTTATGCTAAGGGGCTCAATGCAATGATCCAAAACCAGTTGTTACCAATGTCCGGAACAGTTTGTAAGAACAAGGCCAACGCTAGTGAGGCTAATGCAAGAGCAGAATGTCAGAAATGCCGCTTGCCCTTGGCTCAGAGTCATCATCCCTTCGAACCTTCAAACGAGAGCACGAAGCAAATTAACTAGCAGCCCCTTTAGAACAGAGCATCATGCTTGGGTTTGTTTTCATTTGCAGTAACAATGGTGGCAAAAAACCAAAAGGGGACTCCCTCTTCCCCTTTATTTTGTACCGAACCCACCACCACCAAAGAGAAAAGTAAAAGAAAAAGACCAATCAAAACCGCTCTAATCGGGCACACAAAAAAAAGGATCGACGAAGAATCCAGCCGAGGGGGAAGAGGAGAAGAGGGAACCTTGCTTGTGGCTGGCGCCTTTCTCGACGGTATGGCACTGAGCAGAGAGCGAAAGATCGCCGGAGCAGCAACAACGCCATGGAGGGAGCGGTGGAGCAACGAGGAAGCCGAGCGAAATCGCAGAGATTCAAAATAAATTTGAAAGCGAGAGAGGAAAGAGCGATGGGTTTTCTTCTCCAATGCGAAAACGAAGGAGCAGAAGAGAGAGAAGAAATAAATACGTGCAGAGGAGAGAGAGAGAGGGGCTAGCGTGCAGGGCTAAGTAGAAATAATGAATATTACTTTTTTTGTGCAAAATTTTCATCCTGGTGAGCCGGCCCCACAAGCGCCGCGTGGACCACGTGGCGCTTCATGAGTGGTCCGGGATCACACTGACTTGGCGGTCCCGGACCACCTAATATTTTCTTCGCGGTCAGACACTTTTAATTTTCAAAATAAAGGCCCTCTCTCATCGTCGGCACTCTCGCGCCCCAACTCTCGCGCCCCCAGGCCCGCGCTCTGCTCTCTCCCGACTCACGCGACCCTCCCGACTTACGACCTAGCTCTCCTCCTACGAACCACGCCGCCGCCGCCTCCACCGTCCGACGAACCACGCCGCCGCCTCTGCCTCTGCCTCTGCCTCCGCCTCGAAAGGCAAAGATTTTCCAATCATTTTTGCATTCGTTTGTAATTTTGGGGATATATTATTTTTAAGGTTTTTTTTTTCTCTTTACAGTGACGAATCTGCTCTCTCTCGTCCAACGAACCATGCCGCCGCCCCGCCGCCCCGCCGCTCGTCTCCGGACGATGCTAGGGTTTCGGCGAAGAAGAGGACTAGAAAGTGTGCGGACGACCCACAAGAGTTCAATTTCCAAACTCATTGAGGTTTGATGAGTTCACGCCTTCTGATTGTTCGCTGAATCGTGGGCAGGCCGTGCATTTTCTTTCTAAGCGCATCGTGCCTCTGAACCAAGCCCGCGGGGTCTTTCCATTGGAGGAGGTAACGACCCTTCATCATCTTTCGTGCTTTTCTCTCGTTACAACTTCGTTTTTTGCCGCTTCAGAGCATGTTCTTCGTGTAATTACTTTTCCTTTTTGAATATTCTTGACTTCCTAGTCCGGACATCGTTTGCTTTTGCTTATTTTGGAAAAAAGGTTCTTCTTATTAGAGATTTGATGATGTTATGATTGAAGCGAAATAAAACTGTTGTGTTTGTGGTGCAGGGTGTTTGCTATTTGATTTTGGAAGAGCTGGTCTTACTGTCCAATCCTGACGGTGAACGATTTCGATAGTTGGTTTTGAAACTGGCTGCAATTCTCGTGTGATCTCAGTTGCAGGGTAGCCAATTGTAGGAAGATGTCGCGAACAGCGTGACTTACTCAAGTGAACACAATCTAATAGGACTCTAGCATTTTCTTGTTCTACTCGGCGGGGAAGGTTTTTTTTCTTTTTCACTTCAAATGGAATACCCCTTTTCTTCCAATGAGAAGGGTATGGGTTACTGGACTCCTCCAGGAGTGCAGGGGGACAGCTCTGCTTCTTTGGATAATGGCACAAGAAATTCGATCTTGGAGGATCCTTTTTGGAACTTTGCTGAGCTGATGAATTTTGATGGTTATGCTGGATTATGCAACAGTCCAACTACAACAGAGCAGATACTTGCATCCTATGGGTTACCAATAAGTCCATCAGCACCGTATGGATCATTGGATATGATGAATTTTACAGAACAAAGTTCTTTTTAATATCCCGACCATGGCGGGGTGTCAAATGCTGTGGGAAGTTCTTATGCGTGTGTGGAAAGGTTGGCTTTTCAGCAAGCAGATAGCCAACTTGATTATCAGTTGGATTCCAATGACCAAAATGATTCAGGGCCAAACAAGGTGAAGGTGCCCTTGGGCGACTTGGTATTTCTGATGTGGCTAATAATGCAATAGCCAGGCCTCTTGCTCGTTCATTAGATGAGAAGATGCTGAGGGCACTCTCCTTGTTCAAGGAGTATTCTGGAGGGGGAATTCTGGCTCAGGTCTGGGTCCCCATAAAGCTTGGGGATCCGTATGTCTTAAGCACCTATGAGCAACCTTATTTACTTGACAAAATGCTAGAAGGATATCGAGAAGTATCCAGAACATTTACCTTCTCCGCCGAGGAAAAACCGGGAACTTTTCTGGGCCTTCCTGGTCGTGTTTTACGTCAAAAGTTCCAGAATGGACTTCTAATGTAGTGTGTTACAATAATAGTGAATATTTACGGGTAAAACATGCAGTTCACCACAATATCCATGGTTCTATTGCCTTACCAGTATTTGACTCTTCTGATAAGTCCTGCTGTGAAGTGCTGGAACTTGTCACTATGAAAGAAAAACCCAACTTCGACTTGGAAATGGAGAAAGTGTGCCTTGCCCTCCAGGTTAATTTTCCTTTCTTTGTTCCTCTAGAATGAAGATGACTGTTCTCTTCTTTGCCTTTCTTGTAAAAGTTGCGAATCCAGATGAGCGACACACAATTTAACTACATAGTGCCTTTGCTGGAAACCACTATACTAGAAGTCATGGCATACAGAGTTTCTTTTGTTACTTTTCCACCTTTTGGTCAGAGAATTCATAGAAGCGCTCCACTTTTTAGAGAATTCATATAAATAATAGCTATTTTCTTTTGTTTGATACATGAAGCAAGACTAAATCTGATCAATGACTTTTATTTCACATGTTATACATCAAGACGATGCTTTTTGAGAGCAGTTGATCAAGCATAGTGTTTGTATTTGGTTTCTGAAGATTGTGGAGTCTGCATACGGGCCTGTTTTATTTACATTTGTAAAGGTGAAGTATATTAGCTGTTTTTCCAGAGACCGAGCATGAAGTTCTGCCTGCATGAGGAGGAGAAGGGCTTAGCTGGAGTAGTGGATTGTACCTTGGTTGTAGCATACTGTCTAGAATTGTCAGCAAAACTGTGACACACTAACATTTCGCAGCGCTCATTTCGAGGCTACATGAATGGACTTCTCTTGAAGTCTCCTTTTGTTTCTCTGCACTAATCATATCATAGATTGAGACTTTTTTACTTTGGGCTTTCTTGTTTGCTTCTTTGGCTGTAATTACTGAACCTATGTGGGACATCAACCTTTTGGAAAGTTATTGCTTTGGCTTTATAGTGAAAATAGTGAAAAGAAGTGTTTTATAAGAAACTTGTATGCGGGGAAATTTCAATGTTGTCTAGTTGATGCACGGCAAAGAAACACGTTCTTTGACATTCGCTTCAAGTATAAATGCTTATAACATTACAGAAAGGAAAAAAAAAGAGTGAATCAAATGACTTGAACTTATATATTATGGAATTATTTAGGGGTACCCATTAAATGCCAAGGTTAGGCATCAAATTTTTCTTTTTTACGTCAGGATTTTCTTATGCTGTGGCTGGATGATTTCATTAGTGCTTCAATGAGTTTAGGTGAATTTACTGCAGCTTTATTTTGTTCACTTTCTATAGAATTTTTGAATCATCAACTTCAAATTTCCTTTTTCAGTTTTTGGCTCGTTTGTGAGTATGGAAATTGACGGTTAGCAACTATTGCAGGCTGTAAATTTGAGAACTACACCGCCATGGCTTCTTCCACAGATTAAACATAGAAAAAGAATTAAACGAAGCTTTTCTTTTTTGTGAGGCTGTACAGTGCTCCTGAAAGATCTATCATTATGCAGTGCCTCTCCAGTAATCAGAGAGCTGCCTTGACTGAAATAACAGATGTCTTGCGCGCTGTATGTCACGCGCATAGGTTTCCATTGGCTTTGACATGGATCCCGTGCTGTTTTTCTGAGGGAACTGCTGATGAAATACTAAGAGTACGCGTTAGGGATGGTGACAGAAATGCGAATGAGAAATGCATCTTATACATTGACGATACTGCTTGTTATGTGAATGATAAGCAGATGCAAGGATTTGTTCATGCATGTGCAGAGCACTATCTTGAGGAAGGGCAAGGAATAGCTGGAAAAGCACTTCAATCAAATCATCCCTTTTTCTATCCTGACGTTAAGGTCTATGACATTTATCAGTAGCCCCTTGTCCATCACGCACGCAGGTTTGGCCTGAATGCTGCTGTTGCAATTAGGTTGAGAAGCACCTTTACAGGTGATGATGATTACATTTTGGAGTTTTTTCTACCTGTCAACATAAAAGGAAGTGCAGAGCAACAACTATTGTTGGACAACCTCTCACGTACAATGCAGAGGATTTGTAAAACTTTGAGGACAGTATCAGATGCAGAATTATTCAGTACAGAAGGCTCTAAAGTTGAGTCACAGGTACTTACCAAAAAAAAAAAAAAAGTTGAGTCACAGGAAGTATCACTCCCAAACATTTCATCAATTCCCACTTATAGAGGGAGCCATCAGACAGTTTTATCCGATAACAGCATGTCTTCTATAGATAGGGGGCCCTCAAATGTATCTACGTCAAGAAGAACGGTCTCGGATCTTCCTCGAAAGCAGGACATTTCCTTTACCCTTCTTTACCTGTAGTGAACATGTTTTACTCGGACTTTTCTCTATTGCCTTTGTATGTTGATTTTAGACTTCCTTTACTTGCCAACGCCCTCAATCTGCCTAGGGTACTTTGTTTTAAAACATCAGTCGGTGGTTCTGCTTTGATGTCATTTTCTTTCAAAATCCCTGTGAAAGAATTAGGGTTAGAAAGTTAAAAAGAAAAAAGGTTTCCTTATGAATTTTTATTTTGGTCGGAATCGTTATGACTGTTCATGCTGTAATCTATAATATATTTATCTTCAATAATCAAGTATTGTGTGAGGGAATAACAGCTGGCAGGGTTGTCATCATATGTAAGACGACTATATAGTTTCATGTTTGTTGGGCTACTAGACAATCTGAAGTACACCTTATTACGTCCACAATTGTTGTTGCTGACATTTGAAGTTTCTGATACATATATATTCAGCAGAAGTACCTGTTGCTAGGGACAACGGTTTACAGAGTCTAAAAGAGTTGATGAGGGGATTTTAGTAATTGGACCACTTCTTTTTCCCTCCAAAATCTGTTACGCTGAGGCTGTCATTGTAGGCCAAAAAAAGAAAACAACTTGAATGTGCCCTGTTTTTTATTTCCACAGTAGAGATTATATGTGGAATTTGGGTCAAATATGTTTGTTAGAATAAACAAACCAAAAAGCTTAAGCTATTAGGTGAGAAGAATAGCCTCATAGACAAGCAATGTGAGATACTTTAACAATGCTGATATTGGTTAACCCAAAAATCCTAAAAAGTTGAGAACTTGTGGGAACTAACAGATTCCAGATTCCTGATTCCGGAGGTTCCAAGGGGTCAGAAGATAGGTTTTTAGGTTTAAAAAATAATCTAGTATCTGCGGGATAGGTTCCAGGGTGGCAGAGATATACGCTATACTACCTGGAACTCCATTTCAGATTTACATTTTGACATTTATGCATATGGCGTAAATTTGGATCTTCTTGAAAGAGCTGAAGGTAGTGTTCTGTTCTTTGCTCTTCTTTTTTATAATTTACACTAGATTAGATTACAGAATGGCATCATCATCTAGGGGAATGAAGCTGCCTTTTGGAATGCGACCACAGTCGGGCTCAGGGGCACAGATACATTTTCCAGCCTTTCTTTTGACTTTTCTGCAAAATCAATGGCCAAATAATTGTTTGAATTGACGATTTTTGTGGGTTATGATGGGGTCTTTGGTTAGGTGTTTATCAATGTTCCCTGGTGGTATCTGGCGTTCTACGCAATGATCAGCCCTTTTTTGACCCATAGGACCAAGAGCAAGTTTGTGTTTGCATGCCCCTCGAGAACTGCGGAGACGCTTTTCAAGTAAATAGATCCAAACGCATTTCAATGCATTAAGTTCTAATCATTTCCTCCTGGAGCCTTTGTTATAGTCGAAACATTGTGCTTGTACGATTGGCAGGTACATTTCTCCTGAGCAAGTACTGGTGCAGTATGGTGGCCTGAGTGTAGATTATTGTGATTGCGATCCTGAATTTACTGTTTCTGACCCTGCAACCTAGATGACAGTTAAGCCGGTTACCAAACAAATTGTGGAAATCATAATCTCTGAGGTATAAACAGATATTTTCATTCAATCTTATGCTTGAGTTCTGTTTGTTATGGATATTGTTTTTCTAATTCTATATCCTGCAAAATATGTGATAAGAAAAACTAATGGATGGATTACTTGTACTAGTGTTAGTGACTGAGATTCTTCCAAATGCAGAAATGTGTTATCACTTGGGAGCTCCGTGTTGTTAGGTGGGAAGTCAGTTATGGTGCTGAGTTTGTGCCTAACTCTGGTGGATATTCAATCAATATCCAGAAGCCCAAGAAGATGTCACCTGTGGATGAGCCGGTGGCACATGGAACCTTCAAAGTTTCGGAACTTGGCAAAGTGTTGCTAACTGTTGATAACCCTACCTCAAAGAAGAAGAAGCTTCTCTACAGGTTCAAGATTGACCTATTGGGTGATTGAGCCTGCAAAATCAATCATAGTTAGCTAAACGCAATATATTATCGGATATATTGGAGATTAAGAAGTCTCTGGTGCTCATATTCGTCCTCTCTCCTGGAGAAAGTTTGATTGGCGGTCAATCCTTGTACATTATATGTCACATCTTCCTTTTGTTTAGTTCATCGATTTGTGGTTTGGATTTTGAAGTTTAGGTTTTAGCTTTTTGCAACCTTTATTTTTTTTCACATAGTCGTCATTTCTTGTTTTCCCCTCCTGGTGATGAGAGGCGCGATCTGGAAAATTTTGAATTTGGAGCACCAACTTGCTTCCTGTGCCTATGCTGGATGCCTCTAGGTGAAGGTGGGAAGATATCGCCATGGAGACACTAGTGGTATAGTGTGGCATCTATATTGTTTTTTTGTTCTGTTCACTGTTGAATATGATTTGCATTTGCTCTGGATGTACATTAATGGAATGTGCTTGAAGTTGACATATGTCCGAACTAGTTGGCGCTGGCAGATGCATTTTATAGTCGGTAAATTTCCTTAAATGTTCGTAAGTTGGTGTCTTTCTAAAATTATCCGACGATTGGAACTCATGCTCTCTCAATATATCGGGACAAAATGAATGGGACGGGTCTGGAGAACTCCACTCATTGCCCGATCCTCTCTCTTATATGGTCTTCTTTATTTAACAGGTGGGATATCTAAGACATGGGGAGATGAGTTCATACAAATTCTCAACAAAGTAATGATCCATCACTCAAAATATACTAACCGTGAGTTTGTTTTGTGAAAAAGAAAATGATCGCCTATATCGTTTATAAAAATAAATGAAGGAAAAATATTTTAATTAATTAAATAATATTTTTTAATTATTTATTTTTCGCGAAACAAACGAAGTCGAAATTGATCGAAATTGAGGAGAGTTCACATGTTCCGAGGATTCATGTGGATCGGGATTATGGAGTGACTGCTTGGGAATGTCCCCAACCCCGTAATGCAAAGCGGAGGACAAAAGAAAGTTAGGCAAGCTAAAAAGGGGTGAAGGGAAGAGACTTATCAGCTGATAAAGTTAAAAGAGAAAGCTAGGCATAGTTTCAATTTATACAGTTTCAAACCATTCCTCAAAAATCAATAATAATAAGAAGCTACAATGAAGTCCTCACAACCAATTTGGATTTACTGAAATTCAGACTGAACAAAAATGGAACATATTACAACCGAGAAATACAATTGAAATATTTCAAAAATGAAAAGCAATCCAAATTTACTGATCAACAGGGGCATTGGTCTTCCGGGCAGGCCTTGGTCTTGGACCTGTAAAGGAGCGTCTTCCTCTTGGAGGACTGGTTGTCAATGATGAGCACCACTTTGCCCGGTTCCCCGACCTTGAAGCGGCAGCAGATGATGGGCTTGTCGTCGGTCGGGGTTATCTTCCTGGCCTTCTGCACGATCACGGTGTAGGCACCCTCGACGCTCGGCACGAACTCAACTCCGTAGCTCACGTCGCACCCCACCACTTTAGCCTCCCAGACCAGAAGGCATGTCTGGACATGACACCAAATTTTCATTCAATAGAACAGTTGACAGCACAAGAATAGAGCACATCACATCAGACCAACCAGCTTCAGATCATTTCTAGGTTGTTCTAGAAGGAGAAATAAGACTAATGGTGACGGAATTTGTAATTAACGCGAAAAATAGCCTAGCCTAACCTCAGTAAGAGGGAATTCAACAGTGTGCTGGGTTGCTAGCTTGATTGTGACCTCTGTAGTAGGTTCGGCAATAGTGAACTCCTGCTCAGCCTCTGTGCTTAGGTGCTATGTATCTGTTGTCATCATCAAGAATCAGATTGAGAAATTCTTCCCACCACATTCTACTGGCACTTAATGATGCTTAATTCCCCCCACACCAAAACACCACCCAGACAACCAAAGCCCCAAGTACCCAAAACAACTGAAACGGCTGAATGATAGAAGTTAGAAGGGAAAAAGAGCACCCAAGAAATAAGAGAAGCAATATCATCCACATTACAACCTACGAAAAGGAAAACTTTCACCAGATAAGAGAAGGCCAATTAAATGTAAACACACGAAAGCTAGTATAAGAGGCTTTTCAAAGATAACAAACGTAAAAACCTCAAAAGCATATGCTCTGATATCTCATCAAAGGATTAGCCAACCATAAAGTCAAGTTGTAAGGAAGTGAGGTATCATCTTATCTCACTTCAATTACTCAAATATCAGGATTCCTGCCGGTCCCTATATATAGGCTTAGAAGATTGCTTTACCTAATGCCAACAGTTAAAATATCTTCCCAAGGGCAAAATTCTAAAACAATAAGCAGGCCGACAAACGCGTATGTTTGCAGTAAAACTACCCAAACCAGCCGACTTGAAGCCGAACAATTTTGGTCAAAATTTATGAACAGAGAAACTCAAAAAAAAAAAAAATACAATTCATAAACAGAGTGCACATAGTCAAATCGTTGTGCTTGTAGCCGCCATTAACCAATAGACAAAAAACGAAACAACATAAGATTATGAAGGTGACTAAAATGGAAGCAAATTTTTCCAACTTTAGCAATGGGTAACCAAGTAGCTCAATTCATAACACCAAGTCTAATCACGTACCTTGAGGTTCATTTGCGGATATACCATATCTTGATTACCTGAAAAATTGAAAATGAAGAATAGAAGAAGCCCTTATACACCTTCAAGCATGAAGACTTTGGCCACAGACACTACCTACATAGAGAATGTCCCTAGTGGTCCAACAAGAGAGTCAATGGCTCATTCCTCCACCGTACCTCGAATAATGTTACTTGACAAAGAATTCATGAAAATTGGTTACTTCGGCCAATTGGTATGTGTTCCTTAAGAATTGTTCAACTCGTGCACCCTAGGATACTGAAAAGAGTTTGATGATCCCTGCACAAAGAAATAACTAATTTATTTACATTTTAATAAACAAATGCCAAGATAAATATGTCTCAAATAATACCATGAGTAAAAAAAGCAAGTTGTACCTAACTTAAAATAGTTTTGTGAGATCTGTTATGATACTCCAACATCTATCCAGAAGAAACCATTAACAATAAATATTACGATCGTAATAATAAGATGAAATAACACTAGGATTTAAAATGATTTCATAATAAGCACCTGACTAGTGAACGGGGAAATTCCACTCATAATCCCTGGCGGCATGATGTATGGTGATTGCATCTACATATAATAAATTTGTCACTAATTTGCTTTTCAAGATTATTCACATTCATCTATATGATAAGTTCAATCCTTTGTATGGTAATACACCGAGTTATTAAATACCTGACTAGGGATAGGGCAAAATCCACTCATAATCCCCCGCGACATGATGTATGGTGGCTGCTGCATCCATATTAAAAAAAATGACAAAATTAGTAAAATGTAAATACAAATGGAAGACTAAGAGTGACATACCTGATTATGAAAATTTAGATTTACTGTAGAACCACCAATGTTGCTAGGACAAAAGGCATTTTGAAACTGATTGGAATTATTCGAATAATCAGGGAGATGAGTTTCATCATGTGTTACTTGAACAACCAACTCTGCATTACAAAGTAATAAATATGTTAATTGGCATCATGTAACATAAGCAAAAAAAATTAACTTATCATATTAAGTAGAATAATATGTCACTCACCTCAACTTTCTATTCGCGTTGGAGGTGTTCCTTTCTTAGCTTTTTTCTTCCTTTTCTCACTTGAGCTTTTAAGTCATCCATAACTCATTCCCTTTGCTTTCCTTTGATGGGGGTCTAATACCGGAATCTCGCATAAAGAAGCCCCGTTATCATCATCATCACTAGCATTATCAGTTACAACCATACTTGATTTGTATGACATAATTTGAGCCTTCTCTTTTTCCATACTCTTCCTCACTGTTTTCATAGTATTTTCATCCTCGGCTCCCAAACTATTCAGTTCGATGGATTCATGCATTAACATGGAATATCGATTAAATTTAGATGAATCCAGTGCCATTTCATGAGGTTCATCATTCACAATCCCTTCTTTGGCATCCTTAGTCCATCTTTTCAAAAAATAGGCAGATGGAATACCCGTAATCGATGATTTCTGACTCAACACTTTCAAGGCATGGCGACACAACCACCCTTTTAATTCAAATAATTTACAATCACAAGAAACTGAAGAGTCTACAGGGTCAATTTGACAACATATTCACTCCCATTTAACTTCTCCTTTAACTTGAGAGTAAAAAAAAATAAACCGATCCATCAAATGCTTCACTTGAAATATGTTGAGAGACACTTTACAAGAATTCATAATTGAACCACTTAAAAATGGTACGTGTATACACCGAACCAGCATGCATTAAGATGTCATTATCCAAAATGGCCAATTTGGGATTCCCTCGACTACTGTAATCATCTTGAGTTTTAATTTCTCTCATGTGCTTCACTTGTTCTTCATAGTGGTGAACAAACTCTACAAGAGTCAATGTCTTCGTCGACATGCGTTGAAAGACATTATTGGTGCTCTCACTCCTTTGGCTGGATCTTATACCACATGTAAAAGTGTCGCAACCAAAAGCTGAACTCCATTTCTATCTAATGTCATATAATCTCCAAAGCCAAGTGTTATTCGTAGTATCCCACTCCTTTTCCATTTCCCTCCAAGTAGATTCAAATTCTTCCTCCAATGTAAAGCATTAAGAAATATGGATCCTTAAAACCCGACTTATGGTAAAGACACGGGATGTTTTGGTTGGCATTTTTCCCGATGTGCCAAGTGCATAAGCGGTGTTGTGTATTCGGAAATACCGTTCTAATGGCTTTTGCCATGGCTTGGTTTTGATCAGTGAACTTGGTTTTTGGAGCCTTATTTCCCATAGACTTAAAAAAAACCTCAAACAACCAAATAAATGATTCTGCAGTCTCGTCCAATAAAAATGCACAATCGAACAGAACATTCTTCCAATGGTGATTAATCCTGAAAAATGGTGCACATATCATATTATATTTGTTGGTACGATATGTGGTATCAAACGCTAGCACATCACTAAAATAGTCGTAATCAAATTTCGACATTCTATCTCTCCAAAATAAATTTATTATTCTACCATCTTTATCTACATGTACAACATATGAAAACATTGGATTTTGCATTTGCATCAAATGAAAATGATTTTGAACACTTTGACAATCTGTGACATTCTGAAGTTCGATCCATTTTCGGGATTTATGAATAATTATATCGTCAATGCACTTTCAATTAAATCTCGCTCTGAATTGATCACTCATGAAAAGACTAACCATTAGGGAATGGCTAGTTAGGAATTTAGTACGCACGACCAAAGAATTCAATCATGGATTGACACTTCGGCTATAAGGATTGACGAAGGGATATTTTGGGCCATTATAGACCGATCTAAAAATGGTTATGGAATGATTTGCTAATGTTATACAATTGGATCGCGGGTGATTCCGCTTGACCATTGTACGAATTATGAACGTTCCTAAACCAAATTCTAACGATCGTGTCATTCGGAACTAGTGATTGACTCTCGTAATTACATGACAACCGAGGTCGCCATGGCTTGAGCAAACTTAAATATGGCTTGATTTCGAATCAATCATGGATTGAATACGCGTAACTCCTAAAAGTCGCCCGTTAGTTCGAGATATATTAAAGTCGCGATTGATCGATTTTGGCCATGAATTGGAATCCGAACTTGGGTATTGAACTTTTAAAAATGTCAAAACTATTATATTGGACCTTGCCTTGTTAAGCTCACTTAGTTATTGGTTTCTAAAAAATTCTCGAAAAAGTGAAATTCGGCTTGGAAATTAGAAAAGACCCTTTTACCCCTTTGTGTTCTAGGACTTCTTTGTTAAGTGGGAGGGCATAATGGTCTTTGTACCCTTGGGAGGCTGAAAATCCCCTTGGACAGATTTGTCCCTTTGCTTTTTGGTTATTTGCTTAATTGCCCTTTCTAGAAGCCTTTCTAAGAGTAAACCCTAGCCATTGGATCTTGGCTTGTAGGCCAAGGAGTAATCTCAGCCCTTCATCTTGGATGAACATGTTCAACCCATTCTCTCTCTCCTCTCTCTCTCTTCCATTGTGTTCAACCCATTTCCTCTCTCACTCTCTCACACCTCACCATTCCGACCAGGCATCACCACCACTGTCCACCACCAACACCTTCACGCCACCACCCTAGAGACACCGTGGACCTCCTTGAGCCGCCCTCTTGCCGCCGTTCATGCTCGAAACCACCGCCCTTCGTTGAATTGCCGTTTAGCCACCAAGGTTCGCTAGAGTTGTTGCTGGGTTTGCAGGCTATTGCTGTCACGCCCCGAACCCCAACGGACTCGCGACACTCCTTCGCTGGTCATATTGAATGCGACATCTCAGGACGCGTTGCCAACCCAAAAAAAACACTCACACAGTATGCAAGCGGAAGCGAATTTAAAATAGCTCAGACAATAAAATATGACAGAGGGGTAACAATAACGCGAACCAATAACATCTTAAAAATAGAATACCATCACTTACAACATTCAATCGTACAATTTAGGCATTAGGCTCCTAGGGTTAGATCCACCATAATCATAAAAAAGGAACAGGTGGCAGGTAGACTAGCCTAGCTATACAAAAAGGTCCACCAACTCCATGGGCTTCTCTTCGAGTCTTGCTCCATCGGCCCTTCCTCGGGATCCCAAAACGTTGTGACGGACCATTCATGGTCTGGGTTGAGGGTCTGAAATGGTTATATAATAACCGTGAGAACGAGTCCCAATAAGTAACACACTAAACCCCACGTAGGCCAATGTGTACCCAAACAAGTTGTACATGAAATCTAACCCATAACATATAGAATTCATATCATTGTACTTACCTCACCATCAAACACATGCCGACTCTGCACATTAATCGAAACGTGATAATGCAATGATAATAACTCAATAACATATCACAATCACTCAAACACCAAACACCAACCACACTTGCACTCAATCAATCCAACCAATTCAATTACACATTCAACCAGCCAATTCAATCACACTCAATTCGCATGCGTGGCCGAACATTTTTCTCACGACTCGCGCCACTGCACCTTAGGTCCATTCTCATTGCCGGTGCCACTGCGCCTTAGGCACAATCTCATTGCCCGCGCTACTGCACCTTAGGCTCAGCCCTCCGATCAATCCGGATTTTGTCCCGCGTAACCACTCCTCAGGACATTTTTTCCTTTCCAATGACCCCCGTAACCACGTCTTAGGTCTGGTCATGCCTTTCTCGCCACACCCGCGTAACCACGCCTCAGGTTGGTAGCCCTCTAATCAATCCGGGCTTTTCTCATGCACATGCACCACAACACAATTCGTCATTCTCACAAGTCGTACCATTTAAACTCAAGGCATGCTCACCACATTACAATTCGCCATTCAACACGTCGTACGAATCCAAATCACATCATAAGCCCATCACACTAGCCCACCAATTCGACATTCAAGCCGGCCACATACAAACATCAAATCCACCCACGAATGCCACAACAAGCCCATCATTGACCCACCAACATTAGCCACTAATATGCACCCGAAACCATCCCAATTCCAAACCATGAGCTCATTAATCCGACATTCAAGTCGGCCACAATCAATCATCAAATCACCCACAAATACTACGACCAGCCGACCATCACACTCACATAAATCAACCATAATTTAAGCTCCATAATAATCACAATTTAGTCTAACAATTACGCACATACAAATATTGCCCACAATCCACGTTTAGCCCCTAAACCGGTGCTAATCACATTTTAACCAACTAATCCATTCCCTAACTTAGCCACTAAACCAATTCTAATTGACCCCTAAACAAGTTTAAAAATACCCATTGTACTAAATAGGAATTAGGAAGTCACTTACCTAAATTTGGCCCGGGAAAAATCACACGGGCCCAAAATGGCCCGGGTGAACAGTGCTGGGATCGGCACGGGCGAGGGCGCGATAGGCGCGAGGCTCGGCCACGGCTTGGCACACGGGCAAAATTCTCGGCGTGGCCATGGCCACGGGCTCAGCCACGGGCAAAATGCTCGGCTGCGGCAGGGCACGGTGATAGGCATGACGGGCGACGGGCCACGGCCGAGCGAGCGGCCAGGGCTAGCCACGGCCTGGGCGAGTTGGTTGGCTGTTCGGCCACGGCGGGGCATGCTCGGCCAGAGAGCTCGGGTACAGTTGGGCATGCTCGGTCGGCGAGCTAGGCTGGCCGGGATGACGGTCGGACGGCAATGGCGAGCTGGCAGGCGACGGGCGGCGACGAGTGGGCGAGCAGCTCCTGGGCGGCGACAGCGAGCTGGCGAGGCGAGCTGACAGGCAATGAGTAGGCGAGCTCGCGGCGACGGTGACGGCGAGGGTGAGTTGGCCGGGCGAGCAAAAGGAGAAGAAGAACCAGTGGTAGTAGCTGGACCAGACTCGCGGCAACGAGTGGTTAGCTTGCGGGCGACAATGGTGCACGATGGTTGGACGGCAGCAACGGTGGCGAGCGGCGGGCTGGGCTGGCGGGCGGTGGCTGGCTGGCAAGCGGGGGTCGGGTGGAGGAAGAAGCAGAACCAGAGGTGCGGCATCGGGAGGGAAAGGAAGGAGGAAAAGAAGAGAGGAAGAAAGAGAGAAGGAAGAAGAGAAAAGAAAGAAGAAAGAGGAGAGAGAGAGAGTCTAACAGAAGGGGGAAGAACATGCATAGAGGGGACGTGAGCATGGAGAGTAACGTGCGCGGGCAGAGGAGAATGGCACAACAGAAGGGAAGAGAGAGAGAGAGAGAGAGAGAGAGAGAGAGAGAGAGAGAGAGGGCCAAAAGTCAATGCAATGATCGCGATCTAACGGCTCAAGTTCGAACTCGAAAACGATCTAATGGTCCACAAAAATCCCCAACGACACTAATTAAAATAAACCCAGAGGGAGGTCTATTAGTCCAAATCCGCACCTGGTCAAAATTTTACTTTTCGCATATCCCGGGCAATATCGAGGCTGGCCACAATAATATCGACATCGTCCAATTAAATTCGTCCTGGAACTCCGAGAAATTCGACACTAAAGTTCGGGCTTTAAATAACGGCAAAATTCGATCGAATGCGATTCCAGCGAAATCTCAATTTTAAAAACAATAACCGAGAGTGATCAGTTTCCGGGCGAGATTTTACTATAAGCACATTGACGAATTACACGTTTTATAAATCCTAAAAATAGGCCGAAATTCGGAATGTCACAGGTGCTGCTGGTTTGGCTTGGATTTCTAGTTTAGTTTAGTGGTAAGTAACTCCCTAAACCTTGATTAGATTGATAGATTACTAATGGATTAGTTTATGCGCTGTTTAGATGTAATTTAGTGGCTGATTATAAGTGGATCAGTGGACTGATTGGTGGGTTAATCTAGTGGTTGAGCATGTTGGTTTTTGGGGCTGATCTTGAGGATTATTAATGTTGATCGTGTGGCCCTAGCTTGATCAAGAATTTAATGTTGCTAATTTTGGCTTGATTTGTTTAATTGTGTTAATTAGTGGCTGATTGAGTTTAAATTCGTGGGTTAATCATGTGGTGGCAATAATCATGTGGTAATGGCTCAATTAGATGAGTTAGACATCAATCACGTGGCTTAAATTAGTTCTTATATGTTAATGATGATCATGTGGTTAGAAATGTGTGATTATGTGCTAAAGATGATCATGTGGTTAGAAATGTGTGATTATGGACTAATCTTGATCATGTGACTGAATGTTGATCATATGGCTTGATGATAGATCATGTGGCTTAGATTGGTTGATGATGTGCCATTGTTAATCGTGTGGTTAATTAATTTGATCGTGTGGCTGTGATCAATGATCGTGTGGCTTATTAGTGGAATCAATGGCCGATCTTGTTTTAATTATTTGATCATGTGGTTTAAGTGTTAATCATGTGGTTGATTGTATGATTAAAGTTGATCATGTGGTTGTGAACAATGATCATGTGGTTGATTAGTGGAATCAATCGCTGATCTTGTTTTAATTGTTTGACATGTGGTTTAAGTGTTAATCATGTGGTTGATTGTATGATTAAAGTTGATCGCGTGGTTGTGATCAATGATCATGTGGCTGATTTGGTAATTCATGGTTGATTTTGTGATTAATGTTTGATCGTGTGGTTAGATGATTGATCATGTGGCCGAATTGGGGAAATTCATGGCTGATCTATGTTAAAGTTCAATCGTGTGGTTCAAGCGTTAATCGCGTGGCTAAATTTGGTTGTTCATGGCTGATCATGGTGTATCATGGCAAATGGTGACTAGAAAATGATGTTTGATATGTATATGAGTGCGATTCATGGCATATTCGTTCGTAGGAAATGCATGTCGTAAACACTATGCATTGGCTAATTAAGAAAGATAAGAATTGACGATGTGTGATTGTTTACGTGCATGGCCATGATATGTTCCGTTTAGGCGGGAGTTATAGACGATGTCCGGCGGGAGTTCGGATGCCGTCTAGGTGGGGATTCTAGACGTTGTCAATCGCAGTGGAGGTCGGATCGATGCTCCTTTTGGAATGCTGTTAGGTACCCGGCTTGCCGAGGGGTGTTCGATCCCCAACGTTGCCGTCACCGACATGGCGGGACGATGCCTAGTTACGCCAGAAGATCGGCGGGAGTTTGGTGTGACTCTGAGGTCGTTAATAATCTGGACAACTACGAGTGTTATATGCATTGGGGAATGCTTGGTGTTCAACATTGATATTTGAGCATGTCTGGATTATTGACTGTCATTACGCATGTTTATACAATGCCATGATTTGTTGGTATTTGGTGAGTACACGTGGTATAGCAATACTGTTATGTGTTCGTTGGAACATTTGTTATGAATTGTATGTTGATTGTGCCAAGGATAGGCTATTGTGGTTGTGTTGCCATGTTAGTTAGAATCGCATAATTAGGGTGATCCGGAGGTACGTATTATCCTGAGTGAGGTTTATGTAGCTTACTTATTGAGATTTATTCTCATTGTTGCAATTCGAACATTTCAGACCCTCGACCATGAATATGAATGGTCCTCAGCAACGTTTTGGGGTTCTTATGGATATAGAGCACATGTTGATGGAGTTTTCGGTTAGTGAAGATAGGATGTACATTAGGCACGCGGGTACGGTTTATGTGGACGAGGGCGATACGTACTGGAAGCCTCATACTTTTCTAGCGTGGTTTTGTAGAGACGGGGATCAGCATTTTGGTCTGCTCTGCGGTTTTGACGGATCCCTGATGATGGGATAGGAGAGTGGGACGTTATAGAGATCATGCCCCCTGATGGTGTTATTACTAGTTCTGATACCGGCCCAAAGGAGTCTGACCTCGAACTGGAGCCTAGGGAGTCTGACCCTGAACCGGAGCCATCGGAGTCAGAACCTGAGATGGATAGCGATATGTCTGATCCAGGGACGCTGCCGAGTTATCATGGGGATGATCGATAGGTCTAGTGATCCTATCTTTTTGATGGCCTCTTTGTGGGTAGTGAAGTTTAGCAAACGGACCCCAATCCTTTTTGATGCGTGTGGGTCGTTGTAGAGACCTTAAGTAAGGCTTGAATTTTGGTTCTATCGTAAGTAATGCTATGTTTATAAAGTGGTTTGTTGTTATGTTTCAATTGTCTCTTTATCATCCCGTTTGTTTGTATGTTGAATGGAGAGTTTGAATTACTTCCGCGTGTGTTAATCTTTTGTTCGTTTGTATCGAGTCGGCGACGAGTCCTGGGAAGTCACATACTTAACGACCGAGCGAGATCTCACGAGCTCGTAGGGTGCGGGGCGTGACACAATCTCCCTCACTTATACCATTGGCTCTTTTCATCTGTAAATAATTTTGACAATCACGAAGGTTGAAACCCAAATTTTTGCTTCCTTCTACTTCATTTGCTAGAAAATTATATGCCATAGTTCCCCCAATGTCGGCTTTAATCATATCAACTAATACACCCTTATAAGTTTCAGACCTGATTCTTCCACATCTAATCAAATGCTTTTAATTATCCGAAATAAATGCATGATTATGCTCAGAAATATACTTAATGACTTTATAGATACTATTGTCAACCTTAAATTTGATACGAGCAAGACAGCCACATCTTACTTTATACCTCTCATATTTCTTTTCTTGATCAGAAGAGCTAAGAGAATGCCCCTCACAATTGCACACAAAAGTCCATTGGGTTAATTCTTCTTTGCTATTTTTAAACATATTACCCTTCCTCACCCTAAATCCTTTGCCGATTGCATATGCCACATACTTATGGTGTGCTTCGAGTTCATTTGAAAAAACCATTCCAACAGAAAACTCATAATCTTTTTCTATATCATGCATTACATGTGCAAGATGAGAAATTTCATGCTGCAACCGAAAGAACAAAAACTTATCAACATAATGCTTTTTCATGCAAAATAACATTTCATCCGTTACTTAATAAAGCAAAAGATATTTCATATAGTGCACATGACAAAATTACCACTGATTCAGTCATCTGATAAATTTGCACCCAAATTGAGACCAAATTGGGATTAAAATGACACAAATCAGTCTCGACCGGCAAGCTTCAAAGATAATTCCAGTTTGTTTCCCAGTCAACAACTCGAGTTAATGCTACGGTTGATGCTGCTATCAAGAGATGCCAGAATCTGCAATTGAATCAGAAAAACCTTCCCACTCAATATGCATTCCCATCATCTTAAAATGTGAAGGTCTAAACACGTGTATCATTATAAAGAAGAGGTTTCAAACAAGAGCCCGAGCAAAGCCTAAGTTCGATCTGAGCACGAGACTGCAAACATAAAGAGTCAATACAGAATGGGCCGACGCCGTCGCCCTAGCCCTAGTCCACGAAACAGCTCGAATCACCAAAAGTTGAGGGGGATCAAGAAGGCAGGGGAGATGCGGCATCATCAGAATTTGCAAACAAAACACAAGTATGCCAAACAAACATAGACTGAAAAGAAGACACTCCAAAACAAAGGGGGAATGTGGAAGACATAAAATGCACAAGTCAGAAGCATGGAAGGAATCATAAAAGTAATCTGACAAAACCTTCAAAGCGCTGTAATAAAGCTTGAATAAGCAGATCTACGAAGGAAATATACCAAGAAAAACCTTTCTCATCAAGAATGAGAGTTCACATAAATGTCCATGTTCCTCACTAAAAACCAAAACAAGCATACTAGTATTTACATGGTCAAAGCATAAGAACCATCAAGAAAGATGCAAAAATTGCATATAATTCAGTCATCAAGAAAAAGGAAAATGCTTCTTCCCCAAGGTATATTAACCAAGCAAAGATCAACACACGATGACCTGAATAGATGAATGCAATAGCAAATAGAAATTAGCTCCACATTGAAATAGAGTCATCCTGAAGAGCTCCCAAAAGACTCTTGAGAATGAAAAACAGAATCATTCCTCCCACCAAGAACTTTAAACGTAGAGGTCATTATATTAAGATTCCTCCAACTATAAAGGAGTCACTCTAAAAAGTGGAACTCTGATAAATTAGATTTGAACACTAAAATCTGTAAGTTACTCTTACAGGTTGACCTTCAAAAAATGCATCTGCCAGCGCCAAGTAGTTCTGACATATGCATCTGAGCATGAGACTGCAAACATAAAGAGTCAATACAGAAAGGTGGGTCGCCCTAGCCCTAGTCAATTAATCATTCCTCTCCTCAAGAGCATTAGAAGACAAACTCAATATCGTGACTTCTGATATAGAGGGTACAAGTGTAATGAATACTCTAATTCTACACTTCACATCACAATTTCAAAAGCAAAGGAGCAAAGAATAATTCGACCGCATGCTAAATGTAAGAACGGAAAGGGAATATATATTTGCTTGACTTGCCTGATCCATGAAGAAATCGAAATGACAACGGAGATGGTGGTGGATGACATGCTTCCCAGTGACGAAATGGTAAGTCAGATCATATGCTTGAAACCCTGAATATGCAAATCCAATGACATTCACGGATAGACTAAACCTGCCATCAAACCAGCTTTCTCGTTAGGATAACAAGGAGGAGAAGAACCCTGTGAAACCTAGAGCTAGAGAAGAAACGAAACATCTAAAGCAAGAGATAACAATGACTCTGTTAGTGTAAGCATCCAGTTTCCATAAGAAGCAACACGATAATACTGAATCTACAACCTCCAGAATGAACCCACAAATTAAAGGAGAGCTTTTTAGCGCGAAGCATCACTGAATCTGATTCTGCAAATTCAAAAGAGATTCAGAAGGAGGCAAAGTCAATAGATTTTTTCCTCCCTTTCTTCCTACGCAAGAAGAGTATTATCCGTGCGACTTCCTTCATATGATTGAGGCGTCAATTGTTGCAGACAAGAAGCTTTTTGGTAAGCTTGGGACGATAAAGCATGCATTTTTTTGTGATGTGAGAATGGACGCAACAATGGTTCTCGATTATAAGCTAAATTTGAAGTAGAAGATAAGCAGCTGAATCATACGGCAAATTTATCGGAAACGCTGCTCATCTTGAGAAGAACCATAAAGAACAATGTCTGCCATAGACAATACGCTATTAACATCGGCATTTATGCCAAAATGCCTCACTGAACCTGGAAGAAGTCCCAGACGAGAAGCAATCTCCTAAAAAGTCAAAGTAACTACATCAGAAACACCCAACTTAGCTCCTTACCTCTGCTTCCTCCTTTCCTTTTTTTATGTAGATAACAATACCATGCTGGAAATTGGGCAGACGGAATACAGCAGCAATAGCAGCAGTAGTCACAACAATCACAATTGGTCAGCAGACGCAGAGAGAAACGTTTTATTGAAAGTCGAATAAAATGCCACCCTTTAAAGGAATACTCAATGCTAACACAATTCAAAATGCCTTTCAAACAGGGCACTTTGAACAGCATCCATAGTATGCACACGGGAATAAAACGCTGAATTAGTTCAAATCTGTACCTCTCGAAGCTAGGGCAGAGCAGGGGCATGGTACAGCTTCGTTGGACGGCAGTGACAACAGCAAGGCGTCGAGCTGGACGCGGAGGCGTTGAGTAGGGCTAGGGCGACGGCGTTGGCATCGGCTAGGGCGTTGGGCTTCATCGTCGATGTCGGCGTCAGCTAGGGCTAGGGCCGTGGGCCTTCGTTGTCGGTGTTGGAGGCAGCGTCGAAGGTGTTGCTTCAGAGGGAGAGTGAGTTCTCAAAGTGTAGAAGGCGTCGGTGTTGGAGGCGTAGTGTTGGGGAGGAGAGAGAGAGACTCTACGCGCTAGCGCGTAGAGTCGAGGCGTCGGTGTCGGCATCGGAGGTGTCGGAGGGAGTGCAAGTTCTGAGAGTAGATCTGAGAGGAGAGAGAGAGAGATTTTGGGGGGGGGGGGGCACGAGAGCGCTTTATTTTGAAAATTGGAGGTATCTGACCGGGTGGGGCGCCCGACATGTGTAGCACGGAGAGGCACTCGTCTTTTGCCACAATGGAATCAGAGTGGCACCCAATATTTTCTCCTTGAGCTAGTCTCACCCTCTCCTCTCGTTCATTTTATTCGAGTCTTTTTGGTTTCTTCTTGTTTTTTCTTCTCTCCCGATGCTTCTCCCGATCTAATTCTAGATCTGAGAGTTTGAACTCTTCTACAAATCATCTTTTAAAAGTTAAATTTATATTTTTTTCAACTCGTTTTAGTTGTCTCCATCCAGTGGATGGTGTAGAGGAAGCCGAATCTAGGTGTGTACCGCCAACCGACAACACCGTAGGTATTGAAGAAGGACTTTTCGGTGTCTCCTCATCACTGATGATATACTAGATCCAGTGATCGGCCGCCGATTATTTTACTTGATAGATCCGTTTTTATAGAACGGGTATGTGCTTAACCCTCCGATTTTGGATTTGATTTTGTATTATGAGATTTGCTCTACTTCAATTTTCTTTGCCATGAAAGTCATTGTACTTCTTATCTATTCTTTTAAGCAATGAAAATAATTTTCTTTCAACCAAAAACAAAAAATAATATTATTGTTGACATGCGATCACACTTACCATGTTAGATCAAACATGGTAAATTTAGATGTCTGATCAACACAAATCTTTATTTTATGTTTGAATTTATGATTAATTTATAGATTATCTTTGATCATTTAGACATCAGAAATTTTGAATCAACAAAATGATGAAAGATATCAAAATAAAAAATCTAAATTAAATCAAGTAAGCAAACATGGCAATGATTCAAACATTAGGTAGTTCCTTAATCTTGATGAGAAGAATAAATTGAAATGGAGATTCAAAAAAGGGACATTTCCTTTTGGTTAAAATATATAGATTTAATGCACACTAAGCACCACGAACTTCACCAATTCGACCTATATGATCACAATGTATCCTCTTACACGTGCTTAAATTTGGTCTCAAACATCATTCAGCCCACTTTTCTTCAATTTGGTCTCAACATCTCCAAAGTGCAAAATTGCATATCTTCTACCATTGATTCATTTTTTTAATGGAAAATCAGGAGCTTAAGTGATAAATCTGTTAAATGTTGTTCACATTGACATAAACACCTCTTAAACTGAGATGACACTTTGGAGATGTTGAGACCAATTTGAAGAAAAGTGGGTTTAAGAGGTGTTTATGTCAATGTGAACAACATTTAACAGATTTATCACTTAACAGATTTTTTTTTACAGCCCAAAAAAAAAAAACTGAGATGTCATACATATGGAACCGAAATGTGCCCCCTAATATTACTATAAATTATCTACTTTGAAGTAATGTTTATATACTAAGCTATTTTAACTTGTATTAGCCCATACTCAGACCTCAATCCGTACTCGATGAACTTGAACCGTGTTATACATGCTTAGACTTTATGAAATTATACTTCACTTGCATTAACAGGGTTCTCATGATCCCCCTCTCTCTCTCTCTCTCTCTCTCTCTCTCTCTCTCTCTCTCTCTCTCTCTCTCTCTCTCTCTCTCTCAGAGTCAAAAGCCCTAGTGAATATTTGCTTCAGAAAATAAGGAAGAAGAGGAAAACAAAGTGTTGACACCTATTTTTGATTTGCCCAAATTTAATTATACAAAATTTAGGAATTAATTTGCTAGTTCCTAAAACAAAAAAATATTTCAATTTAAATGCATTGCATATAAAAATTAGGCACATTTTGCATTAATAGGGACTATTAGAGTAACCAAAAAAAAATTCAAAAAAATTATTAATTAATTAAAAAGTCATTAATTAATTAATTAAAAAAAAGAAAAGAAAAAAAATCGATTCGGGCCAGGTCGGGACCGGGCCGACCCGGCCCGTTTCTCTTTTCCCCCCACGCGCGGGCCTCCGGCCCGTTCCCCTTCTTTTTCTTTTTTCTCCCCTTTGCGCCGGCCCAGCCCGCTTCTCCCTTTTTTCTTCTTTTTCCGCGCGAGCTGGGCCTGGCCCGGCCCAGCTCCCTTCTTCTTCCTTCTCCCCGCGTCGCTGTCTCGTCCCCTGTCCGCCCCTGTGCACGTCGTCACGCCGATGCACGGCGGCGCCGCCCCTCGTCACCGTCGTCAGCAAGCCAGAAGAAGGCCAAACGGACACGCCGACGGGACTGGCATTAATTGCCAGTCCCGTCCCCCCCATTTCCCGGGCCATCTCTCCCTCTCCTCTTCACGCACAGAACCGGCCCCCCTCTCTGCGGGCTCTGCCCTGCTCTGCACCGGCCTGCCATGGCCGCGAAAGTCGAGAGCCAAAGTAGGCCGGTGCAGGCCGCGTCATGCGGACGCAAGGGAACAGGGGGGCCACCGTCGTCGCCGGCTATAAACCGGAAGAGAGAGAGGCCCCAGGTCGACCATTTTTTCCAGAGAACAGAGAGAGAATAGGGAGAGAAAGAGAGCGAAGCAGAGAGGAGAGAGGAGCCTGGGAGCGTCTCGCCGGCCCAGCCGGTCTCGCCGTCTCGAGCAAGCCGACCGGCAACCCCCGGAAACACCGCCGGTCGGCAAAAATTTTACAGAAAAACACAGAGAGAGAGAAAACAGAGCAGTGAGACTAAGAGAGAAAATAGAGAGAAAAAGAGGGAGTTCGTTGTTTTTGCAGGTTCCAGTAGCGTCGCCGTCGCCTTCCCCGAAGCCGGAAGCCCCCACACGCGCCGTCGACGGTGAGCTCTCCTCCCGGCCCGAACTTCCTCTGTTCTGCCCTGTTTCCCTGCTTGGTTTGGCCGGGACCCGCGCCGTCCGTTTCGCGCGAGTCCTGGCCCGTGCCGCCGTCCCTCGCCGTCTGTGTGTCGCCGTCGTAGATGAGGTAAGCCCCCGGAACCGACTGGTTAACCGGAGGAGGTCAAGATTCCCAGTTTTTTTGTCGCCCCCCACCTATTCGACACAAGTCCTCAATGAAGCCGGTTTTTGTTTTGGTCGCCGGCCGGCAAACGGCGGTCGGACGACGACGCCGGAGGGTGGAGAGGCTTGGTACTGGTGTCAGGGAGTCGATTTGGGAGCGGCGCCGGTTTGGGTCGGCCGGCGGACGGCCGATTTTGGCCCCGCCGGCGTTTCCCTCTTCGCGGGTCTGTAGATCCAGGTCGGATCCGACCCGATTCGGATATCTGATCCGACCCGGTCAACTTCCGGGTCGGATCCGTTGACCCGGGTCGGTTCCGACCGACCCAGATCTGACCCGACCCGACCGGTTTTTTTTTTAAAAAAAAAAATTCAAAAAATTTTTTTTAAAAAAAATAAAAAAATAATAAAAAATAAAAAAGGTTTTTATTTTCCTTTTTATTTTCCCTTTTTTAATCAAAAATAAAAAATAATATTTTCAAAAAAATAATATATTTTCGTTTTTTTTAAAAAAATCAAAATAAAAAAAATTCCGAAAAAAAAAACTTTTTTTTTTTTTTTAATGTATGACTTATCTGAGTGTTTTAATCCTTTATAATTATGCATGTGTTGTCTTATTTAAATTTGACAAGCTTGAGGTTGTGCGGTAGTGTGTATGTCATTACCGTAGAGTTGTTATTATGCATGTTTTTAATACAATAGCTTGGTTTGTTGTATTTTGAATGTGATCTGACTTACTTAGGATTAGAACCCTAAGGCTGCATATCTGCATGATTGCTAATCGTTTCTGATTATGCACTCGCTTGATCACCTCACATGTTAGGAGAAAGGTCTTAAAATCAATCTAAACTGCTTGACAAATGTTTTCAGTAATGAGCAGGGTAAAATGGTACCGAAAGGGCATTAGTTATCAAACTAGTGTAACCAAGTCCCCGAACTCAGTTAATCTCTGGTTCGTAGGAATAGGGTGATTCTCCCGTCACCTTATTTGGGTTTCTAATCGACCTACCCCAAATCGATTAGTGGCGACTCCTGCATGTAAATCATCTGCATGTTAAAAAAAATTAAACCCTAAGTCGCGATACGGTATGGGCTTGGGAGAGCCCGAGTTAAGTCCCAAACATAGACTTAGCGCGTGCCGGGTCGACCTCTCGGGAGTTCGGTCGCGACAGACTGGCGACTCCGCTGGGGACTGTTGTATTCTAAAGTGGACTTAAGCCAAAATTTTTGCCCTGTTCAAAATAATTTTTGGCAGCAAGGATTCCAGGTATGAGCCGACATTAAGGTGTTATTTGTTCTTGCAGGTTCAAATTGATTGTTTATAAATTTTTGTGCATGCTTTAATGATTTAGCACTACACTATTGCACACACAACCACGCTGCCGGACCCGGGCCGCGATAGGATATTTTAGGATGGTGTTAAGAAAGATACGACCTCGAACGCGAGCCCGCAATGTAGAGGTTGCCTTTCTTTTCCCCGAAATTTATTTCTAAAAATCGTAAATAAATATCTTTAGCCGCTATTCGCGTGACTATAAGATATTCCTTTCGATTTGGTCGAGATTAAAAGGACTTGACACCAACGCGAGACTGCGATGGTCAGGCACCCTTTTAATTTCATTTTACTGAGCCGGTCTAAAATAAAAATCGAGCCTCGCTCCTCATGTGCATGTCGTTGTGATTACCATGGTTCAAGGAAAGGTATATATTCTATCCCTTCTCATTTTATTATGCAGCCTATTAATTCAATTAACTTGTTATTATTAGGCCACCCGTTGATTGCATTTTATACACGATGGGAAAAACTGATGCCCAATTTGTCCCTGTTCTTAAGAAAATTTCTGGCATGGTGGGACCGACGAGACAAGGGATATGCTTATTGTGGAGCTTGTCCGTGAAAATAAGCAGCTCCGAGAAGACTGTAGCTTTCCCATCGTTTATAAAATGAACATCCGGGAAGGGCGCCCTTTTTGTTAAAAGCCCCTTTTTGTATCTTTCCCTAGTATTTATGTTCAGGGATTTTGGTTTTCTTCCTTAAAAGTGTTTTTGGGTTGTACCAATGTTAATATAACTCGGGCCGATTTTTAAGCTTTAAATAAATTTTCCTGCCCCTTTGTGACACCACCGCGGCCTTTGGCCCAGTGATATTCGGGGATGAGGCGTAACGGTCCGAGGCGACCGGGGTTCGAACCCCGGGGACGCCGCTTGTAATGTTGATATTAATAAAAACCCTTTTTGCTTATTTTTTCTTTGCAAATAAAGAAAATATGCAATAATATTATGACTGGGTCATAAAATGATTCTTTATCGAGCATTATACTTATTTATATCAGCGTTTTTGCAGGTAGTTGCAAAAAATGGCCGAAGAAAATGACATTCTCAATAACATGGAGATCGAAATGAAGCAAGTCTTCGCCTTTATTCGACAGCTCTCAAAACAAGTGGAACACCTGTCAGTCCGCTTAGACCAACTCACCATGACTCCGCTTCGCTATCCAAGACCAGGGGTAATCATTCAAATGGAGCCCTCCAGTGTCAACCCGAAGGGTAAAGATGTCATAATTGACCATGTCCACGAGTCCCCTGATCCTAAGGAATTGAGTACCCTATGCCCAAAGTTCATGCAATGTGAACAATATAAACCCAATATCCCTCCATCACAAAAACAAAACAACCAGAGACAGTTCACTCCCCTCCCAGGATCTCCGTCTCAGATGCTGGCAATACTTCGGAAGAAGGGGCTGCTTTTCACTGAACCAAAGCGACTTAATCCTGAGAGCTTTTCAAATTACAATCAGTCTAAAAAGTGTGATTATCACATGGGCGAGGTGGGGCATTCAACTGATGGGTGCTATACTCTTAAGCACCGAATTCAAAACCTGCTGGACACCGAGACTTTCTCACTCTAGACCGATGAAGGGAATGGGTGCAAGCCCACTTGAGTAGAACTCTTCTCATCTTTTCTGCATGAATCCCTGAGAAAGGGGCTATCCTTGTACTTTGTTTTTTATTGTCATTTCTACCGGAAGAAATGTCTTTTTGAACTCTCTCTATCCTGAGATTGTAAATATATGTATTGTAAATATATAATGTTTTGAGGGCATGAGGTAGTATCCCAAACCGGCCCGTTGATGATATCCATCCATGTAAAGGAAAGTGTTCTGAGGCCTGGGCTTCCTCATGCTTCCTTATTTTTAAGCTTTTGAAAATAAAGCAAACGTTTTGTCATTTTTCAAAAGAACAAAAAAGAACGGTGGTGGAAAAACATGCATGCCCACAGCCCTGTTTGTTTTTCTAACTCGCTCACTTCATGTTTCAGAGCATACTCCCTTTTGATTTGTTATTACAAAAAGGGATATTTGGAAATGACACAAACTGAAGAACACTGGTAATGCTACCAGGCCAACTCATTTGATAGGGGCAGCCCGAGCAAAGATCAGCCAACCTTCAAAATGAAATGTGGGGCAAATCTCATTACTTCTAGTGTGAGATATCAATTCCAGAAAGTCAGAGGGAGTGCTGAGCATTCCTTAACACCATGATGAGCGAAACATCATTTCATACAGAAGTCGGGAACAGATCAAGAAAAGATTACCCCTTTTGGAAAGAAAAAGGTACGTCTTATTCCTAAACAAATTTTGAAAATGACATTCCATCCCTTTTCTTTTGCAGATAATGAAATGGGGAACATGCCATACTCGACGTGCTAGCGAGCTAGATGGAGCACCAATGCTGGGACTTCTCAAATGAAGCATGACGAAGAAGTGCTTAATTAAAAGAGTAGACTATGGGGCATGCAATCCTCCAGTCCATCAAAAAGGGTGTATTTCGTTCCTAAAGTTCACCCACTTTAGAATAGAAATGACACATTCTTTCTTTTTATGTAGGACAAATTTGAGTAAAGATTCTGTGCAAGCAGCTGGAAAGGACTTTGCATATGACAAGATAGAGTCAATCCTAGTCCCACCAATCATGGAGGTCTCAACGTCAGTCATGCTCACATCGGTCAAAGACCTTTAAAGTAGAGATTAGCTTTGCTGCGAAGATCCCCATGTAAGCAATTGCACATGCCCTGTGCATGTCGGGAATCAGAGGATTTTCGAGAAATGCCTCAGCATGCCAGAATGGCGTTGGCACAGCATGCGCCGACAATAGGACTTTCCAATTGGAGGCACCCCTAATCATAGAGGATCTCATTCGAGCTTCGAGACCAAGAACATGGAGAAGCAGACTGAGACAAAGAAGGCTGAACAAAGTAAAGAGGAGAAAAGACTCTGCTAGCTTTGAAGGCAAAATGGAAGAAGGGTAATCTGTATCGTTCTCAATTTACCATCAATCATCTCACTTCTAACATAAAGCTCATGTTTTTGCCAGAAGGGGATTATCGACATCCGAGAGAACTCTAGATGTTGTCAATCTAATCTCAAATGAAAGGAATCACGAAGGGGTAATATTGTATCGTTCCCAATTCCTGTATTTCAAAGAGCCGTTCATTAACACGGTCTTTCCTATTGCCTTGCAGATTTGCCTCACCGTAGCGGCATAGGTGAGTATCTCTATCTGTAAAAAATTTTCTCCTAAAAATACAAAGAAGCAAAGAAAGAGAAAACATGTTAAAGCAAATGAATGCTTAACCTTTCTTCAAGTGCATTGCATGTCTTTTGAAAAGAATTTTGTATGGTAATTTTTTCCTCTTTAATTCACCAATTCCCTGTGGAAATTTTGACAATTCGACAAGTGGTGTCGAACTGCTCTGGTGTATTGAACGAGGTGTGTCAGGATGATGAGAGGCAGCCCTTAATCTATACACGTTCTCAAGTACTAAACCCTTGCAAGATGAGTGAAAAGGTTTCATTTCTACAAGGTGAAGGGATTTCTCGCATAAGGTACGGTAGCCAAAATGATGAGAGGCAGTTCATTTCTCTGCCCCATACACTACCATTAATCCGTTGCTTGACCATTTTTGAGCCCACACACTCGGAGGTTCCTTTTCAAATTATCCCTGTCAAGAACCACCCCGCATTGGGGCAGCTTGAGGTGAACCAGCATTACAAGGAGGACTCAAATTCAGAGGGAGCAAGAAGAGCCTCCCTCCCTTTTGATCACCACCCCTGTGGCTTTCGACCTCGTCGTTGTCACTGAGTCGGTGATCCTCAATAGTCTTTCAAAACAAGCACACCATCGATGGCTGGACAGTCGAGGCTAAGAGGGCTTTGTCAAGAGAGAAGCAGCAAACTAATGCTTGTCTAAAATGCCAATATCTTATTGATAACAGTGATGCAAGACAAGACGGATGAAGAGTTTGTAATATCTAAAATTTTCTATGATCATCAGCTGCAACAGCTCACCCAAGGTGAAAAAGATGAATAGAAATTTTCTTGCTCTCACTTGCATTAATTTTTGAGTGTTTTTATTGCAGATGAACTCTCATGATAATTTAAGTGCCCTAGGATGACGAAGAGCAATTCTTCTTCTATCCCATACACTTATATCCTTTGCTAGCCCAATTGAGCCGGCAATTTCATTTCGTACGAACCCAATTGGTGATCATCCCCCACACTGGGGCAAGGCAAAAGTCACCACAGTTTGAGCATCACGGTCTCAAGTACCGAATGAAGATGAAGACTCCAAGACATTGTTCTGTTCAACTTTGTTTAGGCTAGTCCTGACAACACCCAAAAAAAAAATGCTGAAAAAACTGAGGGGCATGAAAAAGCAGTGTGCCTGATAAAAGCAAGGCCAATGCCCATGAATGGAGATCTGTGGGCGTGATGAAAGCGCTCTCAAATGTCTCAAAGACATTAAGTGGTGTAGAATAGACAACCCCAAAGGGTTTAAATTTGAGTTCTTTGATATAAATTCTTACTTTAAGAACTCTGTCTTGATAAAGATCTGCCACATGATAAAGAAAGACGAACCTATTCTTGAGAAAGCATTTGGGACAGAGATAGAATGGTATCCAGGAAAATGCTTGACGCAAAGCCTCCTCAAGAAAAAGTTGTCAAAGAAGCTAAAACACAGGATTACTCAGAGAGTCTTCCAAAAGGATCCTGACGGCGGATAAGAAGACCGGTGACAATGCTAGATGATCACCAATTCTTACCCTCACACACATTTTTGAGCCTAACGATCATTTCGTTCCTCAACCCGTAAACCAAGCCCATGTTACATCCCTTATGAAGTCTCTTCTGACTGGGGCATGTGAATTAATACGGGATTTCAAATGTTTATAAACAACGCTCGAGGAAGTGCGAGCAAGACTATTTTCTATCTCTTTTGCAGGGTTCTTGACTTGTAAACCCGGAGATAATTGCAGAATATTTTCTTTCATGGCCTCGACTCGGACAGTCTCCTTTGTTAAGCCATTGACCAAGCCTGCATTACGACCCTGAAGAAGACCTCTCAGATTGACAACGTCGTATCGCTTGCGAGAAAACTCAGACCCCTGTTGATGTGATAGCGGTCAGATTGAGTGTTTTTGATGTTCCCGCATTAATGGACGGGACAAACAACCCTTTTCAATGAGAGCGAGTGGAAAGTCCTTTCTGACTGAAAGTCCCTCGTTCATCATCTCGAGAAATTCCACCTTGTGAAAAAATTGTCTTGATTGACCCACGGTGGATGTTTGGTGATACAAACATGGTAAAATCATCATGCATGAACTTACAAATGCATACTCTGGATTAGCCCAGCTTGTCTATCCTTGATGAATGCATGCATGTTTGTGCTAATCATCTTTGACAGTTCAGAGTTCTAATCCCCAGTGATAGAATACAAAAATTCGGGCGCCGGAGAAGCCCTCATTATCATCCCAAGGGAGATGCCCCGGAAAAGGTTGGTTATTCAACAGATGATACATCAAACCTTCAGGAATGTGCCCAGGTAAGTACATTCTACCCTTATCCGGTCCCAAAATCATCAGATTTCTTTTCAAACTACCCAGAAGGTAAACCGGGTGTTCCTTTGAAAATGAAATGCATCTTGACTAGCTGGTCAAGATATTTCGTACAATATTTGAGAATAGCCTCAGTTGTCTATTTCTCCAATGAATGCATATGTGTTTGCACACAGAAAAACTTGTCTGACAGGAGATACGCCCTTAAGAGGCAGGAACGCGTCCAGGTAAGTATATTCTACCCATGCCTGGTTCCAAAAATTCATGTACCTATAATTGTTATGGTACCCTTTGAACATTGGACTGACCCCTCTATTCACCCTTTTGAGCACGGAACTGATTCCCTCTGTTCACAACAAATCCTTGGGCGAGGACCCCGAGGTGCTCAGCGTTTGAGGTGCTCATCGTTTGAGCTTTCCAAGACCTGATGACGAGGACCCGGCAGGCAAACAACAAATCCTTGGGCGAGGACCCCGAGGTGCTCAGCGTTTGAGGTGCTCATCGTTTGAGCTTTCCAAGACCTGATGGCGAGGACCCGGCAGGCAAACAACAAATCCTTGGGCGAGGACCCCGAGGTGCTCAGCGTTCGAGGTGCTCATCGTTTGAGCTTTCCAAGACCTGATGGCGAGGACCCGGCAGGCAAACAACAAATCCTTGGGCGAGGACCCCGAGGTGCTCAGCGTTTGAGGTACTCATCGTTTGAGCTTTCCAAGATCTGATGGCGAGAGCCCAGCAGGCAAACCATCAAATCCTTGGGCGAGGACTCCGAGGTGCTCATCGTTTGAGCCTTTTCAAGACCTGCTGGCGAGGACCCACCAGGCAAACCGTCAAACCCTTGGGCGAGAACACCCAGGTACTTTGGCAAAACAAAATCCAGTCAGTCAAGGCGACCGAAGAAAGATTCGGGTCCTAGACAAACAATCCCCAGTCCAGGCGACCGAAGAAAGGTTCGGGTCCTAGACAAACCATACCCCTCTGTCAAGGCGACCGAAGAAAGGTTCGGGTCCTCGACACACAATATCAACTATCTGGAATTACTCTACCCTTCGGCAAGGTAAGTAGCCCCAGGTATGTTTTTATTTGCTTTAGCATGCATCATCTTATCGCATCATAAAAATGAGATTCCAATCTCGCCAAAAATAGCATTCATTAAGCATGCATGGGCAAAATTTAGGTGTCATTTTGTCTTTGAACGTAACCTCTGCGAGCTCAAACTCTGCGAGCTCACCTGCAAAGAGGGGCAGCTGTTGACACCTATTTTTGATTTGCCCAAATTTAATTATACAAAATTTAGGAATTAATTTGCTAGTTCCTAAAACAAAAAAATATTTCAATTTAAATGCATTGCATATAAAAATTAGGCACATTTTGCATTAATAGGGACTATTAGAGTAACCAAAAAAAAATTCAAAAAAATTATTAATTAATTAAAAAGTCATTAATTAATTAATTAAAAAAAGAAAAGAAAAAAAAAAGAAAAAAATCGATTCGGGCCAGGTCGGGACCGGGCCGACCCGACCCGTTTCTCTTTTCCCCCCACGCGCGGGCCTCCGGCTCGTTCCCCTTCTTTTTCTTTTTTCTCCCCTTTGCGTCGGCCCAGCCCGCTTCTCCCTTTTTTCTTATTTTTCCGCGCGAGCTGGGCCCGGCCCGGCCCAGCTCCCTTCTTCTTCCTTCTCCCCGCGTCGCTGTCTCGTTCCCCTGTCCGCCCCTGTGCACGTCGTCACGCCGACGCACGGCGGCGCCGTCCCTCGTCACCGTCGTCAGCAAGCCAGAAGAAGGCCAAACGGACAAGCCGACGGGACTGGCATTAATTGCCAGTCCCGTCCCCCCCATTTCCCGGGCCATCTCTCCCTCTCCTCTTTACGCACAGAACCGGCCCCCCCTCTGCGGGCTCTGCCCTGCTCTGCACCGGCCTGCCATGGCCGCGAAAGTCGCGAGCCAGAGTAGGCCGGTGCAGGCCGCGTCATGCGGACGCAAGGGAACAGGGGGGCCACCGTCGTCGCCGGCTATAAACCGGAAGAGAGAGAGAGGCCCCAGGTCGGCCATTTTTTCCAGAGAACAGAGAGAGAATAGGGAGAGAAAGAGAGCGAAGCAGAGAGGAGAGAGGAGCCTGGGAGCGTCTCGCCGGCCCAACCGGTCTCGCCGTCTCGAGCAAGCTGACCGGCAACCCCTGGAAACACCGCCGGTCGGCAAAAATTTTACAGAAAAACAGAGAGAGAGAGAAAACAGAGCAGTGAGACTAAGAGAGAAAATAGAGAGAAAAAGAGGGAGTTCGTTGTTTTTGCAGGTTCCAGTAGCGTCGCCGTCGCCTTCCCCGAAGCCGGAAGCCCCCACACGCGCCGTCGACGGTGAGCTCTCCTCCCGGCCCGAACTTCCTCTGTTCTGCCCTATTTCCCTGCTTGGTTTGGCCGGGACCCGCGCCGTCCGTTTTGCGCGAGTCCTGGCCCGTGCCGCCGTCCCTCGCCGTCTGTGTGTCGCCGTCGTAGATGAGGTAAGCCCCCGGAACCGACTGGTTAACCGGAGGAGGTCAAGATTCCCAGTTTTTTTGTCGCCCCCCACCTGTTCGACACAAGTCCTCAATGAAGCCGGTTTTTGTTTTGGTCGCCAGCCGGCAAACGGCGGTCGGACGACGACGCCGGAGGGTGGAGAGGCTTGGTACTGGTGTCAGGGAGTCGATTTGGGAGCGGCGCCGGTTTGGGTCGGCCGGCGGACGGCCGATTTTGGCCCCGCCGGCGTTTCCCTCTCCGCGGGTCTGTAGATCCGGGTCGGATCCGTTGACTCGGGTCAACAGATCCGACCCGGGTCAACGCCCGGGTCGGATCCGTTGACTCGGGTCGGATCCGACCCGACCCGACCGATTTTTTTTATAAAAAAAATTCAAAAAAAATTTAAAAAAAAATCAAAAAAAAATAATAAAAAATAAAAAAGGTTTTTATTTTCCTTTTTATTTTCCCTTTTTTAATCAAAAATAAAAAATAATATTTTCAAAAAAATAATATATTTTCGTTTTTTAAAAAAAAAATCATAATAAAAAAAATTCCGAAAAAAAAACTTTTTTTTTTTTATGTATGACTTATCTGAGTGTTTTAATCCTTTATAATTATGCATGTGTTGTCTTATTTAAATTTGACAAGCTTGAGGTTGTGCGGTAGTGTGTATGTCATTACCGTAGAGTTGTTATTATGCATGTTTTTAATACAATAGCTTGGTTTGTTGTATTTTGAATGTGATCTGACTTACTTAGGATTAGAACCCTAAGGCTGCATATCTGCATGATTGCTAATCGTTTCTGATTATGCACTCGCTTGATCACCTCACATGTTAGGAGAAAGGTCCTAAAATCAATCTAAACTGCTTGACAAATGTTTTCAGTAATGAGCAGGGTAAAATGGTACCGAAAGGGCATTAGTTATCCAACTAGTGTAACCAAGTCCTCGAACTCAGTTAATCTCTGGTTCGTAGGAATAGGGTGATTCTCCCGTCACCTTATTTGGGTTTCTAATCGACCTACCCCAAATCGATTAGTGGCGACTCCTGCATGTAAATCATCTGCATGTTAAAAAAACTTAAACCCTAAGTCGCGATACGGTATGGGCTTGGGAGAGCCCGAGTTAAGTCCCAAACATAGACTTAGCGCGTACCGGGTCGACCTCTCGGGAGTTCGGTCGCGACACAAAGGAAGGTAGTTCGTTGGAGAGCTCAATACAAGTTCGTGCTAACATCACTCTAAGATGCGATAACTGCAGTTTTTGATAGGTTTCTCTCTTTCATTGTACTTGGAGACATAGTTCTTTGCTCTAATTGAGCGAAGACCATTGTTTGAATCATGTAAATTTCTTATGTAGTCTCTTGGCACTTAGTTTTGTTTATAAGGCTTTTTGATAGCACATAGTTTTATTTTAGAGACTCAGTTTGCTTTATTTTAGAGACCCGGTTTGCTGATGGTGGCATGCCGCAAAGTTCGAATTGCTATATGTCCCGAGTTGACTTACTCTTTTCTTGAAGAAAAAATTACATGGAATAACATAGCACATGGTTCCCACCATCAATATATGTTACCTGCTGCGTCATCGTGGCCGGTGAATCTTATTCAATATAAGCATGAGATTTGGTGACGTCGATGAAATATTATATAACGCATTGTTCCAATAAATAAATTCCTTTGCTAGTGTGAATGATGGCTAGCAACAATATTTATATATGATATCTAATGTTTATTAATAAATAAATCCCAAAAAGCGTCATGGAAATGAAAAGGATTCGCTTTTTAGCTGAGGTATTCATTTCTAGTTGCGGCCACCCATCTTTGAAAACAGCTAAGAGTAACTTGAAAATCGAGAACACGTGTGCGTAACTTTGCAAGTTACCACCTTATTCAACTAGTCATTATTTTATTCAGCATAGAGAAAAAGGATATCCATTATTCTCATTGGATTTATATCTATGAAACCGAGATGGCATCAAAGCATATGGCACAGATACAGTGGTTTCAACTTTTCTTTTCTTTTAGCTGAATTCAAAATCCAGCACAAGGCAAAAAACATTTAAAAAAAAGAGTTAATACCACAAAAAACCCTAAACTGGTACACTTATGACAAATGTACCATAAACTATTTTTTTGACCACAAAAAACCTCAAACTTGTACACCTGTGACAATTTTACCCCGAACTGTTTTTTTGACCACCAAAAACCTTAAACTGGTATATCTGTGACAATTTTACCCTAAACTAATATTTTAATATTATTTTTTACTTTTTCAAATTTTTTATTTTTTCTTTCCTTTTCTTTTTTTTTTTTCCTTCATCTTCTTTATCTTCAACCTATGGTCGGCCGCCGGTCCGGCGACTTGCTAGAGGCGGGGGTTGGCAAGGTTGGCCTTGCCTACCCCTGGCGAGGGGTCGTCCTCGCCGTTGCTGGCGAGGCTCGGCCCTACTAGCAATTGGCGAGGTTAGCCTCTCCTAGAAGCGGCGAGGTTGAGCCTCGCCAGTGACGGCGAGGTTGTCGGCGAGGTCAGCCTTGCCCACCCCTAGCGAGGTTCGACCTCGCCAGTTGCTGGCGAGGGGTCATCCTCGCTAGGGGTGGGCAGGGTCGACCTCGCCAGTTGCCGGCGAGGTTAGCCTCGCCAACTGCCGACAGGGTCGACCTCAGGTGACCGGTCATAGATTGAAGATAAATAAGATAAAGGAAAAAAAAAAAGAAAAGGAAAGGAAAAATAAAATAAAAAAATAATAAAAAAAAATCGAAAAAGTAAAACATTAGTTCGGGGTAAAATTGTCACAGATGTACCAGTTCGGGGTTTTTGGTGGTTAAAAAAATAGTTCAAGGTAAAATTGTCGCAAGTGTACCAGTTTGAGGTTTTTTGTGGTCAAAAAAATAGTTTGGGGTAAATTTGTCATAAGTGTACAAGTTTAGGGTTTTTCGTGGTATTAACTCAATAAAATTTAATACTACAATTTTCAAAAAATTTATATAATTTTTTTTTTTGTAGGAAAAATGATGCCGAAGCGCGATAGAAATTAGGCTAAACAGAAGAATCGAAATAATAATGAGGAACAAACTGTTCTCTCAATCGATTAACAATCGATAAGTTTTCAAAACATCCAAAAACTACTCAAAGGAAACCCTAAAACAAGCTTATATATCCCCAAACCTAACCCTATTAGGAAACGTAATCATCAAAACGTAAAATTACAAAACTGCCCTTTATTAAATTAACCCCAAAAAAATACTAAAAAAAATAGAAAAATCCATCTAAACAATCTCGAATCGCGAAAATCCATCGTTAATCACAGCCAAAGGCTGTGAGTATTGATCAGCACGCCGTTTCGCTTCAGTCGATCAAATTTGAGCTTAATTCGACATCGTTGACTTCAAGCCCGCAGGTTCGTCTAGTCGCATAACGGTTCCGCCGGTCCCTTAGGTGCATCATTCTCCCCTGCTAGAGAAAGATTCGTCCTCGAATCTGCTTCTTCTTCATTGTCATCAATTTCTTCAGGGTCTTCTTCCCCTTCAGTGTAGTAAAGTGACAAATCTGCTACATTAAAAGTTCTAGAAATATTGTGCTCACCCGGCAACCCAGGTGGTAACTCTTCCGGTACGACATCAGTAAACTCCTCAAGCATAGGCAGAACTTGAGTTGAAATTTCTGGAATATCAAGATTCTGCTCCACGACTACGACAGCAAAAAGCTCTGGGGCATTCACCGCCTCCTCCTGGAACTCTAATTTGGAAAGCAAATTACTTTTCCCTTCTTTTCTCAAATTTGAAGGACCCAGAGTAATGGTCCGGCCATCCTTCTTGAAGGTGTATGTATTTTTGAAGCCGTCATGCTGTGTTTTCCTATCAAACTGCCAAGGTCTTCCTAACAGTATATGACAAGCATCCATTGGAATTACGTCACCCCACACTTCATCAACATATTTCTTCCCAATCGAGAACTGCACTAAACATCTTTTGCTCACTTTTACCTCATTCCCCTTCCTAAGCCATGACAGCTTATATGGATGAGGATATTCGACAGTTTTCAACCCCAACTTTTCTACCATAGTGGTAGATATTACATTCTCGCAACTACCACCATCTATTATCATGCTGCATACTTTTCCTCTACTAGTGCACTTAGTATGAAAAATATTATGTCTAAGCCATGATTCATCATCTGCTACAACAACATTTAATATTCTTCTAACGATTAGAGACTCACCAGAATCAGCATAGATAATCCCTTCCTGTTCCACATCCGCATCCTCTTCTTCACCTTCAGATTCATCATAAACTGGACCTTCATCAAAGACTGGACTATCAACAAGCGTCACAATTTGTCGGTTCGGACAATCAGCAGCAAAATGCCCGAATCCCTGACACTTGAAACACCGCTTGGCTGTAGTTCCTCCCCTGCTAGTTTTAGCACTACTCTGTCCCTCGTTGGATGCAGGTTTAGAACTCACATCCTTAACTGTAATCGATGTTGAATTTACTGCTGATGTTCTCGCTTTTCCTTGGGATTCTTTATCTAACCACTTGGAATTGCTGCCTGACCACTTAGAATTACTGTTCTTTCTTTTAAACTGCCCCTCCACCTTTAGAGCTAGTCTGCACACATCCTCATATGTCCAATACTGCTGCAATTGGACAACATCAGAGACCTCATATCTCAGCCCTGCCAGATATCGTGCAATCGTCTGCTCGTCTTCCTCCGCCACATCACAACGTATCCGCAAACGATCAAATTCTTCAGTAAATTCTTCAACTGTTTTATCACCTTGCTTGACGTTATGATGCTCAATAAACGCCTCTTGCCTATAATGGGTAGGCAAAAATTTTTTTTGCAATAACTTTTTCATCTTCTCCCAGCGATCCACCTTCGGCTTCTCCTTTCTAGCGCGTTGCTTTTTCACGTGTTCCCACCAAATCGAAGCATGTTTTCGCAGCCTAATAGCCACTAACTTCACTTTTTGCCCCTCAGTTAGATCTTTAAGATCAAAAATCCGTTCTACCGTATGCAACCAATCAATAAACTCATCAGGATGAGCCTTACCATTAAACTCGGGAATCTCAATCTTCATTCCGAAATTTTGAAAAGAACGTTGATTTCCAGGTCGTACTCCTCGATTCCGCCCCTGGTTCAGAACCCCAAAAGGGTTTACGTCTTCTTCTTCATCATCGGATGAATCCTCAGATTCCTCTCTTTCTTCGGATTGAACGCCCAACCTCGCCTCCGCAAGTTGTCGCTCCAAATCCTGGATTCGTCTTCTCTGTTCTTCAATTTCTACGTCTCGCAGATCTCTTAGACGCGGTTGGTCGTTTGCTTCAGGAACGCCTCCACGCCCCCGGCCACCACGAGCCCGCCGTCCACGACCGCGATTCTGTTCAGCCATTGATTCAAGCAACCTGTGCTCTGATACCAATTGATGCCGAAGCGCGATAGAAATTAGGCTAAACAGAAGAATCGAAATAATAATGAGGAACAAACTGTTCTCTCAATCGATTAACAATCGATAAGTTTTCAAAACATCCAAAAACTACTCAAAGAAAACCCTAAAACAAGCTTATATATCCCCAAACCTAACCCTATTAGGAAACGTAATCATCAAAACGTAAAATTACAAAACTGCCATTTATTAAATTAACCCCAAAAAAATACTAAAAAAAAAGAAAAATCCATCTGAACAATCTCGAATCGCGAAAATCCATCGTTAATCACAGCCAAAGGCTTTGAGTATTGATCAGCACGCCGTTTCGCTTCAGTCGACCAAATTTGAGCTTAATTCGACATCGTTGACTTCAAGCCCGCAGGTTCGTCTAGTCGCATAACGGTTCCGCCGGTCCCTTAGATGCATCAAAAAATTTACATAATTTTCAAATAATTAAAAAAATTTTGAAATGCTTTTATGTGCTTACTTTGTTAGAAAAATCTGGGATGTCAAACAAACAAAAGTATAATCAAATCTACTATAAAAGTTATATGTGAGGTTATGTGGCTAGTCTGAATCATGATATTGTATTATTACATAATAGACAAAATTACCTTAGTAAAAGTAGGTTAAATCATTAAAATCATGGAAGGAAATAGTCGATAAAATTCACAATATGAAGAAAGTGATCGAGGACATTGAGGAAGAAAAAATAATTGAGATCTCTTAAAGAACAAACTGCATTAATTTAAAATACTGTCTCCGGGAAGAAGGTACATTTGGGATAGTGCAAAAGCCTTGCAATGCTTCTATCGAGCATTTTTAAATTGCACAATCTCGAGTATCTGAGTCTTCAAAACTGCTCGAATTTTGTCGTGTTTTCAAAGAACTTGAAGGGTTCAACTGATCCTGATGGAGATCTATGTTTCCCCAATCTAAAACGGCTAGAACTTAATGATTGCAATATATGAGAAGTACAGTTCCTTGAGAGTTCTTCCATTTTTCCAAATTGGCATGCCTAAATCTTTCAAAAAAAGCAAGTTTACTCATCCGCCGATATGCATCAACAAATACAATGATTTGAAACGCTTGTATGTTAATAATTGCAAAAAAAATACAAGAGATTCCTCAGCTTTCATGAAATATTTGTACTCTAAAAGCAAAATATTCACATATCTCTGCGAAAACTCCCAGATTTGTCGAGTCTCTCCTCCAACTGCCTTGAAGTTGACTTGTCTTCATGTTGTGAATTATTCCGTGGAGGGCTTGACATAGCTGATGAGTCATTGTTGCGACCTCCTCGAATCGGCCCCGCCGCCTAAGGGGTTTGGCTAATGGATTGCTAAGTTAAACCTAGCTCGAGCTCTCTCAAGTCCATACCAATTCGCGACTTAAGTTTAAGTTGTTAACATGCAAATCAATTTCATTTAGGAGTCGCCACTAATCAATTTTCGATAGGTCGATTAGACACCTAAGTAAAGCACAGGAGAAATGCTTCACTTCTACAAACCAGATATTCAATGGGTACGGGGACTTGGTTACACTAATTAACAAACTAGTGCCCTTTCGGTACCTAATCCTGTTCAATTACCGCCTAACGTGTTCACACTAATCGGGAGTCTCAAAATTCCATTCCTAACTAAGCTACGGGAAGCCACAATTGATATATAAACCTAACATGCATAATTGATCATATGCGAAATTAAGTAAAACGCACAATTCAAAGTGTATGAAACAAGCGACATGCAATAAAAAATGACACTAATCACGCAAAAGGGCAATAAAAGCTAATTCCAAAGTCCAAATGAATTTTCTGATTTTTAAATTTTTTTTTTAAAGTTAAAATAATAAAATAATATCAAAACGGATCCGGGTTGGATCTCCACATCTGACCCGGATTGAGGCTGACCCGGGTCCACGACCGAACCGGGCTCATTTATTGAGCCCGGTCGGACAAATTAAAAAAAGAAAGAAAAGGGCCCAGCCCAATTTTTTTTTAAAAAAACGAAAGCCCAAAGCCCACTAGGACCAAAAGACCAAATAAAACCTTCAGCCCAACTTATCCAACTCAGCCCACCCGCAAAAAAGATCCAAAACCTAAAATATAAAGCCCAAAACCATTAGAACATAATAAACCTGAAATCAACCCAAACTCCAAAACCCTACCCGGTTAGACCCGTGCACCCGACCGAGGGTCCGACCGCCGCCCCGACTCACGGCCGCCAATCCGACTCGACAAAAACCTACCCTTCCGAGACCCCTTTCTTCTATTTCTTTTCTATTTTTTTTCTCTTCTGTTTTTCTATTTTTTTGTATTTCCCTTTCCCCTCTATTCTTTCTTCTTTCTTTTTATTTTATTCCTTGCGTGCTTCTCCCTCATCCTCTTCTGAACACTCCTCTTTGACTTTTCTTCTCCCTTTTTTGTTTCTTTTCCTTTTTTCTCTTTTGTCTTTTATTCTTTGCGTGGTCTATCCCCTTCCCCTTCTTCTCTTGTTCTTTTTTTTCACGTCTCCTCCCCAAGACCAAGACGTCTTCTCCCCATTGTCCAGAAGCCAATATACGAAGCCCGGAACACCTTCTTTCTTTTGGAATCTCCCACGACCAAACCCAAAACCAAAACAAACTAACAACGTGTGATAAAAATCTCTACACGAAAGGCCTCCACGATAAAGACTCCCAAAACTAATATATCATCAATAGCCACCATGAACACCCACGACCTAAGCTTTGGCCCCAACTCCTCCTATAGACCCGACTCAGACCTGTGTTTCGTCACCCTTGTTCCGTGATTTCCACTCGATCGGCCCCCTCCCCAGGCTACCGAGGGACTCAGACGTCAACCAGGTCCCTGTGCCGGACGACGTCGGAGCTTGACGAGCGACGGCCGACGACTATGACCAACGTCGGAGCTTGCCTATCGAATGGCCTTAGTCTTCAAGTGGCTCTGTGAAGTTTGTCGCTTAAACCTCTGTCACCACTCTGTTTCCAATTAATGATGCCAATACTTCATACTCTAAAATTCCGAGACAGTAAGTTTTGCTCAATCTAACATGATTAGTACATTTAGGAAAATGTTGATCTAATTGTCTCGAAGATCAAAAAGGTCTATACTGGGAAGATTAGTTGATTTCTATGTTGTTACTAAGGAGATTGCATTGGACAGGTACAAAGTTTTTGTATTATAACTGGAGGCTTCTTTAGACTGTAATGTTTGTGCTTGTAGCAGGTTGCTCACCTTGTACCATTATTGAGGGAGAAAAAGCAGAGAAGTAGATAGAACAGAGCTTTATGGTTGAGCCACGTCATGGTAAAACTTCATTCCGTCCCACTTCCTTTAACATTAATTAGACATATTACTTTACATAGTTTTCTCAGCGAAGTGTCCTACCATTTCGGTTTCAATTCTCAAGTCTCAACAACAGTTTTAAGCAGCTAAAATCTTGTAAACTGAAAGACAACTTCCAATAGATTCGTGACCTGTGGCTTAAGCAGCAATGTCACACACCAATCTCTGTAGTGAAATTGCTATTCTGTGTCACCAAAACTGACTTTGCAAGCATCTTCATTCTAGCTTTCATCTGATCTCTGCAATCATTTTCTCTATCTCTTCAACAATGCCGGGGATCCAATCATCATCATTCCTGTCGAAACAAAAGAGTGAGAGAGATGAATAATTATCAAATATACCCATCAACTAGCATGTAAGTGAACATCATAATCCGGTAAGAGGAGCATATTCACAGAGCCAAAAGTTTCTGATTCAGTTCGGTCCTTTTTATGTTAAAATTGGATTTCGTAACAATAAAATTTATTGAATTACCAAAATATACATTGGCCACTTCAAATTGAGAAACGAACAAAGCTATGCCTCTATTGAGCAAAGCGACGAAAATCAAATTTTCAATGTATGCTCTTCGATTCATATTAACAACTTTACGTATAACCTTACTTTTGCTCGACAAAGGACATATTGGTGCTGTTGGATACAGATCGTTTAATTAGATTGACATATTTTATGCATGGAACGCGGAAAACTTCTAAAAGGATGCATTGGACTCGACTTTACGGTGCAGCTTTTGAATTTCAAGTTATCTTTCCCACTCAAAGCATATGTCAGACATAATAATAGAACAATACATCAGTACAGTGGCCCTTTACTTATACTCGACACAGCAAGGCAGAAATCGATGTCATAGGGTAGGTTGACTCGGTCTATTGCTGAGACCTTTCCTTAGGCATGAAGCTGCTCAAGTCTCAACACTTCCTCTCCCAGACAGTAGAAATTATTTCTGATAGGAGAAGGTAAAATGAGTTTGAAATCTTACCCATCAGGCAGATGCTTTCCATTCACATCGGCAGCTTCAGAGAGAGCCTCCCTCCATTTCTTGACCTTGCGCATCCCATACTCGATCTTATGTTTTTCCAATGCTTCCCCGTAACTCTTTACCTTCCCCGGTTCTTTCTGTGCCCTTACTGTCCCCGGTTCTTCCAGTTCGTTCTTTGCCCTCATCATCCCCGGTGCCACCTTATAAAAAATCGGTAGCATTAGCTTTTTTCTTCTGTTCTTCCTCTCTAAGATCCGCACCAACTCCTTCAGACACCACGGAGATTCAGCATAGTTTTCTGAGAAAACGACGATGTACATACGAGATAGTTCCATGGCGTCCATCAGCGCCGGTGGGAAATCATGGCCCATCCTTAAGTTATCACTGTCCATGAAAGTATTTATGCCCTTATGGACCAAGGCCTCATTCAGACTCTTAACGAAGTTTTCGCAGACATCCTTACTCCTAAAGCTTAGGTACACATCGAAACTTATTAGTTCGCTGATCGTCTTGACAATGTCTTTGATTAATGTAGCCTCTGAAGATCTGACACGACAAATGACAGAAACATGGATGATATAAACTGCCCAAGCTGTTGAATTAAATGAAGCAAGCGATAACAATTTGCTCTAAGAAGATTAGATTATTAAGATGTTCATGCAAAAGGACATGAGTGTTGCGAAAGCAAGTGATCAAACAATAAAATAGACAAAATAAGGAAATAAATTGAATACCGAATTACGTGATTTGGTCGGTGTAAGTTACGTCCACAGAGAGAGCAGTAAAAAATTCCACTATAGATCAAGCCATATAATGGAGATTATAATCACATTCAAATCACTCAAATACTTTTAGTGTTTCCCAGTCCCTAATTATATCAAATAACTCACACAATGAGCACAAATTTGAGGAGACAATTTCATATTACCAATCCACATAGGCCGTGAGGACACCATATTTTACAATGTCATCTTAATGAGCAGAGCATGCACAGGAGAAACGAAGTACTACCAAATAAAGAAAAAGAATGAAAGCAAAGATAATGTAAAATCCATATGTAGTTATTATTATCTTCGACTGAGGCCTGGCAAACAACAGACATCAAGTAGCTAATTATCCAAGAAACAAAGAAACGGCGAATCCAAAGAAACTGGTTAACCATTCATAGGAAACGAAAAAGGCTAAAAGAGAGAAAACCAAGGATAAGGAAATTTCAATTCCGAGTCCTTATTTCTCATTTTCGAATGACAGAAGAAAAGGAAAAAAACCTCGGTATCATCCATTGAATTATTGTGAGTATAAATATTGTGAAAGACTTGCCAAAAGAAGGAATCGGTCAGTTGAAAAGACAGTTGAAGTACATTGAAAGGTTTTGTTTGTTTCATGAAAAATTTAAGAATAAAAAAGATATTTTTCGGAAAATTATTTTTTTAGAATATTTTTAATTTTCCTTTATTTGATGATACATGATGAAAATTATTTTCTAATGTTTGAATTTCATTGAAAAATGATTTCAATCTTATGACTATATTTTAGATCCAAAAAAATTGAATTTTTAATTTTCAAAATTTGAAAAAAATTGGATTTTTTAATTTTTTTTTTCCTTTTTCTTTTCTTTCCTTTTCTTTTACCTCCTTCCTCCGCCTCGACCGGCCGGCGACGGCCACAGGCGAGCTTGAGCTCGCCGGCGTGGGGCTAGCCTCAAGCTCGCCGGCCTCGGCCGAGCCTCGAGCTCGCTGGCCTTGGCAGAGCTCGGGCTCGCCTGGATCTGGAGAGACACGAGCTCGCTGGTCTGAGCCGGGGCTCGCCTGGATAGGGCGAGCCGCGAGCTCGCCGATCCGAACTGCGAGCTCGCCGCCTCTCTCTTCTCCCCTCCGCCTTTGCTCCGCCGTCATCGCGTTCCCCCGACGTCACGTCCCCGCCACCGTGGCTTGCCTGTCACCGTCTCCTGTCCCAGCCGTTGTCGCGCCGTCAAGTCTCAACCTTCGTAGCCAGCCTCAGGCGACCATCGCCCGAGGGTAAAGACCCCCGATCTGGGCTTGAGAGCCCAGATCTGGGGTCGCCACGCTTGATTCGTCTCCAAAAGCCGCTTAACACGGAGAGGCAGAGAGGGGCTGAGGTGACGCCGCTGGGGCGGCGTGGGGACGGGAGCACTCAGGCGGCCGCGTGTCGATAATAAGCGGAGGATTGGTGGGAACGAACGGCTCGAACTCGGTGCTCTGTTTCGTGTGCTGCTTAAGTGTGCTCTGTGCTGTTTAAGCGTCTGATGAGAGCGTGTTCGCGTGAGAGAGAGAGAGAGACAGAGTTAGGGGCCTAATTACTACTTACTCATAACCCAAGCGCCACCCCAACAGGTCCCTGGCTTCACGGAGAGCCATCATCCATCTCTCCGCTGTCTCCAAATCCTTCCCCAACTTGGACTCACCACGTCTCACGCACCACCCGAACAGGTCACCGGCGTAATAGAGAGCCGCCTTCCATCTCTTCGCAGTCTCCGAATTCTTCCCCAACTTGGATGCATCGCGTGTCACATCTTCTGGATTCACTTTATAAAATACCGGCAATACAATCAGATCTTTCTGTTTCTTGTACTCTATAATGATTTGTTCCAGCACTTTCAAACACCACGATGAGAGAGTGTACTTCTCAGAGAAAACAATGATTGCGACGCGGGATTCCTTGATGGCCTTCACAATAGTGATTGACATGTCCTCTCCCATCCCCGATTCTTCAATGTCAATGGCGTTGTAAGTGAATATTCCTGCATGGTCTAATGCTTTGCAGAGATGTCCGATGAAGTTGTGGCGGACGTCCTCGTATCTGAAACTCAGGAAGACGCGGAAACTCATTCTGGGCATAGAAGAAGAAGCAGAAGAAGAAGCCATCGAATAGAGGAGGTTAACAAGGAGGTGATTAATGGCTTTGAGACTAGTAAATGGTTAATGGATGTGGCCGTGGCGTACACGGCGAGCGCAGCTGTAGTGGGAGTTGACCCTAGCATCTGAGATGACGTGGCATCCTCTTATTCCGTGTTCTGTGCTGTCATTTAAACTGAGTATTAGCAGATAATCCACTTGTGCCGAGATGGTCGGGAACTGCACGACACGGGAGTAGCTATTTTTTTTTTGGTCTCGTTCTATCTTATATATATATATATATATATATATATATATATATATATATATATATATATATATATATTTTGGGTCAACTAGCTTATTTTTCTTTTCTTTTTTTTAGTTCTGTCTTATTTTTATTTTACAAGTCACTATATGTGCTTATGAGTTATATATGCGCAGGATTCAAAGCCCACGGGAGCAGCTATTGAAGTGCAAGAATTTGAGATATTTTGACTTCAATGTAGTAGGACAAGTCTCGACACTTGAGCAATGTTCAAAATCCAAATCAACAAACTTATCCAGATGCCCTACGGATTCATAATGGAACTCAAGTAAATGAACGCATCCATGTAGGGTCAAACTATCAACATTTACAATTATCGAAAGGTCGGGACTCTTCTTGAGAAACTCTCTTTCACCAAATCCAATAGTTAGTTTCCCATTGGCTTATTTATTTTATTAGGCCTATCAATTCTGAGGACATACCTTGAATTCACTCCCTAATTCTAGAACAAGACTGTACAGCATATGAAGTCCCACGACCTTCTCTGCATTGCAAAATGTCGGCAAGATTGTTGAAGGCTATCCAAGCCATTCAAACCATCTCAACTCTTGAGCGAGACATTGCTCGGCTACATCAGGAAATCATGCATTTTGAAGGATGAGCAATCTCAGCCTCTTCAAATTTGCTGAAGAAGCAGGTCTAATGTACAAATCTTCTTCTGGATTATACTTCCACAGTCCGATTGCTTTGATTGTATTTGCTGCCTGTAAAAGAGAGATATGACAGTCCTAGATTATCAAAAAATCACACACCATAATGTCTTCAATAGATTTCACTGGTTCATTATAGTTGCAACATGTTATACGTTCACAATGGTTAGACATACTGCTATTACCGTATTCAATGCCAGTACTTCACGAATATCATCATACGACCACAACCTGCTGCATTCTTGGCTCCTCAGGGCATTCTGGATAGACAAAATCTTTGGCCACTAGTTGAAGCAAGTCATGCATTTGCATCATCCTATTTTCAATACCTATCAAAGACCTCTCAACTCAACTAGTACTTGCAAATCAATGATGGTTCGAAGCCGCGTGCATCAAGAAATTTGTTCACATTATCTTGATCCTTCCCTACAAAGAAGCAACCGATATTGAGAAAAAACTTCCTTCTGTTGATCATCTAGGGCCTCAAAGCTTATCTTGGGGACATTATTGGTCGATTCATTTGGATGCTCTGCAAGTTTATTTAATGCGCTCTTCCGCTGCTCTTTGCTTCTACCACGCAAAAAAGAACGCAACACCACAAGCGCTAGAGGAAGCCCATTCGCGTACCTCAGAACGTCATCCACCCTATCCCTTAATCATTTCTATTTTCTCTTTCCTTGGAATAGCATGACAACTAAGGAGCTCAAGAGATTCGGCGCGATTTAGAGGTTTGACCTCATATATTTCATTTACAGCGAGAGAAGTTCGCAAGTGTTCATCTCTTGTTGTATTGATCAACTATAACAGTAAATAATTGGGTTACTTAAATCCCTAATCAATAATTTTGACTTATTCTAAATACAATTGATCGTTGAAAATGCAATTTTGCAATATAAGTGAAACTATTCCTCCTACTCCTGAACGCATGGAAATAGTTATGCCCTAGCCTCCTCAAGGAAAACCTATTTCTGATTTTGAAAGAATAACTACGTCTAATCTATTTTTGAACCAAATAAAGACAAAACAGCTTCATAATGCATGATAGATCAGAAATTTAGTAGTTGTTTACGAACCAAACTTGCAGTAAAGGCTTGGATCTTGAACCTAGAAATGAGACGGAGGCCACTTGGTCACCATCTTAGAAAACCACAAAAAAAGAGAACAGACCCAAAAGTAGTACGAAAAATAGAATAATGACATTGATAGTGTCGAAATACACATGTGAGTTGTGTTAAAGAAGTCCCACATTTGAGAATTTGTGTGATGTTAAGCAATTAATATATCATAGTTGGCCCATAAATTATTGGCTTAAGTTTTTGAGTAAATGTGTGTTGTTGACCGGCTCGAACTTAGGCTCCCGTTTGGTGATCTACCAGGTAAAGGTGTTAAGCTTCTACTACACACTCCCAACAATGGGTATCAAAGCCGATAGTTGATTGGTGGCCCATTCCCAATCTGTTCCAGTGTTTGGTGAATATCTCATGATAGAAATCTCATGCGATAACAGCAATTCAAATTCAATTCCAAGTTAGCAGTTGATGATGATTGCTGACAGTCATATGACGGTTAATTGAATTAGGGATATATTCTGCACAAATTATCTTTTCTGGCGAAAATCCTTTATTTAGGAAATGAGAAGACATAACTATCAAGAATGAAGTGAAGTAGCCATATTTGTCACAACTGAAGAACCAACAAATGCAGATTTGAGCACACCCCCATTAACAACTCATCCAGAGATAGGGAAACACAGACCCAGCACAGGCTCAGTCAATCGCTTCCTACAAAATACTTCTACTTCAAGAACGTCAGAATGCGCCGCTTTTTCCAGTCATGGCCCTTAACCTTTCTCAATTTAAGTTGCATGTGCCAACACTAGGATGGCATGCCAACTAAGATAATCAGACAAAGTGGAATAAGTATGCAAGATGCTCAAACGTCATGATGGGATCCTACCCACGAATGCAACTTGCAAATGCAATTGAAGGACCCAACGTTGTTCCAGACGCCTCTTACTTTCAAGCTCTTTCTTCCGATCCTTCATAGAATATCCTCTTATATAAGTAATCCCACAGTGTCACAAAAACCAAACAAGACAAGAAAATGGCAAATAGAAGGGCAATGATTTGGATGCACAGCGAAATACCAATCTGAGAAATCGAAAGGCTTTTGAATATGGTACCGTTTCGCCGGTTTTACTCCATCGAAAATCTTTCATCGAACGCTGCGTTTCGGATTTTATTAAAGGAGATCAGGGTCTTGAATCAAGCTCGGACAGAGAATGTCAAATGCGTTTATTAAGCCCAAACTTATATCTTATAACCTAACTCAATAATACATCCAACTTGGCAATATTAACAATGGGATGATAACTTGCATATGCCAAGACCAAGCTATGTCGGAATCTAATCAACGACACAACCAGTACACAACATTGCAATTCCAAGTATGTCGGAATCTAATCAACGACGTGACTTGAGAGAATATGACTGGAATCCAATCAATAGCTATATTTTAAGCACAACGTCGGAATTGAATCAACAATGCTGAACTGGTGACACAACACTAGAATTTGATCAACAATGCTGGGCCAGATAAAGACTCTCGCCGAAATTGAATCAACGACGTGGAATTTGAAAGCTACAGCTATTCCTAATGTGCTGAAAATAAAGAGAGATAAGAGATTTTGATATGTTGTTCGGGGGGGTGTTTCTACGTTGGAAATCCTTGAGTATTTATAGAGTAGCCTGATAACTATTGACCAGCCACTTCTCCTTGAAAATCGTCATCCACTTCCTTACGTTTCGCACTTGAACCGTTTCCTGACTTGTCGATATTACTTACGCTCCTTGGGCGTCACGTAATAGCTAATTTTCTTCCACGTATCTCCACATTTCATTATTTAGCTTCCTTGATCTTCACGCTCACGGTCATGTCTTTACTTTTTTACACGTGGAAATGGATTTCTTTATCACGTGTCACTGTGATTTCAGACTCATCGACATCACGTGCAAAGCTCGTGGACTTGTCGACGTCACGTGCAAAGCTCGTAATTTTGGACTTGTCGACGTCACGTACAAAGCTCGTGATTTTGGACTTGTCAACACTTTTATGGCGTGTCCTATCAATAACTGCTCCAAACCTTCCCAATGCCTCTAGGCCTGATTTACGGCCTTTCTCCGAATTTGTGCTATGTGAGCCGTATTTTATGTCTTTTGTGATTTGCAACCGGCCCACCATCACTAGGGGTAATTTTGAGTGCCAACATATGCTCCTTTTTAAAAAGAATAAATTTGAATTTATTTCTTTTAAAGATGTACCTTATCCATGTATGAATCCCTAGGCGATGATCATGTTTTTCTGTCCCTTGACGTCCTTTCTAGCAGTCAATACAAATTTTTCATCCAATATTCTTTGGACATGTCGCCTTGTATTTTCGCGGCTTTTCAAATCGTCTTCTTCATGCTGTATTTTCGCAAAAGCTTCGTTTCATTGTTGCATCTCCTTCTTCAAACCCTAAAAATCCCTTCTTGAACCTTTTTCCGATCTTGATCCACCATCTCTCATGGCATCCAAAAAGTCCGAATATTCCGCCGGCGACTACATCGCAGCTTTTGACAAGTTCAAAGAAGATCCGCGCACTGATAATTGCTCTTTCTATTTATTGAAAGCCGTCGAGGATGAATACAACTGTTTCTCTTTGGGCCCGAGCTTCATGGACCATCTCAATATTCCTGTGAATCTCCAATTCCATTTTCCGTATAAGTACAGTGAGACTTTTGCTTTACAACATTCTTCTATTACGGATGTGTGGTCCACCGGGTCTTCTCGATTTCGAAGTTTCCCTTCTTACAAAGAGGATTTTTACATATGGTTTATTCGCTTAAAGGCTGACTAAGAAACTCAACTTTTATGGACAGCTACCTGGATCAACATCGCTCTTGAGGTCAGTATGTCATCTTATGACCTGGAACGTGAGTTATTGGGATCCGCTATCACTTTCTGGTCTTCTTCCAGTAATTGCTTCTTTTTTCTTGGGGACACATGTCCATCACTATACTCGATGTATTCGTCATAGCGGGTTTTAAACTAGTCGGTCATGCTGTCAAGGACTTACCTACACTGTCCACTCCTTTTATTTCCAAGGATGCTCTGGCATATAGCAATTTCTTATCTCGATTTTTCCACACTTCGGGTCCCATTACCCAGGATGAGAGTCTCTTTTTCTTATTCTTTTGGCTATCAAAATATGTGTTCTTCAATCCTGCCCTTAAAAATTTGCAAAGACTATCTGCAAATTGCCGCAGCCTTAGCCACGAGAAAACGCCTTGCAATGGCCCCTCTTGTTCTTGTAGTTTTGTACAGAGGCTTTACTCACGCTTCTCGTGCGATGAAATTTGGGAATTCTAGAACCATCTCGGGCGCTTTTTGGATACTTTAAGCATGGATGGCTTTGTATTTCCCTTCTCTTTTTAGTAGAGGTGATCGTCATCTCCCTCATCTGTCTTTGCAAGGATATAGAAAACCTTTACCTTTACCCCTGGGCTGTCGATTACTGAGTATGCTCCTTGGCATATTGCTTTTCAAGCGCCTCCTTTTATCTTCTATCTTCGAGCCTTTCTTGAGCTGAACCATGACCAAGTCGTTTTCTTTCGATATGGCGATGGAGAGTTTGACTACTTATATGATCCGGCTCGATTCAATTTTTACAGGCCTTTTTGGATTTGTGCCTTGTCTACATTAGATCTCCCCATATGGACTTCATTAAAGGGTCGATTCTATCCTAGGTTTGAGGTATATTTTCCACAATATTGTGCTCGGCAATTTGGGCTCTGGCAAGCAATTCCCATGACAATTTCCTATTCAATGGGCTTCTCGGAGCGAATAAAGAAGAAAGAGTACTCCCTCAAGAACTGAAGTCCTCTTCTCTGTTGTATTGGAATTGCCAATACAATGCGTGCCTGTTTCAGTGTAGACATCCCTAATGGTTTCGAAGCCCACCCAGGACACCTTGCTAAATGGCAAACTTGGTGGTATTCCTTTGTATTTGAAAATGCATACGAGGAGTCACTCCAGTCCGCGATTAATTGTGTGAAGCGAAATGGTTCTAAGAGACCAATCATCCAAGGTAAGGGCACCACCACTCTATGTTTCTGTTTCAATCCGGTTCATTTCCTAACTTTCCCATTTCTTAATTCAGAAATAGAAGAGAATTCTGACATAGTGGGTGTCGATGCTGCTGAAAATCCTACTGATGGTAAGTCTCTATTTTCTTCCTTTGCATCACCCCAGTTTATTCTCTCCTTTATTGATTTGTTACTTATAAGGCCTTCCTCCCCTTCGCATCGTCTCTGAACTGAATGAAGAAGAGACATTAGAAGAAATGGTATCATCATTGAAAAAGAAAAGGAAGAGGTCCTCTCCTTCTTCTCCAAGAAAGAAGCCCGGCACTTTATCTGTCGAGCCATCTACTGATCCGGCTACACATAATGTGGCCTATCCAGAACTCCTTACTTCTTTTGATAAGAATCAAGGAGATAGCATCTCTATTCCCATGATCCAAGATCCCGTCACTGCCTTGGCATCAACTGGTCTTCATTCTATTAAGCGGGTCAGCAACATTTCAATTCCATCGATTGACATTTCCAGCACACCACCAGCCACAGTTGACTTGGTGTCTTCCGGCCTTTCTGTTACCATATCAATGGCATCTCCAACATAACTCACCATCTAGCCTAGTTCATTCACTATTGTAACCCCTGGTAAGCTTTTGTTTTGGCTAGCACATTCTGCTTGCCTAATTTATTGGATTTACTTATTCTCCTTTTCTTTTTAGTTGAACCAGCAATTGTTCTTACTCCTCCACTTGTCCGAATTGTTCCAATCCCTGATTCCACTATAGAAACCACCGCTGCTCCCAATCTGGCTGGGCGCGAGACAACTATGCCTGAGACAGGTACTCATCTTTCAAACATTACTTTGTCTTCAATTCTTATCTAACCCGGCTACTAAGATATCATTCCGGTTTTATAGCATGTGGTCCATCGACAAGTGTCATGGTCCAATGGACCACTACTCCAGCTACTGTGATCAATCCTTCCACAGCTTCACCGTCGACACCCATTCCAATGTTCGTGGCCTCGACTTCCACGAATAATCCTGCCGAGGCCTTATCATCGATGCCCGTCTCATCAACTCCTTTGCCTGATCATCAGTTGGCCACTTCATCTGCTGCATATCTGGGCAAGGCAACACACACCATAGACGAAGCTGAATTTGTTTTGGCGTTTAATCCATACGATTTGTCGCCTCACTCTGGCCAATCACAAGTGGCTATAGTCAAGAAGAAGATGGAGCTGGCGTGCTTTTTGGACTTCTCTATAGGAGGACTCGCGAGGATGTCGTATGATGCTACAGCCTTGGAGCAATTCAAACTCCTCATCGATCGCCTTGGAAATGAAAATGCTGAAGTTAGGTCTATACTTCCTTCAGGACTCAGGGAACAACTCAAGACTTTCTCCCAGAAATTCCAGACTATGTTCAATAAATTTCAACAACTCCTGGGCCAAGTACAAGAGACGGCCATTACTGCAGAAATACATGAAGAGCCAGCCGACACTGTGAAGGAGGCTAGTAAGGAGGTAAACACTCGTCGCAAGTCTCTTCAGATTATCACAGACGAAATAGGTGTACTTGTCGAAAAAGAAAGTCGTCTTGCTGCAGCTCTCAAAGAAATTCGTCGATGGCGTGAGATAAAGCTCAGTCAACAAGCAGAGGTCGAACAAGAATTGCGCCATCACGTCGGCGTTTTGAAAGGCTTGAAACAAAAGGAGCATATGCGAGTGTTGAGCCTTACGGTGGAATAACGTCAGAATAGAGACGCATGTATCTCGGAGATGAGTAGATTAGAATCTCAATTATTCTTGCTCCAACGAAGGGTTCACGATTTTTTATTTGACAGACCTTCTTCTCCTCAATAAAATATTTTTATTTTCCTTGGATGTCCACGTATGCCACGATTAATCATAACCAATTTTGATAATGGATCCCGAGCCTTGCGCCTTCGTTCATGTGTACGTTACTAGTTAGTGGGCCTAACTGATCGGCTAAATAGACTAATATAAAAACCCAGTAGCCGTAGTCAAGCTTCATCATCCAGCCCATCACAATAGCTAACTTTTCTTTTTCTCCAATCAATACTTAAGCCATCTTTCGCCTGAATTGTTTTGAGAACCTTTGGGGTTTTGAACGACAAGGGCGCCTCTCCCTTTCCTTTATGGACTCTGATGCGGAAACACGTCATGTGACCTTAGGCCCGCATCTCAAATCAACACCTCCGCCATCCATTTTTACCGAGCATTGTCGACGTTATTATAAGAAGGTTCTTCCCATAAGTCAAACCCGACTCAGCATCTCGACTTGGGCGTCACCGAATTCTCGTTTCAACTCGTATCCATACTACAATGAACAATTCTCTCGGTGGTACCAAAGGATGAAACAAGAGATGTCTGGCATCTGGAAGGCGGCGAAAATAGAGGAGGCTTTATCATTAAGCTGTCTTTCCATAGATCCTGTGGAATATGGGCTTATCAGAGCTCTTTGTTGTATCTGGTCACCATCAACGAATTGCTTTTTCCTGCCTCCTGGTTCGATAACCATCACTTTGCTCGATATGTGGTCACTGACTGGTCTATCACCTTTTGTGAAATTTCATAATCAAAAGTCGTGGTCATGTCCAGATTTCTATGGTATTTCTTTCGTTGATCTCTCGTTCTATGACTTTATCAAAGCGTTTAGCAAGTCAAATGGGCCAATAACTCCTCAAGAACATGTTGCATTCCTACTTTGTTGGCTCTGTTGATATATCTTTTGTACTACTTCCATATCATGTAGGCTTATAGACATCGCATATGCCCTCACTCAGGGTGTTGACGTAGGGTTAGGTTGAATGGCCTTGTCTGCTTTGTGTAAAGGCCTTACCGATGCACAATCTTCATTGTTTAGTGCACATCCTAATCCTTTCATCGGTTCGCTGTGGATATCCACCCTAAAATTGTTCGTCGATACTCGACGTCCTAAATAAGGTTTAGGACACGACTTACCGAACTCTAGACTAACGCGGCTAGAGCGAAAAGCGGCGGTGATTGGCGGGGACAGCGGCGATCGGCGGTGCGGCTTGGCGGCGTGGACGGCGACGGTGGTGGCTAGCAGCAACGGCCTTCCTTGGCCGTGGCTCATGGCCACACAAGCGGGAGGGAGAGAGAGAGAGAGAGAGACGGCGGGTGAGGCTGGCGGCTCAGTACGGCTGCGTGGGCAGCGCGGCATGGCGAGCGGTGGCTGGACGGCGGCGGCACGGTGGGCGATGGCCGGACGGCGGCGGCGCTGCGTACGGCAAGGGGGCGGCTAGTTCGGTCGGTAAGGGAGAGAAGGAACCGAGAGAGATGGAGAGAGAATGAGGAGAGAGAGAGAGTTGTGGGTTTATAGTCAAAACAATAATTGAGGCCAAAATGACCATCTTGCCCTTGTCTCACAAACCAAATCAACGGTTCATATTCGATCTTATCTTGAAACCGACGACCGAGATCGAATCTTTTCCAAAAATATCCAAGGGCAATTTGGGAATTTCATAAAATTCCAAGGGAAAAATTGTTCAACCAAAAAGTTAGGGCAAAATGATCAAAATATCCTTCCCTCTTAAAACTTGCCCTTTATAAATCCCCAAGGGTAAAACAGTCACTTTACTCATTTCTCGCCAAAATTGAATTTTTCTGAAGAATTCGGGAAAATCCAAAGTTGTACGTTCCAACCACAACGTTGTCCTAACGTTCTGTCATGACTTTCTAATTTTCCGATATCCAATTTGAGCTCAATTAAATAATTAAATTTTATTAAACGCAACTCAAGTGTTTCTCAAACTAACGGGCGGCTTTTTGGGGAAATTTGCATATTCGACCCGTGATTGAAATAAATCGAGTCACGTGCAAGTTCATTCGGTTCGTGACAACTTCGGTTGTCATTAAAATCGCGAGGATCGACCGCTAGATCCGAGGGGAACGATCATTCGGTATAGATTCGGGATCATTCGTCAATTCATTTCATGGTCCGACAGAATCACCCGCGATCCATTACTATGACAATAATGAATTGACCCCTGGCTATCCTTGGATCAGCCAACAGTGGCTCAAAATGTCACCTCAGCGATTTTATGGTCGAAAATCAATTCACGATCGAATTTTCTCTTAGTCGCACGAATTTAAATCCCTAATTAGCCTTTCCCTAATGATTAGTATCCTAGGAATGATCAGTTCCGGACGAGAACTAGCTACGAGTACATTCATAAAACCTAATATTTTATAAATCCCAAATGGACAAATTTTCAGGATGTCACAAAACTAGTACACTGGAACAAAAGACCATAGACTTCATGCTCGATTTACCTTTACTTTTTTGGGTATCAAAAGAGGGCGAACACTTTTATTACATCATAATCCAACTTGGTGCACAAATGCCATACAATAAGTGAATTGGATCTCACGGCGGCATGTAGCCAAGACAAAAGTTTTAGCATATGAGCATTTGTAGCCTAATCACATTTGTAAGGAAAAGTATTCTATAGATTGATTCTATGAATTTCTGTATGGTGTCATTTTATTTTCAAATAAGTCCTGAATGAAAATGATTGATAGTGTATATCTATGTTTTTTGGTGCACCAAAAAAGCAAAGAGTATGTTACAAGTGCACGAGTATATGGAAAGGAAAGGACCCCTACACAATAGTTTTTCCACCAAAAGCTAATCCTTAGAATCGGGTAAAGTAAGATGCAAAGGGGAATCTTCCATTTAAAAAAGATAACCTTAGAAGGCACAAAGAAACGGCCGGGTAATGACGAGGAGCGATCAAAGTGAAAGTCCCACTAAGTAAGAAGATCCGCATTTCACGGATTGAAAAGGGGGATGCGATGATGACAAATGAAATCGCGTGAAGGAGCAAATCAAAAAGTAAAGTTACTCGAGAATCTTTCCTATTTTTTTCTAATTAAAAAGTAAGCCTTCCTCAGCAAAGGTATGATGAACATCATCTAATCATGTGTCACGGCCCGAAGAATTGGATCGTTCCTGAGGTTTTTTGGACGATGGACCGTGACCGACCCTTGGACAAAGAAGGCGGGCCTCGAGTGTTCTAGTACTAGGGTTTTCTTGATGTCTTCTAGAATACTCCTGGGGGCGGGTGATACAGTAATTGTACCCTTCTGTAATAAATGCGGTAGGTGGGGTAGTTAGGAGAATACGATCTCGACCGTTGATATCGGGGAGAGATCTACGGATACGGTCAGCCCGATACTTGTATATAATGGGGTCTCCTCCCCCCTCATTCGATCATCTCATTTTCAAGAAGCAACACAAGTCCAGAGCTTCTCTATCTAGAGTTTTTCTCTCTAAAGTTCTTATGAGCGAGAATGTGGGAAGGCTTACTTGGGAAGAAATTCCTAAGGCCGTACGGGTGTGGGAATGCTAGATCGATCGACCCGTGACAAGTGGTATCAGAGCAACGATGGGTAAAGGCACGACGGAAGCACGATCCGATGTATCGTCCCAAACTGAGAAGGGTGGAGGCGATGATCGTGGGAGGGCTCCCGAGAAGCAAGGTGCCAAGGCGAAGAAGGACCGTGCTAGTTCAAGTTCGAGGGATATGGTTGGTGACTTAGAGACCCGCATGGCGAAGGTGGAGATCACCATGGCTGACGTCCAAGGAATGGTCGAGGATATGTCCGCACGCATCGAAAGAGGCGAGACCGGAACAGGGGAGCTAGAGGCCGAGGTGCTGGAGCTCAAGTCCGGGTTCGGAGAACTCCGAGGGGAGATGCTGGGCAACCTGACCGACACCACCAATGAACTTTAGCAACAGGACGATGCCTTGGAGGCCTTGGTGGAGGCCATGCGCGCGGAGATGGCCGAACTTAAGGCGAAAGTCGCCGAAATGGAAGGAGCACGCGTGAACGGGGTGATCACTGTGCAAGCCAGTCCACGAGTGGATGCCCCGAAGCCAAAGGAGTTCAAAGGCTCACGAGTGGTCAAGGACGTGGACAACTTCCTATGGTACATGGAGCAGTATTTCCTAGCGATGGGGATCATCGACGGGACGATTCGGGTAAGTACTGCGGTTATGTACTTATCTGATAATGCACTCTTATGGTGGCGTCGTAGGAGTGACGATCGGAGTGGTGAACCGATCACTACATGGGAATTGTTCGTCGAGGAATTCCGACGTCAATACTATCCCGCTTATGCGGAGGAAGAAGCTCGAGATGAACTCCGTCGCCTTGAGCAAAAAGGAGGTGTTCGTTATGTCCGGAAGTTCTCGGAGTTGCTACTCCAAATTCCGTCCATGAATGATACGGAGGCCTACCACCAATTCATGGGTGGCTTGAAACCATGGGTTAATCAAGAGTTAAAGCGATGCAACGCGAAAGACCTTTCAACGGCCATGTCCGTGGCCGAGGCCTTAGTAGAGTACAAATCGACTCCTGTAAACAAGTCGGACACCTGACCGAGGGACAAGGGCGTTGGTAGGGGAGATCGTAACAAATTCCACCGCCCAGGTGGAAGCAAACTACCAATGGCCTCTCTAAGGGCGAGGCCGGAGTCGAGCGGAGGAGAACATAAGAAGGGACGTATCTTCAAGTGTTTCTTGTGCGACGGTGCGCACATGGCTCGCGATTGCCCAACTCGAGGCAAGCTATCGGTGCTTGTCAAGGCACACGACAAGGAACGAGAGGGGATGCGACTCGGTTCGTTACGAATCCTAAGTTCTATAAAGTCTAAGAAGGCAAATAAACCTAAGGGCTTGATGTTCGCGAACGTGACGATCGGAAGAACCACGATGAGTGCACTCGTCGATACGGGGGCATCTGACCTATTTATCTCGGAAGAAGCCACGAAGAAACTCAATCTTTGGGTTGAGAAGGGGGCCGGTTGGCTCAAAACGGTGAACTCCAAGGAAGTCCCTACCAATGGGTTGGCTAAGGATGTGGAGTTCCAACTCGAACAATGGAAGAGCAAAGAGACGATCGAGGTAATTCCACTTGACAATTATGACTTTGTCATTGGCTTGGGATTCCTTGATAGAATAGATGCTCTTACTGTCCCATTTGCCAATTGTATTTGTATCTTGGACGCACGTTGTCAATGTGTGATCTCGGTCAATCGAGAGTCGGGTCATGACCAAAAGATAATATCGGCAATGCAAGTTACTAAGGGAGTAAGGAAAGGGGAAGCTACTTTCTTGGCAACTTTGAAGGTTGAGGATCCAAAGGGTAAAGGGAGTGATGTCCCGACGAAAGTAACTCAAGTCCTCGACTCTTTCAAGGACGTGATGCCCCCCGAACTCCCGAAGAAGCTTCCGCCTCAAAGGGAGGTGGATCATAAAATTGAGCTAGTGCCCGACGCTCAACCACCCGCCATGGCACCCTATCTCATGGCGCCTCCCGAGTTGGAGGAACTAAGAAGACAACTCAAGGAGTTGCTCGATGCGGGGTATATCCGACCATCGAAGTCTCCGTTTGGTGCTCCGGTTCTATACCAAAAGAAGCACGATGGATCACACCGGATGTGCATCGACTATCGGGCATTAAACAAGCTGACGATTAAGAACAAGTACCCGATCCCTCTCATTGCTGACTTGTTCGATCAACTTGGAGGAGCACGATGGTTCACCAAGCTTGATCTTCGATCAGGATACTATCAAGTGCGGATTGCAAAAGGGGACGAGCCAAAGATCGCTTGTGTAACGCAGTATGGGTCATACGAGTTCCTCGTCATATCATTTGGCTTGACAAATGCTCCGGCCACATTTTGCACACTCATGAACAAGGTACTCCACTCGTTCCTAGATCAATTTGTAGTGGTTTATCTTGATGATATCGTGGTGTATAGCCGGACGCTCGAGGAACACATCGAGCATCTCAAACGAGTCTTCCGAGTTCTACGGGAGAATGACTTATATGTCAAGCGGGAGAAATGTGCCTTTGTACAACGGGAAGTTCCATTCCTGGGACACATCGTCGGGGGTGGACGTGTGCGGATGGACGTGGCCAAGATTAAGGCCATTGTAGATTGGGAGCCGCCGATCAAAGTGACCGATCTAAGGTCATTCCTTGGCCTTACTAACTATTATCGACGGTTCGTCCGAGGATATTCGAGCATCACCGTGCCACTCACGGATATGTTGAAGAAGGAGAAACCGTGGGAGTGGACAGCCCTATGCCAAAGGGCGTTTGATCGGTTGAAGCAAATCATGATCGAGGAGCCGGTGCTCGTGCTACCAGATCATGCCAAACCTTACGAGGTAGAGACCGATGCTTCCGATTTTGCTATTGGTGGTGTTCTTATGCAGAAAGGACGCCCGGTAGCATTCGAGTCAAGAAAGTTGAACTATACCGAACGACGATACACGGTCCAAGAGAAGGAGATGACCGCGGTGGTACATTGCCTTCGTACATGGAGGCATTATCTCTTGGGATCTCGGTTCGTCGTAAGGACACACAACGTGGCCACGAGCTACTTCCAAACCCAAAAGAAGTTAAGCCCAAAGCAAGCTTGTTGGCAAGATTTCCAAGCAGAGTTCGATTATGTGCTCGAGTACAAGCCTGGGAAGGCGAACTCCGTGGCCGACGCTCTTAGTCGAAAGACAAGGGTGGCGTCGACCCTAACTCGTCCCGAAAATCCATGGAACGAGCGGATCAAGGAATGGCTCAAACATGATCCAACCGCCAAGGTACTCCTTGACCATGCTCGGGAAGGCAAGACCTGGCGATTTTGGTGTGAAGGCGACTTGCTTTACACCAAAGGACGACGATTGTATGTGCCCCTTCATGGGAAGCTAAGGAAGGAAATCCTACGAGAGTGCCATGATTCCAAGTGGGCGGGTCATCCGGGGATTCACCGCACTATGGCGCTTGTGGAGGACCGATACTTTTGGCCTCACTTGCACGATGACGTTGAGGCATACGTACGGACTTGTCTTGTATGCTAGCAAGACAAGCTTGAACAAAGATCGTCGGCGGGGCTTCTGGAGCCACTTCCCATCCCGGAGCATCCATGGGAGAGTGTTTCCATCGACTTCATTGTCAACTTGCCAAAGTCCGAAGGGTGTCGGACTCTTATGGTTGTGGTGGATCGATTTTCCAAGTACGCGACATTTGTACCCGCATCGAAAGATTGTCCAGCCGAGGAGGCGGCCAAGCTATTCTTGAAGCATGTCGTCAAATATTGGGGAGTGCCACAAACGATCGTGAGCGATCGCGACCCTCGATTCACGGGCAGGTTCTGGACTGAACTCTTTAAATTATTAGGGTCGAATCTCAACTTCTCCACGAGCTTGCATCCTCAAACCGACGGACAAACGGAGCGAGTCAATGCACTCTTGGATTTGTACCTTCGACACTATGTAAGTACGACACAAGCAAATTGGGCGAAGTTGATCGATGTAGCCCAATTCTCCTACAATCTTCAAAAGAGCGAGTCCACGAACCAAAGTCCATTCGAGATCACGACGGGACAACAACCACTCACTCCGAGTTCGGTTGCAACGGGCTATAAAGGGAGTAGCCCATCCGCTTTCAAGTTTGCCAAGGAGTGGCATGAGCAGGCGGACTTGGCTCGAACGTGTCTACACAAGGCCTCAAAGCGCATGAAGAAATGGGTCGACAAGAAGCGACGGCACGTGGAATTCCAAGTCGAGGACTTGGTGTTGGCCAAGCTACACCTTGTGCTCCGATACAAGGACGTGCATAAAGGGCTTATACGTTGCTACGAGGGGCCATTTCGAGTGTTGCATCGAGTCGGGAAGGTCGCATATAAATTGGAACTTCTACCAAAGCTTAAGGTACATCCGGTATTCTATGTTAGTATGCTTAAACCTTTCCGTGTAGACGAAGAGGACCCGGACCGAGGGGAGTCGCAACGGGCACCGCTTGGAGCAAAGACCTCCTATGATCGAGACGTCGACTTCATCATGGCGGATCGAGTCATACGGAAGAGATATCGTGCGCCGAAGCGAGAATACTTAATCCGATGGAAGGGTCTTCCGAAGAGTGAAGCAAGTTGGGAGCCCGAGGAAGCTCTTTGGCAATTCAAGAAATATATCGATGCTTTCCATGCCGAAGACACGACGAGGGCGTCGCCCGAATAGGTGGGGGAGAATGTCACGGCTCGAAGAATTGGATCGTTCCTGAGGTTTTTTGGACGATGGACCGTGACCGACCCTTGGACGAAGAAGGCGGGTCCCGATTGTTCTAGTACTAGGGTTTTCTTGATGTCTTCTAGAATACTCTTGGGGGCGAGTGATACGGTAATTGTACCCTTCCGTAATAAATGCGGTAGGTGGGGTAGTTGGGAGAATACGATCTCGACCGTTGATATCGGGGAGAGATCTACGGATACGGTCAGCCCGATACTTATATATAATGGGGTCTCCTCTCCCCTCATTTGATCATCTCTCATTTTCAAGAAGCAACACAAGTCTAGAGCTTTTCTCTCTAGAGTTTCTCTCTCTAAAGTTCTTGTGAGCGAGAGTGTGGGAAGGCTTACTTGGGAAGAAATTCCTAAGGCCGCATGGGTGTGGGAACGCTAGATCGATCGACCCGTGACACATGCATGCGCTTTCAATTCAATTTGCTCCAATTTTCTTATGGTAGCCTACCGTGTCAGATCAATCAGACATTTTTTTAAGGGAGTGGTTAGGAGGGAAGCGAATTGCTTTAGGCTTTTTCTTCTTTTTCTCCCCTTTTACCGTTCATTGCATGCTCAACCTTTTGTGCTAGAACTTATCGTTGTGGATGTTCTTGTTTTTTGCCTACTTCATTCGATTAATATCTAAATTCAAGTGGTGGGGTCACGCGCGTCACGAGTCCATCCCGAAGAATTGTGATGAACAAATATTTATGCTTGTGATTGCAATGAATTTTACACACGAAAACTTACGGTGTATTTTTTCTGCCCCTTTCTTCATGATTTTGTAGAGATATGTATCAAGCCTAGGTGGGCGTATGCTCCCTCAATGACTGCATGAGACTGACATTCCAATTTTTCCTTGTGATTGCAAAAGACAGTTAAAATTCTTCGGCGAGACTTGTAATAATGCATTTATGACCTTTTAAGTTTGTTATAGATTCTTACATTTCCTATATCATAAACACTATGTAGAAAGAATGATCAAATATACTTGTGTTAGTACCCAATTTTACTGGTTTTTCTTCCTCAAAAAGCGTGTTAAGCTAGTCCATTTACTCAAGTGGTTGCCCACAAAATAGGAGAATTTCAAGGAAAGTGGACAGACATGGTGCCACTTCTTTTGAAGAACATTAAAGAGGCTGAAGTAACAGATCGACCAACGCACCCTTCATCTTTGAGAGTTATCTTTACTTTTCCTTGTACTTTCATTTCCTTGTTCAATTCCTATAATTTGATTTCAATGTAATTTCAATTTCAACTATCTCAATTGATCGTAATTGCAATTCCAATACAATTTACATTTTCTATTGCTTAGCTTTGTGGAGTTTCATTACTCCATCTAAAGTCACATCCATGCACTTTTTTGCTCGAGTATAGGATTGAGGAGCATTTCTGATCGTATTCCTATTGTTTGAACCAGCTTTAAAGTGACTGAGCTCCAAGAAGTCACTTACTAGTCTGACCCTGATCTTAGCTCCAAACATCTCGGTCCTTTGAGATCGAGTTTCCAACTGGATATAATTGTAGAATTTCTTAAAACCAGATTTTACAGTAAGAAATCACTCCTTATCACCATTCAAGAATATTAGATGATTATTAGCAAAGTATAAATGAGTGAGTGAGTAAATGGCCAAACAGAAGTATGAGTGCGTAAACTTGATTTTCTTGTGCATAGGTTGATAACTCAGTTGCTTATTCTCTACTACAGAATTTTAGTGAAAACTTGCACTGTCATCACAAACAAATAGGAGGAGATAGGATCACCCGGTCTTAATCAATTCTGCCGTCAAAAAAAGCCAACAAGCTCCCCACTAACAATTATAAAGTATCTAGGGAGTAGTAATGCATCTTCCGCCCAAGTCAAAAATACTATGGGAGCACCATTTGTAGTCGAGAGATTCAAAAAGAAAAAAGAAAAAGCCACTTTAGCCTTCATAAGGCCAGCTTTAATGGTGCATCTAGGGGTAACGAAATTAATAATTTTGTCTAAGACAAGGATTAAGCATGTCATCAATTGAGTGTGGACTTCATTAAAGCTTTAATTGTTGTTGAGGAAAACTTCTACTGATTTTGAAGTTGACAAAACCTTTCATGATAATTGTAAATCTGATATTTATTTTGAACTATTTTATTCCAAGAATATATATATATTCTGGAAACTTAGAAGGAAATTTTTCAAAAGCAGACGCAGAAGCTGAAATTTTTTAGAAGCTGATGCATAAGCTGAAATTTTTTCAGAAGTAGATGCATAAGCTGAAAATTTTCAAAAGCAGACGTAGAAGATGAGACTTTCAGAAGCAGACGAAGACACAGAAATTCTTCAGATGCAGAACTCAGAACGAAAAACAACAGCTAGTGATCTGGTATGGATTTCACAAAAGGAAACCTTTGATTGTTTCAAATCTCAATCAAATTGATTGACAATCAAAAATTACGACAAGTATGCATTATAACGGACAAAGCTCTACTTATGGAAATCAAGATTCTGATTATATTGGCGACCAGAATCAGCGGGATTTAGAATCTGTCATCCAACGGCTACTCAATCCTTATTATACAAATCTGTCTAAGGTGAAGATTGGAAGATGAACCTCTGAATGCTGTCCAACGGCTAGATTGGAAGTAGAGGAGTATTTAAGGAGATTAACGAGCAGCAGAAGGAATAGAACAGATTCAAGAATCAACAAGTCCAAAGTCTGAGCATACTCCAATTTTTTCTCGTCTTTCTGAGCCAAATAAATTTAGATCTTAAGGGTTACTTTGTAAGAGTAATTGTGTGAGATAGAGAGTCCTATCATACACGAGAGTGATATCACTCAGAATCTGTAAATTCCTCTTGATTACTTAGTGAAATCCAGTCGGTAGGTTGTAAGCGTAGGATAGTGGACGTAGGCTTGCTATAAGCCGAATCACTATAAACTTGTATGTAGATTCTCTTTCCCTTATCTCTTACTTTACAGTCTGCATATCAGAGCACATCCTATATAATCTGACTTGAATCTGAATTTTATTCAGACTCTTCTGTGATTTGTTTTATTTCCGCATAAATATTAAAGAATTGTTTAAGATCACCTATTCACCCCCTCTAGGTGATCTTTGCTAGCTACATCAATTGGTATCAGAGCAGGTTGCTCATTTTATTGAAGTGTTCTACTTTTGAGCTAACGATCTACATGGCTAGCTTTAGTGCTCCAGGGCTCATTGAAGGTCAAAGCAACAACATACCACGTTATTTCGATGGCAAGGAATATAGTATCTGGAAGAATAAGATGAAGGCATTCATAAAGTCAATTGATCATATGCAATGGGATGTCATTATCAAAGGAGTCAATCCAAAATCTTCAGATTCAAAAGAAAAGGCAGATGCAAGCAAAGCAGTAGATCCTCCATTATCTCAAACTGAGATTTCTAAAAGAGAAACTTTAGATTCCAAAGCAATTTATTCTCTTTATTATGCTTTATCTCCTATTGAATATAAAAAAATTGCTGCTTGTGAATCTGCTAAGGAAATCTGGGATACTTTCTATGTTACTTATGAAGGAACAGATCGAGCCAAGGAAACTCAAATCAATCTTTTGCTTGATCAATATGAATCCTTCAAAATGAAGTCTGGAGAATTAATTGCTAATTTTTATGACAGGTTTACTGACATAGTAAACGATCTTGCCTATCAAGGACAACCAGTCCCAGATGCATTGAAAGTTAACAAACTTCTGAGAAGACTGACAAATCAGTGGGATAACATTAAAACATCTCTTCGTGAGACACAAAGGATCAAGCCTCTACTAGTGAATGAGTTAATTGGAACTCTTCAATCATATGAGACTGAGAAATGAAATGAGGAAAATGAATCCAGAGGAAATAAGTCAATTGCATTGAAAACTAACATTGATTCTGATGCAGATTCTGAAGATGAAGATGTTGATGATGAAGAACTAGCTCTCTTCATAAAGAAGTATAAGAGAATGAAAATCAGAGGAAGAAACCTCAAAGGGAAGATGCCTTTTGAAAATAAGAGGTCTATCGATGAGATAGAGAGATCAAAGGATATAATATGCTTTCACTGTAGGAAACGTGGACATATCAAGCCTAACTATTCACTCCTGAAAAAGAAGACCAAATTTGAAAAAGCAAAGAAGGCCTTAAAGGCAGAAACTTAGAGTGACACAGAGCGCGAAGATAGTGATGAAGATATCTCAAATTTCTATCTAATGGCAAAGTCAGATTCAGACTCAAATTCTGATTCTGATCCTAAAGTGGAAATCGAGGTAAAACCTTCTGAAATGTCTATTGAAGTATCAAATTATATTGATGAATTATGCTTTGAATTTAAGACTGCTCTTAAAAGAATCTCTTCTTTGAAAAAGGAAAATTCATCACTAACGCAACAGGATATTTCTCAAAAAGAAAGAATCGATTTCCTTCAAAAAGAATTTCAACAAATCAAGGAAAGTCGAGATTTTCTTTCCAAAGAAAATGTTGTTTTAAAAAAGGGAGTTTCAGAAATTACTTCTAAGTTTTCAAAAGGTTTAAAAACCTTGAAGCATATCCTTTCCATTCAAATTCCTTACTATAACAATTCTGGTCTAGGATTTATAAAGGAAAGTGACAGCTTGATTGATTTTCCAAAAGTCAAGGAGAGATTAAGACAAAGACCTTGTCGACAAGCTTATAAAAACCATTTCAAAAAGAATTTTGTAAAACCCGTTGGCCGAAGTGCACTCGGGTGCTCAAAATGTGGAGATCCACAACATTTTGAAAATGTATGTCGTAAGGTCTAGAGACCTATTCGAAGAGATTTTGTTAAGACAACCTATGCTAATGCTCAAGGACCCAAACAAGTTTGGGTACCAAAGAAAACTTGAGATGTTCTAATTTTTGCAGGTAACCACAAAGAGAAAAAGAAAGTGGTACCTAAACAGTGGATGCTCTAGACACATGATAGGACATCCAAGCATATTTGTTGATCTACACAATCTGAATGGTGGAAAAGTTTCCTTTGGAGGAAATACCAAAGGAAAAATCATTGGCAAAGGAATGGTTGAAATTGGAGGACTTACAATCAATGATGTTTCATTGGTAAAAGGACTCAACTACAACTTAATAAGTATAAGTCAGCTATGTGATACAGGTTTCAGAATCAACTTTCAAGAAGATACATGCTTAGGAACAAGCAAAGATTCTTCTCAAACATTTACAGGAAGAAGACATGGCAATATCTATCTTCTAGATGTCAATCCAAACTCCACTCATTGCTTGATCTCAATCAAAGAGGATGAAGATCTGTGGCACAGAAGGTTGGGGCATATCAGTATGAAACAAATCTCAAAGATCTCAAACAAGAAACTGGTTCGAGGTTTGCCAGATTTGAAATACAGGAAAACAGAATTATGCAATGCCTGCACTCTAGGAAAACAAGTAAGAAGTTCTTTCAAATTTATACATCATGTTTCCACTGATCGTGCTTTGCAGCTTCTTCATATGGATCTTTTTGGACCAATCAGAACACAAAGTATTGGTGGTAAGAAGTATTGTTTGGTTATTGTTGATGATTTCACAAGATTTACTTGGGTGTTCTTTCTTGCTCATAAAAATGAGGCATTTTCATACTTTTCAAAATTTGTAAAAAGAGTTCAGAATGAAAATGGCTATTCCATCTCCTGCATTAAAACATATCATGGGGGAGAATTTGAAAATCAAAGTTTTTCAGATTTTTGTGAGGAAAATGGCTTTCAACATAATTTTTCTACTCCATATACACCAGAACAAAATGGTGTTGTGGAAAGGAAAAATCGTTCTTTGCAAGAAATGGCAAGAGCACTGTTGATTGAAAGCAAGATTCCTTATCAATTCTGGGTAGATGCAGTTTTTACAGCATGTTATATCATCAACAGAGCTTTTCTCAGACCCATTCTTAAGAAAACCCCCTATGAGCTTTTCAAAGGTAGAAAGCCCAACATTTCGTATTTTCATGTGTTTGGTTGTAAATGCTTTATTCTCAAAAATCCAAATGACCGCACTGGTAAGTTTGATGAGAAAGCAGATGAAGGATTCTTCATTGGATATTCCACTACAAGTAAAGCATACAGAGTCTTCAACAAGAATTCTTAGATTGTGGAAGAAATAATGAATGTGAAGTTTGAAGAAAATATTCAGACTCACAAAGATGAATCTGAACCATCTCCCAACATTCAAGAGTTATCAGAAATTCATCAAGAATCTCCAAAGATCATAGAATCTGCAGAAGAAGGAAAAAAAGATACAATTCAGAATCAATTAGAACCTTCAGAGTCTACAGATATTCAGAAGGAAAGATTTGACAAAAACTGAAAATATAAATCCAATCATCCGAAGAATCTCATCATTGGAGAAATAGAAGATGGTATCAAAACTAGATCCAAACACAAGGAGAACATCAGTAACTTGGCATTGATATCAGAAATTGAACCAAAAGAAGTTGATGAAGCTTTATCATATGAAAGCTAGATCAATGCTATGTAGGAAGAACTTCAGCAGTTCAGAATCAATGAAGTATGGGAGCTTATGCCAAAATCCAAAAATCATCCAGTAATTAGAACAAAATGGGTGTTCAGAAATAAACTAAATGACAAAGAGAAAGTCACAAGAAACAAAGTAAGACTGGTTGCAAAAGGCTATTCTCAAGAAGAAGGCATAGATTATGATGAAACTTATGTACCAGTTGCAAGGTTAGAAGCCATTCGGCTATTATTAGCTTATGCTTGTTTCCATAACTTTAAATTGTTTCAGATGGACGTGAAAAGTGCATTCCTGAATGAATATATTAAAGAAGAAGTATATGTGGAACAACCACCTGGTTTCGAAGAACCAACGAAGACTGATTATGTCTACAGACTCAAAAAGGTCCTTTACGGTCTGAAACAGGCACCCAGAGCATGGTACGAAAGGTTAAGTAACTTCCTTCTGCAAAATGATTTCACCAAAGGTAAGGTTGATACAACTTTTTTGGTTAAGAAAAAGGATAAGGATTTTCTACTTGTTCAAATTTACGTTGATGATATAATCTTTGGATCCTCAAATGAATTGCTTTGCAAGGAATTCTCTAAGAATATGCAGAACGAGTTCGAGATGAGCATGATGGGAGAATTAACATTCTTTCTTGGCTTACAAGTGAAACAAACCAAAGATGGTACATTCATTAGCCGAGAGAAGTATGCTAAGGAGATTATCAAGAAGTTTGGAATGCAAAACGGTAAGAAAACAGACACTCCAATGTCCCAATCATCCAAACTGGACAAGGATGAACTTGGTGAAAAGGTGAACCAGAAGGTATACAGAAGCATGATAGGTTCATTAATGTATCTTACTGCATCTAGACCTGACATTCTTTTTAGTGTTTGTATGTACGCAAGATTTTAATCAGATCCAAAGGAATCGCATCTTTCTGCAGTAAAAAGGATAATCAAATACATTGGAACTTATCCAATGCTAGGTCTTTGGTACTCCAAAGATTCAGATTTTACTCTTACTGGTTATTCAGATGCTGATTTAGCTAGATGTAAAGTAGACAGGAAAAGTACTATAGGTACATGTCAACTGCTTGGAAATATGTTAGTATCCTGGTACTCAAAGAAGCAAAATACAGTCGCACTTTCTACAGCAGAAGCTGAATATGTGGCGTTGGGAAGTTGCTGTGCACAGATTCTGTGGATGAAGCAGCAGTTGTGAGACTTTGCCGTTGAAGAATCAAGTGTTGCAATCAAGTGTGACAACACAAGTGCTATTAATCTGTCTAAAAATCCTATTCTTCATTCACGTGCAAAGCATATTGAAATCAAGCATCATTTTATTAGAGATCATGTTCAAAATGGCGATGTGAATATTCAATTCATTGATTCTAAAAATCAATTAGCTGATATATTCACAAAACCTCTTGATAAATCCTCATTTGAGTATATTAGAAACAAACTGTGCATTACTTATCCATTCTCTTGAAGTGTTTGACAGACAGGAATTTTTTTTCAGACACAAGTGTTCTCGATCTGAACATTTCTCAGACTCTCAAAGAATGGTACGTACATAGTTTAAAGTTTGGCGGGAATATTTTTGGCAGGATATATTCACATTTGTTAATTTTGGAAGCAAATCAGGTATGTATCCCAATTTATCTGATTAATTGTACTTAAAATATTATCATAATATTGTCGTGATCTCTTATATCTCAGAAAGTTTATTTTCTTTCCTATATGTCTGGGTTTATTTTATTTACTTTCTAAAAGTAACCTTCTCTTTCTAAAAACTGTCCTTCTCATTTATAAACCCGTCCGTCTCTTTTCAAAACCCTATCAGTACGATCTTTTACTCCTCAAATCCTTCCAATATTCAAAGACTCTCCTGGTCTTCCTTCTCTAGAGATCAAAACTTTTGTGCCAGAAGTGATCAAAATGCCATTCAAAAGAAGATCTGCACGCATTCTGAACCAAGACTCTAAATCTACTGCTCCGGCGGAGTTTTTGGAGATCTTAGATACAAAATCGGACCATCCGTGATGACCTTATTGGAGCGACACCATCTCATCGATCGTCACCTCCCAAACCTTCTAGTAAAACAGATTTTCGCTTTAAAAGTATCAAGTATGTATGGAATGCCTATCAGTGGTTAAAGAGAAGCAATGCCTCTACATCGGTTCTGCGTGACTGTCTTAGAGATAATGATTTTTTCTCTGAAGCGCATCTCGCTGAAAGCTACTTTCAATTTTGTATTAAAACTGACAATGTTCCGGCCAGCACTACACCAAAAGAGCCCTCTTCAAAAAAGGGCAAAGAAAAAGTTGAAGAATCATCAACACCCTCTAGCAAAAAAATCCACTCAAATCAGCCCTAAAACTACTAGTGCAACCAAATTTGTTATTCTTGATGATGATGCTTGACTTTTTGACATTTTTGAAACGAAGATAGGAATAACATCTGGTGTGCCAGGTACAGAAGGATTATTCAGAAGCTTTGAGCATCATGTCTGTTATAAGTTATTACTTGCTCGAGGTATCATGAACCACAAAACTGTGGATTTCGACTGCCTAGAGAAGGCTGACATTTCAATCAAGCACCTATTTGAGAAGCTAGGCATTTATGAATTTTGCCTTCAATCTGCAAATGTTTATGCTGAATTAACTGCTTATTTTTATTCCAAGCTCTCTATTTTGTCGCCCAACTGGATCTAATTCACTGTTGGTGACAAAAAATTCGATTTAAAAGTGAATATGTTGGCAAGAATAATTGGAGCAAAACACTCAAAGTTTACTCCATTGGAAGTAACTATTGAAGATGCTTCCAAGATTGCGTCTGAAAATCCCAAATTTGCTCAAGGATCAAACCGGCATCTCTCTTACTCTGACTTATCCAAAAGATCCGTGATTCTGCACAAGATCATTATCAATTACTTGAAGCCCAAGGCAGCCTCCAAAACTGACCTCTCCAAATCAGAAATCAAGCTTATTTGGGCTATCTTGAAAGGTCAACCTTTTTCTCTTCCTCGTATCATCATCTTCCATATGTACAGGGCATTACAGAAGGACAAGGGACAACTTCCATATGGTGCTTTAATCTCTCGAATTTTCATATTCCTCAAAATATCGATTCCTGATTAATTGTGCCAGAACCTTGTTCCCTGTATGTTTGTTGGAGAAAGAATGCTCTCCAAAATGAAGCAGTTTGATGATGTAAGGGAAAGAATAAAAGGAAAAGAGGTTCATCAGTCTGAAGCAAAATCTGCTAAAAAGTCAAGTGTCAAAAAGACAGGGCAGAGAATAGGGGCAGGATTAGCAAGCAAGAAGAAAGAATCTCCAATCCCACTAAAGGTATATAGCAAGAAAAGAAAAATTCTTCTGCATGATGAAAGTGATGAAGTAGAGCATCTTAATACAGGCCATGCTGATGCTCCAAAACATGTTTCAGAACCAACTCCTATAGAACATGTTTCTGAAGAACAAGCACCTGTTCAGAGGGAGATTCCAGAAGAAGCAACCATGGGGTTCGATCAGTCTAAACCAGCTAATGTCCAAGATCAGCCTTCAGAAAATTAGAACATCCTCTCTATTCTACTAGAGATTAAGGACAAGCAAGCAGCACTAGAACAAGACATGAAGGATCTACAGAAAATTGTTGAGGAAAACTACAACACTCAACGACTCCAAGCAGCAGCAGACAAAGCAGAACTCAAGGAAGCCATTACTTTATGCTCATCCAACATGGATAAGGCTGTGGGTCAATGCCGTTTGAAGATTGAGGAGGCTGTCTCAATATTGGACAATTTGTAACTGATTCGTACTCCTTCAAAAAAATAGCCTGTTTTTTAAAAAAAATTTCTCTCCAAGTCCTATTTCTTTTAATTGGTCCGTAATATACACTAACATTTCTTGTTAGACTAATTGATTGCTTAATATAAATGCTTTATACTCTCTATTATTGCCTTTTATTTTGCTGATGACAAAAAGGGGGAGAAATTATATGCATGTTTAATATGCAGGTACAAAGGAAGCAAAGACATAGATATCAACAGAGTTTGCTCTTTCAATTTCAATCTGTGATTCATGCGCTAAATATGCTTGTGTACTTGCAATTAATTTCAAATTGATTCAATCTGCAGGAAAGTTTTGTCACCATAAAAAAGAGGGAGATTGTTGAGGAAAACTCCTACTGATTTTGAAGTTGATAAAACCTTCCATGATAATTGTAAATTTGATACTTATTCTGAACTATTTTATTCTAGGAATATATATATATATATATATATATATGTTCTGGAAACTTAGAAGAAAATTTTTTAGAAGCAAACGCAGAAGCTGAAATTTTTTAGAAGCAGACACAGAAGCTGAAATTTTTCAAAAGTAGACGCATATGCTGAAATTTTTTCAGAAGCAGATGCATAAGCTAAAATTTTTCAGAAGCAGACGCAGAAGATGAGACTTTCAGAAGCATACGAAGACACAGAAATTCTTCAGACGCAGAACTCAGAACGAAAAACAATAGCTAGTGATCTAGTATGGATTTCACAAAACGAAACTGTCACGCCCCGCACTCCTCGGCGCGCCACATCCCTCGCAAAGGTCAATTTGTGTGTGACGTCCCAGGACGCGTCGCCGACCCAACACCCAACACAGAGATTTAAAGCACATGCGGAAGTAATTAAAACCACCCGTACATTAAAATACACCTAACCAAGGATAGCCATACAACAACCAGCACGGATAATTATACACTTGCTTTGACATCGGGAAACATATACAATATTCATATACAGCCCATACTCAAAAATCAAAAGAGAGTACATGGCTCGGCGATCAAGCACTATATCTAGCCGGGGCTCCTCCTAAAACGTTTCAGTACACCTGGCATCCTCAAGGTTGGGGGTCTGAAAAATTGGGATTCAACAACAGTGAGAATAAATCTCAGCGAATAATTCCCTAAACCTAAATTAGGCTAACGTGCATCTCCTGACGAGTACTAAACCGTGCATAAATCAAAACATAACTGACTCAGGCCCTTGGGCCTAAATCTAATTCATACTTGACCCTGCAGGTTAGCCATTCTATAAACTTAATCACCACCGCACCATAACATTTAGATCGCAGTACAAATACACATATCACTTAATCCCGATGTATGTAATGCACGTGCTCATGTTCGCACTCATGTCATGCCTCAACAATGTAGTAACGCACGCTCGCATGCCAGCACTCTGCCATTTACCAATTTCTCCTTCGACCCACGTTAAACGCATCATGTCCGACCCGTGTAAAACGCATTAGGTCTATTAATTCGAGATCGATCTCTGGCCCGCGTAATACGCATCAGGCTTATGACACATTACTCGCATAAAACGCCTCAGGTTGGTCATCTTCCGGTAAACCGAGTATCGTCCCGTGTAACACGCCTCAGGACGGGTTCACTACCCCGCGTAAAACGCATCAGGGTTTATTGTGATTACACATTCACATGCACCAATTTTTATCTGAACCTCGCGTAAAATGCATCAGGGCACTTTAGGTGATCACAATGCACATGTCACTCGGGCACGCTCGTATATGCACATGCCGTGTCAATGCTTGAGATGCATACTCATGGCTATAACGTTTACATCTAGGCATTCACTTGCACCGCACCACTCACTCAAATCACGCTGCAATCATGCGCACTTGCACCACGCATATTCAATTTCATAAATCAACATGCCCAATCAGACAATCAATTCAAATCAGCCATGGCACAAACTTGACATACAATCCATGCACATAATCACACAATTGGGTTGTCAAGAATTCGTGCATTCGAGGCCCGCCAAGTTATTCCATTCTTACTCCCGCTAGACATGCGACATGGCATCATACAATCACATTCAAGCCACATTTAATTTAGCATCCTCTCGGGTAATCATCGTTCCCTAAGCCGTTCACCCTAAAACCTCGAATAAACAATTATGGCCCGAATCCTCCCGATACTAAACCAGCCATGAACGGTCCATCTTAGGCGCTCAATTCACTTTCAATTCATCACATTAGGCTCCCCAATTTGCTACGAAAACAGTTACTACTTGGCCTACAAATCACATCCGCCGAATCCACAATTTCGCCCAAATCAAGGCTCCTAAGCTTAGCCGCTATTCAGCACACCACAGACCACTAAACCTCGATTAAAACATTACGCTAAGCCACCAAATACGCTACAACATCCGCTCTTAACGGCCTCCACAAACTAACCCCCAAATTGATCGTGCCTTGTCCGATTCAAACCCGATATGGATAGCCCCCACACCGGTCACTCTAGGCCACTAAATATCCTCAAAATTCTCTATTTGACTCCCCAAAATATCATCCAACTCAACCAGCATGAGGACCAAACTAGGCGCGCTCTATAATTCCCAATTGAACCCGAATTTAACTCGAACTCGGGCCGATTCAATTCAACGCTACCAGCCATCGCACAGCACGTCCTAGGCCACTAAACCTCGATCAAATGATCACGTTAAGTCATCAAATCAGCCACAATATCAGCCCCTAAAAATCTCCTCAATTTAACCCCTAAAATACCCTAATTAACCCCTAAAACCCATCTAGAAATGTAAATTAGCCTAATTAGGGTTTAGGGTTGTACTCACCGGATGTTCTAAGCTTGAAACGGGGCCGAAAATGCGACGAGAGGGGCTGGGCAGCGGCGATCCCATGCCGAAACAGTGACGACAGCGGCGGCTCCGGCGAACGGCGCGAGCGGCGGCTCCGGTCTAAGCTATTCCATGGCCTAGAGAGGGAGAGAGGGACACGGTTAGAGAGAGAGAGAGAGAGAGAGAGAGAGAGAGAGAGAGAGAGAGAGAGAGAGAAATAGGACGGTTAGACGGTTGGGCGAGGCGACAGATCCGCGCCGGAACAGTAACGACGATGGCGGAGCTCCTCCGGTGAAAGGCCTTCCACGGCCAAAACAAAGAGGGAGAGAGGGGAAGAGGCTCACGGGATGGAGAGGAGAGGGGGGCTGCCGGCTGAGGTGAGGGGAACGGCGGCTCCCTGTGGCGACACCGGAGGCGGCAACGGCGCTCCAGCGAAGGAGCACGGAGTTGAGGAAGGGGGGAAGGGCGAACCAGCGGTGGCGAGCAGTAGCACGGTGGCGGATGGGATGACGGCGGCGACGTCCAGGTGTTAGGGCAGTGCTGGGGAACTGGCTGGACGGCGGCCGGGATTTGCCGGACGCGGCGGCGAGCGACGACGAGCCGAGCTTGTGCACTTGAGAGGGGAGGAAGCAGTGTTGGACGGAGCTGCCGCGCGGCGCGGCGGTGCGACGACGGCGCGAGGAGGACGGCGGCGTCGGCGGCTGCTTGGGCGGCGTCGGGCAGAGCTGGATGGGCGGCGTCGGACAGCAGCCGGCGAGCAGAGCAGGGACGAAGCAGAACCAGACGCGGGCGAAGAAGAAGGAAGAAGAAGAAGAAAAGAGGAAGAAAAGAAGAAAAGAAGAGAGAGAGAGAGCAGGCGGGAGTTGGTGAGCTGAGGGGACGTCTGCAGAGAGAGACACGTGCTCGGTCAGAGGGGGGAGCGTGCGCGCGGAGGAGAGAGGAGAGAGAGAGAAAAATAAAAGAAAAAAAAATAAACTTCATTCTAATATTAATTGCGATCCGATGGCCCAAATTCAAAATCGAAAACGATCTACTGGTCCAAAATAAGCCTCGCATATAATAAGGGACAAAGGCCAAATCAATTAAGTCAAACTATAACGAGGGAGGTCTACTAATCCAATTTCGCACCCGGTCAAAAACTCCCTTTTTTCCATTATTCCTGACAATCTCAACGTTGGCTATGACCAGATCGACACCGTCCAATTTGTTTCGTCCCGAAACTCCCGAAAATCGACTGCCAAGTCCGGGATCTAAATAACGGCTAAATTCAATCGAGTGCGATTCTAACGAAATCTCTATTTTTAAAAACAAGAACCCGAGAATGATCAGTTCCCGGGCGAGATTCTATTATAAGCGCACTGACGAATTACACGTTTTGTAAATCTAAAAAATGGACCGAAATTTGGGATGTCACAGAAACCTTTGATTGTTTCAAATCTCAATCAAATTGATTGACAATCAAAGATTACGACAAGCATGCATTATAACGGACAAAGCTCTACTTATGGAAATCAAGATTCTGATTGTATTGACGACCAGCATAAGCGGGATTTAGAATCTGTCATCCAACGGCTACTCAATCCTTATTATACAAATCTGTCTAAGGTAAAGATTGGAAGATGAACCTCTGAATGCTGTCCAACGGCTAGATTGGAAGTAGAGGAGTATTTAAGGAGATTAACGAGCAGCAGAAGGAATAGAACAGATTCAAGAATCAATAAGTCCAAAGTCTGAGCATACTCAAATTTTTTCTTGTCTTTCTGAGCCAAATAAATTTAGATCTTGAGGGTTACTTTGTAAGAGTGATTGTGTGAGATAGAGAGTCCTATCGTACATGAGAGTGATATCACTCAAAATCTGTAAATTCCTCTTGATTACTTAGTGAAATCCAGTCGGTAGGCTATAAGCGTGGGAGAGTGGACGTAAGCTTGCTATAAGCCGAACCACTATAAACTTGTGTGCAGATTCTCTTATTTGAGTTACTTACCAACATTTGTTCTTTTAAATTACCAGCTTTTTTTTAGAAAGATCTCTTATTATTCACCAACGCCTTAAATTGAACAACTATTACACAAAATTGCTAAAGTTTATTTGGTGGCTTGCCAACTTTATTCCCCAATATGTAATATAATAGTTTGTAAGTTAGTGAAAAAATAAACGTTTATAATGAACTCAAATGATAGTTGATTATCTAAAACTACTTAATAACTTAATTGGAGAAAATTTCATAAATCACTTGAATTAAAGTTGATGATGCTATAGAAGATTTGGTAAATTTAGGCATAACAAACTTGGTTAGTAACTAAAATTAGTGTAGGTAATCCCAAACTATTGGGTTACTTAATTAGAAAAAAACTTGATAATTTATTCTAATAAAGGTCTGTAATCTTAAAGAGTTTGCAAAAGATAAGAAAAGTTGGCAAATTAAAAGAATAAATAAACATCGGTAGATAATTCAAATAGGAGTTGGAAAATAAATTTTAGTTAATAATTTATAGGGGTGTGCAACCGAATCGGACCACTTGAAAAATAGGTCCGGGAACCGATTTCTTTTTAAACCGGTTCCATTTTTTGGGAACTAATCTAATTCCCAATTCCAAGTGAAGACCCACCCAGGAACTGGACCGGTTTTGGAACCATTTTTTTTAGCTTGTGTTAGAAAAATCCCTAGATCATATTATTACTAATTTTGGATTATTGCTTTTGCTGGATAGTAATTTCTATTGGTCATCTTAGGAATTGTTACTTTTGGTAGATAGTGATTTCTATTATTTATCTTTTACTTTGAATTGTTTCATTGTTACTCATATTATTTTGGTAAGAAAAATGAAACCAAAAAAAGGAACAAAAGAAAAAAAGGTTCTCAAGAAGACTCTAGAACCGAACCGAAAAAACATGATAGGTTCCAAAACAAGTTTTAGGGCAAACATGATTGGTTCCAAATTTCAAAAATTAGAAATAAATTATAACATGATAAGTTTCAAGTTCTAAATTTTTTAAAAAAAAGAAGGTTTCAGATTTTAGGTCTGAAATTTACTCACCTTGAAAACCAATCATCCCTAGTTAAAAGAAGGCTCTTGTTACCTCCGGATTGTTCGTATAGGACTTGAGTGCGAGGTAAAGTAGTGATTGATGTGATGCACCTTTATGTCATTGCCTTATATATGCTGTATCAATAACTATGTTGAGGACGTCGTTGGTAGCATCACATCGCACGTTAAAGATCTCCTCATCAATTATTACTCGCTAGTCTTTCTTTTTCTTTTTTCCTTTTTTGTTTTTGGCTTTTGCTAGGTTTTGGATTCATGTGGCCGTATCCATGCTAATTTGCTTTGAAGACATCTCGGTTTAATAAAAGCAAGTCCAATTAAAATAGCGGAGGTCTTTTTTTATCTTTTTCGGATAAAATAATGATTAGTTGACAAAAGTCGTGCGCATATATTCTCGATTTCCATGTTCATATTGGCTGTTTTCAGAGATGGATGGCGCAGCTAATTAATATATTCCTTTTTTTTCCTAAAAAGTAATGCATTGGCCAAAAAGCGAATCCTTTTCATTTTCATGACGCATTTTCTGATTTATTAATTAGTAAGATAAAAGTCATAGATAAATATTGTCGCTAGCCATCATTCACACTGACAATGGAAATAATTTTAATGAAGTGAATCTCGCGGACCTATCTAGAGTCCACTGCCTAACCAATCAAATTCCAAAGGTTGCTTGAGAAATTAAAGGTTTTATATTTGGAAGCATTATTTAGTTGAAACCTTGTGGTGCTGGACCCGATTTTCAAACATGTGACAGGTTAATCAGGCAATGAATGGATTTTGAGGATTAATTATTGGGCATTTAGTTTCTTTCCACAATAATAAAAAATTGTTTCGGTGATGACCGAAAGCTATAGATTGTCAAAAGCATAAAGGAAACCAAAGAAGAATATGCTTGGAATATCCTCGTTTGGGTGACAAAAAAAATACCAATTACCAACTCTCGTTTAAATTATTTGTCAACATCTTTTTTTTATTTTATTTCATCAACTTTTGTTATCATTTGTCAACTTATATTTGTCTCTCTTACAAATGTCTCAAATTTATGAACTCGTATATGAATTTATCCACCTTAATTTGCGTGACTTACTGATTTTTGTCTCATTAAGTTACCAACTAATTTTGATTTACAAAGTCCCATTTCAGTGGCTTATCATTTAACCATTATTTGGTTATTTGCTTGAATTTACCAAATTTTCTGTTAAGTTGCGAAGTTTCATTTGCCTTATTTACAAATCTGTTAAATTTACCAACTCTATTTAGAAATTACCAAACTTAATTGGAGTGATTAACATATTTTATTTGATGAAGTTACCAATAAATTTTGTGTTACAAACTCAAACCAATGTTCATTTCGTTATTTTAAACCATCAACTTCTCTCATATCTGAGAAAAAAGATTCTCTTATAATTTATAAACTTTTATAAACCTTTTTTTACTAATACCTTAAATTTACCAACTATTATGTGAAATCACCTACATTTTATTTGAGTGATATATCACTTTTCTCCAATTAAAGCATGCACCAACTGGTTTTGGTCACTCTCATTTAAGTTACTTATTGATAATGTTTAATTTATTTATTTTGTTCAATTTATCAGTTATTCTACTGAGTTAACATATTTATTTGTCTTGGTTGCAAACTTTTTAAATTTGCCAACTCTTTCTAGAAATCACCAACCCCAATTAGAGTTATTATAACTTCTTAAAATCTACCAACTTTTTTAATTTATCAACATGTGATGCCATGATAATTAGCTTGAAAAATTCAAGTAACCACAAGCAATATTAAGGAAGAATTGATCGGGCACCCGCGGCGATACCAATTTTTTTTGGCTCAATATAGAATATGCACCACAATTTCAAGTATTTATGCACAAATGTAAGTTAGAGGAATGCTCAGCCGATTTATAGTGGTTCAGCCAAATTAGTGCCTACTCCATTCCCGAGATTGTTTGAGAGTTATGCCGAATTCACTATACTTGAAGCCTCATACAAAGGTTGGTTTACAATGGGGCCAACATTCTTTAACAAATAAGGTGCACACTTTTACAAAGAATGTTACCACAGGAATGATCTTTCAAGAATTTGGAATTTTCCCCTACTATGTATGTAACAAGCTCATGGGCTAGAGTCTCGCATCATGCGCAAATAACAAACAAAGCGCAAATAGTTGACCCCTCTTAAAGATAATAACAAAATAAAAGAGAGAAAAAACTTTTTAAATGTGGCAGAGGAATGCACTTAATCAATGCAAGTCAAGTCAGAGCTGGTGAGGAAAATATAAATATTCTTATCTTGAAGATAAAATATTGGAATTAGATTCCGATTGGAGTCTCTAAGGTATCCTCCTTAGAGGCCTAGAAAAGGATCAAGCTGCTCGGGAAGACAAACATAGAGCAACAATTGGGGGGATCCTAGGTGAGGAAGGTAGACTCCAACTCAACTTTGGTTGGGTATCGTCGGGTAGGCTAATATAGTAGCGACCCGTGCCTGGGATGACAGAATCAATTTCAATCCTACTGTGTTGACCTGTGCTTTACATAAAGCTTCGAACAGCTTGCTGGCAAAGTACCCCCAGTTCAAAGCTTTGGTCCCGCTCCATCTTTGACGCCGTTGATGTAGTAAGGAGTAGATACAATAGCAGATACTAGGAGCAACTATAATATGGATGTGGATTTAGAGCTTCACTTCCTATCTATTTGATCGCTGGGTTCGTGCCTCGACTATTTCCGATGCAGACTGGGCTTGAGATCTCATTGATCGTCGCTCTACAATTGCTTACTCTTTTTTTTTTCAGGTGACTCACCTATCTCTTGGCACAGTACGAAACAAACCGTGGTGTCCCAATCAAGTACACAAGCAGAATATTGAGCCATTGCTTAAACTATTGAAATGAAACACATCAAAATTAGATTGAGAATAAGATGGGTACATAAAATTAACAATTTTTGCAATATCCATTTCATAATATGAACAGGATCCACCAGCCACAGCAACTCAGCAAGTAATAAATATTGAAGTTAGCACAGCAACTACATGACATGAGGCATGAGAAAAAGTCGGCACGAACCATTTAGAGTGTGACATTTCGAATTTCGGCCCATTTTTGGGATTTATAAAATGCGTAATTTGTCAGTGTGCTTATAGTAAAATCTCGCCTGGAAACTGATCACTCTCGGTTATTATTTTTAAATTAGAGATTTCACTAGAATCGCACTCGATCGAATTTGGTCGTTATTTAGAACCCAAACTTTGGTGTCGAATTTCTGGGAGTTTCGGGACGAAATAAATTGGACAGTGTCGACATTGTTGTGGCCAGTGTTGAGATTACCAGGAATAGTGAGAAAGTGAAATTTTGGACCGGGTGCGAATTTGGACTAGTAGACCTCCCTCATAGTGTGTTTTGAGTTATTTTATTTTGGCCTTTTTATCCTATATTATTATTTGGAATTTTTCGTGGACGGTTAGATCATTTTCCGAATTTGAATCGTGACCGTTAAATCGATTTTTAGTTTGAACCGTATCCGTTGGGTCACGCTCGCAATACAAAAATTAGCTTTTTCCTTTTTCTCTCTCTCTCCTCTCTCCTCTACGCCGCGCCACCCACTTCCGTGCGACGTCCCGTCTGCCCCGTCTCCCTCTCTTTTTCTCTCTCTCTCCCTCTCTCTTTCTTTCCCTCTCTCTTTCCCCCTCTGCCGCGCACGTCTCCCCCATGCAACGTCCCCTCAGCCCACACCCATGCAGACTGCCACTCTCTCTCTCCTCCTTTTTCTTCTTTTCTTCCTTCTTCTTTTTTTTTTCTTTCTCTTCTTCCTTTCCTCCTTCTTCGCCCGCATCTGCTCCGATCTCTACGTCTGCTTCTGCTCCTTCTTCTTGCTCGCCTAGCCGACGCCACCTGAGCCCGTCTGACCGCCGAGCGCCGCTGCCGTCGCCAGCCAGCTCGGCCTCCGTCGCGCCATCCGTCAACCGCTGTCCCGACCGGCTGTTCTCTCGCCCCCTCCTCCACGCGAGCCGCAGCTCACCGCTGCGTCTGCCGCGAACGAACCCCGCCAGCCACCGGCCAGCCAGTCCAGCCAACTCCCCAGCACCACCCCAACACCTGGATGTCGCCGCCGTCGTCCCAGCCGTCATTGTGCTGCTCCGTCGCCGTCGGTTCGCCCCCCCTCTTTCTCAGCTCCGTGCGCCTTCGCCGGAGTGCCATCGCCGCCTCCGGTGCCGCCGCCATGAGTCGCTGTTCCTCTCACCTCAGCCGGCAGCCCCTCCTCCCACGCATCGCTCTCTCCCTCTCATCTCCTTCTTGTTTGGCCATGAAAGGCCAATCTCGCCGGAGGAGCTCTGCCGCCGCCGAAGCCGATTCGCCGCCACCACCACCTCGCCCAGCCATCCAGCCATCCCACTTTTTTTCTCTCTCTCCCGTCCGTCGCAACCAGCAGCCCCATTGCCTAGGCTCACCGTCCGCAAGCCGCCGCCGCACGCGCGCCGGGAAGGTCACCTGCCACCGCCGCTGCCCAGCCTTCCTCGTTGCGTGTTCGGCCCCATTTTAAGCTTAGGACTTTGGGTGAGTTTGACCCTAAGCCCTAATTAGGATAATTTGCATTTCTAGATGGGTTTTAGGGGTTAATTAGGGTAATTTAGGGGTTAAATTGTGTAAATAATTAGGAACTGTTATTGTGGTCAATTTGACGGATTAGTGTGATGAATTAATGGAGGTTTAGTGGCCTGAGAAGCGTTGTACATTGGCAGGATAGATTTGGATCGGAACGGCCCAGGTTCGGGAAAGTTCGGGTTTGAAATGTGGATTATAGTGCGCGTCCTATTTGGCCTTGTGGTGGCTGATAGAATGGTGTTTTGGGGAGTTTAATGGAGCATTTTGAGGATAATTAATGGCCTAGAATTAGCGGACTAGTGGCTGTTCATGATGGGATCGTATTGGGCGAGGCGCGATTGATTTGAAGTTTAATGGAGTAATTGGCGGAATTGTTGGATAGACCGAGTTAGTGATTAAATTGTCCTTGATTGGGAGTAATTCGGTAATGTTGTGACATGCCTAGTATGACTAAGAACAGAGCAGCTTGGCGGGCCTCGATTGCGTGGATTTAGGTGTTGACACCTAAATTTTGCTCAAATCATTTAGGGTTTTACCGCAAATTAAAAATTAGGGTTTAATTCTTTGATCCCTAAACAAAAAATATTTTCTTTAAATCCCATGGCATATAGACGTTAGGCATTTGCATTAATATGGCCTATTAGGACACGAAATCTTTGTTTTTTTTTTTAAAAAAGGATTTTCTGGGGCTGGGTTCGTCGGCCCATTCTCGCGGACCTTTTCTTTCTTTATTTTTTATTGTCCTACGCGGGCCGACCCTATTTGCCTCGGCCCGGCCCGCGTCTCTTCCTCTTCTCCCCCTCCCCAGTCAACATACGGGGAGGGATGATGGAAGCCGGAGCAGAAAGTAGAGGCCGGAACAATGGCCACGTGGGGAGCAGAGGAGCAGGGGCAGCGCGATCCTCGGGTCGGCGGTCGGCCGGCCACGACAGGCTGGCGGTGGCAGACGCGATGCGTGCCTGTCGGCCAGCCCCGCGTGACCGGCTGTCCTTAAATCGAGAGCGAGAGAGCCGGGAGGAGGGTTCCAGGGGGAGAGCGAGAGAAATCGGGAGAGGGGGAGGACAGAGAGAGTTTCGGAGAGAGGGTGAGAGCTTGAGACGGAGGGGTCCTTCGCCGGCGACCACCGCGCCCAAGCCGCGGCCGAAGATCCTCTGTCACGGTAGGTCTCGGTCCGGGCACTCGCCGGATTTTGCTTTGGTTTGGTTTGATTCGGGGTAATCTCCCGAGGATTCCGGCTTGGGGGCGTGCAAGGCGACCGGACGTTGTCCGATCCGTCAAGCTCGCTGCCCCCCAAGCCGGATAGGGAGCGCCGCAACGGTACCCCCTCCCTGTTTCTTTTTTCTCTTTTCTCTTTTTCGGTGTGCTCTTGTTTTGAGGGGTTCACTGGCCGGAGCTCGTGGCCGTCCGGCTTGCGCGAGTTCCGGCCCGTGAGGCCTCGGGCTTGTTCCTGCTTCCTCGCGCGTCTGGCGTCGACGATTTTGGTCCGCGTTTGAGTGTCGATCGAGTTCGGAACTTCCCGTTTTCGTCGCGCACTCCAGCTGTTTGGTGTTGTGTCTGAACCGGTCCTCCTCTGCCTCTGCTTTGCTGCATTTTTCTCTCTGGGGGCTGGAACGCCGGAAGGCCCCGGCGCGCTGTCGATAGCCACGGCAGGCCAAGCGTGACTGCGGGCGGAGGCGGTTGGCCCGTCCCTCATCGAGGCTTGGCTGATCCGAGGCTGTCCAGTCCCTCGCCGATCACCACGGCGGTGACTCGGGGGGGAAGACGCCCGCCGCCCCTCGTCGGGATGGTGTCGCGGTCAGGTGAGGCGCCGGCCACCGACGTGAGCGTCGGCCACGGAGGCCGGAGTTCGCGGAGGCCGGTGTCCGTGCGCGTGGGGCGGCCGTGAACCAGGTCAGGTGAGTCGGGTCGGGCGCTAGGGTTTTCGTGAGTCGGGTCGGTGAGTCGAGTCGGCGAGTCGGATCCGCGGGTCTGACCGGGTCTTGGGCCTTTCGCGATTGGGCCGGAATTTTGGGATTTGGGCTGAAGTATTGTTTTTATTTTATTTTCTTAGTGGGCTGTGTTTTTTTTAAAGAAGTTTTCGGGCTGGGCCCTTCCTTTCTTTTTTTTGTTAAAAAAAAGACCGGGCTCAATGATTGAGCTCGATCCGTGGACCTGGGCCGGCGTGCTCGGGTCGGTCTCGATCCAGGTCGGGTGTGGAGATCCGACCCAGATCCGATTTATTTTAATAATTGTATTATTTTAATATTAAAAAAATTTTAAAAAAAAATTTTAAAAAGGGGCTCGAATTTTATTTTATTTATCTTATTTTATTTTATTTTATTTCATTTTTAAAAAAATTCCCGAAAATTTTCAAAAAAAATTTTCAAAAAGTTTAAAAAAAATTTGAAAAAACTTTGAAAATTTTCGGGAATCCCGAATTTTTTAAAAAAATTTAATTAAAAAAAAGTTAATTTTTTAAAAAAAATCAGAAGTTTCATTTGGGTCTTGGAATTGGGTTTCCTTGCCCTATTGTGTGATTAATGTCATATTTGATTGGACGTCACTTGGTTCACACACTTGGAATTCCGCATTCAATTTAACCTCGCATATAGTTGATTATGCATGCCTAGGTTTAGGTGTTAATTGTTACTTCCTTTGGCTTAGTTAGGAGTGGAATTTTGAAGCTCTCGATTAGCGAGAACATGTTAGGTGGTGAATTGAACAAAATTAGGTACCGGAAGGGCACTAATTAGTCGATTAGTGTAATCAAGTCCCCGTACCCATTAAATCTCTGGTTCGTAGAAGTGAAGCTTTTCTCTCGTGCTTCTCTTAGGTGTCTAATCGACCTACCAGAAACTGATTAGTGGCGACTCCTAGTTGAAATCGGTTTGCATGTTAATAACTTAAATTTAAGTCGCGAATTGGTATGGGTTTGGGAGAGCTCGAGCTAGGTTTAACTTAATAATCCATTAGCCAAACCCCGTAGGCGGCGGGGCCGTTTCGGGGAGGTCGCGACAGCTTGGCGACTCCGCTGGGGACTTGATAAAATTCTTAGTGGACTTAGGACGTTTATCTTGTTCAATTATGTCCTTAATGTGAATGTTCTTGCAGTTGAATGAATGATTGTTAACCCCTTGTTTTGCAGGTTTGGGGTTTTGGAATGAATGTTTGTTTTACATTTTGAAATGGTGATTACATATGAATTGTTGTGTATGTCTTTATTGCGTTAGCATTACACTATGACACACACAACCCGCCGTCGGTCCTGGGCCGCACTAGGAATGTTTAGGATGGTATTGGGTTGGATACGACTTCGACCGCGAGGCCGCGTAGTAGAGGTTGCCCGACTCAATCCCGAAAATTTTCCTTCTTGGTGTCGAGAATGTTTACCTTTGCTCGCAAGGCCGCGTCGCATCGAGGTATCATTCCTGACTGAGCCGGAGTCGCGAGGACTTGACTTAGTACACGAGGCTGCGACTAGTCATCCCACCCTCGTAGCTCCAATTTGTCAAGCCGTTTAGAATAGAAATCGAGCCACATGCTTCATGCGTCTGTCTATGTGTTTATCGTAATTGTTTGGCGAAGTAAGTTTCCTACCATTTACTTTTGCAATTTACTTACTTTTATACTCCGGCGGGTCCATGACAATTAGGTTGGTCGAGTCTTGGTCTATATGCAATAGGAAGATCCGACATTCGATTCGTTCCTACTCCGAAGGCTGAGCTCAAGCATTGGTGGGATCAATTGGATCGTGAGGGCCGAGCCTATGTGGAGAACAAGCTTGGTCGCCTTTTGCCCCTTCTCGACATCGACATCCAAAGTGGGGTCATGCAAGCAATAGCCCATTTTTGGTGTCCCCAAACGTCCACGTTCATATTCCATAAGCATGAGTTGACTCCGACTTTGGAAGAATATAGCGTTGCCATAGGAAAGCCTTTGGATTTGGAGTTAATCGATCCACCCCTCGGGTTAGAGCCGGAATCGGTTTTATCTGACTTTCTTAGGATGAACAAAAATCAAATTGGTCCCTCCTGCTGTTGCTGCTGGATGTCTCCGACGTCTACGACTTTGGTCCCTGCTGGCTTGCCGCTGCTCCGAAGTCCTTCGCATACCACCTTTTCTTTGGAGTGGTCTTTTCTTTGTCTTCATGTGTTCTTGTTCTTGTTTTCTCTAGCTTTTGCTGTTGTATAGATCCGCTAAACCTTTCTTGACCTTCTGTGGACAATTTTGTCCAAATAGGGTCAGGAGGAGGTTTGGGCTCTAGTTTGTATTTGGATTTGAAAAGTATATATACATTTACCTTTACCAAAAAAAAAAAAACAAAAATCAAATTGGAAGGGTGCTAAAAGATAACTGTCATGCGTGCCCACTTTCTTTCTTAGGTCAATATTTTGCAAATGCTGAGACCCTTTTAAAAGGTAAGTTCTTCCTTCTAGCTTTCTTCGGGTTCATAGTTTTTCCCTTTCACGAGAATGCTATTGACCCTTCCGTTGCATGGGTGGTTAAACAAGTATGTGGTGGAGTTTGCTTTGTCAACGCTATCTTGGCTGAAACATTTTTATCACTTACCCGTTTTAAAGAAAACGAAGAAAAGGTTTTCCGTGCTCCTGTCGGGCTTTTACAAGTCTGGTTTTTCTCTCATACTAGTGAATTTGGTATTCACATGAATATCAGTGACATTAGTGAGTTTAATCACCCTATCGAGGCATTTAAAAGTCATCAGGATCGAACTTCGAATCTTTCTTTCTCGGAATGGGTAAATTTGTTGAAAAATCCGAAAACCAAGATTTTCCTATGGCAAGCTAAGTGGTTCCGACTTCGTGAGGGACGTCTCTCTTATGGCAATAATGAACCAATCCCATTACTGGGAATCACCGGCATCACCTCCTACTACCCACTCCGAGTGGCCCGCCAATATCGGGTCTTCCAGGATCTACCGCCTCCTCTCAAGCCGGATTCGCTACAAGTCTGATTTACCAGAAAGGGAGGAGATTACAAAAGAGAGCTTCGCCACGCTGAACGGGCCTAGCTCGCTTGCCGTGCTCGAAAGTTAAATTGGCCCGAAGACGAGCTCGAAGGGAAAGAAAAGACTTATTATGCCACGGCCCAATACATCCGTCGGCATGAAATTCCAATCGAGTTACTCCCAAAGATCCCGAACGTGACAAAGAAGCCAATGCGCCAAGCAAAAATCAACCATCTCAAGAGGAAGACGAAGAAAGCCGAGCAAAGCTTGAAGCGTGTTGCCAAGGAGAATAGGCAATTGCGTCGAGCATTGGCTTCCCATTCGCATATAAATCAAGAGGAGTAGAATAGATTGGGTTTGTCGTTTTGGGTTTAGTCACTCTATTTTAGGATTCTTATTTTACTTTGCTTGATGTTTAGGAGCTTTGAGTTTTCAGTTTTAGTTCACTTTTCAAGCTTAGGAGTATTACTCAGTTAAGAACAATTTAACGAATGAAAGCGGCTAAACCATTGTCATGGACCAGTCTTCTATATGAATCATGTGCTTATGTATGCTTGCTTATTTATGATTCAGGTGATTACGAACCATCCGTATTTGTTAATTCGAGCTCAATCAATGCGCGGAGAGTGAAATCGAGATTGGGGAGCTTTTTCCTGTAGCCATCACAACTGGGCTTTAGCTAGTGCATCCGTTCCACCAAGATAATCGAGACGGCTAAAAGGAGATCCCCAATCCGAACCCGTGCAAAAGTCAGAATGGAGAGCGAAGAAGCCAATGCGCGCATGACCAACATGGAAAACCAACTGGCTCAACTTACCGCCATGATGATCGAAATAAGTCAGAAACTTAAGGATCCTCCGCCTGCACATGCCACCGAGGCTTCTGCCCCCACCTCCTCAAGACATACTCCCCCGTTGGCCATTGATCCACATGCCACGGACCCTCCTGAAAAGGGGACCGCATCAGATTCCCTTTCTGTCATGCTAATCATTGTAAATCTGGATCATGTTCTAAGGGAGGAGCCTATCTCCCGCCTCGATGAGGAAAGCGCAAGGCGCCTAGCCAAGATGGAGGAACGACTTTGTGTTCTTCAGGGGTACGAGATGCGAGGGGTTGACAAGTTATCTCCGTATGCTAAAGTGAAAATCCTTGAAACCTTCAAGGAACCGGAATTTAGCATGAAGTACGATGGCACCGGTTGCCCTAAGACTCACCTCAAGTATTACTTGAGAAAAATGGCTCGTTATTCTGACAACGTACCACTCCTCATCCAGACCTTCCAAGATAGCTTGATTGGCCCTGCCTTGTCATGGTTCATTGCGCTGGATGTTGAGACAATCACAGGATGGGAAGATCTTGCCGAAGAATTCCTTCAGTAGTACAGGTTCAACTCTGAAATCATCCCCACCAGAGAAGACTTGGTTCGGCTAGAAAAGAGAAGGAATGAACCTTTCAAGGCCTTCGCTCAAAGATGGAGGGTGATGGCATCACAAGTAAAGCCCCTACTAATCGAGAGGGAGATGAGGCAACTTTTTCTGAAAACCTTGCCACCTGAGTACTTTCACGGAATGTTAACTTCTGGGTGCCAAATATTTTCCCAACTGGTGGAAGTGGGCGAAGGGGTAGAATGGGCGATTGTCGATGGGAGGATATCCGCAGGGAATAGCAAAGGATTCCCAACAAGGAAGAACAAGGAAGCCGCTGTCGAAGTTGCATTTGTCCAAGAGCCGTCTAAGTCTTTCTCAGCACCCCCACAAAAATCCTCAACCGTACAAAGACGTGCACCCCAAGGGCATAATCAAAGTAAGAAATTTCCTCATAGGGAATTCTCCCCGCTGTCAAAATCCTTGTCAAAGTTGCTGCCCATGCTCATTGAGAAGAGAATGGTAGCCAAATAAGTACCTAGGGACAATCCTCCGAGGTTCCCTGGGTTTGACATGACCAAGGCATGTGAATACCACCGGGGGGAAAGGGGGCATGACACGAACAACTGTTTTGCACTAAGGATCAAGATTCAGAACTTGTTGGATAAGGGGATTCTATCGTTCGAGAGGGCACAACCCAACGTGAAGCGAAATCCTTTGCCCGACCATGCCGAGGGCGTAAATGTGGTGTTCGAAAAAGCGAACGTGAGCAAACAAGCCTTCATGGTGAACATCCCGAGGCTATACGAAATTCTTCAACTAGCTGGACACCACAAAGGAGGAAATGACGTCACGATGGAAGAAAAATTAGAGTGTGTTTGTAGAGCGATGAGTATGGGGGTAATTGGGAATGTCGATATGGGATAGGGATTAGTCGCCATGACAACGCCGGTCGTGATATACTTCTCTGACGAAGATTATGCTAGTGAGCAGGAGGTGGAGGACGTCGAGCCAGTGATAATTGATCTCGCAACTGAAGAATTCTCACCAATCCAGGTGGGAAGGGAGGATATGACGCGAGTTGTAATTGAGCTGTCACCCCTAGAAGAAGAAGGGGTCATAGTCCTTGAAGCCCCTCCAGATTTCGATACTAAGGCGGTCCCGTGGGATTACAAAACGGATGAAGTGGATGCCATCACCCGGTCAGGTCGCTGCTATGAGCCTGCAGGAGTGTTGACACCTAATTTTTAGCCGATGTGTCATTAAAAAGGAAAATTCGAGATTATGGTTTCCGATCGCGCCGAAGCCTATTTCTTGAACAAAAAGTGTTGTTTTTTAATTCTGTTTATTGGCCCAGCTTTTGTAAGCGATTTTTTATTCATTTCATATGAAAACCCGAAAAGTCAAATAGTTGACTTTCGAGTTGACTTTTTGGTCAATCCTTTGACCAAAAGTCAATCCCGGGTCAAATTGAGGCTTTTCGCATAAAAAGATTTCTTTCAAGTTTAATTTCACTTTAGAAGTGGAAATTCAAGAAAAATTCAAAATTTGATCATAAAATCAAACTCCTAGTGAAAAGTCAACTAGGGTTTGACTTTTGGTCAAACCTTTGACCAAAAAAATTAAAAAATACAAAAATCCAAAAATCATCTTATTTTACATTCAATTTACCTTTGGCATTTGAAATTTTACAAAAATTGATTTGGAATGAACTTTTTCCCAATTTGCGAAATTTGGTTCAAATCGGGCAAAAATGAAATTACTTCATTTCTAGTTATTTTTTAGGTTAGTTTTCTTCATGACATTTGATCTAGAGGTCATCTTATATTCAATTTTTGAACCAATTTTGTGATTCCAAGCTAAACACAAAAACTCCCAATTTTGGCCCTAATCAATGATTTGGATCGATTCTTCATGATTTGCGCAATTAAGGCACGAATAAGCCTAATTTCTTATATAAAATCCAAATTCAAAATCAATTTTGGAAGACTCATATGAATTTGAGTCAATTTGATCAATTTAGTGATCCAATGATAAAGAAGTCTAAGAGTAATTGATCTAATTAGTGCAATTCAACTTGACCTACTCTAGACTAATATTCAATTTGATGAATTGAGACTCAATTTGGTTAATTAGACTTTAATTAAACTTGTTAGTCTAGCTTGGTCATGCAATTACCCAAATTCAAGAGCAATTAAGACAAACAAGTTAAATTGGACATGAATTTCAAATCGGTTCAATCCAATTTGATTAAATTCGATATTAATGAGGTCAATTAATCATGATGGAGATCAAATTGTACCAAATTGGAACAAAAGAAATCAAGGATTGAACCAGTTCAATCAGACCAAATTCAGGGCTAACTGACTCAATCCGGTTTGATTCAAATTGAACTAATCTGATCGGACTAGCCATTTTCCGGTTGAAAATTTCGATGATCGACGGTCCGTTCAGACTAACCAACGCCGACCACATCCTCTTGAGCCCGAAAATGACAAAAATACCCTTAATTGAGAATTACAAAAATGCCCCTAAGAGAAATTACTAAAATGCCCTTCTTCAAGGATTAAGCAAATTAATTAGGGGTAAGCAAATCAATCATAGCCATTCATTTAGAATTGATCATGTCCATCCATGATGCCATGTCACCAATCCTTAGCCTTTTAAGAATATCCTTAATCATTAAGGATGCATTTTGGGCCATTGGATTAATCTAAGGGCTAGAATTCAAAGTTGAGGGAAGTATATAGTATTTTTCCCTCCAAAAATCAAGAGGGGGGACTCATTTTTCAGATCTGATTTCTCTCTCCTCTCTCTCTCTCTCTCTCTTCATCTCACGCCATTTCTCTCTCTCTCTCGTGTTCTCTCTCGGCAACAGCCCCTCCGCCTCGTCGCCGGCGCTTTCCGGCGAGCCACCGCTCCACCGTCGTCCCCCACGGTGGCCCAAGGCTGGTCGCAACACCAGCTGTCCGTGTCGGTGCCCGGAGCTTGCTGTTCCGGCGGCTTCTTCCTCTCGGCAGCATCACCGGCGCTGCTGCCGGTGATGTGATCAGCCGGTTCAAGCGGCTGAACCGGCTGATCGGTGTTCTCCTCAGCAATCCCGAACCTCCAGCGACGTTCTTCAACATCTCCGTGCGGCTGTGGTGTTCATTCGCTTGTTGAACAGCCACCAAATCGTGCTCTTTGATTTGATTTTCAATTACAGTCCATTCGTGAGAAAACGAATCAATTCTCACTATATTTTGTGCAATCCATTATCATAGGTTGGCCGAGCTTTTCAAGACTTCTCCGTGCCATTCCTGATCTGAATACGGAGGCTGGATCGCTCGATCACGCATTGGAGTATCGTTAAACAAGGTAAGAACACTTAAACATGATTCTGCAAATTCGTGTCCAGGAAAATCTACATGTTTGAGATGTTGATTTGAGCTCGTTAATGTCGAAATCTGGCGAAGTGACAAACTAGAGAATCGTAAAATTCGTCTTGAGCTTCGATTTGATATATTATATTCCTTGATCGGACTTGATTTGCTATGTCAAAATACTTTTAGAAGTTAGGATCAGAATCTGAAACATGATGTTCAAGTCTGTTATGATATTTTCCTGATTGACGTTGTGTTGTTTGATGATTTTTTATGATTTTTTACGATCATTTCTTGAAAAAACTTTCTTCATGAAAGTTGCAGAGCACATCTTGATTTGTTCATCATAAAATTTTCACAAAATTCTGAGCATGTTAGCCTTGTACGATTTGCAACGTCATGTATGTATGAATCTGGTGACAGATTAGTTTCAGACTGACCTTCGTGTGTTCTTTGATTTTGATAAATTCGTGTGTTCGAGATATGAAAAAATTTTCTTCACGAAAGTTCTTACTGAGATCGAGATCTTTCTATTGGTACTAATTTCATCAAAATCAGAGGTCATTTGAATTTTCAAAAGGAATTCTCATGATCCGATCAGTATCTGTGTCCAGATCTGATTTTCATTCCTTTGGATTTCAAAAGATGTTTCTCTGAATTTGATAAAGTTAGAGTCCTTTTTTGCAAAAAAATCAAAAATTTAAAAGTTGTTCATTAGGGTCTCATTATGTTGACTGGAAATTTTGAGGGCCTAATAGCAATTTTTGGAGGGTCAATTTGCTTAAAACTTCATAAAAGGTCTTCACGGGTTAAAAATTTCATTTGCAATTGAGTCCTTTGCAAAAACCAAATTTTATAAAAATTTGAAGGGCTTTTTAGCAAAAACTCAAAACATGAAAGTTGTTACACACGGAGAATCCTAACTGTACAAAAATTTTCACGTGTTTTTTATAAGGTTTGTTATTTTTCCCGCCATTATTTTGAAATCCATAATAGAACCGAGTCCAGCCTGTCACTGAGATCAAATTTGATATTTTCGGGAAAATCGGTTACGATTTAGAAAAAATGGTCTTCTTGACTTTTAATCCTCATGTCATGAGCTTTCTAATGACACCTGAATCATTTCATTTGGACATCATTAGGGTAGTTAATCATATCCGAACAGAAGTAATCCAAATTAGATAAAAACTGAATAAGTGGTCTCCTTATGAAGCCCACTTCTCATTGTTTGATTGGCTTCGAAATAAGGCCCATGGGCTTGAATGCATGCTCATTCTATTACTATGCATGTGTTTGTTAGATGAATGCTAGGCCCGATGCATGTTCGGCGGGTAGCTCGTTATGGTCATTTAGAACCCGACTTTAGGGGTTAATTGATATGAGTTGCCGTTTTGTGAATGCAAATGGTTGCCCATTATCATTAACCATTAATTAAACAATGTTAGGTGATTAGGTGGGTGATGAATCGAAATGCATGAAAAACAAAGGCCAATCCCGAGGCCCGTGCTTAATTAGTGAATTGCTTGCACCATTGTTCTTCTTTGGGTTATTCTTTCATATGTTGTTTGTCGTGAATGAATGTTATGAATATAAACACCGACACCCGAGAGGCGGTCCATGGGAGAATAATCCGAAATGGTAAAAGAACAAGGTGATTGACCGATGTCCAATCCGGTCTCAATTTGTATTCATTGGATGATGGTAATAGAACGATGTTCAATCCGGTTTCAATTTGTACTCAATTCATTCATCACCGATCATGTCTCGGGTTTTCAATTCGTGTTGTAATAAACACCCGACGAGTTGCGGGTTTTTACTTTTTTTCGCACTTAGAATTAGTTTGTCTTTTCAATACTTCGAGTGTTTACTTTATGAAAAGTCTTTCAATACAATTGATTGTTTCTTTCTTTTTCTAGACTAAGATAGGATTAGTTTAGAATCTTAAATGAAAATACAAAAACAAGATGCATGATCACATAGTGGACTAAGACTTTGGCATGAAAATGGTAAAGAACAAATGCATGACAACTTAGATAACAACCATGTTAAGTTTAGCGGTACCGAAAGGGCGTTAATAGAAATATTAACGTAAGCTAGTCCCCGAATCTTTGATCTCTGGTTTTCGTAGAAATCGAAACGAAATTCTCGCGTTTCAGTTGGGTATTCTAGCCGACCCCCGACCTAGGCTAGTGGCGACTCCTAAAAAATAAAATAAAATCGATCCGCTATCACGCGAGATATGGATTTAGGGAAAATCCACGTTCATGATCAATGGGTCATATGGCTAAACAAAAGATTCACACTTCAGTAAAATCATTTTTTATGAGGTGCCATATGAACCGTCTCATGAACACTTATCTCTAAACCCGCCTCATCGAGTTTGGCCCTCGAGGGGTAGGTCGCGACAAGGAGGAGTTGAGAAAAAGGCAGTGACCGAAGAAGACGCAAAGCAATTTTTGGCAGTGATAAAAACGAGTGAATTCAATGTGGTGAACCAACTGCGAAAAATGCCAGCCCAAATCTCTCTCCTGGATCTCTTCAAATCTTCTGAGAAATACAAGGATGCCTTATTAAAGATCCTTAACGAGGTTCATGTCCCGGAAACGATCGACAAAGCCCAGTTAAAAGAATTTGTGGGGACCATCCTGTTAAAGGATCAAATCTCTTTTGCGGACAAAGACTTTCCGGTAGAGGGCCGGAATTATAATAAAGCCTTGTACATTTCGGTTAAGCATCACGATATGGTGGTCGCAAGGACCTTGATCGATAATGGCTCCGCTTTGAATTTATGCCCGTTAGCCACCCTCCGTCTCTTAAAGGTCGATCTAGGGAGGATGCGTACTGCCAAAAATCCCGTACGAGCATTCGACGGCACTAGAAGGGAAGTAATGGGAGAGATAGAGTTGGAGCTCCTGATCGGTCCCGTGACGTTTCTGGTATTTTTTCAAGTACTAGACATCTCAAGCGCGTTCAACTTTCTACTAGGGAGACCATGGATTCATACCGTGGGTGATGTACCCTCTAGTCTCCATCAAAAAGTGCGGTTTGTGGTCGACGACAAGCTTGTTACAGTCCATGGAGAAACGGACTTCAAAATCTATCACGAGACAGCCATCCCGTACGTGGAGCCTGAATGCAAAGAGGAATCCAGTTTCCAAACTCTGGAGTTGGTATCTATGGTCCACATTCCCGTTGGCTCGCTCATGGGCACCCCTGAACTGTCCAAGTCGGCTCTAGCAACTAGAAAAATTATGCTCGCAAACGGGTACAACCCTAGGGAAGGCCTTGGATTGCATGGGCAAGGGATTCGGAAACCCATCGAAGCTGGAAGAAGTGCGAAGAGGGAAGGCTTAGGGTATCAGAGAAGCCAAGATAATGGAGACCGAGACAATCGTGAAAGTCTGGACAACGGAGGCCGAGGTAATCGCGGAGGCCGAGGCAACTATGGGGGTCGAGGTAACGATGGAGGCCGAGGTAGCCGTGGAGGTCTAGGTAACGATGGAGGCCGAAGTGGCCGTGGAGGTCAAGGTAGCGTTGGAGGCCAAAGTGGCCGTGGAGGTCGAGGTAATCATGCAAGCGGGGGCAGCCATGGAGGCCAAGGCGCAGGTCAGGGGGACCATGGCGGACATATTGGAGTGGAAAAGGGCTGTCAAGGCCCATTACTCCCCCTATTGAAAGAGATGTTTCCCGGGCCTCCGAAGATGCTACATGAGGAAGAGGCGGCCATTGACAGTATAGCTAAGCTATTCGAGGAGAATGTCATATGCACTATCCTGACGTGTGAAGAAGCTGAATCTTCTGGAAGTGTTGCTGACCCTGCAGAGCATCACATTATGCATAATCATGGTAAGGACGCATGTGATTCGGATTTGCACGAAGGGAGTCCCTCAGATATCGATAGCGATGACAATGATTCGAAGGGGATTGAGCGTGAATGGAAGCGACATGAGGAATCAACGCCATTAACAGTGGAGCAAACAATTACCATAAACTTGGGTAATAAGGAAAGTGCCAAGGAAATAAAGATCGAGGCAAGTCTTTCGAAAGTAGAAGCCGAAAGAATGGTCCGCCTTCTTAAAGAATATCAGGATGTGTTCGCTTGGACGTACGCTGATATGCCGGGATTGGATCCAGAAATTATAGAGCATGCTCTACCAACTGATCCTGACATACTTCCGAGGAAGCAAAAACTCCGAAGGACCAAGCCAGAATTGTCCAAGAAAATCGAGGAAGAGGTTATGAAATTGCTAAAAGTGGGGTTCATCGAAGTATCGCACTACTCCGATTGGATAGCAAACATCGTGCCAGTAATGAAGAAAGACAGTCGAGTCAGGGTCTGTGTGGACTATCGCGACTTAAATAGAGCTAGTCCAAAGGATGACTTTCCGCTCCCATATATAGATGTCTTGGTCGACAGTACTGTAGGATTTGAACTGTTCTCCTTCATGGATGGATTCTCGGGGTATAATCAAATCCGCATGAAGAAGGAGGATAGGAGCAAGACCTCGTTCATAACCCCGTGGGGGACCTTTTGCTACAAGGTGATGCCTTTCGGTCTGAAAAATGCCAGGGCAACGTATCAAAGGGCCATGGTCGCGTTATTTCACGACATGATGCACAAGGAGATTGAGGTGTATGTAGACGATATGATTGCGAAATCGAGACAAGGCGAAGACCATGTCGAAGTTTTGCAAAAGTTGTTCGATCGCCTCCGAAAGTTTAAATTGCGCCTCAATCCCGCGAAATGCGTATTTGGGGCAAAGTTTGGAAAGTTGTTAGGGTTTATGGTCAGTAGCAAAGGCATCGAGATTGACCCGTCAAAAGTAAAAGCCATTTGCGACTTACAGCCTCCGGCCACTGTCAAAGAAGTCCGCAGTTTGTTGGGACGGTTAAATTATGTCGCAAGATTCATCTGCCAGTTGTCAGAAACGGCAAGGCCGTTTTTCAAACTCTTAAAGAAGAATGCGAAAATCGAATAGGATGCCGAATGTCAGGATGCCTTTGAAAAAATAAAGTATTATCTGACTCATTCCCCGATCCTAGTCCTGCCAGTGCCCAAAGTCCCATTAATTTTGTATCTAACTATCCATGATGAATCACTGGGAGCCATGCTGGCCCAAAAAAGGCCAGACGACGGGAAGGAACGCGCAATATATTACCTTAGCAAGAAATTCACTACCTCTGAGGTGAACTATCCTGAGGTTGAGAAGACGTGCATAGCCTTGGTCTGGGTGTTGCACAGGCTACGCCAATACACCCTCCATCACCAAGTTATGCTAGTAACTGAGAAAGATCCCATCAAGTATCTCTTAGAGAAGCCAGCCTTGGTGGGGAAGCTGGCCAAGTGGCAGATTCTAATTTCAGAATTCGACGTGCAAAGCCTGGGGCAAAAGTCCGTAAAGGGTAGAGCCATAGTGGACATGTTAGCGGAAAATCTTGAAAAAGCGGAAGACCCCGGTGAAGATGGCGACATGGATAGGCAGGTCTTATTTGCGTCAAATGACAAATGGACCATGTACTTTGATGGTGCGGTCAACTTATCTGGTTCCGGTACTGGGGCAGTTCTCGTATCCCCAGATAGTCAGCACTACCCCGTGGCTGCCAAATTGACTTTCCCTTGCACGAATAACATCGCGGAATACGAAGCATGTATCCTTGGCCTCCAAGCTGCTGTTGACATGGGGATTCAAAAATTGCAAGTCTATGGCGATTCAGCCCTCATTATCCTCCAAACCGAAGGCAAGTGGCGAACGCGGGATCCAAAACTAGTCCCGTATCATGAGTTCCTGGAAGAGCTGGTGAAAGAATTCCAAGAAATATCATTCGATTACCTACCTAGGTCTCAGAATCAGTTCGCTGATGCTTTAGCCACGTTATCGTCGATGCTGCAAGCGACAAAAGGCTTGGATATCGAACCATTAAGGATTGAAATTCTTAAGCATCCGGCCTATTGTATGGTAATTGAAGAAGAGCCTGATGGAGAACCATGATATCATGACATCCTAAATTATCTGCAGAAAGGTGAGTTCCCTCAAGGAAGTGAAGCATCAGATAGGAAATATCTGATGAAGTTGGCCTCAAAATTTTTCATTAGCGGGGACGCACTTTACAAAAGATCTTATGACTCAGTGTTACTGAGATGCATTGACGCGAAAGAGGCCAATCGTTTGATGAAAGAGATACATGAAGGGGAATGTGGTCCCCACATGAACTGTCATCTCCTAGCAAGGAAGATCATGCGACTTGGGTACTATTGGTTGGCCATGGAGTCTGATTGTATTCAGCATGTGCGATGTTGCCATTGATGTCAAATTTATGGAGATAGGATTAATGCTCCGCCAAACGAACTCCATCAGATGTCTCAAGCTTGGTCGTTTTCCATGTGGGGAATAGATATAATTGGGCCGAGCAACCCCAAGGCGTCAAACGGACACAGATTCATCTTAGTAGCAATTGACTACTTTACGAAGTGGATCGAGGCCAATTCATATGCTAATGTCACCGCGAAGAACGTGGCCAAGTTCATTCGCCGCGATATCATCGCCCATTACGGAGTTCCGGAAGTAATCATCACTGACAATGGCTCCAATCTGAACAACAAAATCGTGGATGGATTGCTCGAGACGTTTCGGGTCCGACATTTGAATTCATCACCATACCGCCCTCAAATGAACGGGGCCGTTGAAGCGGCAAACAAGAACATAAAGAAGATCTTATCAAAGACCGCTAAGAATTATCGCGATTGGCATGAAAGACTTCCATATGCATTGATGGCATATCGGACATCGATCCGCACCTCGACTGGAGCAACCCCATTTTCGTTAGTATATGGAATGGAAGCGGTCCTACCCGTGGAAGTTGAAATTCCATCCTTAAGGGTTCTCTCTCAGGCGAAACTTGATGAGGCTGAATGGGTACGACAAAGGCACGAACAGTTGAACATGATCGATGGGAGCAGACTACAAGCCATATGTCACGGCCAATGCTATCAGAAACGAGTAGCGAAGTCGTTCAATCGAAAAGTTCGTCCCCGACACCTCGAAGTCAACGATTTGGTATTGAGGAAGGTGATATCAATTGTACGTGACCCTCATGGCAAATTTGCCCCGACTTATGAAGGCCCTTATGTCATCAAAAAGATCCTGCCAGGTGGTGCTTTAATGTTAGTGGAAATGGATGGCCACGAGTTGTCCAAGCCTGTAAACTCTGACGCAGTCAAGAAGTATTTTCCATAAATGAAATCAAGGTTAGAAAGCTGTTTTTCGTGCAATCCAAATCACTTAGTATCATGCATGTCATGCATACATTTCCATACATGTGCATGTGTTTGTGTTTCAGGTATCCAACTGCAACGAAATGAAAGACGAATAACGAAGAGGCTGAAGTGCAGGGGCGAGAAACATTTCTTGTGACAAAAACTCTTTGAATGAATGCTCAAAGTCATGTCTAGTAATTGGTTGTTATGCAGTTATGAACTTTCCTGTGTATGTGAATGTCAGAAATGTCCATATTTTTGAAAATGAACTTTGTAACGATTTTTATCTGTCTAAGTCACCAATTCCACTGAGGATCATTAAAATGGACAATTCAATGAGTGGTGCGGAAATGCTTGAATATGCTAAACGAGACATATCGAAATGATGAAAGGCAAGCCATGCTCCATACACTGTCCCATGTACTAGTTCCTAGTGAGTTGAGCGAAAAAAAATTCCATGTTTGCAAAGTGAAGGGTTATCTCGCAAAAGGTACGGCCACTACAGTGATGAGAGGCATTTTGTTCATCCATCGCAAACGCTATAGGTTACCATTTGCCTAACCCTTTTGAGCTCAAACACTTGTGAAGCTTCTTTCATACCACCCTTGTCAAAAACCACCCCACATCGAGTCAAATCGGAGGTGAGTCGGCATATTGAGGTGAGAAGATGAGTAGAAAATTTTCTTGCTTTCACTTGTATCAATATTTGAGTGCCTCTATTACAAATGAACTAGTGCGTGAATTCGAGTGCCTTAAGACGACGAAAAGCGTTTCTTTCTCTATCCTACACACTTATATCCATTGAACAACCCAATTGAGCCTGCAATTTTGTTTCTCATAAACCCAGTTGGTGATCGTCCCCCACACCGGGGCAGGGCAAAAGTAACCACTGTGCGAGCATCATGGTCCGGAGTGCCGACTAAAGATGAGGACTTGAGAGTTCAATAGCATTGTATTGCTTAAATTTGTCTAGGCCAATCCAACCAAAAAACTAGGGGCACGAAAAAGCAATGTACCTGGTAAAAGCAAGGTCAATGCCCGTAGATATAAATGTTAAAAAAAAAAAGAGAGGATGAATCAGGGGGCATTAAAGGCAGTGTGCTTGTCAGAGTGAGGCTGGTCCCCATGTCTTAAATAAGAAGCAAAATGTTGAGATGATATGTGTTGAAATCACAAAATCAGCCCTAGTCAAGCAATAGTCGTCCTTCCAGTCTCCAGGAGACGAATGCCGAATGGTTAAGATCGATAGTGCACTTCTGAGGATAATCCCCAATGGCGAAGAGAAGACCGGTGACAATGTCAAGATGATCACCAACTCTCAACCCGATACACATCATTGAGCCTGCGATCCTTTCGTTTCTCAACCCACGAACTTAACCCACATTACGTCCTTTTAAAGTCTTTTTTGATTGGGGCACTTGAGTCAGCGTAGGAGCTCATATGTCTATAGGCATCGCTCGAAAAAGTGCGAACAAGATTATTTTTCTATCCTATCTCGCAAAGTTCTCGACTTGTAAACCCGAAGATGATCATGAAGTATTTATTTCATAGCTCCGACCGGGACAATTTCATTTGTTAACCCACCGACCAAGCCTATATTACGGTCCCGGTCAAGACCTCTCAGATTGGTAAGGTTGTACTGTTTGCGAGAATACTCGAACCTTTGTCGACGTGATGATGGTAAGACAGAGTGATTCTCACAAAATAACTCTTTTAGATGAGAGTGAACAAAAGTCCTTTCTGATTGAAAGTCTCTCATTTAGCCTTTTCAAGATGATTCATGTTATGAGTGGAAATTGTCTTAAATGATAATTATCCCCAGTGGTAAGTTGGCGATGCGGACATGTTAAAATCGTTACACATGAACTCTAATAGAACTGATCTTGAAGCATGTGTTTTAGAGAGTGCCGGTTGTCTGTTTCCGAGATGAATACGTGTACCTGTTATTACTAATCCTGTAAGACAGATGACGTTTCCTCAAACACCAACCTTCAAGCTGATCTCAGAAATGTTTACATCCAAGCATTCATGAATTCCCAAGACCCTGCTAGGAAGGACACAATAGGCGGTCTATCAAACTCTCGGACAAAGAACCCCGAGTGCTCTTTCACTGAATCTTTCCAAGCTTAGCTGGCAAAGAGCTTTTAAGCAATCCGATCTGATCTACAAGTATGTACACCTAGGTACGCTTTTCAAAAAGGTTTGTGGTCCAACCTTAAACCACTCTTTCAAAAGGTTTATGGTTCAACCTTAAACCACGCTTTTCAAAAAGGTTTGTGGTCCAACTTTAAACCACTCTTTCAAAAGGTTTATGGTCCAACCTTAAACCACGCTTTTCAAAAAGGTTTGTGGTCCAACCTTAAACCACGCATCAAAGGTTTGTGGTCCAACCTTAAACCACTCTTTCAAAAGGTTTGTGGTCCAACCTTAAACCACGCTTTTCAAAAAGGTTTGTGGTCCAACCTTAAACCACGTTTTTCAAAAAGTTTGTGGTCCAACCTTAAACCACGCTTTTCAAAAAGGTTTGTGGCCCTATCTTAAACCACGATTTCCAAAAGTTTGTGATCCAATTTTAAACCACACTTTATTCATCTTATTTTATTCTCATCTTATTTTGTTTTATTTTGTTTTCTTCTCTTGCGTAAAGCCAGCCTTCACTTGCCTTCCGCTGACCAAATTTAGGTGTCTTTCGTCTTTGAAGAGAACCTCTTCGAGCTCCCCTTCAAAGAGGGGCAGCTGTTGACACCTAAATTTTGCCCAAATCATTTAGGGTTTTACCGCAAATTAAAAATTAGGGTTTAATTCTTTGATCCCTAAACAAAAAATATTTTCTTTAAATCCCATGGCATATAGACGTTAGGCATTGGCATTAATATGGCCTATTAGGACACGAAATCTTTGTTTTTTTTTTAAAAAAAGGATTTTCCGGGGCTGGGTTCATCGGCCCATTCTCGCGGACCTTTTCTTTCTTTATTTTTTTATTGTCCTACGCGGGTCGGCCCTATTTGCATCAGCCCGGCCCGCGTCTCTTCCTCTTCTCCCCCTCCCCAGTCAACGTACGGGGAGGGATGATGGAAGCCGGAGCAGAAAGCAGAGGCCGGAACAGTGGCCACGCGGGGAGCAGAGGAGCAGGGGCAGCGCGATCCTCGAGTCGGCGGTGGGCCAGCCACGACAGGCTGGCGCTGGCAGACGCCATGCGCGCCTGCCGGCCAGCCCCGCGTGACCGGCTGTCCTTAAATCGAGAGCGAAAGAGCCGGGAGGAGGGTTCCAGGAGGAGAGCGAGAGAAATCAGGAGAGGGGGAGGACAGAGAGAGTTCCGGAGAAAGGGTGAGAGCTTGAGACGAAGGGGTCCTTCGCCGGCGACCGCCGCACCCAAGCCGCGGCCGAAGATACTCTGTCACGGTAGGTCTCGGTCCGGGCACTCGCCGGATTTTGCTTTGGTTTGGTTTGATTCGGGGTAATCTCCCGAGGATTCCGGCTTGGGGGCGTGCAAGGCGACCGGACGTTGTCCGATCCGTCAAGCTCGCCGCCCCCCAAGCCGGATAGGGAGCGCTGCAACGGTACCCCCTCCCTGTTTCTTTTTTCTCTTTTCTCTTTTTCGGTGTGCTCTTGTTTTGAGGGGTTCACTGGCCGGAGCTCGTGGCCGTCCGACTTGCGCGAGTTCCGGCCCGTGAGGCCTCGGGCTTGCTCCTGCTTCCTCGCGCGTCTGGTGTCGACGATTTTGGTCCGCGTTTGAGTGTCGATCGAGTCCGGAACTTCCCGTTTTCGTCGCGCACTCCAGCTGTTTGATGTTGTGTCTGAACCGGTCCTCCTCTGCCTCTGCTTTGCTGCATTTTTCTCTCTGGGGGCTGGAACGCCGGAAGGCCCCGGCGCGCTGTCGATAGCCACGGCAGGCCAAGCGTGACTGCGGGCGGAGGTGGTTAGCCCGTCCCTCGTCGAGGCCTGGTTGATCCGAGGCTGTCCAGTCCCTCGCCGGGGTTCGGATAGCCTCGGTCCCTCGCCAATCACCACGGCGGTGACTCGGGGGGGGAAAGACGCCCGCCGCCCCTCGTCGGGATGGTGTCGCGGTCAGGTGAGGCACCGACCATCGACGTGAGCATCGGCCACGGAGGCCGGAGTTCGCGGAGGCTGGTGTTCGTGCGCGTGGGGCGGCTGCGAACCGGGTCAGGTGAGTCGGGTCGGGCGCTAGGGTTTTCGTGAGTCGGGTCGGTGAGTCGGGTCGGCGAGTCGGATCTGCGGGTCTGACCGGGTCTTGGGCCTTTCGCGATTGGGCCGGAATTTTGGGATTTGGGCTGAAGTATTGTTTTTATTTTATTTTCTTAGTGGGCTGTGTTTTTTTTAAAGAAGTTTTCGAGCTGGGCCCTTCCTTTCTTTTTTTTGTTAAAAAAAAGACCGGGCTCAATGATTGAGCCCGATCCGTGGACCCGAGCCGGCGTGCTCGGGTCGGTCTCGATCCAAGTCGGGTGTGGAGATCCGACCCGGATCCGATTTATTTTAATAATTGTATTATTTTAATATTTAAAAAAATTTTAGAAAAAACTTTTTTTTAAAAAGGGGCTCGAATTTTATTTTATTTATCTTATTTTATTTTATTTTATTTTATTTTATTTTTTAAAAAATTCCAGAAAATTTTCAAAAAAAATTTTCAAAAAGTTTCAAAAAAAATTTCAAAAAATTCTGAAAATTTTCGGAAATCCCGAATTTTTTTAAAAAATTTAATTAAAAAAAAGTTAATTTTTTTTAAAAAAAAGAAAAAAAATCAGAAGTTTCATTTGGGTCTTGGAATTGGGTTTCCTTGCCCTATTGTGTGATTAATGTCATATTTGATTGGACGTCACTTGGTTCACACACTTGGAATTGCGCATTCAATTTAACCTCGCATATAGTCGATTATGCATGCCTAGGTTTAGGTGTTAATTGTTACTTCCTTTGGCTTAGTTAGGAGTGGAATTTTGAAGCTCTCGATTAGCGAGAACATGTTAGGTGGTGAATTGAACAAGATTAGGTACCGAAAGGGCACTAATTAGTTGATTAGTGTAATCAAGTCCCCGTACCCGTTGAATCTCTGGTTCGTAGAAGTGAAGCTTTTCTCTCGTGCTTCACTTAGGTGTCTAATCGACCTATCAGAAACTGATTAGTGGCGACTCCTAGTTGAAATCGGTTTGCATGTTAATAACTTAAATTTAAGTTGCGAATTGGTATGGGTTTGGGAGAGCTCGAGCTAGGTTTAACTTAGTAATCCATTAGCCAAACCCCATAGGCGGCGGGGCCGTTTCGGGGAGGTCGCGACATTAGGTTGAGCTAATTGTGTGATTTATACATATGAATTTCGTACCCTGCTAGAATACTTGTTTTGTCTTCACGGTTGTGTAGTATGTTGGTTGGGCATAGTGAAATGTGGAATGAGCATATTACGTGGCAAATCGAACAAGTAGTGTGGTGATATTAAATGCTCATTGTGAAATGTGTGAATGCACAAGTGTGATCGTTGTAGTTATGGGTGTGCGTCATGAGCATTGGCACGGCATGTGCATTTACAAGTGTGCTCGAGTGACATGTGCATTGTGATCACCTAAAATGCCCTGATGCGTATTACGCGGGGTTCAGATAAAAACTGATGCTTGTGAATGTGTGATCACAATAAACCCTGATGCGTTTTACGCGGGGTAGTGAACCCGTCCTAAGGCGTATTACGCGGGACGATGCCCGGTTTACCGGAAGATGACCAACCTGAGGCGTTTTACGCGGGTAATGTGTCATGAGCCTGATGCGTTTTACGCGGGCCAGAGATCGATCTCGAAGTGGTGGACCTGATGCGTTTAACGTGGGTCGAAGGAGAAATTGATAAATGGTCGAGTGCTAGCATGTAAATGTGTGTTAATGCATTGATGAGGCATGAATGTGTGTGCGAACATGAGCATATGCATTACATACGTCGGAACCGAGTGACATGTGCCTCGATCTATTCCTACGGTACTGTTGTGAATATATGTTTATAGAATGTCTAACCTGCAGGGTCAAGTAAGATTAGATTTAGGCCCAAGGGCCTGAGTCAGTTATGTTTTGAATCGCGTGTTGATTAGTACTCGTCAGGAGGTGCACGTTAGCCTAGTTTAGGTTTAGGGAATTACTTACTGAGATTATTCTCATTGTTGTTTAAAACCAATTTTTCAGACCCCCAGCCTTGAGATGCCTACGGTTCCAGTACGTTTTGGGATTCCGCATCATGTAGAGCGGACGAGGACGATACACCCCGTAGGGAACGGGGAGGTATATATTAGATATTATACTGTAGTTTGGATGGACATGGGGGAGTCACATTATCAGACCCACGAGTACGTGGCTTGGTGCTTCAGGGACGATCTCGGAGAGTATGGTCCTCTCCGGACTTTTGATGTCCCGTTCACCGGGTTGGGCACCCGGTATCCTCGATGCCCGGATGGCGAGGTGACTAACCCTGGCTCTTCAGCCGAGGAGAGTGCGAGCTCCGACGGTGTACTGGTAGAGTACGAGGTAGATGAGTTCGAGCCGATGAACGTAGAGCCAGACGACGGGAATGCTGTTCCGGAGCTCATGGAGCAGGATGGTGAGGAGTTGGAGCCTATCGAGGAGGATCTCGCGTCGGAGGCCGAGCCTGAGGATATGGTCTCGGAGGAGGAGGCTGTAGAGGCCGAGTCTGAGACGAACTCATCAAGGTCCGAGGAGGAGATGCCTGACAGCTCTTCATCCTCGGAGTCTCCTGATTCCGACCTAGACTGGGCACCGTAGGGTTAGTATTTGCCTCAGTTTGGTAGGGCCAGTACCTTTTTGATTAGTGCCCCACCTTTAGCGGTAGACTGACCCCCGAGCCACTTATCCCCTTTTTTTGTCAATAGTGGCCTTGTCCCGTTTTTTGTTTTTGATGATTGGGTTGTATATGGATATTGTATATGATTCCCTATAGTAGTGCAAGCGTTTATTCTGCAATCGTTGTTATTTGTTTCTGTGGCTATCCTTGATTATGTGTTTATCCTTGTACGGGTGATTTTAATTACTTCTGCATGTGCTTTAAATCTCTGCGTTGGGTGTTGCGTCGGCGACGCGTCCTGGGACGTCGCACTCAAATCGACCTTTGCGAGAGATGTGGCGCGCCGGAGGGTGCGGGGCATGATATAGAGTGCGAATGATAACCATTCTGTTCCAAAAATAGATTTTTGTATTTCTATTCTCTTGATGAGTTTTTGAACAGAGATATGCGTTTGATAATAATACAATTTTTCTTCCCAGAACATAATTTTGTTTGATAATGACACAAAATTTTTCTCTCTTACGCTCTTTTCCATTCATTGACGGGCAGTGGGAGGCGGCAGTCAATAGGTTGGCGGCGGGTGGTGGCGGCCAGCGGGGAGCAACAACCGACGGCGGGCGGCCAGCGGTCGATGGATAGCGGGAGGTGAGGGCAAGCGATAAGAAAAGTATTTATTTCTCTTTTTGTTCTAGAAATAGGAAAACAAAAAATTTTTACTTCTTATTTCTATTTTAAATCTATTTCCGGACTAAAAATTTGTTCTGAAAATAGACAAATGAAATTGCGTTACCAAACAAATTTCTATTCCAAACCCGTTCCTTAGAACAGAAAAATAGAAAAACGAAGAAATATAGTGATTATCATGTACATTTATACTATGTTATATTCCAACAAATAGTTTTTCTTCAAGAAAAGAATATGAACATCGGATAAATAGCTATTCAAACTTCCCAACATGCCACCATCAGCAAACTGAGTCTCTAAAATAAAACCTTGTGCTATTAAAAAGCCTTAAAAACAGAATTGAGAGCCAAGAGACTAACACAACAAATCATCTTCCTTTGTTTTTCACTTCTTCCTTCTTTTTCTTTTTTTGAAAGTGGTGCGCAAATATATATGAATATATTTTCCAAGTTCCTGTCGATACAAGTAAAAGTGGGTTACTATAAAAACATTACTCTAAAGTAAATCATTGCACAGTAATGTCTGGGTTAAATTTTGGTTCCCACTTTTACCACATCTCATTTTAAGAGGTGTTTAATGTCAATGTGAGTAACATTTCACAGATATATCATTTAAACTCACGATTTTACATTAAAGAAATAATAAATCAATTGTTGAAGAAAAGCAATGTCGCACTTTGGAGATAACAAGACCAAATTGAAGGAAAATGGACTGAAAGGTGATTGCTAGCGTCGCTTGTGAAATTAGTTATAAGAACTAAAGACTTTTAAGCACGTGTGAATGGACAAATTGTGATCATGTAGGTCGTATTGTTGATGTTGGTGATGCTCAGCGTGCCTTAAATCTATATATTTAAACCAAAAGTGAGTACATGGAGGTGTAATTAAGCCGACTCAAATCAAACACCGCTAAGCTTGAGTTCGACTCATCCTGCATACTTGGTACTCGAAGCTTGACTCGTGGTCGATCAAGTATCAAATTTCCTACTCAAGCTCAACCCGAGTAGAAAATGGAGATACTCAAGCTCAACTCGACTCGACTCGATCACAATCTACATATAAATGAGACTCGATCTTAGATTATATAAGCTCGAATATTAAGTAGCTTTTAGTAATATATGTCTATTTTTCTAATTATCAAATATTTTTAAAAAGATAAAGAAAACTCGATAAGACTCGCGAGCCTCTTGAGCTAGTATTGACAAGCTCGAGCACAACTTGACCATATACTTGAGTAGCTCAAACTTGAGCTCGAGTAGGTGCTGGGGTTTCCCGATCAAATTCCTTCACACCATGATCAAGATCGGCTTGTCATGATGCTAGCCAACGGCCCTGGTTGTTGCTCCTGGCAGCGGAGTACACGGCTCTCTAGCGGCGGAGCTCAAGCCATGCTTGTTGAGCCCCGCGGGCCCCACCGCCGCCTTCTCTCCAATTCCCCCATCTCTCTCTTCTGCTTTGCTTTGAAAAGCAGAAAAATAGTTTTAACTTCATTTCCTTAATTAATCCTATTTTACTTTCTTGGATGCTTTTTATCCCATTTTCCATAGTGACAATGGTTTCAATTCAAATGTGGTACGACAAATTGTAATTTCATTTGATAAGTTAGTGATAGAATTGAGCGAGATAAGAATTCAATTGTTCGAAATGTGTCAAAGAATTCCAATTTTTGGTTACTTTAAAACATTTATAAATATGATTGACCAAATTCTGAAGCAAAAGCGCATGAGGGCTAGTATGCTTTAATGTGCAAATAGGTAAGAAAAACTTGAAGTGAAATACCTTTCAAGTAGTCACGAATTGTCATATATAATTTGCAAAAAAAAAAAAGGTTTTGAATGCCATTTTCTGAAAGCCACGGCGAAGTTTTTCGTTGGGGAGGCAATGAAGGCCATGCATTTGAAAAAGACCTAAAAATATTCTTTGTTGACCTACTAAGAAGAAAGTCATGCATCTTGGATAAGTGTTTCTAGGGATGAATCGATGAAAGATTCCACTGCTAGAATTTGGATTGTGGTTCGTTCATTTGTACTTTGGTCTTTAGCGATTGTCTTCTTGAATTCAAACTGGATTCTTTCATGGAGCCTTATACATTTTACTCTGACTTTACTCTGATATATTTTTAGTATAATATGTGTGAGACAAGAATCTAATTGTCAATATGTGTCAAAGGATTTCACTTTTTGGTCACTTTAAAGAAAAATGAAAAATATGAGTGACCAACTTTTGAAGCTAAAGCACGTGCGTGGGGGCTCTTACGCTATATGCGTGTAAGAAAAAAAACAAAAACAAACTAAAAATGACATATCTTTGGGGATAGTCACGAATTGCTATTTATAATATGCAAATAAAGAAAAGAAAAGAAAGACAAAATCTCATTGGGTGCTAATGCCGTTTCCTGGAGCCACGGCGAAGTATTTCATTGGGGAGCCAATGGAGTAGCTGACCCTTTTTTTAATGAAATGAGACATTTTATTTTCCTGGAGCGTCCAATCAGGACAGTATGAAATTATTGTCATAAAAATTTGTCTTACGTTGACTCAGCAAATTAATTGACGATTCTATTAACAATAAATTCAACATTAAAAAAAAGATTTGTGCCCATCAGATATCTAATTGACAAAGAAAAGTTTCGCGTGCAAATTCCCATTGCTTTCAGTAGTGCAAAATAATATTATTAAAGGGATATGTGAATTAGAAGTCATAAATTTATTTGGAAAGTACCATTGAATCTTAAAACTTATAAAAAGTGCAATTAAGTTCTAAAAATTATCAAATTGATGCAATCAAATTCTTCCATTAACTCCGTTTAATTAGACTAATAAAAAATGCTAATATGGCTTTTTTTAATATTTTTTTCCTATGTGGTGATGACATGAATTCTAATTTTTTAACCAAAATATTAAATAAATAAAATAAAATAAAGGTTTTAAAAAAAAGGCCAAGGTAAGGCAAGGGCGACTGGCCCTTGCCACCGTCACCCCTGTCGCTAGAAAGGGCTGTCAAGGGCTGTGCGAGGGCTAGCGCCCTCACCGAGAGCCAACACAGCTGGGTGAGGGCCGGCGACTTGTGCTTAGATCGGGGTGGAGGGCTGCAACCCTAACCAAGAGCCACTAGGAGTGTCAAAAAGACCCGCGCCGGCCCGGCTCAGCCCGGCCCGACCCGTGCCGGCCCGGCTCGACCCTAAAATTTGGGGTATTTTGAGATTGAGCCTCAACTTTTTAGGGTAGGGCTTTTAGATATGGGTATTATTAAAATTAGGGTAGGGTCAAGCCCGACCCATTGACACTTCAGAACCCCCTTTTCTCTCCCTTTTCTCTCTCCTCTCTCTCTCTCCACGTAAAAATCCCTTTCTCTCCCTTTTCTCTCTCCTCTCTCTCTCTTCGTACAAACCCTAGATCTAGACAAAAGTTGCCGACGACGGAGGCCCATCTCCGGCAACCAGGCAAGCTTCCCGGCGGCCATGTGCTTGGTCGAGCTGTCCGGCTGCCGGCGGAGCGTGGACGCAATCTGGATAGTGGACTTGTCAACCTCGAGGATGCAGTTCTCCCGATGCGGGCACTCGAACAAGGCGTACACCGAGCCCGGCGAGTCGGCCACGGGCATGACCCAGGCCTTGTAGATGCGCAGGTCCTTCAGGTCGTTCCAGTGGGCGGCACCGACGTGGAGGCCACTGGAGAAGTCGTAGAAGTTGGAGGCCGGCAGCCGATTCCGACCCCGCGGCGGCTATCTCCGGCCAGACGCACCCGAGCTTGGGGACGCGGGTGTCGGTCTTGAACTCGTACTTGACGGACTTGGGCTTGACGGTCCACTGGTACGCCCCATTCCGGTTCTCATGGACGAGCTCGGTGGTCTGGTAGTCGTACACGGAGTGGATCTCGGCGTCGGTGTACTTCATGTTGGGGCTATCGACCTTGAAGCTCTCGACAAACATCTTCGCTTCTTCCTTCCCTTTCCTTCCTGGCTGGTTGCTGGTTGCTGCTGCTGGTGCTGGCGCTGCTCCGTTCCTTCGCTCGGGAAAGAGGGAGAGGGGGACAATGAGAGAGAGAAACGTCGGGCGTGCGGCAAGGGGGTTGGGGGGGCCACAAACGAGAACGCTCGCTTTCTCTCCCGTCTTTCTCTCCAGCTCGCCCTCTTTCTCCCCTCTTTCACTTCGACGTCGTCGAAGTGCGTGCGGATTGTGGCGGAGTGGGAGAGGTTCCAGTCGTAGTTGGAGATCTGGCCGCCGTGGGTGATCCAGAAGGAGCCGTCCGGTTGGGCGAAGAGGGCGGCAGGGAACCCGTCGGAGGCGGGGTGGATGGTGGCAACGACGAAGGTGTCGATGCCGGCAAGGGGAGGGGGGACATGGTGGAGCGGAGGCGGGAGTCGACGCCGTAGTAGAGGGCCTCGTCGGCGAGGTCCTGCTTGGAGAAGCGGAGGGCGGTGGAGGGGAGCCGCCCCGTCCATAGACCCTTCAAGCGAGAGAAAGGGGTGTCGGCGCCGGACAAAGACTGAGCGGGAGGATGTTTTGGCGTTGTGGCACCGGCACTGACCCGACCCTACCCGACCCATCTTCTGAGCTAAATGCTAAATAGGGTCTTGGGTAGGGGCGGGGCGGGTCAAGTGCGACCCTCTACGTTTCGGGTCGGGTCGGGTATTAAGAAAGCCCGACTCGACCCGACCCATTGACACCCCTAAGAGCCACCATAGTTGGGTGAGAATCGCCAAGCCCTCTCCTGCGATCAATGAGGGTTGCCGGTCCTCGCCCAGCCCACGTCGACCCTTTTCAGCAACGGGGGTGGCGACGACAAGTTGCCAATTGCCCTTGCCTTGCCTTGGCCTTTTTTTTATTTTTTATTTTAATTAATTAATATTTTGGTTAAAAAATTAGAATTTAGGCCATAATAATATCATTTTAGCTTTATATTTCTATTCAGTAGTTAATTAGAAGGACTCAATTGTACTAATTTGATAAATTTTAAGACTTGATTATATTTTTTGTAAGTTTTATGACTCAATTGTACTTTCGTGATAAATTTTAGGACTTTCGGTACATTTATCCCATTATTAGAAGACATAATAATATTCTTTGTTGACCCCGAACGGGAAAGTCATGGCAACTCGTTATAAAGACATGGAGACCGTCAAATGGTGAACAAACTACCTCAAACAGAGCTCTCTTCAGCAACTCATTGCTCATAGTGAACGTCCTCTCTTCCTTGATTCTAATGGCTTCTTCTTCCTCTAAGCCCAGAAAGTGTTATGACATCTTCCTGAGTTTCAAAGGCCCAGACGTCCGAAATTATTTCCTCGGTCATCTCTACTCAACTCTAGACCAGACAGGAATAAATACTTACAAGGATGATGAAGAACTGAGAAAGGGAGAGCAAATATCAACCGAGCTCCTGAAGGCAATTGAGGAGTCGCGTATTGCAATAGTCGTTTTCTCCAAGCACTATGCGTCTTCGAAGTGGTGCTTGGAAGAGCTGGCAAAAATCATGAAGTGTAAAGAGCAAAGAGACCTCATGGTCTATCCAGTGTTTTACAAAGTGGAACCCTGTGAAGTTAGAACACCAAGAGAGAGTTACTTAGAAGCTATGGCTGAGCATGAGGCCAAGTTCGGGAAGGATTCCGAGAAAGTAAAGAGATGGAAGAAAGCTCTTTTTTACGTTGGTAGCTTGTCTGGGCGGCATTTTACAGATGGGTACGTGAAAAACTCTCTCCCTCTCTCTTCCCCACTCTCTCTCACAGCAAAGAGCACACTTAAGCAGCACGCTAACTAGAGTACCATACGTGAGCCGTTCGTCTTCTCGCTAACTAGAGTACCATATGCGAGCCGTTCGTCGTCTCTGAGCCTCCGCTAATTCTTGACACGCTGTCGCCCGAGTGCTCACATCCCCAAGCCGCCCCAGCCGTGTCACCTCAGCCCCTCTGTCTCTCCCTGTCAAGCAGCTTCAACGAATCTAGGCTTACGATCCCAGATCTAGGGTGTCAAGCTCGGGTCAACAGTCGCTTGCCGCACAGCCGCACGGGATGGTGGCCTGAGGCTGGCAACGACGGCTGAGACGGGACAAAAACAGAGAAAGACAAGCTCTCTTCTCTAAGCCAGAACCTAGGGGGCAGCTCGACTACACTCTCCCATCATCTATGGGCTCCTTTTTATTCAAAGCTCATATGACCCTTGAGAATCATGACGAAAATTCTTCCATCACCGAGCAGATAATACTTTTGTTTGTTGCCTATTACATGCTCTGCGACAGCTTTAAAGAATTCAATTTCAGTGGCTGTAGTAATAAAATTTACATGTGCCACTGCATTTTTATGTTTCTCTGGGTTTTGTTTGGTTCCGCAAGTCGTTGAATTCCCAGATCTGTCAGGAAATAGAGTATTGCTTTCATCATCCGGTTCCATTCATCATGCTGGTAACAACCCCTGTAGCATATCTAGGACCATATCCTAGGCAGCTTAAAGCGTATTTTACCCGCGGATGAAGTCTACTAAGCAGGTGTGGATCGCCTCTGTCAATCTTGGTACTGTCTGTAAACCCTGCTTAGACAAATGGCAGTCCAGTTTCTGCAATGCTTGTGTCAGGTCTAGGTTAGTCATCCTTTTCCTTCCCAATGGAGATAAGGATTTAGAACAGAGAGTTCCTCTAAAGAAGTGTCTCTCGAGTCTACTATAGTTTTCTTCTTTCTTAACGTCAAATCTCCAGGTAGTAGAGCTTTAGTCATGGCGAGAATACGTTCCTTAACTTCCCATTATTTAAGGAAGTCTTCTCCGTTTGTTTTGCAAAATTTTACCTCAATTTCTAGAATCGTTATATATGAAGCAGGATCTTTTATGAACCATTCAAGTTGCTGGAAATCTTTTTCTGAAGTCTACCTAGCAACTCGGCATAGATTTTAGTACCCATCCCTTGAAAGACCATGATCATTGGAATCAATCAGAAGATATCAAAACTTTAACATTTTCAAATTTTTCATCTTCGTGGTTTTTACCATCAGTTTCAATGTCAAAATCTTTCGGAATAGGATTATGATTCTCTGTAATATTTACCTTGTGATTTATTTTATCGTCATCTGGTGCGGATTTTTCAAGATCTTGTCCCCATAACTTTATTGGTGTCTCACTCTCTTCGTACTTTGGCTTTGAGTGTTTGACCTAATAGTCATATTTGTCCGAGGGTTCACCCAATAAACCAATAACCGTTTCTGATTCAGATTATACTTTGCGAGTAGGTTTGGTTGCCAAACATATCATCTTCTATTGATCCACGATTTTCACTTCAAGGATTTCTTCTTTAATTTTTTTGGACTTAATCAAAAGAAGCATTTGAATTTCAAATGTCTTTTCTATTAGAAAGTCCAACCCAAAAGCTTAAGCTATTAGGTGGAGTGAGACCACATGAATATAAAGAGCATTTAGTGTTAAGGAAAATTCCCAATAGATTTTGAAGTTGACAAAACTGTCCATGAGTGTTTTGTAAGTCTGATAAATGCTTTGAAGTATTTTGATTCAGGAAGTTATTTTTGGAAGAAAATCATATGTCAATCTTGATCTAGTTCGTGTTCAGATTGTGAAAGAACGAAAAGTTCAGACTCAGACGTAGAAGGTCTTCAGACGTAGACACTGAAATTATTCAGATGCAGACACAAAAGCTGAAATTATTCAGATGTAGATGCAGATGCTGAAATTATTCAGACGCAGATGCAAAACTCAGAACGAAACGTAACAGCTAGTGATCTGGTATGGATTTTACAGAAGGAAAGTTTTGATTGTTTCAATCTAAGGCTATAATTGATTGACAATCAAATACTATAACAAGTATGCATTATAACAGATAAAATTTTACTTATGGAAATCAAGATTCTGATTGTATGGGCGACCAGAATCAGCGGGATTCAAATTTTATCAACCAACAGCTACTCAATCCATTTTATACAAATTTGTCCAAAGGTGAATATTGGAAGATGATCCTCTGAAAACTGTCCAACGGCTAGTTTGGAAGTGGAGAAGTATAAAAGGAGATCAACGAAGAGCATAAGGTAGAGAACGAAATCAAGAATCAATAAGTCCAAAGTCTGAGTATACTCCGATTCAATCTCTTGTCTTTCGTGAGCTTAAACGTGTAATCATTTGAGAGGTGTAAACAGTGTTATAAATATGTGCTTAGGTGTGAGATAGTGTGATCTATCGGCTTGGTATAAGTAGCACCAGCTTCGGGGAGAAGTGCTTGGGTTTAAGTGGCACAACTTGCTGTAACTTCTCATTGATTTGATTAGTGAAATCCAGCTAGTAGGCTGTAAGCGTGGGAGAGTGGATATAGGCTTGCTATAAGCCGAACCATTATAAACTTGTGTGCAGTTTTTCTATCCATTATCTCTTTATTTACATTCTGCATATCAAGAGCATTGTCTATATAAACTATTTTGAATCTGAATTTTATTCAGACTCAACCGTGATCTTTCATTTCCGCATAAATTAATAAAAATTGTTTAAGATCACCTATTCACCCCCCTCTAGGTGATCCTTGCTAGCTACATCAATTGGTATCAGAGCAGGTTGCTCATTTATTAAAGTTTATTACTTTTGAGCTAACGATCTATATGGCTAGCTTGAGTGCTCCAGGGCTCATTGAAGGACAAAGCAACAACATACCATCATATTTCGATGGCAAGGAATATAGTGTCTAGAAAAATAAGATGAAGGCATTCATAAAGTCAATTGATCACATGCAATGGGATGTCATCATCAGAGGAGTCAATCCAAAATCTTATGATTCAAAAGAAAAGGCAGATGCAAGCAAAGCAGCACATCCTCCGTTATCTCAAACTGAGATATCTAAAAGAGAAGCCTTAGATTCCAAAGCAATTTATTCTTTCTATTGTGCCTTATCACCTATTGAATATAAAAAAATTGCTGCTTGTGAATTAGCTAAGGAAATCTGGAATACTCGCCACACTACTTATGAAGGAACGGATCGACCGAAGGAAACACAGATCAATCTGTTGCTTGGACAATATGAATCCTTCAGAATGAAGACAGGAGAATCAGTGACTGATATGTATGACATATTTGCTGACATAGTAAATGGTATTGCATATCAAGGACAACCAGTTTCAGATGCGATGAAAGTCAACAAACTTTTGAGAGGACTGTCAAAGCAATGGGACAACATCAAAACCTCACTTCAAGAGACTCAAAGGATCATGCCACTATCAGTGAATGAACTGATTGGAACTCTTCAATCATATGAAGTAGAACATATACATGAAGAAGATCCAGAAGGTAAGAAGTTAATTGCCTTAAAATCTAACATTGATTCTGATGAAACAGATTTTGAAGGAGATGAAGAAGACGACGATGAGTAGATGAAGTTGCTGATCAAAAGATTTCAACACCTTGTGAGAAAGAGAAGAAACCCCAAAGAGAAGAAGCCAACAAAGAAATCCGGAGAAAGAAAATATTTTAAGAGCAGAGACGACAATGAAGAGTCTGAATCCAGCGATGATGAAATCTATGCTTGATGGCGGACATTGAATCCGAAGAAGATGAGGTGATTTGTTCAGATCCTATTCTCGATGATGATGATCTTTTTGAAGAGTTATGCGCGGAACATGAGAATGCATTGAAGAAGATCTCCGAGTTAAAAAGGAAGTCTCTAAATTGAAGCAACAAAATATTACGAATGAGAAAAGGATCATTGAGCTTGAAAAGGAGAATTCCTCTGTCAAGGAAGAGAAGGATATTTTGCAAAAAGAAGTTGATTCCTATAAGGAAGAAATTCCGAAGATTTGCAAAAAATTTGCTCTTGGCTCAAAGACATTAGAGCATGTTCTATCCATTCAAGTCTCCTATTACAACAAATCCGGCCTCGGTTTCGAAAATAAAAGTAAGATCAAGAATGACTTTCTGAAGGTCAAGGAGAGACTAAAGCACAGGCCTTCAATCCAGTATTATAGAAATCATTTTGGTAAGCAATTTGTCAAGCCTATTGGATTTCAATATTATAATTGCTCGAACTTGAGTGATCACTATAAGCAACAATGTCCAATTGATTGGAAGAAATCCAAGACAATCAATTGGAGATTTGATGATTTTTCTAACCAAAAAGGACCCAAGCAGATTTGGGTACCAAAGAAAAGATGAGATTACTTTTCTTGCAAGGAATAAGGAAAGAGAATTTGATAAGTAGAGGTATATTTTTCAAATTCTAAATTTGCTTTGGATACGTACTTTAAATATCCTTGAATTCTCTTTGGACTTAACATTTTATCTCCATGCTCTGCTTTATTTTGACTAGAAATGGCATGTTTTACATCATTGGTTGTGTTAGAAATGTCGTAATAAGAGATAAGTTTATTTTGATGGATTTTTTAGATGAAATTTTATAAAAGGGATTGTTTGATATCTTATTGGAAATGAAATATTTTTTTTGGACTCATTATATGTTCTCCAATATTGTCATTAGGGGTGTCAGAACCGAACCGAAAAACTGAACCGAGATACGAATCGAACTGAACCAAACCGAAAATTTCGTGCATTTCGGTTCAGTTTCAATTTCGAATCGGATCATCAAAATTAACTACTTTTTTTTCAGTTCGATTTATTTCAGTTCGGTTCGGATCAGTTCGGATCGAACCGAACTGAAATAAACACTTCGGTTTTTACCCTTCGCTTTAGGGCTATCTCGCTCGCGCTGCATTCGGTGCTTTCTCTCTCATAGGGTCAGAATGACTGAACGAGGACGACATCTCGCAAGCGTTGCACCTCCTATGCGTCCCCACCTCCTCTGCATCCCTGGCCTCGGCGAATCATCGCACTCCGGCTCCGCCTTCTCCTTCTCTTGCTCGTCACAGGGTTCTTGCCCGAGGCGATGACACAAAGCTTTTAGGGCTTTCTCTCTCGACGCCGACTCTTGCGTTGCTCAAAGCAAGAAGCCATCTCCTGCGTCGACTCAAAGCTTTTAGGGCTTTCTCTCTCGGCGCCGACTCCTGCGTCGCTCAAAGCAAGAAGCCTCCAACAATTTGTCCAAGATTCGGCTCCTACAAGTCACCTCTCTCCCTCTCTCTCTCTGCTTCTCAATTTTCCTGCTGATTGTTTTCCCTCTGATGGGTGTAATTGCTCTCCCCTTTTTCGCTTTTGAATTCTGTTTACCGCCGGTTGTCTTTGCATGATGATCGATGGGATCGGCGTGGATTTCTCTTTCTTAGCAAAGTGGGGGCCATTCTTCTATATGCATTTTCTCACTGTGAAAATGCAAAGCGTGAGGTGGGTGGATTCCGTAGCTTGCGCCGTCGTGCTTATTTCTGTCATAACGGAGAGATGTTTGATCTCCGAATCGCGGGTTTCTGCATCCTCATGGATCTGAAGTTGATGAACAGGGCCACTGTCTTGCGTGTCCTTGATCTTCCTGTACGTCGACCAGGGGTTTCTAGAATGGATAATGTCGTGCCCGCATTTGCTGTTTATGTTGATCAAGTGCATTAGTTTTGCGAAATGTTTCCATTTCTAGATTGTATTGGTGTAAGCGAGAAGTTTTTCAATCACCCACTTTGGGTTCTCGTCGATAGCTTCTTGGCATCTTGGTTTGTCGGAGCTTTTGTCGCTCTGGCAGATGTTTAGTAAGCATTTTTGTGAGATGATTTAGGAGTTACATGTTTTGGTTGCCCAATTTAGCTATGCTCATAAACAATGTTTGACGCGATTTACCTATGTGAGTGTTTTAGTATCCATCTGTCTTGCCAATGAAAAAGATTTGGCTTTAGGCTGTTACGTTTGCGATCACCCAACTTCTCTGAGTAAAGTAATTGCTCTTGAAGGGTGGCGATGTATGGTTGATCATAGATGTTTTTTATTAGATTTATTGCTTTATTATAATCATGGCTTTCATACTTCATTTCCTTTGAGATTGCAAATGATTCAATAGACGTCTCTTGGTTCCAATAATGTTGGATAATGAACCAACAAGCGTGTGTAGCAGCTTGTAGTTGTTTGGTAAGATAAATGGTCTCTTTGTTAACCTGTACCAGGGCATCAAGAAGAAAACTGTGAAGTTGCAAGGAAGCGAGAATGCAATTGTTGCACGCCATGAAGCTGGTCATGCAGTGGTAGGCACTGCTGTAGCAAATCTACTTCCTGGACAGCCACGGGTAGGTATTTTCTAGCTATGATTTAGCTAGTCCTGGTTTTTTTGTCAACTGCACATTTCTAATTCATCAACTGAAAAACCAAATCTATAGTGGGGTTGCAGAAAATATTGTCTCTCCTGGAGTCAGATGATGCCAATGTACGGATTCATGCTGTGAAGGTGGTGGCCAACCTTGCTGCTGAAGATGGATTTCCATCTTTCTCTTGAAACTTCTTATCAGATGTAAATTGAATGTCATCCCTTTCTCTGGGAGCATGTTTGTATCTTCTTAAGTAAATTTCTCAATCGATATGGCTGGGATGGATATGTGGTGTTTGTTTGTTTAGGTTGGTGTTGCTTTTGTGTAGTTCAAGTTTCAGTTCATTGTCTGTGAGTGCTGCGGCTGCTCTAACAGTCTGGTGCTGAGCTTTACTTAGTTAAATCTATCCATTCATGTGGTTTTTTTCGGTTTTATAATCAAAGAGCACGTGCTGCTCCTACGTAATTTCACTTACCAAAATCTTGCTAAGGTCTTTTCGAGGACAACAATTTGTTTCTCTGTTTCCTCTCTGAGTACTATCCCTATGATGTTGGAGAAGAAATTTATTGGAATTTCACCTTTTTGAGTAGTTGGAACAGATGTCAAATGTCGCCCTCTCAGATGCTTAGAGGGCATGCACTCCTGTCAAATTCTCATAAATTCAATTACCGACTGTTTATCAAGAACTTGAGTCGTTTTAAAATGGCTTCTTGGGAAAGGAGATATAGGCTACTTTGGTAATCTGATGGCATATAAAGACAGTAAATTCATAGTCTAAATAGGAGGCTAACAGTAAATATTGATAGGTAGAAAACCATCTAAAATTATCATAAATACATTTTATTATCAAGAACTAGTAATTAAATATTAAACATCTTTTAATGTGAAATTATCATGCCAATTCATGCGTATTATCAAAATTTTCCTGGTTTCTTTCTTCTTCTTCTTCTTAAATTAGCTATGCATAGATCAAACTAAGTATACATAATCTACGGGGGAAGAACAGTATTGGTGCCAAAACTTGTGTACGGAGGCCACTTTGGTACCAAAAGTTTCATTTGGATCACTTAAGTGCCAAAAGTTTACGCCAGCGATCACTTAAGTGCTAAATCGGAGAAAAAACGATCACTTAAGTGCCAACGGCGAGAAATTCCGATCAAATTTAATACGTGGCTTTTATATTTAAATTTTAATGACACATGGCATTTCCATGTGTATAATTCAATTTTTTAAATATTTTTTTTGATTTTTTTCTTTCTTTTCTTTTTTCTTTTTTCTTTTCTTTCTTTTCTTTTTTCATTTCTGTCTTCTTTTTCTTCTACCATGGCCGGTGGTCGGAGGCCAGCCACTGGCCATGGCCGGCCTCGCTGGGCGTCGCCTTCCTCCGGGCGAGGCCCGGCGAGGCAGCCGTGGCCTCGGCGAGGGCCGGCCTTGCCGGATTTGGCGAGGCTATCCCTCGCCGAGGCTCGCCCTGCCCAGGCGACCTCGACCCTCGCCTGGGCAAGGCGAGCCCCGGCGAGGGCTCGCCTTGCCAGATTCGGCGAGGCCGGCCCTCGCTGAGGCCACGGCGGCCTCGCCTGAAGGAAGGCGATGCCCGGCGAAGCCGTCCATGGCCGGTGGCCAGACGTCGGCCATCGGAAATAAGAAGAAAGAAAAGAAAAAAAAAGAAAAGGAAAAAAAAAGAAAAAGAAAAGAAAGGAAAAAAGAAAGAAAAGGAAAAAAAATGCCACATCAGCCTTCGGCGAGCCACATCAGCTTAAGAAATTAATAAAAAAATGCCACGTCGGATTTCCGGCAAAGTGGCACTTAAGTGATCGTTTTTTACAACTTTTAGCACTTAAGTGATCCGATTGAAACTTTTAGCACCAAAGTGGCCTCCGTACACAAATTTTGGCACCAATGCTGTTCTTCCCCCATAATCTACTGAAGCCATTATCTTTTTCTACAACGTGATGAAATTTCTAGAGCTTTCTTAATTTTTTATCATAAAAAATTATCATAAAATTATCATAAATACATATTATTATCAAAAAAATTATCATAAAAAAATTATCATGAAATTTTTTCATAAAAACAAAAAACCGAGCCATGAATAAAAAAGCAAAAAAAAAAAACAAAAAAGAAGAAGAAACCGAAAACCAAACCGAACCGAACCGAACCAAATCGGCTTATCGGTTCGGTTCCAATTCAGTTCGGTTCCTATTTGGTTCGGTTCAAGGAGGCACCCTTAATGGTTCGGTTCAATTCGGTTTTTCAAGAAAACTAAACCGAACCGAACCGTTTACACCCCTAATTGTCATGCCTTACAACGAAAGAATTTTTTTTTGCGAGATATTGTTTTATTATGCATATTTCCCTTAAATACTCTACTAAGATGAGTTGGGAAAGTATCCTTGGGCTTCTATGAAAGTTTGTTATTTTGCATCTAACAAAAAGAAAGGATCCAAATACAAGGATACTAGAAAGGAAATGAGTTTATTGCAGACAATTATACAAAGGAAGCATGAATGCAAACCTACACAAGTCATGATGCAATCAACGAAGGATCTCAAGTGATGAATTCTTTCTAAAGAGGAAAGGTATATTCTGAACATGCATGTTGAGATACAAATTGATAATATTTGTTGCCATGTTTGTAAGATATTGCATATATGTAATGCTTGAAATAGCTACATTTCTTTTGCGAAATTCGTTAATGTCATATAATCTTTACGCTTATGAGATTGATGCTTAAGGAAAATTCCTACAATCTTGAACCACTTGCTATATTCTTAGAAGATTTTTTAATTAGCAAGTTTGATCGGCAAATCAGAGCAAAGTATGTACGTGACATTCTCTATATTTTGCAAAGATTATTATCTCTCTTACAAGTATTTGCAGGATGTAAAAGAATCTTTTCCTGTGAAGTTTGGAAAGCTTGATCCCACAGTCGGGGAGATTTTGCAACATTTCCGAAGGATAGAAAATTTCTCCTTTATGCAATATTCTGACAAATTATTGGAGGCATGTCAAAACACGATGAGCAAATGCTTAATGCGTCGTACGAAAGGATAAGTTGCTTCAGGTTTAAATATTTGATATTATTTTAATTGTTAAAGAAAAGGCATTACATATTATGTGAGATATTATATCTTTAACTGCAAATTTGTGCAAAAGGTTTGTTGAGTTTATGTAGTTTGAATCCGAGACGAGCTTGATGGAAGAAAACAAATTTCTTTCTCGAATTTCAAAATGCAAACAAATGTGGCGGATGTTGCTGCTGCAAAGAAAATAGAGGAACAACAATTTGTTCAAAGTGCACAAGCTGCAATGAAAGTTATTTGCAAAAGCTGTCTTGATGACAGGGGGAGAAAAACAAAAAGAGGAAGCAAAAGAAAGGGGGAGAATCATCTCAAAATGGTATCAAATTGAGGGGGAGCGTAAATAAAGTATGAAAGTCAATTTAATTTCTGCCCACTCTTGATTACTATGAAAGAAAAGGTAATGTATGTTAGAACTTGCTAAGTTCTACACAATCCGGGTTAGTATTTCTTACTTTTTGTCATTAATAAATCTCTTATTTATATTATCGTTTTTTCATGACAAAAGGATTGTGAAATTTATTATGTGCATACATGTTCGTTTATATATATGATATTTGATTCTTCAGAACATGAGCTATATTGAATATATGTTATGTTTGCGAAAGATGATATTTTTGAAGATTATTTTTCATGCCAAATATATTTTGAAGATAGTATGTGAAGATGAGTTAAATTTATATTTTCTACGTGATACCCTTTCCATTACTATCACTTTTTGTTTATGACAAAAAGGGGGAGAGAATGTAAATATACATATGCGCTTAGTGGTTAATTCTACTAAATTGATGCATAATATTGAGTTGTGATTATACTTCCATATATTGTCATAATCATTAAGGAATTTGATGCATACATCTTTTTGTGATGCTGACAAAAAGGGGGAGAAATATGCAGATATGATTTGGTTTGATATGCAGATTATTGGATTCAAAGAAAAGGTGACAGACTGTGATTTAGATTTTTTTTTACTGTTCAAATTTTGTCATACTCCTGCGTCTTATTCAAAAATTGAGTATAAAAAAATCTCATATCAAATTACTCTGATCATATACGATATCTTGAATATCTGCTACTTTATATGCTTGATCATATTTTTTAAAATTATCTCAAAATCTATATATCTGCATGGAAGTTTTGTCACCATAAAAAAGGGGGAGATTATTAAGGAAAATTTCCAATAGATTTTGAAGTTGACAAAACTGTCCATGAGTGTTTTGTAAGTTTGATAAATGCTTTGAAGTATTTTGATTCAGGAAGTTATTTTTGGAAGAAAACCATATGTCAATCTTGATCTTGTTCTTGTTCAGATTGTGAAAAAACGAAAAGTTCAGACTCAAACGCAGATGCTAAAATTATTCAGATGCAGACGCAGAAGTTCTTCAAACGCAGACGCTAAAATTATTCAGATACAGACGCAGAAGTTCTTCAGATGCAGACGTTGAAATTATTCAGATGCAGATGCAGATACTGAAATTATTCAGACGCAGACACAAAACTCATAACGAAACATAACAACTAGTGATCTGGTATGAATTTCACAGAAGGAAAATTTTGATTGTTTCAATCTAAGGCTATAATTGATTGACAATCAAATACTATGGCAAGTATGCATTATAACGGATAAAGCTCTACTTATGGAAACCAAGATTCTGATTGTATGAGCGATCAAAATCAGCGGGATTCAGATTTTATCAACCAACGGCTACTCAATCCATTTTATACAAATTTGTCCAAAGGTGAATATTGGAAAATGATCCTCTAAAAACTGTCTAACGGCTAGTTTGGAAGTGGAGGAGTATAAAAGGAAATCAACGAGGAGCATAAGGTAGAGAATGAAATCAAGAATCAACAAGTCCAAAGTCTGAGCATACTCCGATTCAATCTCTTGTCTTTCGTGAGCTTAAACGTGTAATCATTTGAGAGGTGTAAACAGTGTTATATGTAACATCCTGAATTTTGACCCGTTATCGGGACCAATAAAGTGTATATTGATTCTCGTGTAATTTTAGTAAGTCTCGCCCGGAATTGATCAATCGCGGGATACTAACCAAATGGGAAAGGCTAAATAGGATCAGGTACGTGGACCGAGAACCCGATCATGATGGAGTGCCGATTTCAATGAGCGTTGAGGAAATATTTTGAACCAATATAGGCCGATCTTAGGAAAATGACAGGTTGATATTGTCAGCGATGCACGATCGGATCGCGAGCGATTTCGCATGACCGAAAGTGCGCCTCACAAAGGAAACCCGATTTTAATCCAAACGATCGTGACCTCAGGTGCTAGTGATAATTCCTCTCGTCCTCTCTAGAAATTGAGACTATCATGACTCAGACAATCTTAGGTCGATACGCGTAACACCTAAACTGCCGCCTGTTAGTGAGAGACCCTAATACGACAAATCGAGTAAATTAGATCGCGATATTGGACCCGGACTTCGATATCAAAATTTCAAGGATAATTACGACTATTTTGCAAGACGGACGTCATTTTGGAGTAGCCAATTATGGTTGGATTGAATGCGGTTGAAAACTGAAGTTTTCACAGAATTTGAGAAAAAGGACAATTTTGCCCCTGTGGACACCGAGGCCGAATTCGGAGGCCGTTTCAAGTTATTTTTCGCGGCCAAGGTCATTTTGGGGTAGCCAAGCTCATTTGGAGTGATTTTGGACAAAAAGTGGAATTTCGACAAAAAATTGGAAAATAATATTATTTTATTCCCGGAAACTTCGCAGACGATTTTCGAGGGCTTAGAAAGTGAATTTCGCGATTCCGACTCTGGATTAGGTCTCACATGAATATTTAGGACCGGTAGGAGCGAAAATTGGAATTTCGGTTCGGGACGGAAAAATGACGGAAATGCCCCTAGGCCATTTTTGATTAATTCCGAATTTTGGGGCAATTTTGGGATTTAATCAAGGTTGGTTAAGGTTAACTAGGATGGGTTAACCATGGTTAGGGGCAAATGACCATTTTTCCCTTGAATTATTGGTTTGGAAGAGTTTTTAGCCTTTGGATGAGGGGCATTTTGGTCATATGGGCTAGGATTGTGACAAGTGGACTCCACCATAAAATATATTGACCACCTTTGACCCTCTCTCTCTCCTCAGCTCACTCTCTCTCTTCCCGCGTCTCTCTCTCCTCCCGATTATCTCTCTCGGCTGCTTCCCTTCGCCGTTTCAGCCCCGCCGGAGTTGCTGTTCACGCCGGAAGCAGCTGGCCGCCGGAGCTGCTGGTGTTGTCCCGCCGTGTGCTGCCTCCTGGTGCCGTCCCAGCCTCGTCGACCAATTTTCCCCTTGAGCCGTCGCCTCGCGTCGTTAATAGGCGAGTAAAACACCTAATCCTTGAATTAGTCTTAATTGTGCAATTAGTGGTTAATTGAGGTAATTAGGCTAGATTAAGGCCTATTATTATGCATTTTATGCATTGAATGATTATGGGACCTAATTGGGACTAATTGTGATGGTTTAATGGTGATTTGGAGAGCAATTAGTGGCTGTTTTGGCATGGTCTTCATTAGAACCGAATTTAGGTTTAATTGTCTAATGTGGCCATGAAATGAATTAATGAGTATTGGCTTAAAATTAGACTTGTTAGAGGCCAATTGGGATTTGTTGGGGCATGGTGGAATAATGCCATGTCTATGAGTTTAATAATTGAGACTAATTAGGCATTTTGAATCTCAAATGGACTGGAATACAGAAATGTTGAGTTGTGGATTAATTGCCGATAGTACGTTGATTGAGCGAAAAATTATAATCCAACGTGCTTGATACATTGTGATATGGCGATTAATGTGAATCCCATTGGTATGAATTTCCACGTTGGTTTTATATGATTTGGGATTAAAATATGACCATTGGGTCATGGCCTTCGGGTCGATTTATATGTGATGACCGTTGGGTCATGGCCTTCGGGTCGGTTTATACAATTGTGGGCCTTCGGGTCGGGCCTTCGGGTCGAATGATTTATGACCATTGGGTCATGGCCTTCGGGTCGATTTAACTGTGGATGACCATTGGGTCATGGCCTTCGGGTCGATTTAAACTGTTAATGACCTCTGCGTCATGGCCTTCGGGTCGATTTAAACTGTTAATGACCTCTGCGTCATGGCCTTCGGGTCGATTAAACTGTTGATGACCTCTGCGTCATGGCCTGCGGGTCGATATCTTGTTTATGAATTATTTGCTGGTTCAATGATTTATGTCCTTTTTATTATCTCTGGAGGTGCACGTTAGCCTAGTTTAGGAATAGGAATTTTACTTACTGAGTTTATCTCACGGTTGTGGTCAAACCGATTTTCAGGCCCCCGTCCATAAAATGCCGAGGAAAGCCCCTCTTTTTAGATTTCCACATCGGATTCAGCGAGATGTTAGTGTTCATCCATGTGGAGACGGGTCAGCGTACGTTAGATATCTTTCAGTTGTACATGTAAACGTAGGAGAGGCTTACAGCGACACTCAGGAGTACGTAGCCTGGTGTTATAAGGGAGCTGATGGCATAACTGGACCTTCGCTCAGGACTTTTGATGTTCCGATAGACATAAATGGTGTTATGATTCCCCAGATGGTGAGTGGTGAAATCTCTGATCCTCCAGCTTCCCTTAGTGTGAGCAGCGTAGGCGATACAGTGGATGGGCCTATAGCCATGGACGAGGAGCAAGGAGATCAGCAAGTGATAGCCGTCGATCCAAACCCGGAGGAGGACGAAGAATTGAATCAGGAAGTAATAGGTGAGAATGCTGAAACAGACGGAGAAGTGGCAGAAGTTGGATCGGATGAAGAAATGAGATCGGAGGAAGACTCTTCTGAGGAATCTGCAGCACCATCCGATCCAAACTGGGAGCCTTAGAGTAGAACCCAGTGATAGGAGCATAGGCTAACCCTCCTTTTTGAATGTAACTCTCTCCCAGATAGCTAGCTGATACGCCTAGGCCACCGATCCCTTTTTGTTTCGTGGCCCTTTGGTGTATTCTTTTGTTGTAAATAAATAGTGTGTATAAGTTTTAAAGGAGTGTATATATATATATATGTTAATATTATCTATAGCATGTTGATGTTTATTGCTGCTCGTGGTTAAGTTAATTGTTTTTATGTCAGGGTGTATGTATGTATGTATATATATATATATATATATATATATATGTACGTCATTTCCGTGTGTGCATTTTCTCTGATTTGGGTTTTCGGGTCGGTGACGCAAAATCCTGGGAGCGTCGCACCTCAATTCGACCTATGCGCGGATGTTCAGCCTTCGTGGGGTACGGGGCGTGACATCCCCGTTCGAATTGGTATCAGAGCAAGGACAGCTCTGTCTGATCTAATTGAGCCTTGGAGTGATAAGGAGGAATGACCATGGGTAGCTATAGGGTGACTTAGCGTGCTAAGTGTACCTCCAGAATGTTGTGTTTGACTGTTGTAATGGTTATTTGAACCAGTAATATGCAGGTGCGGCAGGACCCAAGGTTAGTGTGCGAGTTCTTGGGTGAAATTTATGTGCTGTTGTGTTAGCCGCATGCTGAGTGCTTAATGGTTTCTGTGTTTATACCTGCCTAGGACTTAGACTGGTTAGTTGGTTTAGGTCTCTAATTCCTGGATGGAATTATGGCAGGTAGTCGAGCACTCAGGGTAAAAAGATGAGCAATGAAAGAGAAAGAGTGGGAAGAGCTCCAAGGAGGGGCGCAGGAAGAGGAGCTCGAGGTGGAGGTCGTGCTAGAGCAAGAGCGATAGAAAATATAGTTGCGGGTGCTAGAGAGGGAGAGAATCCTCGAGTTGGTGTTGGGGCTGCAGCAGACCCCAGAGCTGATGTTAGGCATGCGGAAGATCCGCGCATGGAAGGAGTTCTCATAGCGTTAGACCGAATTGGTAATGTGATGGATAGGCAAGCACAGGAAAGAGAGAATGCGACCGCTCAGGCTGCCGAGGCTGCAGCAGTTGCTGCCGTCCATGAGAATCAAGCCCAAGCCCAGCCAGTGCAAGCTCAACCAATGGTGGCACCGAGACCAATGCACTAGTTGGTGGAGCAGTTCCTTAAGCTGAAACCGCCCAAGTTCACGGGCAGAGGTGACCCAGAAACCGCCCCGCGATGGGTAGAGGAGTTAGAAAAAGCGTTTGACCTGTTGGAGTGTACTGAGAGAGAGAAGATATCTTTGGCGTCGTATCAACTGCAGGATAATGCCCATGATTGGTGGAAGGCAGTTAAGGATAGGGTGTTTCCGGAGTTCATGAAACAGACCTGGGCGATATTCGTCGAGCATTTCTATGGACAGTTCTTCTCAGAGAGTGCTCAGGAGAAGAAAATGGCAGAATTTATGAGGCTTCGTCAGGGGTCGATGACAGTGGTTCAGTACGAGGCGGAGTTTGCCAGATTATCTAGATTTGCCCCAAGGATGGTTGAGAATCCTCTGGACAAGGCTCGAAGGTTCCGGGATGGACTGAAACCGGAACTTCGCACTCAGATGCTTTTGTTGAACATTAGAGATTATCGAGAACTGTATGAGCGAGCCCAAACTATGGAGCGAGATCAGATAGAAAGGACAACAGCATCGGGTTCGAGGTTTATTCCGAACCGGGACAATCGTCACTTTGGAAAGAGACCTATGGCCAGCAATAGACGGTTTGTTCCGCCCCCGAGAAGGATTATAGGGAAGCCCAGTCAAGCGCCAAATAGAATCGGAGCTTGCTTTCGTTGTGGGAGTTTGGGACACCAGATAAAGAATTGTCCCCAGCAACGACTTTCGGGAGCCCCAGGACCACAGCAGCAACCCAGAGCGGGAAATCAGGTTGGGAATCCCCCACGGACTACTCAGAGCAGACCACCTGCGCAAGGGCGAGTGTATGCTATGGCGCGAAAGGATGCCGAGGACGCGCCGGGTGTGGTCACAGGTACTGTTTCTCTCTGCAATCATGCGGCTTATGCGTTATTTGATCCCGGGGCAACCCATTCATTTATTTCCGAACAGTTTGTTAGATTGGTTGGTCTGGAGCCTGTTTTACTTGAAATCATGTTATGTGTGACGACCCCACTGCATGATAGGGTGTTAGTATCATTGGGGTGCTTGGACTGTAAAATTGTGATTGGAGATGTTGAGGAAAGGATTGATTTAGCTGTGTTAGCCATGTATGATTTTGATGTAATCATTGGTATGGATTGGCTGACTAAACAGAAAGCCGTTATGGATTGCGGCAGCAGGACGATCCAATTTAATCCGATTGGTTGTCCTAAGTTTGAATTTCAGGAAAATCGAGGAGGAACCTCGATCCCTTGGATTTCCTCAATAGAGGCAACGGAGATGCTCGAGGAAGGTTGCGAAGGATATTTGGTTAATGTTAAGGATCCGACATTGGTGGAGCCTCAGTTGGAAGAAATCCCTGTAGTGTGCAGTTTCCCCGAGGTTTTTCCTCAAGAGTTGCCGGGCTTGCCGCCAGAACGAGAAGTGGAATTCGTAATAGAATTGGCCCCAGGTATAGAGCCGATTTCTAAGGCCCCGTATCGGATGTCATTGTCGGAGCTGAAGGAGCTGAAAGTCCAGATGCAGAAGTTGTTAGACAAATGATTTATTCGTCCTAGTGCGTCTCCATGGGGAGCGCCAGTCCTATTTGTGAGGAAAAAGGACGGGACGTTGAGATTATGTATAGACTACCGGCAATTGAATCAGGTGACTATAAAGAACAAGTATCCACTGCCAAGGATCGACGACTTGTTCGATCAGTTACAAGGGGCGTCAGTGTTTTCCAAGATTGATTTACGGACAGGGTATCACCAGTTAAGAATTCGGAAAGAGGATATACCCAAGACTGCATTTAGGACGAGGTACGGGCATTATGAGTTTATAGTCATGCCCTTTGGTTTAACGAATGCCCCTGCAGCTTTCATGGATCTGATGAACAGAGTTTTTAAGGAATTTCTGGATCAGTTCGTCATCGTGTTCATTGACGATATTCTGGTGTATTCGAAGAATTCAGAAGAACACGAAGTGCATTTGACTGAAGTTCTACGGACGTTAAGGGAACATGCGCTTTATGCGAAGTTCAGTAAATGTGAGTTCTGGCTTAGCAAGGTAGCCTTTCTTGGACACATCGTATCGGGAGAAGGGATATCCGTGGATCCGACTAAGATTGAAGCAGTGCTTAAGTAGCCCAGGCCGACATCAGTAACGGAAATCAGAAGTTTCTTAGGATTGGTTGGCTATTATCGACGTTTTGTGGAAGGATTCTCGTCGATAGCCACGCCCTTGACAGGATTACTGAAAAAGGAAACTAAGTTTGAATGGGACGATGAGTGCGAACGAAGTTTTCAGGAGCTTAAGCATAGACTGACGACAGCTCCAGTCTTGACTATCCCCTCTGGACCGGGTGGATTTGAAGTATACAGTGATGCTTCGTTCAAAGGACTTGGTTGTGTGTTAATGCAACATGGGAAGGTAGCTGCATATGCGTCACGTCAGTTCAGGCCTCACGAGGTGAACTATCCGACGCATGACTTAGAGTTGGCTGTCATCGTCTTTGCACTCAAAATCTGGAGACATTATTTATGTGGGGAAAAGTTTCAGATCTATACGGATCATCAGAGCCTCAAATACTTGTTTTCGCAGAAAGAGTTGAATATGAGGCAGCGTAGATGGATGGAACTTCTAAAAGATTATGACTGCGACATCCTGTATCACCCTGGAAAAGCGAATCGAGTGGCGGATGCGCTAAGTCGCAAGTCTAGCATGGCGCACTTGATGATCAAGGAATGGACGTTATTGGAAAAGCTCCGAGACTCGGAATTTAAATTGGAATTAAGCCATGTGTCGAATCTGCTGGCTACTTTGAGGATCGAGCCGGAGATTCAAACCAAGATTAAGGCTCTGCAATCCACGGATCAAGAGATTCAGAAAATCGTGGAAATGGAGGCCACGGCAAGGAAGCCAGATTTCCAAGTATCAGAGGATGGAGTTCTGAAGTATAGAGGACGATGGTGTGTGCCGGATGATACTGAACTCAAGGAAGAAATATTAAGAGAAGCTCATCGCAGCAATTACAGTATCCACCCTGGCAGTACGAAAATGTATCAGAATCTAAGACAACATTATTGGTGGAACGGATTGAAAACGGATGTGGCCAGATATGTGGCTAAGTGTTTGACGTGTCAACAAGTAAAGGCACAACACTGTAAACCTGGAGGACTGCTACGACCATTGGAAATTCCCGAGTGGAAATGGGAACATATCACCATGGATTTTGTGACCGGATTACCGAGAAGTCAGAGAGGGCATGATTCAATCTGGGTGATAGTGGATAGACTGACTAAATCAGCGCATTTTCTGGCGGTGCGCAAGGATTTGGAATTGGAAAAGTATGCAGAACTGTACGTAAGACAGATTGTTAGGCTGCATGGAGTGCCAGTAACGATTACATCAGATCGTGATCCGAGGTTTACAGCGAATTTCTGGAAAAGTCTGCAGACGGCCTTGGGGACAAAGTTGCAGTTTAGTATAGCATATCATCCGCAAACTGATGGACAATCAGAAAGAACTATCCAGACTCTTGAGGATATGTTGAGGGCTTGTGTAGTGGATTTTCAGGGTAAATGGGAAGAACAGCTGCATCTGGTAGAGTTTGCATACAATAACAGTTATCAGCAGAGTATTCAGATGGCCCCATTTGAAGCTTTGTATGGCCGAGCGTGTAGGACTCCCGTGTGCTGGGATGAAGTGGGAGAACGGAGCATTACGGGCCCAGAGTTGGTACAACAAACAGTGGAAGCTGTTGAAATCATTCGAGAGAGGTTAAAAACAGCACAGAGTCGACAGAAAAGTTATGCCGATCGGAGACGACGACATCTAGAATTCGAAGTTGGGGACCATGTATTTTTAAAGGTGTCGCCCATGAAAGGGTTATCCCGATTTGGCAAGAAAGGAAAGCTGAGTCCGAGGTTTGTTGGGCCGTTTGAGATTTTGGAAAAGATTGGCGATATGGCGTATAGGCTGGCCTTGCCACCAAATTTGTCCCAGATACATAATGTCTTCCACGTGTCGATGTTGAGAAAGTATGAACCGGATCCGACACACGTTCTAAGATACGAAGAAATAGACGTGGACGACAGGGTGTCGTACGTGGAGAGACCGATCAGAATCGAAGATAGGAAGGATCGAGTGCTTCGGAATAAGACAATCCGGTGGTTAAGGTAGTTTGGGAACACCACGGGACAGAGGGCGCTACTTGGGAAAGTGAGGAATCTATGCGACGTCAACACCCCCAGTTGTTCGAAGAGCAGGTTTGAAGTACAAATTTCGAGGACGAAATTTTTGTAAGGGGGGAAGAGTTGTAACATCCTGAATTTTGACCCGTTATCGGGACCAATAAAGTGTATATTGATTCTCGTGTAATTTTAGTAAGTCTCGCCCGGAATTGATCAATCGCGGGATACTAACCAAATGGGAAAGGCTAAATAGGATCAGGTACGTGGACCGAGAACCCGATCATGATGGAGTGCCGATTTCAATGAGCGTTGAGGAAATATTTTGAACCAATATAGGCCGATCTTAGGAAAATGACAGGTTGATATTGTCAGCGATGCACGATCGGATCGCGAGCGATTTCGCATGACCGAAAGTGCGCCTCACAAAGGAAACCCGATTTTAATCCAAACGATCGTGACCTCAGGTGCTAGTGATAATTCCTCTCGTCCTCTCTAGAAATTGAGACTATCATGACTCGGACAATCTTAGGTCGATACGCGTAACACCTAAACTGCCGCCTGTTAGTGAGAGACCCTAATACGACAAATCGAGTAAATTAGATCGCGATATTGGACCCGGACTTCGATATCAAAATTTCAAGGATAATTACGACTATTTTGCAAGACGGACGTCATTTTGGAGTAGCCAATTATGGTTGGATTGAATGCGGTTGAAAACTGAAGTTTTGACAGAATTTGAGAAAAAGGACAATTTTGCCCCTGTGGACACCGAGGCCGAATTCGGAGGCCGTTTCAAGTTATTTTTCGCGGCCAAGGTCATTTTGGGGTAGCCAAGCTCATTTGGAGTGATTTTGGACAAAAAGTGGAATTTCGACAAAAAATTGGAAAATAATATTATTTTATTCCCGGAAACTTCGCAGACGATTTTCGAGGGCTTAGAAAGTGAATTTCGCGATTCCGACTCTGGATTAGGTCTCACATGAATATTTAGGACCGGTAGGAGCGAAAATTGGAATTTCGGTTCGGGACGGAAAAATGACGGAAATGCCCCTAGGCCATTTTTGATTAATTCCGAATTTTGGGGCAATTTTGGGATTTAATCAAGGTTGGTTAAGGTTAACTAGGATGGGTTAACCATGGTTAGGGGCAAATGACCATTTTTCCCTTGAATTATTGGTTTGGAAGAGTTTTTAGCCTTTGGATGAGGGGCATTTTGGTCATATGGGCTAGGATTGTGACAAGTGGACTCCACCATAAAATATATTGACCACCTTTGACCCTCTCTCTCTCCTCAGCTCACTCTCTCTCTTCCCGCGTCTCTCTCTCCTCCCGATTATCTCTCTCGGCTGCTTCCCTTCGCCGTTTCAGCCCCGCCGGAGTTGCTGTTCACGCCGGAAGCAGCTGGCCGCCGGAGCTGCTGGTGTTGTCCCGCCGTGTGCTGCCTCCTGGTGCCGTCCCAGCCTCGTCGACCAATTTTCCCCTTGAGCCGTCGCCTCGCGTCGTTAATAGGCGAGTAAAACACCTAATCCTTGAATTAGTCTTAATTGTGCAATTAGTGGTTAATTGAGGTAATTAGGCTAGATTAAGGCCTATTATTATGCATTTTATGCATTGAATGATTATGGGACCTAATTGGGACTAATTGTGATGGTTTAATGGTGATTTGGAGAGCAATTAGTGGCTGTTTTGGCATGGTCTTCATTAGAACCGAATTTAGGTTTAATTGTCTAATGTGGCCATGAAATGAATTAATGAGTATTGGCTTAAAATTAGACTTGTTAGAGGCCAATTGGGATTTGTTGGGGCATGGTGGAATAATGCCATGTCTATGAGTTTAATAATTGAGACTAATTAGGCATTTTGAATCTCAAATGGACTGGAATACAGAAATGTTGAGTTGTGGATTAATTGCCGATAGTACGTTGATTGAGCGAAAAATTATAATCCAACGTGCTTGATACATTGTGATATGGCGATTAATGTGAATCCCATTGGTATGAATTTCCACGTTGGTTTTATATGATTTGGGATTAAAATATGACCATTGGGTCATGGCCTTCGGGTCGATTTATATGTGATGACCGTTGGGTCATGGCCTTCGGGTCGGTTTATACAATTGTGGGCCTTCGGGTCGGGCCTTCGGGTCGAATGATTTATGACCATTGGGTCATGGCCTTCGGGTCGATTTAACTGTGGATGACCATTGGGTCATGGCCTTCGGGTCGATTTAAACTGTTAATGACCTCTGCGTCATGGCCTTCGGGTCGATTTAAACTGTTAATGACCTCTGCGTCATGGCCTTCGGGTCGATTAAACTGTTGATGACCTCTGCGTCATGGCCTGCGGGTCGATATCTTGTTTATGAATTATTTGCTGGTTCAATGATTTATGTCCTTTTTATTATCTCTGGAGGTGCACGTTAGCCTAGTTTAGGAATAGGAATTTTACTTACTGAGTTTATCTCACGGTTGTGGTCAAACCGATTTTCAGGCCCCCGTCCATAAAATGCCGAGGAAAGCCCCTCTTTTTAGATTTCCACATCGGATTCAGCGAGATGTTAGTGTTCATCCATGTGGAGACGGGTCAGCGTACGTTAGATATCTTTCAGTTGTACATGTAAACGTAGGAGAGGCTTACAGCGACACTCAGGAGTACGTAGCCTGGTGTTATAAGGGAGCTGATGGCATAACTGGACCTTCGCTCAGGACTTTTGATGTTCCGATAGACATAAATGGTGTTATGATTCCCCAGATGGTGAGTGGTGAAATCTCTGATCCTCCAGCTTCCCTTAGTGTGAGCAGCGTAGGCGATACAGTGGATGGGCCTATAGCCATGGACGAGGAGCAAGGAGATCAGCAAGTGATAGCCGTCGATCCAAACCCGGAGGAGGACGAAGAATTGAATCAGGAAGTAATAGGTGAGAATGCTGAAACAGACGGAGAAGTGGCAGAAGTTGGATCGGATGAAGAAATGAGATCGGAGGAAGACTCTTCTGAGGAATCTGCAGCACCATCCGATCCAAACTGGGAGCCTTAGAGTAGAACCCAGTGATAGGAGCATAGGCTAACCCTCCTTTTTGAATGTAACTCTCTCCCAGATAGCTAGCTGATACGCCTAGGCCACCGATCCCTTTTTGTTTCGTGGCCCTTTGGTGTATTCTTTTGTTGTAAATAAATAGTGTGTATAAGTTTTAAAGGAGTGTATATATATATATGTTAATATTATCTATAGCATGTTGATGTTTATTGCTGCTCGTGGTTAAGTTAATTGTTTTTATGTCAGGGTGTATGTATGTATGTATATATATATATATATATATATATATATGTACGTCGTTTCCGTGTGTGCATTTTCTCTGATTTGGGTTTTCGGGTCGGTGACGCAAAATCCTGGGAGCGTCGCACCTCAATTCGACCTATGCGCGGATGTTCAGCCTTCGTGGGGTACGGGGCGTGACATCCCCGTTCGAATTGGTATCAGAGCAAGGACAGCTCTGTCTGATCTAATTGAGCCTTGGAGTGATAAGGAGGAATGACCATGGGTAGCTATAGGGTGACTTAGCGTGCTAAGTGTACCTCCAGAATGTTGTGTTTGACTGTTGTAATGGTTATTTGAACCAGTAATATGCAGGTGCGGCAGGACCCAAGGTTAGTGTGCGAGTTCTTGGGTGAAATTTATGTGCTGTTGTGTTAGCCGCATGCTGAGTGCTTAATGGTTTCTGTGTTTATACCTGCCTAGGACTTAGACTGGTTAGTTGGTTTAGGTCTCTAATTCCTGGATGGAATTATGGCAGGTAGTTGAGCACTCAGGGTAAAAAGATGAGCAATGAAAGAGAAAGAGTGGGAAGAGCTCCAAGGAGGGGCGCAGGAAGAGGAGCTCGAGGTGGAGGTCGTGCTAGAGCAAGAGCGATAGAAAATATAGTTGCGGGTGCTAGAGAGGGAGAGAATCCTCGAGTTGGTGTTGGGGCTGCAGCAGACCCCAGAGCTGATGTTAGGCATGCGGAAGATCCGCGCATGGAAGGAGTTCTCAGAGCGTTAGACCGAATTGGTAATGTGATGGATAGGCAAGCACAGGAAAGAGAGAATGCGACCGCTCAGGCTGCCGAGGCTGCAGCAGTTGCTGCCGTCCATGAGAATCAAGCCCAAGCCCAGCCAGTGCAAGCTCAACCAATGGTGGCACCGAGACCAATGCACTAGTTGGTGGAGCAGTTCCTTAAGCTGAAACCGCCCAAGTTCACGGGCAGAGGTGACCCAGAAACCGCCCCGCGATGGGTAGAGGAGTTAGAAAAAGCGTTTGACCTGTTGGAGTGTACTGAGAGAGAGAAGATATCTTTGGCGTCGTATCAACTGCAGGATAATGCCCATGATTGGTGGAAGGCAGTTAAGGATAGGGTGTTTCCGGAGTTCATGAAACAGACCTGGGCGATATTCGTCGAGCATTTCTATGGACAGTTCTTCTCAGAGAGTGCTCAGGAGAAGAAAATGGCAGAATTTATGAGGCTTCGTCAGGGGTCGATGACAGTGGTTCAGTACGAGGCGGAGTTTGCCAGATTATCTAGATTTGCCCCAAGGATGGTTGAGAATCCTCTGGACAAGGCTCGAAGGTTCCGGGATGGACTGAAACCGGAACTTCGCACTCAGATGCTTTTGTTGAACATTAGAGATTATCGAGAACTGTATGAGCGAGCCCAAACTATGGAGCGAGATCAGATAGAAAGGACAACAGCATCGGGTTCGAGGTTTATTCCGAACCGGGACAATCGTCGCTTTGGAAAGAGACCTATGGCCAGCAATAGACGGTTTGTTCCGCCCCCGAGAAGGATTATAGGGAAGCCCAGTCAAGCGCCAAATAGAATCGGAGCTTGCTTTCGTTGTGGGAGTTTGGGACACCAGATAAAGAATTGTCCCCAGCAACGACTTTCGGGAGCCCCAGGACCACAGCAGCAACCCAGAGCGGGAAATCAGGTTGGGAATCCCCCACGGACTACTCAGAGCAGACCACCTGCGCAAGGGCGAGTGTATGCTATGGCGCGAAAGGATGCCGAGGACGCGCCGGGTGTGGTCACAGGTACTGTTTCTCTCTGCAATCATGCGGCTTATGCGTTATTTGATCCCGGGGCAACCCATTCATTTATTTCCGAACAGTTTGTTAGATTGGTTGGTCTGGAGCCTGTTTTACTTGAAATCATGTTATGTGTAACGACCCCACTGCATGATAGGGTGTTAGTATCATTGGGGTGCTTGGACTGTAAAATTGTGATTGGAGATGTTGAGGAAAGGATTGATTTAGCTGTGTTAGCCATGTATGACTTTGATGTAATCATTGGTATGGATTGGCTGACTAAACAGAAAGCCGTTATGGATTGCGGCAGCAGGACGATCCAATTTAATCCGATTGGTTGTCCTAAGTTTGAATTTCAGGAAAATCGAGGAGGAACCTCGATCCCTTGGATTTCCTCAATAGAGGCAACGGAGATGCTCGAGGAAGGTTGCGAAGGATATTTGGTTAATGTTAAGGATCCGACATTGGTGGAGCCTCAGTTGGAAGAAATCCCTGTAGTGTGCAGTTTCCCCGAGGTTTTTCCTCAAGAGTTGCCGGGCTTGCCGCCAGAACGAGAAGTGGAATTCGTAATAGAATTGGCCCCAGGTATAGAGCCGATTTCTAAGGCCCCGTATCGGATGTCATTGTCGGAGCTGAAGGAGCTGAAAGTCCAGATGCAGAAGTTGTTAGACAAATGATTTATTCGTCCTAGTGCGTCTCCATGGGGAGCGCCAGTCCTATTTGTGAGGAAAAAGGACGGGACGTTGAGATTATGTATAGACTACCGGCAGTTGAATCAGGTGACTATAAAGAACAAGTATCCACTGCCAAGGATCGACGACTTGTTCGATCAGTTACAAGGGGCGTCAGTGTTTTCCAAGATTGATTTACGGACAGGGTATCACCAGTTAAGAATTCGGAAAGAGGATATACCCAAGACTGCATTTAGGACGAGGTACGGGCATTATGAGTTTATAGTCATGCCCTTTGGTTTAACGAATGCCCCTGCAGCTTTCATGGATCTGATGAACAGAGTTTTTAAGGAATTTCTGGATCAGTTCGTCATCGTGTTCATTGACGATATTCTGGTGTATTCGAAGAATTCAGAAGAACACGAAGTGCATTTGACTGAAGTTCTACGGACGTTAAGGGAACATGCGCTTTATGCGAAGTTCAGTAAATGTGAGTTCTGGCTTAGCAAGGTAGCCTTTCTTGGACACATCGTATCGGGAGAAGGGATATCCGTGGATCCGACTAAGATTGAAGCAGTGCTTAAGTAGCCCAGGCCGACATCAGTAACGGAAATCAGAAGTTTCTTAGGATTGGTTGGCTATTATCGACGTTTTGTGGAAGGATTCTCGTCGATAGCCACGCCCTTGACAGGATTACTGAAAAAGGAAACTAAGTTTGAATGGGACGATGAGTGCGAACGAAGTTTTCAGGAGCTTAAGCATAGACTGACGACAGCTCCAGTCTTGACTATCCCCTCTGGACCGGGTGGATTTGAAGTATACAGTGATGCTTCGTTCAAAGGACTTGGTTGTGTGTTAATGCAACATGGGAAGGTAGCTGCATATGCGTCACGTCAGTTCAGGCCTCACGAGGTGAACTATCCGACGCATGACTTAGAGTTGGCTGTCATCGTCTTTGCACTCAAAATCTGGAGACATTATTTATGTGGGGAAAAGTTTCAGATCTATACGGATCATCAGAGCCTCAAATACTTGTTTTCGCAGAAAGAGTTGAATATGAGGCAGCGTAGATGGATGGAACTTCTAAAAGATTATGACTGCGACATCCTGTATCACCCTGGAAAAGCGAATCGAGTGGCGGATGCGCTAAGTCGCAAGTCTAGCATGGCGCACTTGATGATCAAGGAATGGACGTTATTGGAAAAGCTCCGAGACTCGGAATTTAAATTGGAATTAAGCCATGTGTCGAATCTGCTGGCTACTTTGAGGATCGAGCCGGAGATTCAAACCAAGATTAAGGCTCTGCAATCCACGGATCAAGAGATTCAGAAAATCGTGGAAATGGAGGCCACGGCAAGGAAGCCAGATTTCCAAGTATCAGAGGATGGAGTTCTGAAGTATAGAGGACGATGGTGTGTGCCGGATGATACTGAACTCAAGGAAGAAATATTAAGAGAAGCTCATCGCAGCAATTACAGTATCCACCCTGGCAGTACGAAAATGTATCAGAATCTAAGACAACATTATTGGTGGAACGGATTGAAAACGGATGTGGCCAGATATGTGGCTAAGTGTTTGACGTGTCAACAAGTAAAGGCACAACACTGTAAACCTGGAGGACTGCTACGACCATTGGAAATTCCCGAGTGGAAATGGGAACATATCACCATGGATTTTGTGACCGGATTACCGAGAAGTCAGAGAGGGCATGATTCAATCTGGGTGATAGTGGATAGACTGACTAAATCAGCGCATTTTCTGGCGGTGCGCAAGGATTTGGAATTGGAAAAGTATGCAGAACTGTACGTAAGACAGATTGTTAGGCTGCATGGAGTGCCAGTAACGATTACATCAGATCGTGATCCGAGGTTTACAGCGAATTTCTGGAAAAGTCTGCAGACGGCCTTGGGGACAAAGTTGCAGTTTAGTATAGCATATCATCCGCAAACTGATGGACAATCAGAAAGAACTATCCAGACTCTTGAGGATATGTTGAGGGCTTGTGTAGTGGATTTTCAGGGTAAATGGGAAGAACAGCTGCATCTGGTAGAGTTTGCATACAATAACAGTTATCAGCAGAGTATCCAGATGGCCCCATTTGAAGCTTTGTATGGCCGAGCGTGTAGGACTCCCGTGTGCTGGGATGAAGTGGGAGAACGGAGCATTACGGGCCCAGAGTTGGTACAACAAACAGTGGAAGCTGTTGAAATCATTCGAGAGAGGTTAAAAACAGCACAGAGTCGACAGAAAAGTTATGCCGATCGGAGACGACGACATCTAGAATTCGAAGTTGGGGACCATGTATTTTTAAAAGTGTCGCCCATGAAAGGGTTATCCCGATTTGGCAAGAAAGGAAAGCTGAGTCCGAGGTTTGTTGGGCCGTTTGAGATTTTGGAAAAGATTGGCGATATGGCGTACAGGCTGGCCTTGCCACCAAATTTGTCCCAGATACATAATGTCTTCCACGTGTCGATGTTGAGAAAGTATGAACCGGATCCGACACACGTTCTAAGATACGAAGAAATAGACGTGGACGACAGGGTGTCGTACGTGGAGAGACCGATCAGAATCGAAGATAGGAAGGATCGAGTGCTTCGGAATAAGACAATCCGGTGGTTAAGGTAGTTTGGGAACACCACGGGACAGAGGGCGCTACTTGGGAAAGTGAGGAATCTATGCGACGTCAACACCCCCAGTTGTTCGAAGAGCAGGTTTGAAGTACAAATTTCGAAGACGAAATTTTTGTAAGGGGGGAAGAGTTGTAACATCCTGAATTTTGACCCGTTATCGGGACCAATAAAGTGTATATTGATTCTCGTGTAATTTTAGTAAGTCTCGCCCGGAATTGATCAATCGCGGGATACTAACCAAATGGGAAAGGCTAAATAGGATCAGGTACGTGGACCGAGAACCCGATCATGATGGAGTGCCGATTTCAATGAGCGTTGAGGAAATATTTTGAACCAATATAGGCCGATCTTAGGAAAATGACAGGTTGATATTGTCAGCGATGCACGATCGGATCGCGAGCGATTTCGCATGACCGAAAGTGCGCCTCACAAAGGAAACCCGATTTTAATCCAAACGATCGTGACCTCAGGTGCTAGTGATAATTCCTCTCGTCCTCTCTAGAAATTGAGACTATCATGACTCGGACAATCTTAGGTCGATACGCGTAACACCTAAACTGCCGCCTGTTAGTGAGAGACCCTAATACGACAAATCGAGTAAATTAGATCGCGATATTGGACCCGGACTTCGATATCAAAATTTCAAGGATAATTACGACTATTTTGCAAGACGGACGTCATTTTGGAGTAGCCAATTATGGTTGGATTGAATGCGGTTGAAAACTGAAGTTTTCACAGAATTTGAGAAAAAGGACAATTTTGCCCCTGTGGACACCGAGGCCGAATTCGGAGGCCGTTTCAAGTTATTTTTCGCGGCCAAGGTCATTTTGGGGTAGCCAAGCTCATTTGGAGTGATTTTGGACAAAAAGTGGAATTTCGACAAAAAATTGGAAAATAATATTATTTTATTCCCGGAAACTTCGCAGACGATTTTCGAGGGCTTAGAAAGTGAATTTCGCGATTCCGACTCTGGATTAGGTCTCACATGAATGTTTAGGACCGGTAGGAGCGAAAATTGGAATTTCGGTTCGGGACGGAAAAATGACGGAAATGCCCCTAGGCCATTTTTGATTAATTCCGAATTTTGGGGCAATTTTGGGATTTAATCAAGGTTGGTTAAGGTTAACTAGGATGGGTTAACCATGGTTAGGGGCAAATGACCATTTTTCCCTTGAATTATTGGTTTGGAAGAGTTTTTAGCCTTTGGATGAGGGGCATTTTGGTCATATGGGCTAGGATTGTGACAAGTGGACTCCACCATAAAATATATTGACCACCTTTGACCCTCTCTCTCTCCTCAGCTCACTCTCTCTCTTCTCGCGTCTCTCTCTCCTCCCGATTATCTCTCTCGGCTGCTTCCCTTCGCCGTTTCAGCCCCGCCGGAGTTGCTGTTCACGCCGGAAGCAACTGGCCACCGGAGCTGCTGGTGTTGTCCCGCCGTGTGCTGCCTCCTGGTGCCGTCCTAGCCTCGTCGACCAATTTTTCCCTTGAGCCGTCGCCTCGCGTCGTTAATAGGCGAGTAAAACACCTAATCCTTGAATTAGTCTTAATTGTGCAATTAGTGGTTAATTGAGGTAATTAGGCTAGATTAAGGCCTATTATTATGAATTTTATGCATTGAATGATTATGGGACCTAATTGGGACTAATTGTGATGGTTTAATGGTGATTTGGAGAGCAATTAGTGGCTGTTTTGGCATGGTCTTCATTAGAACCGAATTTGGGTTTAATTGTCTAATGTGGCCATGAAATGAATTAATGAGTATTGGCTTAAAATTAGACTTGTTAGAGGCCAATTGGGATTTGTTGGGGCATGGTGGAATAATGCCATGTCTATGAGTTTAATAATTGAGACTAATTAGGCATTTTGAATCTCAAATGGACTGGAATACAGAAATGTTGAGTTGTGGATTAATTGCCGATAGTACGTTGATTGAGCGAAAAATTATAATCCAACGTGCTTGATACATTGTGATATGGCGATTAATGTGAATCCCATTGGTATGAATTTCCACGTTGGTTTTATATGATTTGGGATTAAAATATGACCATTGGGTCATGGCCTTCGGGTCGATTTATATGTGATGACCGTTGGGTCATGGCCTTCGGGTCGGTTTATACAATTGTGGGCCTTCGGGTCGGGCCTTCGGGTCGAATGATTTATGACCATTGGGTCATGGCCTTCGGGTCGATTTAACTGTGGATGACCATTGGGTCATGGCCTTCGGGTCGATTAAAACTGTTAATGACCTCTGCGTCATGGCCTTCGGGTCGATTTAAACTGTTAATGACCTCTGCGTCATGGCCTTCGGGTCGATTTAAACTGTTAATGACCTCTGCGTCATGGCCTTCAGGTCGATTAAACTGTTGATGACCTCTGCGTCATGGCCTGCGGGTCGATATCTTGTTTATGAATTATTTGCTGGTTCAATGATTTATGTCCTTTTTATTATCTCTGGAGGTGCACGTTAGCCTAGTTTAGGAATATGAATTTTACTTGCTGAGTTTATCTCACGGTTGTGGTAAAACCGATTTTCAGGCCCCCGTCCATAAAATGCCGAGGAAAGCCCCTCTTTTTGGATTTCCACATCGAATTCAGCGAGATGTTAGTGTTCATCCATGTAGAGACGGGTCAGCGTACGTTAGATATTTTTCAGTTGTACATGTAAACGTAGAAGAGGCTTACAGCGACACTCAGGAGTACATAGCCTGGTGTTATAGGGGAGCTGATGGCGTAACTGGACCTCCGCTCAGGACTTTTGATGTTCCGATAGACGTAAATGGTGTTATGATTCCCCAGATGGTGAGTGGTGAAATCTCTGATCCTCCAGCTTCCCTTAGTGTGAGCAGCGTAGGCGATACAGTGGATGGGCCTATAGCCATGGACGAGGAGCAAGGAGATCAGCAAGTGATAGCCGTCGATCCAAACCCGGAGGAGGACGAAGAATTGAATCAGGAAGTAATAGGTGAGAATGCTGAAGCAGACGGAGAAGTGGCAGAAGTTGGATCGGATGAAGAAATGAGATCGGAGGAAGACTCTTCTGAGGAATCTGCAGCACCATCCGATCCAAACTGGGAGCCTTAGAGTAGAACCCAGTGATAGGAGCATAGGCTAACCCTCCTTTTTGAATGTAACTCTCTCCCAGATAGCTAGCTGATACCCCTAGGCCACCGATCCCTTTTTGTTTCGTGGCCCTTTGGTGTATTCTTTTGTTGTAAATAAATAGTGTGTATAAGTTTTAAAGGAGTGTATATATATATATGTTAATATTATCTATAGCATGTTGATGTTTATTGCTGCTCGTGGTTAAGTTAATTGTTTTTATGTCAGGGTGTATGTATATATATATATATATATATATATATATATGTACGTCGTTTCCGTGTGTGCATTTTCTCTGATTTGGGTTTTTGGGTCGGTGACGCAAAATCCTGGGAGCGTCGCACCTCAATTCGACCTATGCGCGGATGTTCAGCCTTCGTGGGGTACGGGGCGTGACATTATAAGTATGTGCTTAGGTGTGAGATAGTATGATCTATCGTCTTGGTATAAGCAGCACCAGCTTCGGGGAGAAGTGCTTGGATTTAAGCGGTACAACTTGCTGTAACTTCTCATTGATTTGATTAGTGAAATCCAGTCAGTAGGTTGTAAGCATCGGAGAGTGGACTTAGGCTTACTATAAGCCGAATCACTATAAACTTGTGTGTAGTTTTTCTATCACTTATCTCTTTATTTACATTCTGCACATCAAGAACATTGTCTATATAAACTATTTTGAATCTGAATTTTATTCAGACTCAACTGTGATCTTTCATTTCTGCATAAATTGATAAAATTGTTTAAGATCACCTATTCACCCCCCCTCTAGGTGATCCTTGCTAGCTACATCATTTAGGACCCATTGTCAATTGATGTGGGATAATATACTTCAACATCCCCACTCACGTGTAAGCTGGATTACGAGCTGATATCATTTTAGAAAGTCCAACCAAAAAGCTTAAGCTATTAAGTAGAGTGAGACCACATGAATATAAAGAGCATTTAGGACCCATTGTCAATCGATGTGGGATAATATACTTCAACATTTTCAACCAACCACTTCATTCTTTTGGCAAGTCTTTTACAATATCCATACTCAATCATTCAACGGATGATGCCAAGGCGTTTTTCCTTTTCCTCTATCATTCTAAATCCAACAAATATTTGCTTTCGTTCTAATAGAACCATAGCTTTCGCTCTCATTCTCCTTTCTCTTAGGACACCTCTTCCTCGGATGCCCCTCTTGCTTGCATACCCAAAAATTTTTCTTTTAGCTGCGGGATTTAACTGCACAACGAGACAACTTACAAGAAAGAAAATCGGCTAAGACATTGTTACCTGAAGCAATATATTCTATGTCACATTTGTATTAACTAAACATTCTTGTAATATGAGAAGCCTAGTTTGCGTAGCTTCTTTCAGATTCAGATTTATGAATCTTTTGACATATTCAGAATCAGTTCTCACCACAAACCTTTTTGGGGCTAGGAAGATGTAAACTGTTTTCTACACAATTTTTCAAAGCAAGTACTTGCTTTTCATGCATCAGATAATTGAGTTCATACCATTTAAACGTGTCGGACCAATATTGACAAAATCGTTCTGGTTTTCGTTATTGAGTTATTTATACTGCTCTCCGGTATTCATTTGATGCATCAATCTCCAATATTAAGTCATCTGAATCAGAAGGTAATAATGAAGGCAGCAAATATGCTTTACCTTATCTTTTACCTTTCAAACTGCTCGAGTGTCTTCATCACCCCTAAACCGAGATGTATTACTTGGAGCATTCTTGGGTAGCCTGCTAAGATATTTTAAACTTCTTTAGCATATTTTGCAGGTCTATAGAATCTCTGGGCTTTCTATCTTCTAGTTTGTCAGGAAAGTTTATTATATCTCCTAATGTAGGTTTCTAATACTAGCTTTTTTTGTCTACTTCCACACCCAAGCAATTAACTTTTCCTTAATCCATTTTACCTTCTTTCAGATAGAATCATGACTTCTTTCTTAAAGACATTTGTCAGTTGTTCTAACTTCTAAGTGATTCATATGCATCTTTTCAGATTTACTAGAGACTATTACATCGTGTATATACACACAGCACAAAACTTGCGAAGATACTTGAAGGCATCATCCATTTTGCACTTATAGAGAATGGCATCATTAACCATTTGAGGAAATTACCCAATCAGTTCTAAATTTATTATACTCATGCCAAATCAATCATAAACCTTTTCAATTTCCCCGATTTATTCTTGAACCTTTGCGTGAAATTCAAATGTAATCATTTTGATCAAATTTTGATGAAAATTGCTTACGTGCTGATCCAGTCATCTCTAGCTATCTAACGTGGCATACTGCCACGCCAGCGATTTCCTGCAAATTTGCCAGAAAGACTACATTGGAATTTTGCACAAAGGTATAGGATTAAATTGGCAAAATTAAAAATTTTAGGATTTAATTGATACGTATATAATAAATTTAGGAGTCATTGGACAATTTCTCCCCAACCATTCATACATTCCCTGCGTAGCATTAAAGGCCGTTCATGGGATTGGCAAAAATCGGACTAAAAGCTTAGGACTACGTGGGTTTGTTTGGCTGACGATAGTCTGTAGCAACTCCCGCTTTTTCCCATACCTGCTCTACATGTATAATAACCATAAAAATCGGGCTAGAGTGCGGACTAAAGCCATCTCTAATGAAACCTTTAGAGAACAGATCAGGAATTTGTTTTTCCAAATACCTCTACCATCTCCACAGAGCATGTAATATTTCTTGCTCAAACGGTGGTGCTCTGGATCTTTTAGCTCAAGTCTGGCTTTTACACCATTAAGACTCCACTTTTTGTGGATCCTGACGAAAGTTATTTTTTCAGTTTTAGCAGGAACTTATTCCATTTCGTTCTTGACAGTTGGATACTCCGAATTTTTCCTTGTTCTAGGCAGAACAAATTTTAATACTATAAGGTATCATTTAGAAACGAAGATTTTTCGCATCCAAATAACTTATGTTCCCATTATTTACATGCTGTGCTCGCGCCCTGAATGCTTGCTCAAAAGTCTAATTGTTTCACGGAATAAAACTCAAATTTCTATCTTAACCGAGGACTTCGAAGAGTTTTGATTGTCTCGCCTGCTATAGTAATTGTGGTGTTGTCTTGCATAAAAGACCAGTTTTCCTTTTGTCCCCTTAAGAATGCATTACCAAGAATGACATTCTCATCTAGTATCAGGAAAGCAAAGATCCGTCTAACGATAAACCTTCGTTCACCAATAAATATAGGAACATTGATTGCTTCCTGTGTTATCATATTCGGTTCCCACCTGCCATTCTTAATGTGCTTTGTTAATGGTCTCCACCATTCATCTGGTGATGCATTGGGTCTTGCACAATTAGTACAAGCTCTAGTGTCTATTAATATGTCTATCGAGTATGGTTAACACCCGGGAAACTTAAATGTCACAACCACGTAAGTACTTAACCCAGCTTCCTTGGTACTAAATACCACATTTGTAGATACCATTTGGGAGGGTTCAATCATATCCCAAATTTCGTCTATGGCTGTAGACCATTGCCTTGCTATATTTTCCAAAAGCTTGGACAACTTCAGGTATCTGACTTAGGATCTGGATTTTTTCTCCTTCGGAGTGCATTATCATTGGAACATTATCCTCTCTTGACTATGTATTCTCTTCTTCATAGACAGGCATATTAATTTGTTTGTATCCTATGATCCTTCTAACTTTCTAGAGTTTATATACCTCTGAGATGCAACTACTTCCCAATTGACTTCTTGTACAGTATCCCGTGGTACACTAAGAGGTTTGAAAATCCTTATTTTCCTAACAAATGGGATGTAGACAGTCCTCCTAACATAAAGTTATTCTTGCTCTCCTCTATTGGAACTGAGATGCACTAATCACTCTAGCTGCTCCAATAGGTTCCACCATGGTCGAACTCCTAGGCCATGTTAATTCTAGGGGATTAAATTTTTGCCTACGGAATTGTCCATAATCGTGTGAACCTCTTCAAACAATTCTGCTATCTAACTTCCTTTCTCTAGGATTTGTGGTATTATCGAATCTGTAAATTATTTAGTGCGACACACCAAACATTTGACCTGCGGGTTTGTCCTATCCATGTTCCAAAAATTAATTCTCAATGTTAATGAATTCCCCAAACAAAGATCATTCCGAGCCATCAAATAATTTGGATGTGCTTGGAACCAGACTAGTCCATGTGCTAGATTGGCTAGTATTCCTGATATCGACTGATCTCTAAAATCTGCCCATCTTTGATCCAATACAGCTGCAATCACAAGACTATAACAGGAAGATGAATAGTGGCACCAGTCCTATTTGGATTAACCCTATATGTATATAACTGTATGTACATCTCGTTCTTTCTTGTTTCTCTAATCTTTTGAAGATTTAGCATAGGTATATCTAAGGTTTGAAGTTCGGTACACAACACCTTGTGCCATTGACTTTGATTGTGAGACATCTATGGCCTATTTAAAGTTAAATCTGAATAATCAATAAACTGCCCTAACATCTATTTCCAGCAACCTCCACTCCAAAGTCGATCCCGATGGATAATCTTATCGAAAAGTTTCTTCTAATAACCTAAGATGTCGACTCTAAGGGCACTATATCACCGCATGCGTTCCTCATAGATAATTGTTCACTCCACTAATAAGAATCTTCCTCGTCTGTCTCATATTCTGGGAAAACTTCACCGATAGATTCAACCTCAACATCTAAATTTTCAAATTCCTGCTCATCTATTGTTTATAAGCAGGTTCATCATGAAGACTGCATCTTCGATAAATACTCTTGGAAGATTCTCTTTTTGTTGAAACTTTTATGGACAAGCATGAGCCTTGTGGGCTTTTAATCCACAAAATCCAACAACAGTTTTTATTTTTAGATTTCGGGAAAATAGGAAATTCGTTGAATTTTTTCAAAAAAAATCAAGAAATCAAAAATTTCAAAACTTCACAGAATTGCTTAGAATACTTGTTGCCACCCACTTTTAGTGAAATTTAAATTTTTTTAGGTGCCCAAAAAAAATAAAAAAATCAAAATTTTCAAAACTTCACAGAATGACTTACAATACCTCTAGTCACCCACTTTGAGTACAATTTAAATTTTTTTAGATGCCCAAATGGTATTTTTTATTTTTTATTTTTATGTTCCTAAAGAAAATTAAATTTCACTCAAAGTGGATGGTCACATGTATTCTAAGCCACTATGTGAAGTTTTGAAAATTTTTCTTTTTTGCTTATTTTTATTTTTTTTTCGACACCTAAAAAAAATTAAATTTCACTCAAAGTGGGTGGCCACAAGTATTCTAAGCAATTATGTGAAGTTTTTTATTTTTTATTTTTTTATTTTTTTCGGCACATAAAAAAATTTAAATTTCGCTTAAAGTGGATGGCCACAGGTATTCTAAGCCATTTTGTGAATTTTTTAAATTTTTTTTTATTTTTTTCGGCACCGAAAAAATAAAATTTCGCTCAAAGTGGGTGGCCACAGGTATTTTAAGCCATTCTGTAAAGTTTTGAAATTTTTACTTTTTTGCTTATTTTTATTTTTTTTTTGCATATAAAAAAATTAAAATTTCACTCAAAGTGGGTGGCCACAGGTATTTTAAGCTATTCTGTGAAGTTTTGAAATTTTTTATTTTTTTATTTTTTTCGGCACCTAAAAAAATTTAAATTTCACTCAAAGTGGATGGCCATAAGTATTCTAAGCCATTATGTGAAGTTTTGAAATTTTTTAATTTTTTTTTTAATTTTTTTCTGCACCTAAAAAAATAAAATTTCGCTCAAATTGGGTGGCCACAGGTATTCTAAAATATTTTGTGAAGTTTTTAAATTTTAGAATTTATTATTATTTATTTTTTTTGGCAACTAAAAATATTAAATTTTGCTCAAAGTGGGTGGCCATAGGTTTTCTAAGCTATTTTGTGAAATTTTGAAATTTTTTATTTTTATTTATTTTTTTAATTTTTTTCGGTACCTAAAAAAATTTAAATTTCACTGAAAGTTTTGAAATTTTTGATTTTTTGCTTTTTTTCTCACCTCAAAGATCGTGACTTCCATATGAATATGTGTGTTGAAGAAAATGAATTCCTCAAAAATGGTTCTCACTTTTGTTCCAGAAATGAAAAACCAACTTTTTTTAGGTTCTCATTTCTGGTTTCAGAATCAGTTTTGGAAGCAAACTTGTCCCGGAAATAGAAAAATGAAATTGCGTTACCAAACGGGTTTCTGGTCCAAAACTGATTTCGGGAACAAAAAACCAGTTCTGGACTGAACCAGAATGGTTATCATGCAGACCCTTATTTCATATCAAATAAACTTTCTTCTTTTCTATATTTTGGGAAAGTGTCTTGCACTTCCGGTTTCTCGATGAATGTTACAGCCATATCTACCCAGGACATTCATTCTGAGAGCAACAACTCTTGTTCAAGTGAGGAAACTCTTTTGTTGTTTCCTTCACTTGGAGTCCAGTACTCACTTTCCTTGTCGCGTAGTTTTTTGCCTGGACTCGCCCACCTGGACCGTCTACTACCTTTTCTTCTTGAAGGAGCAAGTTGTAAGCCTTCTTTGTGACCTCTGGCATGGTCCTCGAAGTTCATCAAAGAAAGTCTTTGATACGAACTATTGAGCAACTATATCCAAATTATACAAGTATTTTTGAAATTCACGCGTATAGTCGTCAAAATAGCACATCTCACATGTCTGATTTCATTAGAGCATTTAACAGCTACTCTCTCTACTATCTCCGTAGAAAGCAAGAAACCATAGAATTCTCTTTTTAAGACATCTGTTGCGATGGCTCATATTCCATCTACAACAAGCTCTTGTCTATTTTATCCCTTAAAATCTGTTTGAGATAATAAGAATTTCCAAAACTTCTGAGTGTTACGTACAAAAGTGGCTTCGCATGCTTGATACGCAATATTTGGACTATATCCTCCTGCATTTGTTATCATACGAATGATTGACACTCATTCATCTATCCTTATAAACACATGTTTTTCACTTTTAAGGTTAAGAAAAGCACCAAGAACTAACCATAGGCCTTAATGGATTCTCCATTGAACAAATAATTATTTTGTTTTATGTGGATAATCGGGCTTATATAAAGTCCTTTTCGCTGTTAAAACTCATCAAATATTCAATCATTAATAGGTATTGGTAAGGATGAGAAATCCCAAGTTTTGACCTATAACCTACTCGCACAGGTTCCATTTGCTGATTTTGGGACCGGGGTCTGAGCTTGTGGGTTTGGTCCTGTTGAGGGTCGACCCAGGAACGGAACGATTCTTTTTTTTTTTTTGGTATCATTTTTTATTCCTTAAAAGGACATACGTACTCTTTGACAGTACTTATCCATCAAGACACAATATTTATAATCATACTACCGAGCAACAAAATGGCGAGAAGTAAATCGCCAGTACAAATTAAAAAAAAATACTGAAGTAATAGGGAACTATCCAATTCATCCATCGGTCAAGCAAAATGAAAGCTAAAGTAACAACAGAAATATCCACTTGCCAAAAGCAACAACCCATAGCAGATAAACACTTAAAAATATAAATATTAAAAAATTTTAAACACGTAACATAAAACATGAATTATAGAACTTCATTCCTAATTCATCCATAGAAAGGTACTCCAAATTTTAATCACTTGAAGATAAAACAAACAACAAACATTGGTTAATCACTCAACAATAGTTAAGTTCAGGATCGGTCCGGTTCAGCACCCTAACCTTGAAACTGGGCCGCACAGTGTCGGTTTTGGGACTGAGGACTAGATCGTGTCTCATGGGAATCGGACTGGACCAGATTGCATAGTGCCAGTTTAGTTCGATTCCCAGCTGATGCTCACCCCTAGGTATTGGATCTTCTTCAGCCAATCCTAAATTTGCTAAAGGTTGTTGGGCTAACTTACTAGTCTCATTATGCTCACCTTCACCTTTATGCTGTTGTTTTTACGGGATCCAAAATGGTGTTACCTTTTCTTGCTACATTTTTTGAACGTCGAGGACTTGATTTGAAGCTTGTCCCTCAGGCTTCTTTAAATTAGTCTCTGTTCATTTACATCTTGCCTTACATTGACCAATAAAGACACCTCTCTTGCAATAGTATTTCTTCATCTTTTGTATCGACATAGTCATTTTCTTGAGCGAGAAATTTTGTCAAGAGAGTACTCACTTCATTATGTAAGCCATTATGCATAGGAGAAGATAAATCCGGTATCCTATCAACCTCTTTTATTCATTAGAAATGTTTACTTTATTTTTTTATGAGAAGAAAGAATGGAAAGCTAGGTTTTCTTAAAGAAAATACAGCCCTAATGACTTTTTGTAAAAAGTTGAAGCTGTAAAGAGCATAAAGGTAATAACGAGATAGATTTCTACAGGAAACAACAGTAGGCCATATTTGTCCAAACGGCCAAGGAACGTGTCTCTGCTTGTCCACTTTCGAAAATGGGAATAAAATCGTCCCAAAGGGTAAAGTACTTAATCCTTATTAGGATTTACCCCATTGGTAATGTTTGTTGAATTTATGGGATAGATTGATGGGTGAATAAATGAGAAATTGATGCTCAAAAAACAACTTTGAGTTGAAAGTGGAAAGTGAAAAAACACTAGTCCCACATTGAAAAGAAAGAAGACGATGGAGTGATTTATATACAGTTACACTCATTTGAAGTGGTAACTATCATAGCACGAACATTATGCCTCGCACGCAGGCGCAGGGGGGTATAAATTCGACGCCCGACGAGCGCACGTCACGTGTACACGATTGCAGGACCGAAAAGTGGGCCTCGCTATCACGCCCCGAATCCTACGGCGCGCGAGCATCCCTGCCATGGTCGATTTGAGTGCGACGTCCCAGGACGCGTCGACGACCCAACTCCCAACACAGAGACTTAAAGTACATGCGGAAGCAAAACAACACCCGTACAAAGATAAACACACAACCAAGGATAGCCATAGAAATCAACAACAACGATTGCAGAATAATTACTTGCACTAATACTGGAAATCATATACAATATCCATATACAACCCGAACATCAAAAATCAAAAGCGGGTCAAGGCCACTACTGACAAAAAGGGCTAAGTGGCTCGGGGGTCAGTCTACTACTAATGGTGGGGCGTTGGTCAAAAAGGTACTGGCCCTACCCATCCTAAGGCGAATACTAAGCCTTACGGTGCCCAGTCTGGGTCGGAATCAGAAGACTCCGAAGATGAAGAGCTGTCAGGCATCTCCTCCTCGGACCCTGATGAGTCCGACTCTGGCTCGACCTCAGCAGCCTCCTCCTCTAAAGCATATCCTCCGGCTCGGCTTCCAGAACGGGATCCTCCACGATCGGCTCCGGCTCTTCGTCATCTACGTCCATATCCACCGGCTCGAACTCATCCATCTTGTACTCTATTGGAACTCCATCAGAACTCATACCCTCCTCAGATGAGGAACCAGGATCCGTCACCTCACCATCGGGGCATCGGGGATATCTCGTGCCTATCCCGGTAAACGGAACATCAAAAGTCCGGAGACGACTATGCTCTCCAAAGCCGTCCCGGAAACACCATGCCACGTACTCATGGGTCTGGTAATGCGTCGCCTCCACCTCTACCCAAATAATAGAAGAATACCTAACATACGATTCCCCGTTCCCTATGGGGTGTATCGTCCTCGTCCGCTCTACCAGGAGCGGAATCCCAAAACGAACCGGAATCTCGGACATCTTAACGCTGGGGGTCTGAAAATGTGGTTTTAAACAACGATGAGAATAATCTCAGTGAGTAATTCCCTAAACCTAAACTAGGCTAACGTGCACCTCCTGACGAGTACTAAACCATGCATAAATCAAAACATAACTGACTCAGGCCCTCGGGCCTAAATCTAATTCATACTTAACCCTGCAGGTTAGCCATTCTATAAACTTAATCACAACAGTACCATAACATTTAGATCGCAGTACAAATACACATATCACTTAATCCCGATGTATGTAATGCACGTGCTCATGTTCGCACTCATGTCATGCCTCAACAATGTGGTAACACACGCTCGCATGCCAGCACTCTGCCATTTACCAATTTCTCCTCCGACCCGCGTTAAACGCATCAGGTCCTACCCGCGTAAGACGCATCAGGTTTATCACTTCGAGATTGATCTCTGGCCCGCGTAAAACGCATCAGGCTCATGACACATTACCCGCGTAAAACGTATCAGGTTGGTCATCTTCCGGTAAACCGGGCTTCACTACCCCACGTAAAACGCATCAAGGTTTATTGTGATCACACATTCACAGGCACCAATTTTTATCTGAACCCCGCGTAAAACGCATCAGGGCATTTTAGGTGATCACAATGCACATGTCACTCGGGCACGCTCGTATATGCACATGCCGTGCCAATGCTTGAGATGCACTCTCATGGCTATAACGTTCACATCTGGGCATTCGCTTGCACCGCACCACTTACTCAAATCACGATGCAATCATGCGCACTTGCACCACGCATATTCAATTTCATAAATCAACATGCCCAATCAGACAATCAATTCAAATCAGCCATGGCACAAACTTGACATACAATCCATGCACATAATCACACAATCGGATCATCAAGAATTCGCGCATTCGAGGCCCGCCAAGCTATTCCAACCTTAGTCACTCTAGGCACATAGCATGGCATCACAAAAATCAATCGCAATTAAGGACAATTCAGCCACGAATTCAGTTAATCCAACATTTCCGTTAATTTCACCATTAAACCCCCAAATCGATCGCGCCTTGTCCAATTAAACCCCGATATGGACAGCCACCAACAGGTCGCTCTAGGCCACTAATTATCCTCAAAACGCTCCATTTGACTCCCCAAAATATCATCCAAATCCGCTACCAGGAGGACCAAACTAGGCGTGCTCTATAATCCCCAATTGAACTCGAATTAACCCGAACTCGGGCCGATTCAATCTAAATCTGTCCAGCCTATATATCGCGCCACTCGGGCCACTAATTCTCCATTAGTTCATCATACTAATCCACCAAATCGACCACAATCACAACCCCTAATCACCTCCACAATTTAACCCCTAAATTACCCTAATTAACCCCTAAATTACCCTAATTAACCCCTAAAACCCGTCTAGAAATGCAAATTATCCTAATTAGGGTTTAGGGTCAAACTCACTGGGTGTCCTAAGCTTCAAACCAAGCTGAACACGCGGCAATGGCGGCTGGACAGCGGCGGTCCCGCGCCAAAACAGTGCAACGAGCGGCGACTCCGGCGAACAGCACGAACGGCGGCGACGAACTAGGGGATTCCGCGGCTGAGAGAGGGGAAAAGAGACACGGCCAGAGGGAGTGGGACGGCTAGACGACGCTGGGTGAGGCGGTGGTGGTGGCAGAACAGTCCCCGGCGGCGGCGGAGCTCCTCCGGCGAAGGCCTTCCACGGCCAAACAAGAGAGGGAGAGAGAGAGGAATGATGGCTGTGGGTGGAGGGCTGCCGGCTGAGGTGAGAGGGACGGCGGTCCATAGCGACTGCACCGGCGACCTTGCGGTGGCGACGGGGTGGCGCGGCGAGCCGGCGAACCGCGGCGACCAGGCGTGGCGAGCTCGTGGACTGAGGCGGCCGGGCGCGGCGAGCTCAAGCAATGGCTGGGCTAGCTCGCGGCGGCGACGGCGACGGTCGGAGCGGCGGGGACGACGGCGACGACAGCCAGGCGGGGCTGGGCCACGTCAGGTGCAGAGGACAGTGGCGACGGCTTACTGTCGCACGCGCACGAGAGAGAGGAAAGGAACGGTCGGGGCGGCGGCTGATGGTCGGCGCGACGGCGATCGGGCTAGCTAGCGACGGCGGCGGTTAGGCGGCTCGGGCAGCGTTGGCTGGGCAAGCAGAACCAAGGGCGAAGCAGAACCAGACGGCTCGGGGAAGGAAGAAGGGAAGAAGAAGAAGAAGAAGAAAGAAGAAGAAAAGAAAAAAGAAAGAAGGGAAAGAGGAGAGAGAGTCTGACAGATGAGGGGTGGACGTGCATGAGAAGACATTTGCATGGGGGAAACGTGCGTGACCGGCGACCAGAAAGGAGAGAGAGAGAGAGAGAGAGGACAGACGTGATGATGGGGGGCGGGGGAGTGCGCGCGCGCGGAGGAGAGAGGAGAGAGAGAGAGAAATAAAAGAAAAAAATAAACTTCATTCTAATATTAATTGCGATCCGATGGCCCAAATTTAAAATCGAAAACGATCTACCGGTCCAAAATAAGCCTCGCATATAAAAAGGGACAAAGACCAAATTAATTAAATAAAACTATAACGAGGGAGGTTTACTAGTCCAAATTCGTACCCGGTCGAAAATTCACTTCTCCGCCATTTCTGACAATCTCGATATTGGCCACGACCAGATCGACACCATCCAATTTATTTCATCCCGAAACTCACGAAAATCGACTGCCAAGTCCGGGGTCTAAATAACGGCCAAATTCGATCGAGTACGATTCTAACGAAATCTCTATTTTTAAAAACAAGAACCCGAGAGTGATCGGTTCCCAGGCGAGATTCTATTATAAGCGCACTGACGAATTACACGTTTTGTAAATCCCAAAAATGGATCGAAATTCGGGATGTCACAGTCGCAACGAGCCCAATTTTGCTTGCCTTCTGATTTAATTTTTTCAACTCAAACTGTTACAAATTTGCAACGTATGATTAATTGTGTCGTTACGGAATTAATTTTACGACGGCGAGCTGTTACAGAGTTAATTTTATAATGTTTATAACGGTAAGCTATTACGGAATTAATTTTATAACGGCAGATTTAATCGGCCGTTATTCTCGATGCGTATTGATTTTGTAACGACAAATTTAATCGGCCGTTATTCCCGAAATGATTTCTCCTCTGTTCTATTTATCGAAATCATTCTTCCTCTGTTTTATACACTCTCTCTGCATTTTGCATTGTTTTTGATAGTGTTCATTTTCGCGATTTGTTCAAGTTCGCTGGAAGCTTTGAAGTTCTGATTACTTCTTAGCCGTCTGCCATTGTATCCTGAGAGACAAATGTTCACGAAACTTCAGACACATGCTGAGGGAACGAATCTATTTTAAGGAAACTGTGTCAAATATAGGCATCGGTATTCATTTGTATCGATTCTAACTTTGTTATTGCAAATTTCGTTTTCTTTGCGATTCTGTATTATTTGTAATATTTATACTAATGCCGATTTGAATTTCACAACAATCTTAAAATAGATTCGAGATTTTAAATATTCAAATGGCTACTGGAAAAGAAGTCGTCGATGTGGCTGCTAGAAACGATGGTGTCGATGTGGTTGCTGACAACATCACCAAAAACTCTCCCTTTGCCTCAGCTGTCCAACTGCCTGGCTCATCCTCTGTTCATCTTGCGGTTTTTGTCCACCATGGTGAAATACCTAAAAAGTTTGATGGATTGAACTTTAAAAGGTGGCAGCAAAAGATGTTTTATTTAACAACTTTGAATCTTGCGAGATTCTTGACTGAGGAAGCTCCTAAATTATCCGAAGGAGAAACGGATAAGCAAGCCTTCAACGCTATTAAAGCCTGGAAGCACTCTGACTTCTTGTGCAGGAACTATGTCATGAATGGTTTACATGACTCATTGTACAATGTCTATTGTGCAAAAAGAACAGCAAAGGAGTTATGGGAAGCCTTGGACCGGAAATACAAAACAGAGGATGCTGGAGCAAAGAAATTTGTTGTCGGTCGATTCCTTGATTATAAAATGGTGGATTTTAAGACTGTGATTAGTCAAGTGCAAGAAATTTAAGTGATCTTGCATGAAATCCAAGCTAAAGGAATGAACTTGAGAGAAACCTTCCAAGTGGCTGCTATTATTGAAAAGCTACCTCCTGGGTCGAAGGATTTCAAGAACTATCTGAAGTACAAGCGAAAGGAAATGAACCTGGAAGAGCTGATTGTCAGACTTCGAATCGAAGAAGACAATAGAGGATTTGAACGCAAAGGGTTCAATTCTACTATAGCTAAGGCAAATGTTGTGGAGCTTAGGCAAGGCCACAAGAACAAGAAGATTGTCAAGCCAAAGTTGGGACCAAAAGGAGGAGTTTTCAAGAACAAGTTTCAAGGAAAATACTTTAACTGTGGCAAGATGGGGCATAGATATGTGGATTGCAGACTTCCAAAGAAGAAGAATTATGAGACAAATATGGTGAATGGCATCGCTCAAGACGTGTCAAACATAAATCTTTCTATAATGATTTCTGAAGTAAACTTAGTTGGGTCCAATCCGAAGGAATGGTGGATTGACACTGGTGCCACTAGGCACATATGTTCTAACAAGGACCTGTTCACAAATCTTGAACCGATTAATGGGGAAAAGGTTTTTATGGAAAACTCTGCCTCTTCTGTTGTCGAAGGCCAAGGGAAGGTGTTGCTGAAGATAACCTCTGGAAAAGAGCTGACTTTAAACAATGTCCTATATGTACCAGAAATTCGAAAGAACCTGGTTTCTGGGTCTCTGTTGAACAAGCATGGATTTCGTATGGTGTTTGAGTCAGATAAAGTTATTTTGTCTAAATCCGGACTGTATGTGGGGAAGGGATATGTAACTGATAGGCTTTTTAAGCTCAATGTAATGACAATTATCAATAAAGATAATAAGTCTTCCGTTTATTTGCTTAAGTCTTCTAATTTATGGCATGGTAGACTAGGATATGTTAATTATGATACATTGCGTAGACTAATTAACTTGGAACATATACCTTCATTCCCAATTGATTCAAAACATAAATGTGAAATTTGTGTTGAGGCAAAATTAACGAGATCATCATTTCAAACAATTGAAAGAAACACCGAACCCCTTGAATTAATTCATAGTGATGTCTGCGATTTGAAATTCATTCAAACGAGAGGTGGTAATAAATACTTTATTACTTTTATTGATGATAACACCAAATATTGCTGTGTATTTGCTTAAAAGCAAAGATGAAGCCTTAGAGAAGTTTGTTCTCTATAAGAATGAAGTTGAAAATCAACTCAATAAGAAAATTAAAAGATTGAGAAGTGATAGAGGTAGAGAGTATGAAGTACCAATTGGTGAATTCTGTGCACAACACGAAATTATACATAAAGTAACTGCGCCTTAGTCTCCTCAATCAAATGGTGTTGCTGAACGTAAAAATCGCACATTGAAAGAAATGATGAATGCGATATTACTAAATTCAGGCTTACCTCAAAATATGTGGGGAGAAGCTATTTTGTCAAGCAATTACCTTTTAAATAAGGTACCTCGAAAGAAAGAGAATAAAACCCCTTATGAATTATGGAAAGGTAGGAGACCATCCTACAAACACTTACGAGTGTGGGGTTATCTTGTAAAAGTGGCGGTTCTAACACCAAAGAAGATAAAGATAGGTCCTAAAACGGTGGACTGTATCTTTATAGGCTATACACATAACAGTAATGCATATCAATTTCTTATACATGAATCTAAAATTCCAGATATACACAAGAATACGATCATGGAATCTAGGAATGCATCATTCTTTGAAAATGTATTTCCTTATAAATCCAATGATGGATCAAGTTCATCTAAATAAAAGAATGAAACTATGAATGAAAAAAGTCATGATTCGGCTCATGAAATTCATGATTCAGATCATGAACTAAAACCAAGGCGTAGCAAAAGAGCAAGAGTGGAAAAATTTTTTGGAAATGATTTTCTAACTTATTTGTTAGAAAAGGAACCATTAAATTATGCAGAAGCTATGAATTCTTGTGAGGGACCTCTATGGAAAGAAGCAATAAAAGGTGAAGTTGATTCTATTTTGCAGAATCATACTTGGGAGCTAGTGAATCTTCCTCCTGGTTGTAAGCCTTTAAAGTCCAAATGGATTTTTAAAAAGAAAATGAAAGCAGATGGCTCCATCGATAAGTATAAAGCTAGACTTGTGATCAAAGGATACAAACAATGAGAAGGCTTAGATTACTTTGATACTTATTCTCCTGTGACGAGAATAACCTTCATTAGGATGATAATTACAATTACAGCATTGCGAAATCTAGAAGTACATCAAATGGATGTAAAAACAGCTTTTCTAAATGGTGATTTGGATGAAGAAATCTGCATGAAACAACTTGAGGGTTTTATAGTTCCAGGACAAGAAAGGAAAGTCTGTAAATTGGTAAAATCATTGTATGGTCTAAAACAAGCACCAAAGCAGTAGCATGAAAAGTTTGATAATGCGATAATTACCAATGATTTTAAGATCAATGAATGTGAAATGTGTCTACATTAAAGAGACAACAAATGGCTATGTCATTTTGTGTATTTACGTAGATAACATACTAATTGTTGGTAGTGATGATAAATGATCAAATCTACCAAGTATATGTTGAATTCAAGATTTGACATAAAAGATATGGGACCTACTGACATGATTTTAGGAATTAAAATCACAAGAACCTCAGAGGGTCTTATTTTAAACCAGTCACACTATGTGGACAAGATTCTTGAAAAATTCAACATGAATGATTCTGGTATTGCTAGAACACCATTAGACAATAGTCTTCATCTGTCCAAGAATAGAGGAGAGGGTATTTCTCAAGTGGAATACTCTAGAGTTGTTGGAAGTCTAATGTACTTAATGAGTTGTACTAGACCAGACATTGCATAGACGGTTAGTAAATTGAGTAGATATACGAGCAATCCGAGTGCTGACCATTGGAAAGCAATAGTGAGAGTATTCAGGTACTTACGATATACTCGGAATTATGGCCTGTATTATACTAGATACCCAGCTGTTCTGAAAGGATATAGTGATGCGAACTGGATATCTGATATAAAAGACTCAAAATCTACTAGTGGATATGTATTCACACTAGCAGGAGTAGCCGTATCTTGGAAATCCTGTAAACAAACTGTTATAGCCAGATCCACAATGGAATCTGAATTTATAGCTTTAGATAAATGTGGTGAAAAGGCTAAATGGCTACGCCATTTCTTAAAGGATATTCCAAAATGGCAAAAACCTGTGCCACCAATAAGTATACATTGTGATAGTCAATCTGCGATTGGAAGGACACAGAGTAATATGTACAATGGTAAGTCTAGACATATATGTCGTAGACATAATACCATTAGATAACTACTCTCGACAGGAATTATTTCTATTGACTACGTAAAGTCAAGTGATAATATTGTGAATCCGCTAACCAAAGGGTTAAACAAAGAGTTAGTTGAGAAATCGACAAGAGGAATGGGACTGAAGCCCATGAAAGAATAAGTTGGTATAAAGGAAACCCAACCTAGTTGACTGGAGATCCCAAGATCTAGGTTCAAATAAACAACTTAATTATATAAACTTAGTGATGTCACTGTGAGGGTTATCCCTAAAACCATTCCTATATAAAATATCAGTGATATTATAAAGGAAAGGATAGCAATTTTGCTTTAATGATTCTTAAGTGGAGTAAACAAATTACTCAAAATTAAGTAATCACCTATGTGAGAGAGAAGTGGGGCCGCTTCAAAGGAGAATTATTTAGGGCTAAATTCTTTAGAAACTCTTGCAGAACCAGGTTGATGTTCATGGCCAAAACGAACATAACTATAAGAACTAAACAAATATTTAGATGATTTCTGTGTGAAGTGTATGGTTCATTTACATAAGAAAGCTGGACAGTTCAAGGACATCATGTCTACTGGACAACTAGTGAAGTAAATATACTTTCACAAGGGAAGGTTCAAAGGGTAACACCTACCTATCCTATGCAGGTTTCAATTGTTGAACACTATCATAGAGTCAAAACTAAAACAATTTTCATTCATGTGGGGGATTGTTGAATTTATGGGATAAATTGATGGTTGAATGAATAAGAAATTGATGCTCAAAGAACACCCTTGAGTTAAAAGTGGGAAGTGGAAAAACACTAGTCCCACATTGGAAAAGAAAGAAGGCTATGGAGTGCTTTATATACAGTTACACTCATTTGAAGTGGTAACTATCATAGCACAAACACTATGCCTCGTGCGCAGGCGCAGGGGGGTATAAATCCAATGCCCAACGAGCGCACGTCCTGTGTACACGATTGCAGGACCGAAAAGTGGGCCTCGCAATGAGCCCAATTTTGCTTGCCTTCTGATTTAATTTTTTCAACTCAAACTATTACAAATTTGTAACGTATGATTAATAATGCGTTAAATTGTGTTGTTACGGAATTAATTTTATAACAGCGAGCTGTTACGGAGTTAATTTTATAACGTTTATAACGGCGAGCTGTTACAGAATTAATTTTATAACGGTAGATTTAATCGGCCGTTATTCCTTATGCGAATTGATTTTGTAACGACAGATTTAATCGGCCGTTATTCTCGAAATGCTCTCTCCTCTATTCTATTTATCGAAATCATTCTTCCTCTGTTTTATACACTCTCTTTGCATTTTGCATTGTTTTCGATAGTGTTCATTTCCGCGATTTGTTCAAGTTCGCCGGAAGCTTTGAAGTTCTGATTACTTCTTAGCCATCTGTCGTTGTATCCTGAGAGACAAACGTTCACGAAACTTTAGATGCGTGCTGAGGGAACGAATCTGTTTTAAGAAAACTATGTCAAACACAGGCCTCGGTATTCATTTGTATCGATTCCAACTTTGTTATTGCAAATTTCGTTTTCTTTGCAATTCTGTATTATTTGTAATATTTATACTAATGCCGATTTGAATTTCGCAACAATGTTAACTTAGACTTCACGGTTGTTAATTTTCATCACTAGAAAATACCACATTATTGGGCAGGCATTTGCACAATTGAAGGAAAATCAAGCCCATTTCAATGAACTTTGTAAAGAGATCAAGACAATACCGACCAACATTCAGGATATCCAATGATTAACTTGAATTATTAATAAATGCAAAATACATTAGTACAAAGCATTAAGAATAACATGAAAATTGTAGTCTTAGAGCCATGCATACGCAGGGGTATCTTACTAGTTGAACACATTTTGCGATTCATCTCCAAATATATTGTGGACTAGTTTCTTACTCAGCGATTCTCTTTGAACACTTGTTCCTTTCTTTGGATTGCTCTAAAAGTAGTTTCAACTAAATTTTCACTTGTTAGATATGAAGCGGGGCTTATACAACGTATCGTACAGGAGATCTCAACTCAACTAGATCGAATGCCATTGGATGTAGCCAAATATCCGATTGGGATAGATTCACGAGTACAAGAGCTTAAAACAATCTTAAATCTACAGTCCAAGGATGATATACTTATGGTAGGATTATGGGGACAAGGAGGTGTAGGGAAGACAACCCTTGCTAAAGCCATTTATAACGCTGTGTTTAGAGAGTATCAAGGTTCTAGTTTCTTGGAACGTGTTAGAAAAAACTCCAAAAATTCCAATGATTTGGTTCTTTTGCAAGAAAAATTGCTGTCAGAGGAGGTATTACTTGTGAAGAAATTAACAATTTACAATGTTGGTGGAGGAAGTCGGTTGATTCAAGATAGACTTTGTAATAAGAAAGCTCTCATTATTCTTGATGATGTCGACGATCAATGCCAGTTAAATGCTTTAGCCAGAAATTGTGAGTGATTTAGCCAAGGAAGCAGGATAATTATCACAACAACAAATAAGCATCTGCTAACTTCTCATGGGTTACATTGTGATCATATGTATGAAGTAAAAGCTCTTGAAAATGGTGAAGCTCTTGAACTTTTTAGAAAGAATGCTTTTCTAGGAAATCGAAAAATGGAAATCAGCAACAATCTTGTTGATAAGGTTTTACATTATGCCGAAGGCCTTCCTTTGGCTCTCGAGGTGTTGGGTTCTTTCTTGTGTGGTAGAAGAGAACATGAATGGAAAAGTACCTTGCAAAAACTTTCCAAAAGTCCTGACAAAAAAATCAGTGACATGCTAAAGGTAAGTTATGATGGATTGGATGACTATGTAAAGGAGATTTTTCTTGACATTGCCTGTTTCTTCAAGGGGCAGATTACAAAGTACATTAAAGAAGTTCTTGATAGTTGTGACTTTGACACGACTATTGGGATACAAATTCTCATTGAGCGCTCTTTGATTAGGGAAGAGTATATGACCTTACAAATGCATGACTTAATACTATTAATGGGTATGGATATTGTTAAAGAAGAATGTCGTGATGATCCCGGCAAACGCAGTAGGTTATGGATTCATAGTGATATTCTTGATGTTCTATCAAGAAGTGTGGTAAGACTTGTTAGTGTATAAGAAGTCCATTCTATTATTATCTTTGACTTTGTTTCTATAGTTACAAAGTAACCTAAATATATTCGAAAAAATATACAGGAAACTGATGCGATAAAAGCCATAGTTTTGAAGCTACCAAAGCCAGAAGAGATGGATATTGGTCCTGATGCTTTCACAAACATCAGAAAGTTGAGGTTGCTCATCTTACGTAATGTAGATAATTCTTTCCAAGGTCCCATCCATATCCGTAACGAGCTAAGGTGGTTAATTTGAATGTCCTCATTGTGCCTTGATTCCAAAATTAAGAGATGCTTCAAAGAAGTTAGTTGGACTAGATATGCGGCATAGCATGGTCAAAGTAGGGCTGGAACAATTTAAGGTACGCATTTATTTGGTCCGTTTTTCATTACTTATAACTATAAGTATTAAATCTGATGATAATTTTGTCCTTAGGAAAACAGCTGCAAAGATTTTATTCTTTATGCACATATTGAAGCATCAAATGTCTACTGTCAATCTATATGTACTTCATATGCTTTTCTAATCAAGTCAATGTTTTTTTTATTTATTTTCCCAATCAAGTCATTCTACTTACATAAATTGTGTAGTCAAGTCTCTCCAACATCAAATCCGGCCAAATTCAATCGATGTGGCCATCAGAGGATGCTAGAGTGTGACGTGGATTGAATATTGCCTTCGTGAAACCCCCCGTGGATGTTGAATGGTGGGAGGTGCCATAATCTGTTTGACTAGCTTGCTTCAAGCTAATTCTAAGAGTGTCCATGCATGTGTGATACTTAACCCATATCACACTACGGGATTGTTCAATGGCCACGTCAGCTAGATTTGGCAAGATTTGATACTAGAGAGACTTGATTACACAATTTTTGTAAATAGGACTCGATTAGAAAAGTACAGGGACTTTATTTAAAAAATTACAGGGATGAAAAGAAAAAAAATTCATACATGTATGAAAATGGCCAAAATTGAGCTCAAACCATCAGGCCTTTGAGCTGAAAATTGAAACGAAAGTTCATAGTATGTAATTTTACATTTGAATGCTGAATGTGCTTAAGATATACCATGAAATTTTTATTTGATTTGTAGGTTTTTGATATATAGTTGGTAATAGTTTAAATGTTTTTGAAGATCCTTCCATGAGAGAATTGAGAAGCCACGTCTTAATAACTCTTTGGATGGTAATAGATAAATCTCCTTTACTTGTTAAGTTTCAAGTGTTGTACTAGATAAAATGTTTGAATGCCATAATGAAATTAACGACTTCCAAGAGAATCAACAATTATATCAATGTGATGGAGCTTGCTCCATCTTATGTTAGAAAAATTTTAAAAATGCTATATTCTATTTAAGTACAATAAAAGACTATAGAAAAAAAGAGTCCTTATGTAATGAAAATTTCTAGCACAATCGCGCGTGAAAAAACATAGTACTATTTTATGCTAGTAATTTCTTAAAAGTGTCGTAAATTTCAAAATTGTTGGTAACTAAATTTTGATCGACAACTTATTTTGTGTGTCACATGATAGTAAGTTGCCAATAGTTTTATAGAAATACCAACACATAGCCTGGAAACGTGTTAGTAAGTCTCCAAAAGTTTTGTGAAAGTGCCAGCAATTATTTTATTATTTTAAATTACAAACCTTTTTTTGTAAAATAACCAAGATTACTTGTGCAACTTACAAACGTATTAAAATAACCAAATTCTTATGTATCCATAGAGAAATGCCCGAGTAAGTTTAACGCACTGGTAACTTTTCACATGTTCGTAGCTCCACAAAGTAAGTTATATGTGTAAGTACGTATGTGTAATTTGTAACAGCCCGAATTTTGATGTAATTTCCGGGATCAATGAAACTGACATTAATTCGCATTTCATTTTAGTAAGTCTCGCCCAGAGCTGATCACTCTCGGGATACTGACCAATGGGGTATGGCTAACTAGAAAATAGTACGTGGACCGGAGACCCTATCGTGAAACGGACACCGATCACGAGAGACGTTGAGAGTATATTTTGGGCCAATGTGGGCCGATCGTAGAAAAGGGTAATGGATTGGGTTTGGCCAAGGCTAACGATGTATAATAGGGACGCAGGTGATTCTGCAAGACCGAAAGTACACGTGGCCAACCAGTCCTGAACCTGAACCGAACGATCGTGACCTCTGGAACTAGTTATAATTTCTCATTCTCTCAATGATCGAGACCATCACGACATGGAGAGCCCTAGGTCGATACGCGTAATTTCTAAACAGCCGCCCGTTAGTGAGAGACCCTGAAATTGAAAGTTTAGCGAGTTTATTCGCGAAATTGAGCTCGGATTTCGATGTTGATTTTCGAAGGCTTAAAGGACTATTTTTGGAAATCTGACGTCATATTACGCTTGCCACACACGTTTGGAGTTAGTACGTGTAAAAATTGGAATTTTGGTCCGGGGGTGAAAAAGGACGATTTTGCCCCTCGGGACGCCAGCGTCGCTTTTCGAGGTCAATCGAGTTTATTTTTCGGAGCCGACGCCATTTTTGAGTGGCCACACATACCGGGAGTCATTTCGGACAAAAATTGGAATTTCGACAAAAATTGGAAAATAATATTATTTTATTCTCGAAACTTCGCGATTGCTTTTCGAGGGCTTAAAGGACGAATTTTTCGATTCCGACACCGGATTATGTCTCCCATGAATATATAGGACCGGTATGGATGAAAATTGGAATTTCGGTTCGGGATCGAAAAATAACGAAAATACCCCTAGGCTATTTTTGGATAATTCCGAATTTTGGATTTATTTTTGGGGTTAACCAAGGTTAGTTAGGGCTAAACCAGGTCTGGTCAACCATGGTTAAGGAAAAATGACCAAATTGCCCTTGAATTATTGGATTAGAGCAATTTTAGGCCATTAGATTAGGGGTAAAAATGTCATATGGCCCTAGATTTTGACACTTGGCACCCTAGTCTATAATTTTGACCAAGATAAACTCTCTCTCTCTCTCTCTCTCACGTAGAACCAGTCGGCCATTTGCTTCCCAGAATTTTCTTCCAATTTTCTCTTCCGTTTCAAGCTTTTTTTTGGGCGTTTTCTGCTGTTTCGGTACTGTTCATGCCGGAACAGTACCGCCCGGAGCCTTCCCCGGCGAGCCACCACCACCAGCATCCTATTCCACCTCTTTGCAGCCTCTTTTGTTCAGGTTTTGTCCCAAAAACAGCTTTGTTTTCTTTGTTTTTCTCTGTTTTTTTTCATTTTCCAGCTTTGTAAACAGTGTCGCCGGAGCTTCGCCGGAGCTCCGATCGCCATTCCGTCGACACCCGGGCGTCCAGCATCCTCATACGTCGCCATCCCCCCTGTCCGTACAGTGTCCGTACGGAATCACTGTTCACCGGGCGTACGGACACTGTTCACGCCGGACGTTCGGACGTCTCGGCCGTCTCCGGCACGTCGCCGGCCACCATTTCCCGACCTGTCCGTACAGCCCCCGTACGGGGGATACTGTTCATCCGTACGGATTTACTGTTCATCCGTACGGATTTTACTGTTCACCGGTACTATTCATCCCGTCCGTGCGCGTCGCTCGGGAATTCCGCCGCCGGTTTCATTGTTCATCAGTGATCGGCTGCCATTCCCCGTCGTCGTGATTTCGGATTAGGTGAGTGAAATTCCTAAACCCGGATTAGGATTAATTGTGCGTTTTTCTGGACTGATTTAGGTATTATCGGCACATGTTAGACCGGCTTAGATAGTATCAGTGCATAGTTTGGACTGGGTTGAGGATTGACTGATAGAAATTATTATTGGAAAAATTGCCGGGTATGCCCGGATTGACTGACTGTGTCAATTGTGCTTAATTGTGGTTAATTTCGTACTGCTATGTCGTATGTGATGTGGCTATTTTTGTGGAGTGCGACTGGCCATTGTTTGGGTTACAATGAATTACTTATTTGTGAAACGCACGTTAGCCCACACGGTATTAATTGGGCCAATTAAGCACGTGTCGTGACATTGTGTGTCTAAGTTTCATTGGTGCTCATGGTGCATTGTATTGCATTGCATAAATGGATACGCATTATGTGTGCCTAGAGTGTGGCATGTTGTGAAATTGTGCGAGAATGCGTGTCTGCCATGAGTGCGTGATCACCTAAATTATCCTGAAGCATTATATGCTGGGTTCAGATAATAATGAATCGTGTGATCACCTGAGGACCTTCGGGTCAATACCGTCCTCATGCACTTTGAAGCAGGACGATGCCCGGTATATCCGGAAGGCAACCATCCTCATGAACTTTGCAGTAGGCTCTGGTTCGCAAGGAGAACAGTGTTGCGCCTCATGCACTTTGAAGCAGGCTAGAGACACTGGGCCAGATCGGTTGCTGCGCCTCATGCACTTTGAAGCAGGCTAGACGCACCGGGCCGTGAAAATTAATGACTCGAGTCTTAATAATAAATGAATTGGGCAAGTGTGCCAGTGTGGGCTGTTGGGCCAAAGAAATGCGTAGGACATGTCAATGACATTTGCATGCATAAACATGCATTGATTAGCATGCGAGTGGGTGAGAATCGGTACATGGATAGGTGTTTGGCGCACGTGTGGATGTGTGTGCCACGTATGTACCATGATTTTTTTATATATCGAATTGCCTAACCTGCAGGGTCAGAGAATTGTATGATTGTGGTTGTGTTATGATTTTAAATATTCATTTCCGGTCAGGAGATTGCTTGTTAGCCTAGCCTAGGTTTAGGGGTTGAACTCACTGAGATTTATCTCACGGTTGTGTAAACCGAAATATTTTCAGACCCCCAGCAATAGGATGCCAAGGTCGCCACCTCTTTTTGGGATACCGCATTATATCCAGCGGTCGTCGAGCATACACCCCGGTGGAGGCGAAGCAGAACGCAGAAGTGGTTGTTTAGTTATTTCCACCTGTCAGTGTTTCCTTTTTGGTTATAGTGAACACTGTAAAAAGAGTTTTAAAATAGTAAAATAAGTATGTACATATTTTCTGCGTTGATTGTAGTTTGGCTATCCTTGGCTCATATTGTAGTTGTCTGGGTTTGTTTATTTAATACTTCCGCTTGTGCTTGATCTCTGTATGGGTGTGGGTCGGCGGCGCTTCCTGGGACGTCGCAGTTAAAATCGACCGTTGACGGGATGTTGCGCTACGTGGGGTACGGGGCGTGACATAATTATATTCATATTCATATCATCTATACTACTATATAAAGCAAAAAGGACCTTCGATGGGATTTCATTTTTTTTCTTCCCTGAAATGTAGTCAATTACCTATTTTGCAAATGTTACATCCATAGAGAAATGCCTAAGTAAGTTTATTTGATCTCTCACATGTTTCGATATCAAAGTTCGAATCTTTTTTAATCCGACAAGAAATTTTTTATTAAAATCTTGAAATATCTTTTTCTTTCCACATATATTAATATGTTTCTATGTATTGTGTTTTTCATCAACAATTTCTTTCTATTAAATATTTCTAAATTGGTGGTTTTGCTCAATTTTTCAAGGATCAATTCTGTGAATACACATAATCCATGTGCATATAGTACTATCTTTATAAGAAGTTTCTTATTTTTTTCTCTTCCCCTTCATATGAGACAAACTTAGGGTGCGTTTGTTTCGCGAAAAACTCATTGATAAAGGAAAATAATTTTCCGAAAAGCATTTTCAAGGAAAACGGTCATTTGATAATATGTAATCAAACTCATTTTCTGGCGTTTGGATTTTATTGGAAAATGATTCCAATCTCATGAATTTATCTCAGACGAAAAAAAATTGATTATTTTAATTATTTCAATTATTTTATTTTATTTCAAAAAAATCCAACTTTTTATTTTTTAATTTTCTTTCAAAAATTTTGAATTTTGAATTCTTTTTTTCTTCTCTTTCCATTTCTTTCATTTTCTTTCTCCTCCTTCCTCCACCGCAACGAGCCGGTGAGCTCGAGCTTGAGCTCACCGGCCTTGGGAGAGCTGCAAGCCCAAGCTCGCCTGGATCTGGTGAGCCCACTGGCCTCAACCGAGCCCGAGCTCGCCTAGATCTGGCGAGCCGCGAGCTCGAGGATTGGCCGAGCTCGGGCTTGCCTGAATCTAGCGAGCCATGAGCTCACTAGCCTCGTCTGAGCCCTAGCTCGCCCGGATCTGCCGAGCCTTGACCTTGCCGGCCTCGAGCGAGGTCGAGGTGAGGTGGAGGCGACGAGCTAGAGTCTCGCCAGTGCGGCGAGCTTGAGTCTCGCCAGGATCTAGCGAGCTCAGCCATCACCGGCCCTTGCTCATGGCTGGTCGCTGGCTATCACCAAGGCCTGCGACTGGTGAAACGAGGAAGAAGGAAAAAATAAAATAAAATAAAAATAAAAAAATAAAGAAAATAAAAGGAAAAAAAGAAAAGAAAAATAAAATATTAAAAATTTAAGATAATCAATTCCGGAAAGTGTTTTCACCTTCTTAAAGTAGGGAATTCACTTTCCTAATTTATACATGAATAGTTTCCTTGACCGGAAAGTGTTTTCGATTGACCATATCATTTTCGGACAATCAAATAGATGAAAGTTCGAAAAACCCTTTCCTGAAAAACAATTTCATCAAAACAAACGTGCCCTTATTGTCTTTCGAATTTCCTGTCATGCTTGTCGGACCTGCGGAATTCGGGTTGTGTTGAAGGAACAAACAAGAAAAAGGTTTCTTTTATCATAGGGAGGTGGATACAATGAATAGAAAGGACGAGACTAAGATAATCTAGGTCTCCCTTAGCCGAATCGCCACTTCTGTAGGCCGCTCCAAGTACACAACACTCTCTTGATCACTCGTGAACTCAAGGAATGCACTGAATGGGCAGAAAAGCAGACAAAGGAAAAATAATAAGGGACAACATCCTAGAATAAAACTTCTATAAATCAACTGTGTTTACAATGGGGGGACCACGAGGGTTTTTATAGGTAGGAGCCTAGGAAACCTTCGAATTACATCCAAATTTAGAAAAGATAACCTACCTAAAATACAAAATTCAAATAAGCAACAGTATTATCCAAATTTTGATCGAGATCACAGCATTCCTAAAAAGTTAATACCATGAAAAACCCCAAACTGGTACACTTGTAACAAATTTACTCAAAACTATTTTTTTGACCACAAAAAACCCTAAACTGGTACACATGTGATAATTATTTTACCCCGAACTATTTTTTTGACAATAAAAAACCCCACACTGGTATACTTGTGACAATTTTACCCCCGAACTAATTTTTTGGCCACAAACAACTCCAAACTGGTACACCTGTGATAAATTTAACCTCTGTTAGTTTTCGTTAAATTTTATTGTCAAATTGTGAAGTTTAATGACACGTGGTAATTGACATATGTATCGTTTTGGGTTTTACCCATCTGTTTGTCTCAAGTTTACCAATTTGTGATTTTTTGTAATATTAATATAATTTAACGGACACTAACAGATGGTAAATTTATAACAAATGTACTAGTTTGGGGGCTTTTAGTGGTCAAAAATTAGTTCATGGGTTAAATTATCACAGGTGTACCAGTATAGGGTTTTTGGTGGTCAAAAAAATAGTTCGGGGTAAAATTATCACAAATATACCAGTTTAGGGTTTTTGATGGTCAAAAAAATAGTTCGGGGTAAATTTATCACAGATGTACCAGTTTGGGATTTTTTGTGGTCAAAAAAATAGTTCGGGGTAAAATTGTCACGGGTGTACCAATTTAGGGTTTTTTGTGGTATTAACCCTTCCTAAAAATATTATAAACAAACTTGCAGATCAAGAAAATATATTATATCCCTACTATTCAAATCACAAGAGAGGTTCCTGAAATCTTTCAATACGGATTCGAAGTACTTCCAATACCGATCTCCCCTCAGTTGGAAAAGACTCATCCTCAAGGCCAACTTCATGAACTTACAAACTCTCCATGAAAGTTCGCTTTTGTAACTGCTTGATTTCCTTAGCTCTTTCTTCAGACTCTTCCTCACTTCCTCATGTATCTGCTTCATTTCCTTAGCTCTTTCTTCAGAATATCCTCTAAATTGATGCTCAGTTGGCAGTGGTGTAAGATCCAAAGGACTTCAAAGATGCTTTCGAAACACAACTTGAAATGGGCATTTTCCAGTAGTTTGACTCACCGAATTATTTTTGGCAGATTCATCTTGAACCAATAACAAATGCCATTGTTTAACATGTTTTCCAGTGAAACTCCTTAATAAATTTCCCAAAATTCAATTAACAGCCTCGGCTTGTCCATCGATTTGAGGATTGCTAGCAGAACAAAACTAAGGATGAGTCCCCATTTTTTCACCATAATGAATGCCAAAAGTGACTCATAAACTTGACTTCACTATTGGAAGGCAGCTGTTTTTGAAATACCATCTAGGCGCACAATTCACCGATATAAAAATCAATAACATGTAAACCATCAAGGCTCCATGACAATCATTTACAAACTTTTTACCATATAAAAACCGTCCCGTAATCCCCTTCCTAATAATAGCAACATTTCCATTCATAATGCGCATGCGCAAGTGAAAGTGTTGATTAGGTTTGTCTCAACTTATAAAGTTTAATCGACATTCTTCACTTGTCCTATGAAAAAAACTCACCAACTTTATCTTTTGAGAGATGCGTCTTCAAATACAATTTCAAATATAACATTTCAAATCTTATTCCTTAAACTCCCTTTGATTTAATATTCTCTTTGTCCTTTAGAACGATGCGCTATAATTTTAGAGAGTTCATTGAGAATTTACCTATTTGAGAATATCCAAATCATTATGAACCGGCAATTTATTGATGAAGGTGTCTCAAGAATAAAGTAGTTAAAACTTAATCGAAAAAAGCCACAAAAAGACTTATCATATATTCAACGGATGCGCACCATAAGGGTTTAATAAACCGCACGTGATGTCACGTCCCAAACCCTATCGAGCCCGCGACACCCTTACCTGGTCGATTCATACGATATCCCAGGGTATCGCCGACCTCATTTAAAAACACCAGAGATTTAATCAACAGTGGAAACCACAATTCTACCCGGTCAATAAAAAAAAATTGGGGAGAGTTAGGGAGAGTACACATATTCATTTCCATTACCAAACTTATAAAGTATCTCCAATTTACAACCACCATAAACACTTGCACACCGTAATTAAAATCACCGATACATAAAAAGATCGATGACCTGGTATTCTAGCCTCAAAAATGGTACTCTGCAAAAACCTATTCCGAACCCCGATACTAGCCCCTACGCCCCTTGCTCGATGTCCATTCTGAATCTGACTCCTTGCCACCCGAATCCGAACTCCCCTAAACGGTCTGCTCCTCCGAGGACTCCGACTCTGCCCCGATCTCAATCGGGTGATTAATGTTATCCGACTTGGCTGGAACTTCATTCTAATCCTCCTCAACTAGTCCCTCAAAGAAATTGTATTCTGGCACGAAATTGGGATCCATAAACTGTTCGTATGGAAGTATATACTCCGAGTCCTCATCAGGCTCTTCAGACTCGTCAGGTTCATTCTCGGGTTCTGCCTCGGGCTCTGCCTCCTTTGGTTCCTCCTCGGGAATTGGTTCTAAATCTATGTCCATCAGATCATCTTTTGCTTGCGATCCTTCGAGCTCAGGTTCATGCTCAGCCTCTGAAGATCCTTGGGCTATCGGCGCTGGGTGCAGTCCTGACTGCGCTAGACTAACCTCCGCACTAGTCAACTCACCATCTATCGGAGGTATGGCATACGAGTCTCAATCTCCAACTAAATCAAACGGCATTGAAACCCCTAACGGGCCCGAACTCATCTCCTGCTCCATCCTAGAAGAACCAGGCAGTATACTTATGCTCTTCCCATAGGGGTAAATCTACGTCTACAAAAACTGTGGTAGTGTGCTTAATCTAGGTCATATTATCGCCCATCGGAAACTCTAAAACTTCTAGCTCGGTATGCACTGGTACTCCAAAACGTTCTGGTGGCGGTGGCGGAGGATTCATGGATCCGGTCGGGGTTCTGAAAATGTTGGTTGAAACAACCATGAGACTATATCTCAATAAATACATTCCTAAACCCCACCTAGGCTATCACGTACCTCCAAACAATTGCACAAACACAATCACACACATACGCCAAATCATCACATAGCAGGTACTTCAATTATTTTACCTAGGCCTAACCTGCTTGTACCCTGCACGTTAGTTGCAATCACATCATATGCAATCACAGGCACAATCAATTACCGTTCTTGCGCATTCATTCCGGTCTAATCTTATCCTTTTCACACTCTCGCCAGTGACCTGCATTATAGTACGCACCTCAGGTTCACTGCGACCACTTATCACAACACTTCAAGGCCCGCGTTAACGTACACGCCTCAAACCATGTTTCTTGCCCGTGTTAAAGTACACACCTCAGGCTCAACACCTACCACCTACTACATAACCCGCGTTGAAGTACACGCCTCAGGCTGGCAATCTTCCGGTAATACTGGGTATCGTCCCGCGTTAAAGTACACGCCTCAGGACGGCACAAGTTCCACAATCACATATACCAACCCACATTTCTTTCTTACTCATATACATGCTCAACAAGCATTTACCACACTTAATTGGTCAATCACACGTGACGCATCAACTACACACAATCCATGCTCACTCAACATTTGACATGGCCAATTTTAATAATTAAATCAGTCTGGCCCATGCGTGCACCCAACAGGCATAATTCAATAATCTAATCACACAACCACGCTCTCAATTTTATCACCACAATTCAGTCATAGTTCAAACATGCATTAAACACACAATTCGTCCTTTTTCTCCAACCAAATGGCGTCAAATCAATTCCAGTCCTTCACGATATTTTCTCACCATTCATTACCGGTTCTAAAAATTCAATTTGCATCCCGATCTACCCATCACAACCCACTGTTGTCCTCAAATATTCCATCAAAATTTTCCAAATTCAATCCTAAGCCCGCCCATTGATTTAATTCATAAATCGTGAAATTTCGCACTAAATTAAACCCGATTTCACCCAAAAATCATCCGTTGATACCCAAAGTCCTAAATTGGGTTTAGAGCACGACTTACAAAGTTCTAGATTGACACGGCTAGAACGAAAAGCGGCAGCACTCAATCGGGAACGGCGGCGCGGCTTGGCGGTGCGCGACGGCGACGATGGTGGCGAGCGGCGGCGGGCTTCCTTTGTCACGCCCCGAACCCTACGACGCGCGAACATCCCTCCAAGGTCGATTACAAGTGCGACGTCCCAGGACACGTCGCCGACCCAACGCCCAACACAGAGATTAAAGCACACGCGGAAGCAATACAATACCCAAACAGTTTTGAACCAAATAACCAAGGATAGCCACTCAGCAAACAACATGAACAATTACACTTGCGTTGATACTGGGCACCAGACACAATATTCAATTACAGCCCACGCTCAAAAATCAAAAACGGTTCAAGGCCACTATAACTAGTCGGGGCTCCTCCCAAAACACTTCGGTACGCCTGCCATCCTCAAGGCTGGGGGTCTGAAAATGTGGTTTAAACAACAGTGAGAATAATCTCAATGAGTAATTCCCTAAACCTAAACTAGGCTAACGTGCACCTCCTGACGAGTACTAAACCATGCATAAATCAAAACATAACCGACTCAGGCCCTCGGACCTAAATCTAATTTACACTTGACCCTGCAGGTTAGTCATTCCATAAACTTAATCACAACGTCACCATAACATTTAGATCGCAGTACAAATGCACATATCACTTAATTCCGATGCATGTAATGCACGTGCTCATGTTCGCACTCATGTCATGCCTTAGCAATGCAGTAACGCACACTCGCATGCTAGCACTCTGCCATTTACCAGTTTCTCCTCCGACCCGCGTTAAACGCATCAGGTCCGACCAGCGTAAAACGCATCAGGTCTATCACTTCGAGATCGATCTCTGGCCCGCGTTAAACGCATCAGGCTCATGACACATTACCTGCGTAATACGCCTCAAGTTAGTCATCTTCCGGTAAACCGGGCATCGTCCCGCGTAACACGCCTTAGGACGGGTTCACTACCCAGCGTAACACGCATCAGGGTTTATTGTGATCACACATTCACAAGCATCAATTTTTTTATCTGAACCCCGCGTAAGATGCATCAGGGCATTTTAAGTGATCACAATGCACATGTCATTCGGGCACGCTCGTATATGCACATGTTGTGCCAATGCGTGAAATGCACATTCATGGTTATACATTCACATTTGGGCACTCACATGCGCGAATCACGATGTAACATGCTTAACTTTTACCTCACATATTCAATTCCATAAATCAACATGCCCAATCAGACAACCAATTCAATTCAACCATGGCATCAACTTAACACGCAATTCATGCACAAAATTCATGCAACCGGGTCAACAAGAACTCGCGCATTCAAGGCCCGCCAAGCCATCCCAATCCTAGTCCCACTAAACCAACAATATGGCATCCTAAAATCAATCACAACAAGGCTCAATTAGCCCGTCAATTGCACACTGCAATCATTCCCGGTAATTGCACAATTAATCCTCAATTTGATCGCGTTTTGCCCAAATCAAATCCAGTCGTGGGCAGCCACTATAACGCAATTTCTAGGCCACTAATTATCTTCAAAATGCTCCATTAAACTCCAAAGACATCATTCAAATCAGCCATCACAAGACTAAATAAGGCGCACACTATAATCCACATTCTAAGCCCGAACTTACCCAAACTTGGGCCATTCCGATCCAATCCGTCCAACCATTGAACCGTGCCTCTCGGGCCACTAAACCTCCATTAATTTATCGCACTAAGCCCGTTGAATTGTGATATCCTGAAAATTTGACCAAATTTGGTGATTTATGAAATGGTGATTTCATCGACGCTCTATTAGTTAATTCTCGCTCTGGCCTGATCACCTAGGGAATACTAACCAAAGGGGAAAGGCTATCGAAGAATTTATTTCGAGCAGCCGCCCGTTAGTTTGAGATAAACTATAGTTGCGATTGATCGATTTCAACCACGAATTATGATTCGATTTTACATGTCGAATGCTCAGGGATATCACACTCGAATCATAGGACGTCGCCTCATAATTTTTATGAATTGGCCTTCGAAAATTATTTGCTAACTTACCCTTCTAGAAACCTCTTTGTTAGATTAAATTTTGGCCGTTGGATGGAACTTGGAGGGCAAGGCTTGATCTTGGCCGTTGGATTAAACTTGGGCATCAAGAACACATCCTAGCCCTTGATCTTTGCTTGGGCATCAAGGACACATCCTAGCCCTTGATCCTTGCTTGGGCATCAAGAACAAATCTCAACCATTGATCTTGATTTAAATAGGAAGCTCTCTCTCTCTCTCTCTCTCTCTCTCTCTCTCTCTCTCTCTCTCTCTCTCTCTCTCTCTCTCTCTCTCTCGGCCGAATCACCCCACCACCGCCGTTCACCCACCAACAACCTCACGCCACCATCCTTGAGCCCCGTAGATCGCCGTGTGCTGTTCACCGCCGTTTGCCGCTTGCCGTGTCAAGCCGAGGCTGCCACGGACAACTCGTATCATTGCCGTTGTCCTCGCATTGTCGTCGTTTTTATATGAGTAAGTTAACATCTAATCCCTTGTTTAGGATGTTCAACTTGCATTGGGTAGTTTAGCTAGTGATTGTTTTAGTGTGTTTAAACTTCTAAAATGAGTGTTGGCGAGTCTTGATTGTTAGACTAAATTGAAATAGATGTTGGATGTTGATTTGAACTCTTGGTGTGGTATTTTCATGGCTGAGAGGTGGTGGATTTCAAAGTTGAAGGCGTTTCTTGGAGTTTTTATCTTGATTTCAGAACTGATTCTACTGTATGTCTCTGGTTTTCCATTTTTATAGAGCATTTTGTGGTTAGAATCTTGAAAAGTGTTCTTCTTAAAAGTTGTTCATAAGATCTTGATCTATAACATATTTAAATTTCAGATTTTTCTGAGCTCAAATGGGTTACACGAAGGCCCAACTTCTTACCGAATCAGAACCATTTTACACTGTGGATTCCGCGACCTTCGTGCCTTCTCAGATTTTTATAAAACTTTCCAGTTCGATTTTGACCATACTTCCTTCACAAGATTTGTAAATGAAATCCATGTCTACAACATATAAAAATTTCAAAGTGTTTTGAAAGTATTTGATTGGTAAAACGAGTATTTCTTGCGGTTCAGTTCCCCTGTTCCGGCGGACCAGTTTTGGGTTGTTTCCGAGCCATCAAAAGTGATCTTTGTATAAGGATTTTGGGATTGTGTTCTTCATGGAAAATATTTGTGAAGGTCTTGTTCATAACATATTCGAATTTTATAATTTTTAGAAATCGTTTGCTATGCTTTTGAAGTTGATTTCCCAAATCATGCAAATCCGTCCAATTTTACTAGAATTCCATGATCTGCTGGTTCTTACTTGAAAGCATTGGTTTTTGATTTCTGACTTACTGGAAATAGTAACCACACTTATCTAGCCTTTTAATGATGTTTATTTGGCATTGATATGATGTCGAATGCTTTTGTAAATTCATGTTTTAAAATGAGGTTTACAAAGTCGATTGACCGTTTGCATGTGTGACCACTTGTTATTATTGTGTGGCATAAATGTGAGCACTATTCATGGATGCATGGGCTAATTGAGAAGATAATAATTGACCGGAATGCTTGTGTGCTCGTGTGGTCACACGTTGGAGCCGTCTTGCTGTGTATCGCTTGATGTTGCCCGATTTATCGGATGCCTAGGGATAATCTGGAGTGCCGATACCCCGGATGCCTTGTCGCGACCCGAGGCCGGACTCGATGCTCCTTACGGGATACCATCTTACTGTAGATCGTTTGATGTTGCCGTATTGGAATGCCGTCTTACTGTAGATCGTTTGACGTAGCCGTGCCCGATGGGGCGGGACGGAGCCCGGTTTTTACCGGAAGACTGCCATCTTGCTGCAGATCGCTTGATGTGTAGTGGCCCCGAGGGGGCATAATAACTGGAATACGTGTGATGCATAGTGCCTGATTATGTGATAGAAACTGCTAGGCATGGTATGGGACGTGCCCAAGTGGATTCTGTCTTATAATCGAGACACGCGCGCCTGTGATGCATTGATGCACGGGAAATTTATTTAAATGCTTCGAGTATGTGACATGTTCATTTCATCAACGAGTGTACCAAGGCGAAGTAAGGATGCCTGTGGTTGTTTAATAATATTGTTGTTGATGCTGTATTGCCTGATTAGGGATCCCCGAGGTGAGTTGGCCTTTTAAACGGGCCTTAGGCGTTAACTTATTGAGATTTTTATCTCATTTGTGGTTGTTAAACATTTTTCAGGCCCTTAGCATGTTGATGCACCCAGTATGGTTCGGGGTGCCTGGAAGCTGACTTTTGATGAAGTAGATTGACCCCAACCTGACATCTTTTTATAGACTTTTATGGAAATGCCCGGAGTGGGCTTGTAAAAATATTCCCAGGGGTTAATCAAGTAAATGTTAAAATGATGTTTTGATGTGGTGAGCCGTTTTCCTATCTATCCTTGTTTATTGTTATTGTCTGGGTGAAGCTTTGTTTAGCTTTCGCATGCGTAATCAAAAGATAAAATGTTGGGTCGACGACGCGTCCTGGGACGTCGCATTATAATGACCATTGCAGGGTGTTGAGCGCCCGCGGGGTTCGGGGCGTGACACCCTAGTTGAATAGTCACAAAAACAGCCACCACTTGGTCTATTGATTTCATCCCTCAAGTCCACCGTTTAGTCCAAATCCCGACACCTATGCTTCGCCACATCATAGCACTATACGAGCCACTAAACCTCGACCAAAAAATCATCCTCGGTCACCAAAAACACCACAAAACCAGCCCCTAACAGCAGCCACCATTTAACCCCTAAATTACCCTAAATTAACCCCTAAACTTATCTAGAAATGCAAATTATCCTAATTAGGATTTAGGGTCAAACTCACCGGGTGTTCTAAGCTTGAAACGGGCCGAACACGCTACGAAAAGGGGCTGGGCAGCGGCAGTCCCTCACCGGAACAGTAACAGCGGTGGTGGTGGTGGCTCCAGCGAACGGCGCAAGCGGCGGCGACGGTCTAAGCTAATCCACGACCTAGAGAGGGAGAGAGAGGCACGGTCAGAGAGAGAGAGAGAGAAATGGAACGGCTGGACGGCTGGGCGAGGCGACGGATCCACGCCGGAACAGTAACGGCGACGGCGGAGCTCCTCCGGCTCAAGGCCTCTCACGGCCAAACCGAGAGAGAGAGAGAGAGAGAGAGAGAGAGAGAGAGAGAGAGGAAGGAGAGGGGGCTTGCCGGCTGCTTGGGGTGGAACACGGTGGCAACAGGCGGCACTGGAGGCGGCGACGGCGACGCGGGGAAGGCCGGCAAGCTGGCGGACAGCGGCGGCCAGCGCGAAGGGCAGCAGCGGCGAGCTCGCTGCTGCGCGCGCGTAAGGGAAGAGAAGGCAACGTCAGGGCGGCGGCTGGCGGACGGCGCGGCGCGGCGATCGAGCTGGCCGGCGCGGCGCGGCGGTCGAGCTGGCCGGCGATGGCGCGACACGTGGCAGTCCAGCGAGCCCAGGCGGTCGGCGAGCTGGGCAAAGGTGAAGCAGACCCAGTCGGCCGGGAGGAGGAGAAAGAGTGGGGTTTTCTGTGGTGGCGGCGACAGGGTGGCAGCAACGGTCGGGCGACGCGCGGTGGCGACGAGCGGCAGCTGGCGACGAGGGGGGGACGGCGTCGGGCGGAGCGGAGTCCAGACGCGGCTCGTCGGGGAGGAAGAAGACTGAAGCAGAAAAAGGAAGGAAGAAGAAAGACAAGAAGAAGAGAGAGAGGAGAGAGGGTGTAAGAGGAGGGGCAAGAATGGGCGTGAGTGACGTTGCATGGGGGGGTTGCGTGCGGTCAGAGAGGAGAAAAGAGAAAGGAGAGAGAGAGAGAGAGAGAGAGAGAGAGAGAGAGAGAGAGAAGAAGAGAGAGAGGGGACGTGCGCGGTCAGAAGGGGGAGCGTGCGCGCGGAGGAGAGAGAGAGGGGGAATTAAAAAATTATACTCATTCAAATATTAAACGCAAACCGAGGGTCCAAATTCAAAATCGAAAATGGTCTACCGGTCCAAAATAGGCCTCGCACATAAAAAGGGACAAAGGCCAAATTAACTAAACTAAATTTTACCGAGGGAGGTCTACTAGTCCAAATTCGCACCTGGTCAAGTACTCCAATTTTTCCATTATTCCTGACAATCTCGATACTGGCTACATTAATGTCGACACCGTCCAATTTATTTCGTCCTGAAATTCCCAAAAATCAACTGCCAAGTTCGGGGTCTAAATAACGACAAAAATTCGATCGAGTGCGATTCTAGCGAAATCTCTAATTTAAAATAATAACCGAGAGTGATCAGTTCTCGGGCGAGATTTTACTATAAGCACACTGACAAATTACGCGTTTTATAAATCCCAAAAATGGGTCGAAATTCGGAATGTCACATCCTTTGGCCGTGGCTCTCAGCCACTCAAACGGGAGGGAGAGAGAAGAGAGAGATGGCGTGAGGTGATGGTGGTGTTGTACGGCGGCGTGGGGCGGCGGCACGGCGGCGGGCGGTGCGGCGGCGACGGCGGTCCGGGCGATGAGAGAGAGAGAGAGAGAGAGAGAGAGAGAGAGAGATCGGAGGGGGGGTTTCACGGTGGAAGGGGGGAAACCGAATGGGGGAGAGAGAGAGAGAGACAGGAGAGAGAAAGGGTCTTGGTCTTGACTCAAATATTAAAATTTAGACCAAAATGGCAAATGACCAAAATGCCCTTATCTCTACTTTTTGATCCAACGATCGAGATTTGATCTTATCTTGAAACCGACGGCCCAGATCGAATCTCACCCAAAAATATCCAAGGGTAATCTTGTAATTTCTCAAAAAGTCCAAGGGCAAATTTGTCTTTTCCAAATTTAAGGTTAAAATGACCAAAATGCCCTTTGCCCATAAAACTAATCCTTTAATAATTCTTAGGGGTAAAATGGTCAATTTCCTCATTTCTCAACAAAATCGAATTCTTCCGAAGGATTCGGGCACATCCAAAATTGCACGTTCCATTCGCAACATCATCCTAACGTCCCGTTGTGACTTCCAAATTTTCCGGTGTCCAATTTGGGCTAAATTAAATAATCAAATTTTATTAAACGTAACTCGAGCGTTTCTCAAACTAACAGGCGGCTTGTTGGGAAAATTCGCATATTCGACTCGTGATTGATAATATATCGAGTCACGTACAAGTCCGTTCGGTTCGTGACGATTTCGATTGTCATTAAAATTGCGAGGATCAATCGTTAGATCTGAGGGGTACGATCGTTCGGTATAGATTCAGGATAATTCGTCAAGTTATTTCGTGGTCCAGCAGAATCACCCACAATCCACTACTATGACAGTGGCGAACTGACCCCAGACTATCCTTAGATCGGCCTACAATGGCTCAAAATGTCATCTCGACGATTTTATGGTCGAAAATCAATTCACGATCGAATTTCCTTTTTGCCGCACGAATTTAATTCCCTAATTAGCCTTTCCCTATTGGTTAGTCTCCCAGGAATGATCAGTTCCAGGCGAGAACTAACTGCGAGTACATTTATAAAACTCAATATTTTATAAATCCCAATTGGACTAATTTTCAGGATGTCACACGTAAGATCCACTATATCAAGATGTCAAAGTCTATTGATGAATGTACACTATATAAATATATATGTATGTATGTATGTATACAAATGCAAGGTATAATTGTAGTGGTTGTGTTTATGATGATATAGTAAACTTTGAGCTCTTACATTACATCAACGAAATGTAGCTAAAAAAAACTAAGCAAGAGGGCTTCGACTCTAGTATTTTTCATTTTTTTGTAATATTTATGACCATCTGGGCGTGCAAAATATGCCATTTTTTAAAAAACGATCAACCAACCACCACTTCCTAATAAGTGATGCCTAAAAGAGAAAAGAATCTCTAGATAAGAATCCAGATGTTAGCTTAAATTCTTTTTTTTTTTTTGGTCGAAAGATGTTAGCTTAAATTCATGTGATGAATTAGTTGGCAAAAGATTGACCGTTTCTCAAGTGCTCCTACTTGAGGTTACACTCTCTCTCGGAATTACAAGTATTGTTTCTGCACGTAAATGTAGTGGAAGTGGCGTGGGCGGTGGAATTACGAGTATTATTCAATTATTTTTTTCTCTCTTTTGGCCAAGTATAATGATTACTTACTAAATTCATATTTAAAAAGGCAGAGGGAGTGCTCTATATCCACGATACGATCAATTGAATTCTGATCACCTGTAGATTGAATCATGATCAAGTGATTTTTATAAAAAATTCAAATCCATTTGGAATTGAATATTTGTTTCAGTTTTGTTTTGTTCGTGCGGTATGTCTATCCAAGTTGGATTCACTGTTCTTGCAGGGCTTTGAAAAACTGAAATTCATTAACCTCAGCGAATGCCAGTCACTGGTTTGTATGCCAGATCTCTCTTGTACTCCAAGTCTCAAGAAACTGGATTTCCGTGGGTGCCAAAACTTGGAGCATGCCCACGAATCAGTTGCATATCACTGCAAGTTACAGCTGTTGGATTTAAAGGGATGCTCTAAATTACGAAGATTCCCTGATATTTCGGATAAAAACAAAAGCTTACATGAAGTTATATTAAATGGGACTTCAATTGAGGAACTTCCTGCGTCCATAGAAAATCTTGTCTCTTTGAAGCATATGTATTTAGAAAACTGCAAGAAACTGGCAATCCTTCCATCTAGCATTTACAAGTTGCAAAATCTTAGCGCTCTGAGGCTTGGTGGTTGCTCAATACTAAACAAGTTTCCAAAGGAGGAGAAGGATTCAAGTGATCCCCATATGAAGACAGGATTTCCAAAGTTACGCAATTTATCCCTTGGTGGAT